>OY728140.1:1231845237-1232473192 GCA_963277665.1 Viscum album | reverse complement strand
CTGATAAATATGTCTTTTATCATAATTTTTTTAGCACTGATAAATCTCGAGCTTTATCAGCACTACAAAAATGCTATTAAAAGTTTTGTAATTATAATTATTTAAATAACTTAATTATAATTTTATACTTATTTAAATATATATAATTATTTATTTATAATTATATAAATACTTATTTAAAAAATAATAATTATTTATTTATAATAATTATTAATATAGTAAATATACATTTATTATTTATTTCTAAATATTTATTTACAAATATATTTTAACATTTTTAATGGAAATATAATCTTAAATACATGCATTTAAAAAATGAGTGAAATTGAATAATTCAAAATGAGTAAACTTTAAAAATATTGAAAAAATGGATAATTTTTATTAATTATAATATAATTTATTAAAAGATATGGATATATATATTGAAGTGGATGAATACATATTGAAAATACTAAAACGTAATAAATAAATATATATAAATAAATAATAAAAAATGATCAAATTTAAAAATAAAATAAAAAACAAAAAACATTAAAAATGAATACCCTAACTATTGTATTAAAAAAATTGACCAATTAAAACATAATATATAATAAATTTATCATTTTATAATGAAATTCTAAAATATACTAAAATTTGAATAAATTAAATAAATATTAAGTGTATGTGTTTCTATATATTGTGTAGATATATTTTTGTGTGCGTTTGTGTATACAAATCCATTAACATGTGTGTGTGTGTGTGTGCGTGTGTGTGTGTGTGTGTGTGTGTACATGAAATAAATGCAACACAAAACATTTAATATAGGTTAAATTGAAAAATCAAACAACATTAAAAATGAATAAGACATTCATAAGTTTTTAATTAACATTTTATATATATTATACTTATTTATTTTATATATCTATATTTAATATATACTATTTATTAATATTTATAATCTATATATATGTATATTAAATTTATTCATTTTTATCAATAATTATTTAATTAATAAAACTTTTGATATTTGTTTTTAATTTAATCATTTTATTTTTATTTGTTTAATTTTTCATTTTATTCTGGACCTTTATCAGCACTAAAAATGTGTTGATGAAGGGAAACTTTTATCAGCGCTTTAAATGAAGTGCTGATATAGGTTTCCTTTATCAGTGCTAAAATAAATTGCTGATAAAGGTTAACTTTTATTAGCACTCATAAAGGGTTCATTTTATCAATGATTTTTTTAATGCTGATAAAAAGATTCCATTATCAATGCTTATTTTAGCACTGATAAATATGAACTTTATCAGTGAATTTTTCAAGCACTAATAAAATCCAATGCTATTATATGAGGGTATTTTAGTAGTGATCCTGGGAATATCTATGAAGACCCTTGAAGGCTTGAGTCAATTCTCCCCCAAGTGTAGTAATCCAGGTTGTTCGTCACCTAAGGTTCCATCAGTTCACCCAAGCCTTCTTGCACGGAGCACCCCTACGTGACCCTCCTTGGTTCACCCTACCCTTCAGTCTATGCGAGCCTTTCATGAAGCCTCCTTCAAATACACTCATGGAAAAGCTTCTCCTTTATTGTCTCCCTTACCTAAAAGGGACCATGTTGAAACCTAAACCAAGACATCTTGATTTACAAAACCTTAGAGAAAGTCATATCAGTGTGTATGCCATTTGGATTTGGATTTCTACAGTCAGAGGTTTCCCACACTTGTCCTACCAGAGGGTAAGTATCCTCGAGGAGTTTATAGATTTGTATATCTATGGTCACATAGACCCTTACCCCAGGGACAATGTTACGGAGTTCTAGGTCTTGGATTTCATGGATAGGACTCTATCCACCCCTTCTCATCTCTAAGACCTCGAGCCTCTGGTTCCCAAAAGGGAGGGTAAGGATCACACTTTATTTTCCCTTCCATATGGAATGAGATCCTCCTTCTACTATGAAACCAATTTTAGGGCTACCATCCCAGTGTAAGCCCCTAGTATTTCATGTAGGAGGTTGCAGTCTTTCTCCTCTCTATTTCCTTCACCTCAATTGCTTCCTTACATTGGACTCATGTCCAATGTAAATTAAAGAGAGGGAAGCATTGTAGCCATGTCCTCTTCTATTGTACCCATGACCTCTTCCACTATAGACTTGACCTATTCCACCAGCAAATGATAAAAATTGTTTTGTTTGTTGAATCTTTCACATCCTCTTGTTTCTCACACCAAGCATGAATCATGTGAACTTAGAGGTTTGTAATGATCACAACACCCACACAATCCACCTGAAGGACTGAACTATGAGAACTCTGATTCCTACTTTAACCATGATATATAGGATTCCCACCTAAGGCCCAATCTCACTAGACAGCCTCTTCAAGAGTTTAATCCTAATTCCCTCAATCTGAGCATCCTCGTTAGGATAAATCCCCAAATTAATCCCCCAGATCACCATGAGTTAAAACATCCCTCATGGTCCCTTTACAAGGGATATCCTTCTCAGGAGTAATCCCCAACCTATCATCTCAAAGGGCCATACTTCCCTATGAGAAATACCCTTGAGGGCCTCCACAGGCATGGGTCCTCAATGAAGAACTATGTTGGATTTGATTCCCATCCAAATGGGATATATAGGAATCCTCCTTGAGGTTCAAACCCAACATCCTAAACCAACCATGTTCTTATGGGCCATATCCCTAGCAGAGTCTAATTCAACTTGGAAGCTTATATTGCTTCAAAGTTCCTTGGGCTACTTAGATATAATTCTCACACCAAACTTTGACTAGGTACCTTCCACCTAGATGTCCTTACCACATGGAATTAAACTATACAGCTGGGTCATTATTACATGACCTTAAAAGGTATGGTGTGTCTCATTAATCGGCACCAAACTATGTGGGCTATGATTCTTTTCACAAGGATAAGTAGGAATCCCATCTATGGGTTTGATCCCAATATCATAACAACTTCCGTCTCCCTAGACGATGATAAATTCTAGAGTGACATTCATCTACCAAGATGACTATAATTTCCAGAGTGCCCCACTGCATGGATAGAAAACCAACATCATCATAATAACAACCAAAGAATCTATAAGTAGTATATAAGATAATACCATCAATGGAGAACCTCGGATATATATAGATATTTCCATTGATGAAGAACCTAAAATACATATAGATGAGTCTAAATTCCACACATGCTAATAATTGATTTCTAATATTGGGATAAATCTCATCATACTTGGGAATTAATGAAGGATTTATGAACATATCTTAAATCTATAAGAGAGTCCCAAAGTAGGAAATAATTCCTCCCAAAAGGGTGTGATGAGCCCGAATACCCACCATTTTGACCAATGCCAGTTCTTAAGCATCGTGGGTTAAAATCCCTAATGAGGATATGCCTTTGTAAAATAGGTCCCTATAGATATATAACCATTAGGTGTTTCCATTACCATGAACAACCCCATTGGAAACTGTTTGGAAATATTGATTTCCCCAATTAAGTTAAATCTCTTTCAGAAACAATTAATTAATGATATGATGAATAGTAATAATGGAATTCATATAATAATTGAGATCTATAATGGTAATAATGGAATTCTGAGATATTGGATGAGATAGAATGGTCATAGTGTAATTCTATGACATGAGATCCCATGGGGATTGTTTAGACTATGGTGTGGACTGATGTAGGTATTGAGGTATGGTTTCCTCGGAAACCCAGGAGTTTATGTGTTAAAATAAAGAATAAATTGATAATGTGAAACTATTTATTTATGAATTGTACTTATTTGTTTATAAAACTATATACACTGTTATTGGTTGGATATTATTTTTAGACACCATTGGTGGTGGCCTATTGAGTTGTATTCACACCCTACTCAGGATGTCTAATCAATACCTGAAAAGATTACATGATTGTAGGACAGGTTAAGGGAAATTACCCTATAATAAATAGATGATTAAGAGGGAGCATGGATGAGGGAACCAAGCGTAGTTTAGGACTAGTTTGGGAGTTGAAAGTGTATTTATTTTGGGTTTTTCATATTAACACTTGTAACTTACTTTAGCATGGTATATCTACTATTTTAATTTTGATATTGTATTCTGTTCTAGTTATCTTGTGATACTATTATTTTTATGGTTATTATATCTTTTGGTTATACAGTTGTTGTTGTTGTTTATTAATTGTTACTAGTGTATTTATCTAATGGTAAGAGGTTATAGTCTCCCAATGACTGATATTAGACCCTCACTACTAGTCGGTATACTCTATCATATGACAAGGCACCCCTGAGGTCATGTGTCAGTCCGAATCAGGGCACCGATGAGTGGCACTTGGTCCGGGATGTTACAAAGTGGTATCAAAGCCCAATTTTCTTTTCTTTTTATTTTTTATTACTATTTGGTAAAGGTAGATATGAGACTAGGAAGATTTTTTCCTTGGTTATGAGCTTGTTCATGGAAGTAGCTGACCCATGTATGGGGGAGAACCCAAGTGTCCAGGGTGGGATTTTTGTTATTGTTGTTTGTTGTTACAATTGAATATTATTTCACATCGGGTGATGCACTTTTGGTGTGGTCTGATAATTGTTTTGATATTTTATAAGATTTTACTTGCGGCCTATTATGGTAAAAAGAGTTTAGTTTTCATGCATCATTTTAGGAACTCAGTATTATTATAACATGCATCATCTTAGGCATGCACAGGAAAATGGGTTATGGGTAATTTGTTGAACTTAAAATGTTTTTCTTTTCTTGTGATATTGAACTGAAAATGGAACCTAATATGAAATTGAGAAAGATTATAAAATGATGTAGAAAATGTATAAATAGGTGTCTAAATGATAAACTTGAAAAATTAAAATGAGTTACCCTTATTATCTAGGACCTGGGTATAGGATGGTTAAGGGTAGTGTTAGCACCTCGGTTTTGACCGTTTGGATGGGTTTGTGGAAATAGCTTGTTATGGTATATTGTGTTTTCCCATAAATGTGTTAATGTTGAGAAACGTTTCCTAAGGTGTGTGTTTTTCTTGTATAGATATGCCTCCATGATAACACTTATTGAGAATACAATAAGAGGATATGGCTGAAGATGATCTACCAGTATTGAAACTTGAGGTATTGATAGTATCGGTTAAGGAAGTCATAGAAAGGTTCCAAGATAACTTTGCTCGCTTCATAAAATTCATGGAAAGAGGCACAGGGTGGGTTAATAAGAGTGTGTCTAACTTGATGAGGGAGTCTCAATTGCAGTACCCTCTGACATTTTCTAGAGAATTTTTACCTGAGGGAGATGAGTTCTGGATTGAGTCTATCCATACTATACTTGACCATTTGGAGACTCCTTCTAAGAAGAGGGTCAAGTTGGCTGGTTATATAATATGAGTATCAGTGAAGCACTGGTGGTATGTTCAAGATCTAACTGGACATGCTAATGGTATGTTATTGAAGGATTTATTGGAGAAGTTCTTGGAGAACTTATATCCAGAGATACTGAGGTATGATAGATTAGCTGAGTTCAAGGTTTATGATGGACTATGCTAGACGCTTTATAGATTTGTAGTGCTTTGATCTAGCATTTATAGTGGATGAGGATATTTTAGAAAAGTGATTTTAGGAAGGACTTAAGTGTGAAATTAAGTCCCTAGTGAACATCTTAAGGCTGAAGAAATTTTTAGAAGTGGTGAATCAGGATCTCATAGTAGAGGGGGACCTAAAGGAGGCTTCTAGTGCAGGACATATGGTTGTTTCTAAATTATTAGGAGGTATGAATTTAGAGATAATGAAGCATCATTATGAGAACTTTAGCTATATAAGTGAAAAATATAGTGGTCGAGGAGGGGATTTAGTTACACAAGACCTTTCTCTAGTGATTTGGAACTAGTGCGGTAGGCCAGGACACTATCGTAGACATTGTCCCCGACCACCATTGGAGTGATGATATTATGGTAATATGGGACATCTACAGAAGTTATGCAGTAACCCATGATAGATGGGAAATAATGGGGCAGCTAGATAGAATCATAGTGTAAAAAGTGGATATTTTACACTATATTAGGCTATCATTTGGAGGTCTACTGGTCATGGTAGTAGAGGTGGTGGATGTGGATATTTTGGGAAATAGAACCTATACCAACAGAGTGGTGCAGCTCAGGGGAGTCAGATAGCATCATAAGGAAGAGGGGCAAGACAGTTTCATGCGATACAGCCTACACTGGTGGATAGTGAGAATGGACTATCGATAATGAGAGGTACTATTCTTATAGCTTCTATATTATCTAGTTCCTTATTTGATACTAGTGCCTCTCATGCCTTTATTTGTTCACAAATTTTGAATAGTTTGAGCCCAGTTGTGTATTTCATGAGTAGGTTGTTGATGATAGACACAACTATGGAAGTACGATATAGGTACATCTTCTTATACGAGGTATGTTCTCTCAAAATTTACGAGTATAATTTTATATGGGATATCTACATCATAGACATGTCAAGATTCGACCTAATTTTGGGTATAGACTAGTTAGTATCATATCAATCCCATATTGATTGGTATAGGAGAAGAGTGAATTTTATATCTCCTAAGGGTAAAAATTACACTCATTGTGGAGAGTGGGATATCGAGGAAGGCCGAGCAGGGCCAATTACTCTAAAACTGAGAGAGCTCATAGATCAAGTTGTTAGTTTGTTACTAGATGATGGAGGTGTAAAGAAGGATGTATTTACACCTATAATAGACCAGTTTTAGGATGTGTTTCCTGAATTCATCTTAGATTTTCCACCTGAGAGACACGTGGAGTTTACTATTGAGCTCATGCCAGGAGCTGAACCAGTTTCTTTTCCACCATACAAAATAGCACTGATAGAGCTTCAAGAGCTTAAGACTCAGCTAGAGGAGATTATGGGTAAGGGGTTTATCCATCGAAGTATGTCACCTTGGGGATCACCTATGTTGTTTGCAAATAAGGATGATGGGAGTTTATGCTTATGTGTCGATTACTAGAATTTGAACTGGTTGACAGTGAATAACTGATATCCTCTTTAATTAATCGATGACCTTTTTGACCAATTGAGAGGATCTTGTGTATTTTCAAATATCAACTTGAGATCAGGGTGTCATCAGCTAAGAGTTTGGACTTCTGATATACTGAGTAATTCCTTCATAAGTAGATATGACCTATATAAGTTCTTTGTAATTCTATTTGGATTGACGAACGCACCAGCAATGTTTATAGACTTGATGAATATAATCTTTCATCGATACCTAGATCAGTTTGTAGTAGTGTTTGTGGATGACATCTTGGTGTACTCCAAGACTCCTAAAAATCATGTCCAACATCTTTACATCATCTTGAGTATGCTAAGATAGCATATTCTATATGCCAAGCTATCTAAGTGTTAGTTTTGTATTGATCAAGTACACATTTTGGGACACATCATCTTGGAGGAGGGTGTGTCAGTAGACCCAGATAAGGTTCAGGTAGTGATTTATTGGGAGCATCCCAAGAATGTATTCGATATCCATAGCGTTCTAGGGTTATCTGGATATTATCATAGGTTCATACAAAACTTTTCCAATTTGGAAGTTCCAATTTTAGGATTGAAAAAGAAGGGGGTAATGTTCAAATGTATGGGATCATGCGATAATGATTTCCAAGAGTTAAACAATAACTTGACTTTGGCACCAATATTGATCCTACCTAAGTTAGGTGAGAAGTATACAGTGCTTTGTGACACTTCTGGGATAGGTATTGGAGTAGTGTTGGTGTAGGGAGATTGAGTTGTGGTGTATGGGTCTCGGCAGTTGAGGCCGCATGAATGGAAGTATCCTACACACGACCTCAATTTGGATACATTGGTTTATGATTTGAAGTTTTTGAAACATTTTCGATTGGGTGAGAATTTTACAATGTTTACCTATCATAAGAGTATAAGGTATATCTTCTCACAATGGGATTTGAATCTTCGGTAGTAGAGGAGGGTTGAGTATATGAAGTCATTTGATTTTGAGCTAGCATATACGGTCGGGAAAGGAAATGGTGATGCTGATGCTTTGAGTAGAAATTCTCAGACTCAGGTTGTTCAGGATTTTAGTACTAAGTGTAATATGATGACTCAGCTAGCTGAGATGCATGTGGTGGTTAAGGAGAGTTAGGAGTAGATGACTCTAGTATTAGTTTTAGTAGATTATACTCTTTTGAGATGGATCAGGCATAAGCAGTATGAGGATCTAAAATTTTTATCCTTGAGGGAAATCCTTGAATGTGGGGAGACACCTTCAGACTAGTTGGTAGATGAGGATGACATCATCTAGTTAAGAATTGTTTTTATGCCTATGAGTATACGAGAGGAGTTGATGTGGTAATTTCATGCCTTTAAGTGGGAACTGAATCCAGGTGTGAACAAAATGTATCATGATATACGATGAAAGTTTTGGTGATCAGGCATGAAAAAATAATATATCAGGGTTCGTGACATGATGTTACACCTATCAGCAGGTGAAGGCTGGACATAAACGGTTTGGAGGGTTGCTATAGTCATTGTCCATTTTGGAATAGATGTGGTGTGATGTTTCCATGGAAATTATGGTAGGTCTTCCAAATACTCCTTGGAATAATGATTCTATTTGGGCTATTATGGAAAGACTGAAAAAGGTATCACATTTATTTTTTATGTGGGATACTTTCATAGTGGAGTAGTTTGGAGAACTACATTTTCAAGAAATAGTCCATCTACATGGGGTGCCAAAGACTATTGTTTCAGATCATGACTCGTGATTTACTTTTCACTTGTAGAATTTCTTATATAAGGCGCTGTGAATATAGGTTTTGTTGAGTGCGGATTTCCACCCTCAGACAGATGGGAAGTCAGAGCATACTATATAGGTGCTTGAGGATAAGTTGTGGTCATGTGTCCTAGTCTTTGGTGGATCTTAGGAGAAGAACTTATATTTGGTGGAGTTTACCTATAAAAATAGTTATCAGTATACTATATAGATGGAACTATACATGGATATTTATATTAGTCCATGAAAATAACCTCTATGCTGAATGGAGGTAGGCGAGTCAGAGTTTTTGGGACCGAATCTCGTGTAGGAGACATCGGAGCAAGTACAACTGATTCAGAAACATATGGTTATGGTTCAGAGTAGATAGGAGTTATATGATGACATAAATAGATGACCCCTGGAGTTTACATATGGTGAGCATTTATTCCTTTGAGTGTCTCTATGGTTGGGTCACCACAGGATACGGAGGAAGGGAAAGCTGTCGCCTAGGTTCGTTGGTCTATTTGAGGTTGTGTAGAGAATCGGGTTGGTGGCATACTAATTGGATCTTCCATATAAATATATTGTTATTCATGATGTTTTCCATGTATCACAACTATGGCAGTATCACCCTGATCCTTCCTATGTTATCGATGTGGGTGATGTTGAACTTGAGATAGGTGCATCCTTTGAGGAGCATCTGATACGTGTTTTGGATCGCAGTGGGAAAGTGTTGTGGGGAAATTCCATGCCAATAGTTCACATTTTGTGGTAGCATGGATGTGTACAGAAGGAAAATTGAGAAAGAGAATAACATATGAGAGCTCATTGGCGCAATATTTTTGGCTCATAATCTTAGAGATGCTTGGGAGTACAGCTCGAAGATGAGCTGTTATAAGGTGAGGAGATTGTAAGATCCTAAACTTTTCTAGAGATAATTCAGGATTTATTTTAGGTAAAATTTTGTCTTTTTTGACTACTTTTCATTTGGGTTTTACCTTTGGGTTCATTTGGGTGAAAATTTGAGAAAAATGGAAGAAATGGGCACGTGCATGGTTGGCGCACGATTTTCCCAAACTATACGCCCTTGTCAAGAAAACCATGAAATCCCTCATAGAGTGTAATTTCATGGTTAGAACATGTTTTTTCCAACTGTTCACTCTTTTAGGAGTAACTGTGGACCCCTATAAAAGAGGTGCATGGTTTAGGCACACGGTTTGGGAAAACCATGCACCCCAACTCAGGAACCCATGCATGACTTTTTAAGTCACCCAAAAATTATATTTTTAATCCCCCAAACCCCCTAAACTCATTCTATTAACCCCAAACTTGATCCATGATATTATTTCATGATTTTAGAGCCTTATTAATGGATTCCAATCCTTCCTGGCCTCTGTTCTTTGTGATTTGAAGCTCATATTGAATATTTTCACCCCTCTCGGTAATGAATACTATCCTTATTGGTTTCACAATCCTCATATGTTCTTATCCCAATATTTTGAAGGTTTATTATTCCTTTTATGATTATATCTATATTTAGGATTGTGGATCTAGATCTAGATTTGAAGGATCTTTTTTTATCTTGATTTCAGGATTAAGATCTGGATCTCATTCAACGTCGTTGTGCTGCTCAATTTTTTGAGATTTTCCATTAGGTGATCATTCATCAATGAATTGAGGTAGGTGGTATAAAATTAAAATCCCAAATTCTTGATTTTAATCATGTGTATTTAGTTTTAGAATTTATATTAGATGTTTAGCGATTTATATCATGATTAAATTAATTAAATTGGTGATTTAATTAATTAATCCATATTGCGGAATTGGTAGTATTGGATTATAGATCTTGAAATGAGTAATTAATTGTGGAATTAATTAAGGATTATTGAGATTATTGATTTGAGTAATTAACTGGGGAATTAATTAGGGATTATTGATATTATTGATTTGAATAATTAATTGGGGAATTAATTAGGGAATATTGAGATTCTTGAATGGAGAAATTAATTATGGGATTAATTATAGTATATTGAGATTGTGAGTTGGATAATTAATTGATGAATTAATTATAGGGTATTGAGATATTGAATTGGATAATTAATTGATGAATTAATTATGGGATTATTGGGATGGTATATTTTTAATAATTAATTGCAAGATTAATTGAGGGAATTGATGTGTTTAACTAATTGTTGAATTAGTAATGAGATTGAGAAGATTAATTAATTGTTGAGTTAATAAATGAGATTGATAATATTAATTATATGTTGAATTAATTAATTAGATTTAGAATAGTTATTAATTTTTGAGTAAATAAATGAGATTGAGAAGATTAATTAATTTTTGAGTTAATTAATGAGATGATATGATTAATTAATTGGTGAATTAATTAATGAGATGATGAATGGTAACAATGGTATTCATATGAGAATTGAGATATAGAATGGTTAAAATGGAATTATAATATTTGAGATGAGATAGAATGGTAATAGTGGAATTCTATAACATGATATCCCATGGGGATTATTTAGACTCTAGTGTGGGCCAAAGTAGGTATTGAGGTACGGGAGTCCTCAAAAACTCGGGAGTTTATGTTGTTAAATAAAGAATAAATTGATAATGTGATAAGTATTTATTTATACATTATAATTATTTATTTAGACAACTAAATACACTGTTATTGACTGGATATTGTTTTTAGAAACCATTGGTGCTGGCCTACTAATTTGTACCCACACCCTACTTGGGTTGCCTGGTCGGTACCCGAATAGATTACATGATTACAGTACAGGTTAAGGGAAATAACCCTATGTTAGATGGATGATTGGGATGAATAATGGATTAGGGAAATAGATGTGGTTCATGACCCTCTTGGGAGTCTACAAAGTATTTATTTTGGGTTTTGTATAATGACACATGGAACGTACTTTAGAGTGGCATATCTATTGTTTCAGTTTTAATTTTGTATTCTACTTTAGTTATCTTGTGATACTGGTATTGTTCTGGTTATGATATCTTTTGGTTATAAAATTTTTATTATTTATTCATTTCTAATGGTGTATTACTCAAATGATAATAGTTTATAGTCTCTCCATGACTGATATTAGACACTCGCTGCTAGTCGGTAACCTCTGGCATATAGGGAGGCGCGCCTGAGGTCACGTGGTGGTCCGGATCGGGGCACTAATGAGTGGAACTCGGACTAGGATGTTAGAATATTTATCCACCTTTGTTTCTACATATGGAGGCTTAGTAGTAAGTGAGTACTACATCACATAAATCTTTCTCTCTTGCCGTAGTACTACGTGCAAGTTCCTGTACCACTCCTGAATGTTATGGATTGTTAGGATATTTTCTTTATCTAGTATTTATCATAATGATAATGTACTGGTGGTGTTGGTGATTGAAATTTTTATCAACAATAAATAAATTTATCATTTATTACTTTATCTTGATTATCGATTTTGATTAATTAATTAAATCATTAAATGTCTCCCATTGTTTTATCAAACCCTAGTAGTCCCCACTACTAGATTCGGAATACCGTGTCACTTGAATATTCTAGTGGCAAGGATCCATGAAACCAATACTCATTTTCATTAATCTATGTCTATCCACTACTCATAGAGTTCTAAGGTAGTCTCTAGACTATCAAACAACATTAACCCACAACTCCTTGAATTGTTGAGTGAAGTCCCAGCTTCTCAGAATCATAACATTGATTCCCTCAATGCTTTGCCTCTAAAGTGAAAACAAGATAGTTATGGATACTTCTTTACTACCCGCTTTAGTAAATTAAACTCATCACTCTCATAATAACTCCCTAAAAGTAGGAGACACCCTCAAATAGGGCTAACGAGCACCCCGTACATCCGGTTTTGTTCAAATTTGAGTGACAGAAGGCTTTATGAATTAATATTTCTTTAAGGAGTTTTTATATATTTCGATGAATGTAATATTTTTCTATTAATTATGTTCATACTATGTTTTCATCCTCACAACTAAACATGAATTAATATAATATACTCATACATAGGCAAGGGGGTCTCTAGAAGCACAATATACATACAGAAATAAAACCAATGGACATATAGACACTTATACATATTAAAATGAAAAAGATGATGTGAAAACCATTAAAAAATAATTAAATATTACAAACATCATAAGGAGTTGTAATAAATAATTAAATAAAATAAAACTAGACATGCAAGGTTGATCACTGCCCAAGACCAATCTATAGATAAATTAAAAGTATGATAAAAATTAAAATTCAATAAATTAATTTTGAGGGAATTTAATTAAATTAAACGTATTATTATAAATTCAAATAATTTAATTTCTTTCGATTCTTGAGTTAATTTAATTTTTTTCTCCTAAAATTAAATCAATTAATTAATTTAATTTTTATATAAAAAATAAATTAGTTTTCAAAAAAATATTATTATTTTTTAATCCAAAAATTAATTAATTAATTTTTTTGATTATATTAAAAACTCACAGGACCAGAACCTACCCAAGCCCATTATGGGTATTGTCAAACCCGCACAGGTCATTTCAAGGTTGGATAGAACCCACCGTGAGACGTCACAGGCCAGGAATATCTACCCCAACCAATTCCAGTTCAAGAAGACCCACAGAAAACCGCATGGGGGGAGTCGAACAAGGTAGGTTGGTAGGAGGACACGTGAAAGAACCCAATCGCAGCAGGAGGTCGGCGTTATCAGGTCCAAGACAGAGGGAGACCCTAGCTGTAGATGGGAGATAGGAGTGGGGCAGTCAGGATCGAGAAGGGTTCGGCCTACAATAGTAGAGCTCACGAGGCAAGGTCCATGGGGTGAGTGGGAGTTGTGGGAGATGGAACCTACACAGGTTGAGATCTAGGGAGGTGACTAAGAGGGCTGGCCGAGAGGCAAACTGTGGTGATGGCCCATGGCTACGCAGGGAAGGATGGGTCAACCTCCTTTTGTTTTCCTTTTTTTAATAAAAAAGACATATCTATTTAGGATTTTAATAAACAATTTTTGATTGGGCATGTTGACCCCCCCCCCCATCTTTTATTTCTTAATTTTTTTATATGTTCTTTTTGTTTGATTAATTCCACAACTGTGTGGAATTTAATCCCATCGGCTGGAGTAATTATGGTGGCCATATTTCAGTCAGAACATGGCCGAAAAATATGCAATCTCTAGAAATTAACTCAAGCCACCATCTCAGGATAAAATAACATATATTAAAATATATGTTCTTCATATTTTTAATACCTTAGAAAACTAAAAATGATCCATATTAATTTTTTCAAATGGGCGTAACTTGTTCATCTGAAATCGGATCGATGCACGGCCAAATCCATTGAGACCGAAACGAAGCCCTCCACTTTATTTAAATCAACTTAATTTTTCTTTACATAGAAAATTCACATGATTTCTCTGATACCAATTACAGTTATTGAGGTGTGTACCCAAAGCCGGTGGGCTGTGGATTTAGAATATTTCATCATCCGAGTAATTAAGTTTCATTGTATCCTTTAATCCAAGCCCGGGTAGAGGTCCGAGGATCTCGCATGAATTAATCGAGCATAAAAATTAACATGAATTATTACCTCATTCGTATCAAAGGCATATTCGGCTATCATTTATCATTGGTGACCATTTATTGAAGGATTCGATATCAAACCCCTCTAGATCATTCACACAGGCTTCTAGAATCCACATGAACATCATTTCACTACAAAAAAATGGCTTATACCAACATAAATTTATTGACATATAATATAACTGTTTGTAGAAATGAGAAATTCCAACATATTTTAAGTTCTATTAGTATTAATTTTTAATACCAACACTTTTTTTACCAACATATATATCTTTCGATATTGATAATTCAATACCAACATATCATTTACCAATAGTTTAATCTATTACTTTATCATAATAATACCAACATTTTTTTATTAACACATGAATCTGTTATTAATAACGCTATTACAAAAAAATATTTTCCCGTAAATAAAAAATGTTACAAGAAACCATTAAATAAAAAAAAATATTTTATCAACAACTAATCAAGAGAAACAAAGTGTATATATATTATTTTTATTATCAATGTAAAATTTTATTTCGTGGTGTTTTTTTAAAAACATTTTATAATTGATTTTAATTTTCAATATTATTAAAATATTAAATGTATTTGTATTTTCCAATATTCTTTATTCAGTTTTCTTGAAATATTAACTATTTTTATATGTTTCAATATTATTTATTCAATAAAAATTTAAATAATTTTTATAAAAAAAATAAACACCACTAAAACCCTGATCTTCCTCAAGGCATCATCACATCCCACCGCCACGCCTCACATCCTGCTGCCTAGCTCTGGCCTACCGCCCATCATCCCATCTCGAATCGCATCGCCCCTGTCTCACCTCGCATCCTACTTCCTCTTTGTTTCTATCTTTAATCGCGTTTGGTAACACGTTTCTCTTCTTCCTCGTGATGCTATGAGGAGTCGGTCCTGTAGAGCGATTTTGGTGTTGTTTAGGTTTATTGTGGTGTTATATCTTTAGGTTTTCTTCCCCATAACTTTGGATAGAACTTTGAATAGATTTTATATTCCCTTTATCTATTTGGATTTAGGGTATTTCAATGTACACTTCAACCAGTTTCGATTTCCATGTTTCGTATACTGTTTCGATCGCAAGATCTTAAAGACAGCCATCATTAAGGGTGGATGAAGTTATTGTCTCTAGTGGCCTGGCTCAGTCTTAAAGGTGATCCCCCCAACTCAGAGCGGGATTGGTCTATCTATATTGATCTGATGGGTACCCGAATCTTCAGCGTTCTCATTCTTTGGTGGCCTAGCTCAGTCTTCAAGGTTTCATTACTTTCATTGGAATGCCTGATGCTGCTGTATTGTGATAGTTATAATATCTCTAGAAAAGGAAATCCTTCCTATACTATAGCCAAATAAACATGGGAAGTAAGTCATCAATGCCATGTTCCACAAAAAAAATCACTGAATCATCTTCTAATGCTGATAAAGAGTATTGTGATTAAGATGTGATCGATGAAATATTTGTAAAAGGATCTTCCATGGTTTCTGAATGGTTTGTGTTTGCTAACTATAAATGGATTTCAATAGTGTTTTAACCCAAAATGGTTGTATATTAGGTTGGATATTAAGTACCCACTATTCATTATGCTCAAGTTGTTCATCTGTGTTGTTTTTCATGTGGAGATCTACCATGGTGAGGGCACTGTAATGCACACTAACTCCAATAGCTCGGGGAAGGTCCATCCGTCAGATGGTCCATTTATATTCCCAATATTCCATGATAAGAAGGGGTTCATGGATAGCTATAGGAGACGATGTGGCCCTACTTCACCCCCTCGCTGCTTCCCAATATTTCATCGGCAGCTCTTATGTTGTTTTTTCATACGGAACATCATGATATGACTAATTAGGTTGGTTATTGATATAAATATGAATAAGTTAAATATATATATTAATTTGGATGGGTTGCGATGTTTTTATAAAATATTATATAGTACTTATAATTGGTGAGATTATAGTTGTTTTTAAAGTATTCATTGTATGTTTATCTGAAATGATGAGAAGGTGACATGTAAAAATGATTCTTTTTCAGGGAACATTCATGGAAATTACCTTGTTACACATTGATTCTGAGCTTGTTTTTCTAGTCCATATATTATTTGTATGATTTTTATAATAAATTTGTAATATTTTGTATGTACGTTGTTGATGATAATGCTTTAAACTGTAGTTTGTGTTAGAAAACAGTTACAAACCAGATTTGAAGAATTTAGCACTTGCTAGATTGAGTGCCCCTTCAAGATCTCACTCATGGATGAGATATTCTCTGATGAATAGTGGGCATCTTATTGAAGTTGATTAGGTTAGAATGTGTGAGTTTACTCTTTCTCTCTTTCATGTTTTCTTTGATAAATTTCTTATTTCTTTAGTAAAATTTTCTGGGGTATATGATTAATTGTTTTTAATTACATTTATTTATGTTTTATTTGGGCTAACCAGATAAATTACTTATGCTTATTTCATCATTTCATTTTGTCATATGTTCTTTTTCATATTGTTCATATTGAGCTTCCTGTACAAAATATCAATTTTGATGTTGTATTTTTATTATTATTGAACTTTTGCAGGAAATACACTCATCTTTTATAAATTCTTGGAAAAATAATAGAAAAAAATAGGTTGGTTGAATGCTGAGTCTGTTCTTTTATTTTTATGTCATTATGACGATCAACTCTTGTGGACTGAGGATTTTCAAATGTTTATCAAATGTATACTGAGAATTTAGATTAACAATGGAATAGATCCTGTATAAGTTTCTTCTTAAAAAATTGGGTACAACCGCAAAATAGGCACATGACGCAAGGAAGAAAATTACATTAAATTGGAAGCCCAGGGACTTGACCCCGCGACCTGTCCCTCACCCCCCCCAAACCCTTACCACCCCACCACCAATGGTGGGGAAAAGTATAAGTTTCTTCTTCTTTACATTGCAGCTTTGAAAATTCTACTATGTGAGCAGCAATACATGTGGTAATGGGGAAGGCTTCATCATCACCTACATGAGCAGACCTTATAGAATTCTGGATTGTAGTGCTAGCAGTTTCATCTTTTTGTAATACGTAGAGTCTTATAAATTGTATCATTTTATTCCTTTTCATTTCATGGAATGAAAGTGGATGTCCGATTGATATTCAATGTTACGACAGGTATGAAAAAAATTGATAAAGTGTCTTGAAGGACTCATCTGGTCGTGATGATAAGCCCAACTATACAATTTCATAGGTATTCCATAAAACAATTTTCCAGATAAATCCTTTATTCCTAGGATCTTTTTTGTTGTATGTGAACTTTTATTTTTGGGTTCACTACTTATGATTCCAGACTTGTTTCTACATCTATTGAGAATCTCTTCAAGATATGTTGGACCACATGAGTAGGTAATGTTATGACTTATTTTAAATAATTATTTAAATTAAGGTCAAGGTAGGGTATTCTAAATTTTATTATGTTAATGAATACCTTCTGTTGCTAGATCAAACAAATTCTCAAGTTTAAGATCCTTGAAGTTCAGGAAAAAAAATTATGTAAAACCTCATGTTAGTTTACTAATATGGAATTATCCTGATTATCTTTTTAATCATTGACTTATCTTTCTTTTTTTAATGGTTTTCATAAATCGAAATGATTATGTCATACTTTATTGTTGTTTTAGGTAGAGTGACAGCATGGTGATGGATAGAGCGTACAAACATTGCATTTTAACATTTCACATACTTATTCCTTGATTGATTATGCTCTGATTAGGAATTCTTTGTTGAGGAATAATCCATTACTAGTCCTGTGGAATGGATGGATGGGTGTATGGTGCACGCTGGCTCCTGGTGTGTCATGTATGAGCTTCTGTTGGTTGACTAGCATGGATGAGTTGTTGCCAGCTTGTTGGTCTGGGGGCATGGATGTTCTGCTAGTGCTTGCTGGTCCTTGGTGTGGCATGGATGGGTTGCTGGCATTGGGGCGGGGTGGGCTATGTGTTGTTGGTGTGTGTGATGGATATTGTTAGGGAATGAATTTTGTATTTATTAATTTTGTATTAAATTCTACTATTAATATAATTATTTTTTTATAATTTTAAATTTGTGTGAAAATATTCATCTCTTTAATAATTAAAAAAAGATTTTTATAAATGATAAATTAATAAGTATAATATGAAATTTTATTATAAATAAAAATTTATAATTTTCATTCAAATGTAATTTATAAAATGATATTATATGTTGGAAATATTATTACCAACAGAAAAAATTGTCATTAGTACATGTTGTTAAACATTTTAACCAATATATATATTATCTGTTGGTATTATTATAATTACAACAGAATGATTTTATCTGTCTCAAATACATTTATCAATAAAGTTTTTACCAACAATTTAGTGACAGAGACATATATGTTGGTAAAACGTTTTACCAACATAAAATGCACTTTTACCAACAGATACACCCTCGTTGGAAAAAGTGAAATATTTTGCAGTGTTTGTTGAATTTCAGGTGCTAGCATGTAGCTTCGATGAATCATTTTTCATAACAACAGGCACCTCGAATATTTTCTTATGATCCGTGAAACTTTTCTTGGATAGATTTTTTAAACTGTGTCTTCCTCTCTCTAGAAAATAGGAAGGAGGGGACAGAAGCTCTCAATCTATTAGAATGAATAGTCTATGGAATGAGATCCCTTATCTTCTTATACAGTGGGTGTTAAAATTCCTAGAAAGGGTTCCCCAACCCCCTTATATCTAACGACCACTAAATAAGCAATAAATGACGTGTTATGAAGAAATAACAACATCATAGTCATCATTTATATTTTATAACCTACTTATAATATATAATAAATATATTACCTAATAAAACTAGGTCATAAACTCAACTCATAATTCTTGCAATATTAAACAAACCATGAATATTAAAATAATACTCATTTGTATAATATTTTCTCATGTATTCAATCAATTCCTTATGAATCATTTTAATAAATAAATTCAACCCAATTATTATATACTTGAATAATAATGAATTTATTTATTAGTTGGTGATCGATAATACTTGGAAAACTCTTGGACCCTGTGGTGGGACCCATCATGTCCTATACACTTATTCATCAGAATAGGGAAGACTCTTGAATGTGCTATTATGTGTGACCCTCTAGGACCTTATCTCGATAGTAGTGAATAACTATCTGTAGACTAGGAGTGGAGTCTAGTAACCCATTATGGCCCCTAAAGAGATAATGAATATTCATAACAACAAAAACCATCCTACAAATACATGTCGTGTAATATAATCTCTTTATCTTGCGATATCTCATAAAGAAGGATGCACAACTTGTGCATCATCCATTTTTGCTTTATTATTTATTGATCTAACTGGATAGACTTACCTTCTTCTACCATGGTCATGGATTTAGTTAAGGTACTATCATCCTAATCAACTAGGTTAGAGATATCACTTCCTCAAATAAAAATTACCAAATTATATCTTGATCATTCAACCAATTTCATACCACTAAAGACACACACAACACAAGATACCTCACCATGACTTCAATATCATGGTTTTTTCCTTACATCAAAGTACATGATCAAATGAATTACATTGATAACGATCTCAAATTAGGAGACCAGCACACATGTTTATAGATAGGAACAACTAATAACATCTGAAACATGTGGTGTTCCTATGGGAGGTTCTATCTTCATGATATCATTTACATGAGATCACCATTTGCAAACTTCATGAGAAGAAGTCTCAATAATTATGATCCCCCATCAATTGATAGCCACACATCATTTGTGTCCTATTAGTATGATGTATATGTACCATAGGACATAACTTTAAGAGAAATATCATGGTATATATAGGCTCTCATTATAGTTTGGGAACTTTGGAAACCTTTTGGTAGGACATGTAATCTAAGTAAATTACCATAAATATAGTAGATGCAGAAGTATCTACACTATTATAGTAAGATAAACACATATATATATCAAACAGTATACATGTAATGGTAATCAAAGTACATACATAATTTAGGTCTAGGGAACCCACTTACAACAAAAAGAGAATAACTCATCACCGATCGTCAAAACACCACTATAGAAACACAAGGATTGAGGCAAGGGAAGATGGGCTGGAAAGTCCCAAAATCAACTAGGGTTCATCAAAAAATGAGAGGAAGTGGAGATAGCCAAATAGATAGAGAATCGACTGAACAAAACCTATTTACAACCTGGAAAAATCCCCTTTCATGTTGTGAATTCCATATTCATGACATGAATTCTACGGGCCATACAGATTAAGTAGTGAATCTGATACAAGGCATGAAACCTCTATATCATCAGTTTCCAATAAAAATTAATTCACCTCAACTCAAATTAAATACACAGCATGAATTACCCTTTCACAACATGAATCCATTTTATGGACTCCTATACTGCCACATAAAAAACATGAATCAATAGCTACACAAGCTGTGAAACACCAACTCGTGATATGAATTCCATTTTCATGTCGTGAACTACACATTGTAGTACTCCTGTAGCTCCAACTCCTCCAAACCCTCTTCAATCCTCCTCCAAACACATCTGACTGTCCAAACTAGCAATGTAATAGGTCGGGAAGGCATGAATCGTTACATTAGATACCTCTCAAATAAATCTCATCCTCGAGAATCAAAACCAAACCTGGGAAAATAAAGGGGTCCAAAAAACCACCCTGTGAGATACCTCTCAAGGATATCGTTACACCTCAAATGCTACCAATTGTCAAACTCTTCAACCAAAAAACCCACAAACATCCCATACAACTACATCACCACACAAACACACCACAACTTCTCATCAGGCACAACACCACACATTCGGCACCAGCCACATGCCACCTCATTTCTATACAACCATATCATCCCCCAAAAAACCCAAACCAACCACAACCACAAAAAACACACAACATTTCCCCAATAATATAAATCAGGGAATTCCATCATTCATGTCAAGATATTATTTTCTTTGGGTGGAACTACCTCACCTGTATGATTTTAATTTCATAAAAAGTATAACACGTCTTGATTAGGATTCAGGTCCTCCCTTTTCATATGTTGAAATATTTATCGCACCTCACACATCACACATCAAGAAAATAGCATATCTCATAAAACAAAAAGATCCATCATCACAAAATCTAGGAAAACCCAAACAAGGAAAAGCAAATTCAAAAATTCTCTAGGTACTGGGCACGCATCTATGTCTCTCGCTCCCAAGTACTCTCCAATATGCCAGCATGCCTCCACAATACAAAAATCAAGGGAATGGTCCGTTCATGAATCACCTTATCTTGACGATCTAGGATCTCTACAAGCTACTCCACAAACGCCGTGTCGTCCTCAATATCTAACTCTTCATAGTTAATGATGTGGGAGTCATCATGAATATACTGACGAAGTTGGGAAATGTGGAATACATCATAGATCCTCTCCAATCTTAGTGTCAATGCTAACCGACACGCCACCTCTCCAACACGCCCCAATACCTCAAAGGGCCCTACAAATCGGAGAGAAAGCTTACTCTGCCTGCCAAGCCTCTACTTCCCACACTAAGGGGAGACACTCAAGAAATGTAACAACCCAATATTTTATCAATGGAAATTCCCTTCTTATAATTATTTCATATAAACACATGAAATCATAACACAATGAACTACTAAGTACTATGTGACCTTTAAACATGATATTGTCACTTTTTGTAATTTGAATTTTGAAAATTTGGCATACATGGTTGCGTTCAGGGTGATTTTTTGGGTCTGATGGAACAAACTTAATTTTTGGTAAATAGTAACATACCCTTATGAATAGTAACATACCCTTATGAATAGTAGCATGACCCTTATGAATAGTAAATTATCTAAAAGAATAGTAACTTCACCCATGAATGTATAAATAGAAGTTAGGTATATTATAAGTGATAATATGAACATAATAAAAGTATTGGTATTTTTGTAAGTCATAACTGATCCCTGCTCTCATATGGGTAGAAAATGGGCCGACTTGGTGAGTCAGTCAATGATCACCCAGATAGAGTCGTGGCTCCTGGTCGTGCATGGTAACCCAGTCATGAATTCCATGGAGATACCACCATGCTTCCATTCTAGTACCTCTAGTGGCTATGTTAAGCCTGCTAGAACTTGATACCAGGCCTTCACTTGCTGACAAGTGAGGCATCATGAAACTAACTCTTCCACTTCTTTCTTCATCCCGGGCCACCATTACTATCTTTGGAGGCCTTGGTACATCTTCGCCACTCCAGGATGTACCGCTAAAGGGGATGTGTGAAACTCCCTCAACACCTCTTCCCAAAACATCACCGGTACCATGGTGTGTCCTCTAAAAATGATGACGTGCTCCCCACCTATTGAAAATCCATCAGGAGCATGTCATGAGGATATTTGAGTACGACAGTCCTCGTAGTTAACGCCCCCAAGCTGTGCCTCCCGAACTTGATGGAGGATTGGGGGAGTGACAGTCATAAACTAGAGGTATGTTGCTCTATCACTATCTGTGAAGGATATCTACAATGTGGCTAGCTGCTCTGTCACCTCACTCAGCATCTGTAGACCGGACCTCCTGCTGAGTGCGTCTGCTATTAAGTTTCCCTTCCTAGGAGTGTAGAATATCTCAAAGTCATAGTCCTGAAGGAACTCCAGCCATCATCATTATCTTAGGTTCAGGTACTTCTGTGAGAATATATACATAAGACTCTTGTGGTTGGAATAGATAGTAAATCGTTCTCTCATCAAGTAGTTTTGCCACATCTTTAACGCAAAGACCACTACTGCCAACTCCAGGTCATGGGTCACATAGTTCTTCTCATGTTGTCTCAGTTATCGTGGGCCGTAGGCGATCACTGCTCTCTCTTTCATCAGGACACATCTTAGTCTGGTCCCTGAAGCGTATTAGTAGACTACATACTCAACACCCTCTTCTGGTATCCTCAAGATTGGGGCACTCGTCAGTCTCTGCCTCAGCTCCTAGAAACTCTTCTGGAATCTCCCTGTCCATAAGAAGGGTTGTAACATCTTTTTCAAAGCTGAAAAGGGTGTTACTACTCTAAAAAAGTCAGGTACAAATCTCTAGTAGTACCCAACCAACCCCAGGAAACTCTGCACCTCAGTCACACTCTTAGGTGGCTCCCAAGAAAGCACTGCCTCTATCTTTGCTGGATCCACTGCAACTCCATCCTCCGAGATAATTTGTCCCAGAAAGTGGACCTCTCAAATCCATAATTGGAACTTCGAGAGATTTCCATAAATCTGGTGCTCTCAGAGTGTATCAAGGACTATCTACAGATGTGTGGGGTACTCCTCCTCCAACGCCGAGTACACCAAGATGTCGTCAATGAAGACCACCAGGAAGCAATCGAGGTAAGGATGGAAGATCCTATTCATGAGTCCCATGAACAATACTGGGGAGTTGGTCACGCCGAAAGGTATCACCAATAACTCATAGTGGTCATACCGACATCTGAAGGCTGCCTTCAGTACGTCCTCATCCCGTACCTGAAGCTGATGATAGCCTGACTTGAGGTATATCTTCGAAAACCGTCGTGCTCCCTTTAGCTGATCGAAGAGATCATCAATCCTTGGAAAAGGATACTTATTCTTTACAGTCACGTGGTTCAGGTACCGATAGTCCATGCAAAGCCTCAATCTCCCATCTTCCTTATTAGCGAACAGAATCGGGGCTACCCATGGAGAATCACTGAGCCTTACGAACCCCTTCCTCTGCAAGTCCTCCACCTGTACCCTCAACTCACGAAGCTCCACGGAAGACATCCGATATGCTGGTGTAGATATCAGTGTCATCCTGAGGTACATGTCAATGAAGAATTCTACCTATCTGTGAGGAGGTAGTTATGGAACATCCTCAGGAAAGACATCTGCATACTGGTCCACCACTATAGGATAACATGGACTCCCCTCGTCAACTACACCGAGAGTAAGGCTAACCAACTAATGAGTGATCAGATGCAGCCTCCTCCGAGAAATTCCATCATGTGCTACAAAGGTTCCCTTCTCACCAGTGAAGGAAAACCTAGTCTCATCCTCACAGACACAGTGCACTTTTCACCTAAAACAGTCGATCTGATCATG
Organism: Viscum album; assembly: GCA_963277665.1. NCBI lineage: Eukaryota > Viridiplantae > Streptophyta > Magnoliopsida > Santalales > Viscaceae > Viscum > Viscum album. The sequence goes on along the minus strand of OY728140.1, from coordinate 1,232,448,687 downwards.
GACTGTGGATAACCTGTCTGTACCCAAAATGATGTCATAAGGCCTCGATGCTGCTACTATGAGATCTTAGCCAAATCTCTCACCTCCTAGAGTAATCTCACATTGCTGGAACCAGTGCGTAATCATCAAATCCTCTTCTGTTGGAGTCTCTAATCATATGGATCAAGACAATGACTCCATTGGAATCTCTGAGCTCTGAACGAGAGTTGTGGAAATAAAAGAGTGATTGGAACCTATGTCTATAAGAACTGTAGCTAGGGTGGAGTAGACACAGATCATACCACGAATCATCTCCAGATCGTAGTGGTCATAAGCCTCTTCTGCCTGAAGCTAATCTCTTCCATGTCCACCTACTCCCTGAGGTCGAGGTGGACCGCCTAGGGGTGGTGGCGGTAGTGCCTCAAACCATCACCCACCTCATACTGCACGACCTTCTCCTCTTCCACGCCTGTCCCCCTATGGAACTCCTCACTCGAACCTCTTCCTTTGACTCGATGGTCCTTCGACCATTTGCTGATCATCAGTATGGCAGGTCGGGAAATCGTGAGCTATGTGACCTTGCCCACTGCACGAGTAGCACAATCTGCTCCTCCACTGACCTCCTCTTCCTTGTGAGCCCTGCACCTCTGACCCTATATCATGGGGTCATCCCTCAGAAGGTCTGGACCGCTTGGGCCTCTATGTCATCTGTCTAATGTCTGCTACAGATGACTCGGCTGTCTATCATCCGGTGGTGGATCTCACCGTCGGTGCCTACTCAGTTAATAATCTCTCCACAAATAATGCTTGCTCAAGCACTCCAGCCTGTGTTGGGATGTTGAGCGATATCATCTACGATCTGATCTCCCATCGAAGTCCCTTCTCAAAGGTTTGGGCCCTAAAGAAAGGGTCTCGTACCATGTTGGTGGAGTAGAAAGAGAGGTCAGTGAATCTCATCGAGTATTGGGCCACTATCAGGCCACCCTTTTGTAAGTGTAGTAGCTCCCTAATACACACAGATCATAGAGTTGCTGGTACGAACTTTGTTGTACCACCCCCGGTTTGAGGTATGTAGCCTTTTTTATGTTTTTTATGTGTTTAAAGTGCATGGGATGAGTTTATAAGAGGTTGGGAGAGTTTGGAATGGTTTTGAACAAGTTTTGAGGATTTTCTTAGGGAGCACGGTTTGAGCACGGTTAGGGGAAACCGTGCGGGTTCTCCAGGAAACCGTGCAGGGGGAGGTAGTAGGCTTCACATGGCTTGCGCACAGTTTTCCAAACCGTGCGAGGCAACCGTACGGACCCCTCCTCTCGATACAGTGGTGTGCGCACGGTTAGCGCACGGTTTGTCAAACCTTGCGACCACTTAAAGGAAGGGTTTTTAAATTCAGGCTCCTTCAGGCTTGACCTATTTCACTCCCAATCTTCTCCCACTCAAGCCTCACTCATGATTTTGGGTTCTCAGAGGTTGAAGGTGCTCTCCCACTCATTTTGGAAGCGATTAAAAGGGTTTTCTTGGTGTTTTGAATGTGGTTTCTCCCGGGTAAGTCTCTCCTCTTGGTTTCTTTGTGGTTTTCTCTAGATCTTCATCTCCCTCTCTCTCTCAGTTTTCTAGATCTAAATTTTTTTCATGTAGATCTAATGTTGGGGTTTCCTTGGGTGTTGATTTTAAGGCTTGTGGATGATAGGGTAGGAGATCTCGAGTGGTTTTTGTGAAGCATTTTCCCAGATTGGGGTGTGGTTTCTTGTGGTTTGATTTCACCGGAACCCTAAAGGTAGGTGGCTTCTCTCTTGAATTCACTTTTCTAGAACATAAAGCTTGGTTACAATTAATTTGTGTTGCTTAAAATTAATTGTGTTTTTTATGTGAAAAAATGATTGGAAATCCCTTTGGTGGTGTTTTGGGGATTTTTGGGAAGAAAGGGGGTTTTGGGTAAAATACTCTTGTTGTGATTTTAAAATGGAGATTTTTAAATGGGTTGTTTTGTTGAATTAAGTAAGATGGCTTGTGAAATAGTTTTTCAATAAAGGGGTTGTTTTATTGAAATGGGAATTGGCGTGTAAAAAGGGTGGAAGGGTGTTTTCAATAAATGTTTGATTTATTGAAGTGGTTTGGCATGTAATTGAAATGGTTAATTTTATATTTTGGTGACCTTGGTGGGTTATATGCTTGGTTGTGGCGTGTTTGAATGTTTTGTGGAATTGGGAAGGAAGTACCACTATAAAAATAGGATGGATAGTGGACGGAAGGGCCACCATCAATAGCAAGTGGGCAGGAAGTACCACTATAAAAAGGAGATGGATAGTGGACGGAAGGGCCACCATCAATAGCAAGTGGGCGGGAAGTACCACTTGAGTGGATTGGTAATGAATGGGTTAGACAAGAAGTTTCACCATGGTTTGTTGTGTGCTTTGTTGGTGATGTTTGTAGATAGATCTTGTGAGTGAAATATGAAAATGGTAATCGGCTTGTGGCATGGTTGAATTGACTTCCTTGCATGGCATGGTTGATTTAGATTCCTTGTGTGGCATGTTTGGCTTATGGAATGTTTGGATTATAAATAATTGGTAGCTTGGTTTTGTTTTATATAAAATGTTTTATATAAATGTGCTAACAGTTTTATCCTAGTGGTGTGTGTAGGGAAGTCAGTTGGGTAAATCCTACTGAGTAGTTGTACTCACCCCCTTATTTGGCACTTTGGTGTCTTTGCAGATGTCGTGTACCGTGACATGGGAAAAGGTAAGGCATCACCCTCCTTTAGTGGTGCATTGTGATGTTTTGGTGGATCTTGGAGCTTGGATCTTGGTGTGGAGCGGTGGTGGTGTCATGGCTCGTGGTGTTTTGTTGTTTAGTTTTTACTTTGTACTCTGATGTTTTGTGGACATGTCTAGTTGAATGGTTTTTGGGGTTTGTGATGGAATTGTTAGTATCACATGGTTGGGTTTGAAAGTGCATGCATATTTAGTTGTTGGTTAGTTGAGTTTGGTTATCTTTTTAAGGGAAAATTGTTCCCCACTATTCCTTAAAGCCATCGGCATTTATTACCAGCCTTTGGCACCTTGGGAACGTCGCTTAAGGCCAAGTTACCCTCACTGCCTCCTCAAGACAATGAGGTAGGGTTGAGGTGTTACATCTGCCCTAAAGAGGCTCTCAAAGTACAAACAGGAAAGAGTTGTCTCCTCGTGTGTCTGGAGCATCAGGCTCCACCATCTCCTTGTTGTGCCCTGAAAGAGGCTAGCAGTTAGGATCACCATATGGTATGTTGGTGTCTCAACCAAGCAGAAAACTCGTGCCACAGCCTCCATCCAGTCCTCAACTACCTGCAGATCGGTATCGCCTAGAAACCTCAGAGGCCTCTGTCTCTATAACTCATGCAATGCGCTTAGTCGGTGTGCACGGTCCGCTGGTGAGACTGGTGGAAATTGATTCCCTATGGGTGGTGGTGCTGCTGGTACACCACCTAAAGGTGTTATCACTGTAAGAGGGACCTACACCGATGCCTCATCGCTCGGTGGGACATCATCGTGATCTCTCACTGGAATCCTAGATGGTTTTCTACACAACAACATCCTGTAAAGAAATAGATGTGACACGGTCAATAAGTTATACCTGGTGAAATGACTCAAAAGAGATCAAAAGAAAAACATTCTCAAAACACATGAAAATAGTGTTTTCATGTATCGAGTTGGAAATCATAACTCAGGGTCCTGGTGTATGGATACGTTGGCCGCCGCACCAACACTAGACTCCCCAAACTATAATCCGAACTCAAGAAACTTAACACTATTTCTCCATTGAAAACACACACTCTTAGTTCTTCTAGTAGAACTGATAGCCTCTGATACCACTTTGTCACGACCCATCCCCCGGGGCCCGTGTCGTGACTACCCCAAGCCCGCCTTCCATAGGTCAGGGGTTAGTGACTAGAACTATAAAGGCATGTCCCAAAAAGGGAAGGCATTGCCTTTAAAGCTTTACACACATAGACTAAGTACACAAAAAAATCAAACCACAAAGTAGAAATGCTGATAGTAAAAGTGTGAACCGAAAGTAAAAAAAGGCCAGTATACAAACCTAACTGAAACGAAAGTACAAAAAAAAGGGAAAAACATGCTCTGAAGGTTGTCCACCAAGAATACTATCTGAAGGGTAGATACAGCTCGTCGTCTATCATCATTGCCACTCCCCATGTCTATCAATCACCTCTGAGCAACGTCTAGCCCTGGCTCCCCAAGTCTCAATCAAGCTGTTCGTCGTCTGCACAAGACACAACAAGGTGCGAGAAAATCCCATGTAGAGGTGAGTGTAACAATACCCAGTAGGGACCCCAAGACCCCCGAAGGTCTCCCATAATTTGTCAAAGGAAAAACCATAAAGTATGATCTCAATCACAAAGCATAAAGTAAAAGACAGCTCACACCAGGTATACAACTTAGAGAAAAAGAATAAAGATGATTAGTCTTGAGCTATATCATTTTATTCTGTCAATAGGTTCTACTACTGATCCATGAATGGTCGCTATACTACTGATCCAAAAAGGTTCGCTCTACTGCCGATCCACAGAGGGTCACACTACTGCCGATCCACAGAGGTTCGCACTGTTGTCGATCCACGGAGGGTCACTATCATGCTGATCCACGGAGGGTCGCACTGCTTCCGATCTACAGAGGGTCGCTATCATGTCGATCCACAGAGGGTTGCACTGCTGCCGATCCACAGAGGGTTTCTCTCATGCCGATCCATAGAGGGTTGCTCTTCACTTGACAACCAACCACGGGATTCCCGCACTTAGTGCGCTTGAGTTCCGTAGGTTATGCGCCTCAAGATATCAGTTGTACCTCAACCTCCATGAATTTCAATGAATAAGTAACCCAAAGTACCATCTTGTCATAAGGGTTCCAACGCAATAGACGGCGCATCAATCGGACGCCCGGTCTGTAAGATATAGGCAAAAAGTTGAATAAGGCCTGATTGGATTTGAGTTCGATCCAACCCGGCTATACTCCAACTTCCACCAAAACTCAAGAGGAGTATCTCAAAAGGACCATCTCATCATAAGGATCCTCACGCCATAGATGGCGCATCAATAATATTCCTGGTTTGCGAGTTATGTTAGATTTAGTGAAACAGGGTCGGCCGAGTCGGGGTCCAGTAGGGGTCCGGCCCGGCCGGCCCATTGGGCCCACAGGTCCGGCCCAAATCGTAGATCAGGTCCACCTAGAAAACCCAACCCACATGCGGGTCGATTGTGCTAGACCAGATGTGGTGCATCCGGTTCACCCTACTGGCGGAGCTAGCGGGGCGCCCCCCACCACCCAAAACGGCCGGCTGGAGCCAGCTGTTGCTCCAGTCGAGCAGCCCGAGTGAGCCTCTCCTCTCCACATGGCACACCCACGCCGTGTCTCCACCCGTCGTGGAACCTGCGGGTTCTGCCGTCTCCAGGCGGCCAGCACGGGCCGGCCCTCATCGTCGCCCCGCCGGTGGTGTCGCGCCAGCGGCTGCTTCTGCGGCCCACCGGAGATGCTCCGGTGGTCCGTTTTCCTTCCTATTTGCGCCTATGGGCCTCCTAGGTCGCCGCCTTCACTGTGAAGCCCACGGAATCACCTTTCCGCCATGTTTATCGATCTCCCATGAAGAACGCTCAATATCCAAGAGTGCCGGAGGGTCCATGCCTTATTTGGATTCATTCGCGCCCTCTGCGTTAGCGTTTTATAAAGGGGGTGATAAAAATCATCATATAGGATAAAGAAAACCCCAAATCAAGACCCAACAACAACCTCCTACAAGAACGAACGAGTCATGGATCAACCCGTTAGTCGGTTAATCCACTTCATTGTATTTTCAGGAATGGGAAAGAGGAATCATTTTACACATAAAACAATTAAACCCCCTACCTGGATTCAGTGGAATCAATTGCGGACGAAGGAAGGAATTCCGTGTTCGTAGTTGTTTGACGTTCATCGTCGCTCATCGCTCGTCGATCCCCGGATCGATTCCTCTAATGATCGTCATTTGTTCACTGTTCTCCATTGAAGAGGAAGGTTGTTGGCGCTTCGTCAGAGGTTTCCCCACGATTGTCAATCCATTCGCCAATGGATTGATTAAATAAAAAGAAACCACTTCACATTGCGTTCATTAATGTGGTTCATTAATGAACCAATTAATCACACGAGCGTTGTGGTTACACAACCAAAGAAATGAGTCATTAATTATTATTCATTTAATGACCGTCGTTACACTTCAGTTCCGCCAACAGTCGCTCAACGTTGGAAGAAAAGAATAAAATAACTTATAGTTATATTATTATTATTTTCCGAAGGTCCAAAAATTATCTTTTTTGTCCAAACATTGATGGTCGAAGTTCATATTCACCTAAGAAAATATCAACGCTGTGAATTCAACGGTTCTCTCAGATTTTCAATCCGAGCACCGGTTCAAAAGATAGAAAAACTCACTCACACGTTTACTGAACGTACCTTAAAAAAGTTTAAAATTCCATTCCGGGCTCTCTGTGCCTCAGAATCACATGCCGTCAATTTTTGCAGTCTTGTAATAATTCCATATAATTAAAAAAAATTATACGGAATTTTCGGATCTTTACAAAAATAACTCTATCTCAGTGATCATGAGCCTTGATGGATTTAAGAGAGGCTGGAACAATGAACAAACACAAACAAGATGAACCCCAAACAACATCCATCTTAGACCAAACAACGAACCAAATGGATGTGCAACTTCATCCAAGAGATTAATCTGGTACCTAGAAATAAAGATCATATCACACTCTATTATGATAATACTACAACGGTGACTCTTTCAAACGAGTCAAGGTTACATCAGAAGACAAAGCACATACTTTTTAAGTATCATCTCCTGGTCTATTTTTTTCAGAGAGGTGAAGTTTCAGTGAGTAGTATTTCCATGGAAGACAATGTGGTGGACCCCTTGACTAAAGTCTTGACTCAGCAGAAACATGACTATCATGTGAGGTCTAGCGGACCGAAGGTCGTAGACAATTGGCTCTAGTCCAAGTGGGAGTTTGTTGGAGTTGATGTCCTAGGACTAACTGTTTGTACTTTGATTAAATGTATATTCAATGTATTCAATATTAATAAAACTACTTATTACGTATTGTTCATTGTTTTTCATGACTCTAATGTAATAATGTCCTATAGTATACGTCACATTGATAAGGTCGTAGCAGTCCCCTGCTATGATGAGAACCTTGATGTGGTATGATGATATTCTTAAATAATGTTATGTGGTTGGATAACATACTATGATGAGACACATAGTACATATACTGTCAGGTGTGAGTACTCGTAAGAAAATGAGAATTCTTCATATGAAGTTCGCACTTGATAATTCTCAAGATGTGAGATTATGATAATAGACCCGCTTGTAGAAATTCTACTTGTTTTGGTGTCATCGGATATTCTTATCTACGAGCATGTGTGATAGTCCTTATACTTTAAGATTATTATTAATGAATGTTACAACTCACGTACTTAGATGTATTTTTTAAACCATAATGATAACAGTTAATGATGAAGTTAGATACGTTGGGTGCATCACGAGTGAAAAGTTATTAAGGAATAATTTGGGGAAGGATTTGTCTCTTCCATATTTATGGAAGCTGATATCTCGACACGTTGATTGAAATAGAAGCTTCACATTAAATTCCATGATCATGGTGTAACGACATGTTTATTTCATATATTCAAAGAAAGACATATCAAACATATAAGTTGGTGACACGGATGTGCAACCTGCTTGATGAGATATTGTGATAAAAGGATTATATTACAAAATGAGCTTTTGTATGTGGTTTTCGTCGTTGAGACATTAAGTTCTTTCTCTTAAGTTCCTTGACCCGTTACTAGACAGTAATCTTGGACTTTACGCAAGCCTGCCTAATACCAACGAGAAATAATCCTAAAAGGACACACACTATTATTTCTAATTATCTCGATTAAATTCTATTTGAATTTAATTATTGGAACAAATATTATTCTCAAGACTGAGGAATAATTTTATTTAAGTTTTATTGATCACTAATATTCATAAGGTAATAAATAATTATTTTTTTATTAATAAATAATTTTTTAGATTACATGAATATATATAGATATATATTATTTATTCACTAAATTATGAATAAAATATTTATTTTATTTATTGAATATTTTAATAAATATTTATTCATTAGACTGTGAATAAAATATTTATTTATGAATAAAATATTTATTCGGTTCAATAAATGCTAGAGGAGTTCGAAGGGATCAAGACAATGTCTGGTGACAAATATTAATTAACAAAACCATTACATAATATTTGTTATTGTGAAAATTGATGCATGCCATAAAATAATAATAATATGATTATTGTGTGGCATTAGGTTTATTAAATGTACTAATTGTTATTTAATAGACGACATGTAATTAAATAGTATTTTAACTTAAATCATAACTCTATAAATAGACGGTCATGTCTATTATGTAGTGTATCCAAAAATTGAGAATAGAGAATTACTGCACACAACAAATTCTCTCTCGAATCCTCATTCTCTCTTCCTCTTAAGAACGGTAACTACAAGAGAGATTTCTTCAAAATCGAAGAACGAGGGATCAAGAACAAATAATGAAGACATTTGACTCATCGTTCTAGCACCCAGAGATCAAGTGGTGTTGCTCATAGATCATAGGAGCATGTGTGGATCACTGCTAGAGGGATTCTATCCTTGGATCCTCACAGTGCAATGAAAGTAATCTGAAAGGGTCTTTTCAGACGATCAACATTCACCAATGAAAAAAGTTCCTAAACCCAGGTATTTATTTCGTCAAATATTAAATAAATTAATCATAAATTTTATGTGCAAGATTCAAGAAATGATTATTAAAATAAATTTTAATATATAACCCATCACTATACACTTCCATTGCGCCTGAAACCAACAAGGAAAATGTGACGAACGAATGGTTGGATAATCGGCCGAACAAAACCTATTTAGAACCTAGAAAACACCCCTTTCACACCGTGAAATCCATATTCACGAGGTGAATTCCATGGTGCCAGTGGATTACTAGCCATAAATCCAGTACAGGGCACAAAACCTCCATATCTTCAGTTTCCGTCGAAAATTAAGTCACCTCAGCTCGAATTGAATACACCACAGGAATTGACCTTTCACGATGTGAATCCATTTCACGAACTCTTACCCCATTGCATATAATCCATGAATTGTTGTCTACACAATATATGAAGCACAACTCACGAAGTGAATTCCACTTTCACATCGTAAACTACCCGTTGCAGTACTCATGTAGCTCCAACTCCTCCAGACCCTCCTCAAGCCTCCTCTGAACACCTCTGATTGCCCGCACAGGCAATGTAACAAGTCGAGAAGGCACGTATCGTTACAATTTTCAAGAAATTTAAAGTCATGAAAAATGGACTACTGGGTGGAAGATGGATAATAATGGTAGGTGTATGACTTACACATAAACGATCCTTTCTAGTTCTCATAGGTAATATGGACCATTAAGGAATGATGGATCACAAGGAATATTTCCCAGTGAGGATAGGGTTTGGGATGTTCGATTTGAACCTTAGAAAGACGTCCTACATATCCTAGTTAATAGAAATAAAATCCCACATTGTTCAGGTTGAAAAATTTAAGGTTGTGTGACATGAGAATATCTTGCAATTTAACATCATGTTGCGATGATTTTTGTGTCGTGATCGGGGAAACAATAGGGAACTGAGAAAAGCTTATGCATTGAGATTCCCTCGTGTATCTGTTTTATGGGGAATATGTCCTTCTGAAGGAGATGACTGCTCATGGGTAATGTGGCCCATTGAGGAAGTTTTCACAGGTAATATGGCCCTGTGAGGATAAGTTGGGGCTTACGCATGGGTTGCTCGTATATGGATGTCCACTTCCAATTTGTTAACTAAATGAGGAAAGATGAGTGGACTCATGAGGAATATAGTCTGATGAGGTGCCCAACTGTTGGTGGTGGGGTGGTAAGGGTTTGGGGGGTGAGGGGAAGGTCGCGAGGTCAAGTATCTAAGCTTGCGATTTATTGTAATTTTCTTCCTTGCGTCATGCACCGCTTTCAAGGTTGTAACCAATTTTTTAATATAGTCTGAGAAAAAACTAGGACTTATGCATATGCTATGTGGAGTAGGGGCAGACATAGATGCTACCAAGAGATGCCCGACTTCACAGGTGAGTCAAGTGAAGGCAGGCTTTTAGAGCTTACTGATGTTGCCTTAAAAACACATATTTTTTCACATCTTTTTAATTAATTTTTTTCAATTTAAATATTTATTTTAACACTTTTTAAAAAATAATGGAAATTTTTTATTTTTATTATTAAATTTGTTATTTAATCAATTTTTATAATAATTTATGTATTCTAAGATTTAAATTTGTAAAATTAAGTTTTACTTAATTTTACGAGTCTAATAACTTTTTATTTAGTTTGTTGTTTTAGTCAGAATATCTGATAAATTAACATTAACTAAATAATTGATTAATTATGATTTTTTACATTAAATAACATAGTTTTTATTTATCTGTTCATGTATTAAATATTTAATAATTTAGAATAACATAATCTAAATATTAATTGTCTTTTAACAATTCAATTTTTATAAATTTGAGTTTATAAACTCACTGCATCTCTTTAATTTAATTTCATTAATTAACATAAGTATTTAATTACAAATTAACTAACTATTTAACCTAACTAATTTAATTTGTTAAATTAACTATTATAAATAGTTTAACTTTTTTATTTGAGAGTTTAAATCTTATATTAATTATTAATAATTTAGTTGCTTTTTAATTTTTAGTTTTAGTTTAGTAACTAATTCAGTTTTATAAATTAAATACAATAATAATTTAACTTAAGTTTAATAGGTTTCATAAATTTATTTAAGTTTATGTTGTATTTAAATTTTTAATTGTTTTAATTAAGTTTTAGTTTTTATTAATTATTTTGTTCATATTTTATTTAAGTTTTAATTTATTTTATTTACTCTATTTATTTTGCAGGTTCATGGTTTCAACCCTTTTACGGTGCCATCACACACCATGTCCATTTCACGGTGGCACCGTATCCTCACGCATAGTATTTATATTTTACTATCTCACAGTGAGTCTCACACTGTTTCCAAGAGAAATGGTGGCACCGTTCACCACGCACTATTTTTTCATTTTTCTCATAGTCTCACTGTATCTCTTCCACCATATTCAATTTCATGGTGCCACAACCATCAGGACTCTCCTCACAGTTCCTTTACTTAGCCACCGTTTCCCTTCCTTTTCTCTGCCACCGTGACTCCTTTACGGTGTCTCACTCTCTTGCACTGTTTTCCCCCATTTCTCTTACCGGTGCCATAGCTTGCCACCGTTTCCCTTCACCTTTTCCACCATCGCAGCAAAATCCATAGTCGAACACACAAAAAAAAGTTCACAAAATCTTCCCAAACTAGTTTCAAACTAGGAATCTAATATAGTTTGAATAAAAACAACCCTAATCAGCCATTCGAGATAAATCGAGCCTTGATTGAGGAGGATCCCGTGACTCAATGGATCTCGCCGCCAATGCTTGTGGAGGGTTCACTGAATATGCGTCGACCCCCCCCCCCCTTCATCTCATGTGAAAATCACTAATCTACCACTCAGATCTGGACCTGTATCTTGAAGGAGATTGAAGCTTTTCCATGCTGAGGAGAGAAAAGCAAGTTGCCTGATCATGCCTTGCCCCTTCTTCGAGTCACGATGTCGTGCCGATTAATCCACCATCGTGAATAGATCTTAAACCTATTTCCAATAGACACCAATCTCTATTCGAATCCGAGCATAATAAGTAGTAGCTTCCACCTCCTAAAGTTTTCAAAGAATGTTTTCACATCATTTGTTTAGAAAAACACATCTCATCGTTGTTCTAAGAGAAGGGGGTTGAGCCAGGAGGATCCGCATAAGGTTGTTGTAGATGAAGGAGTGGTTGTCGCACCTGAAGGATGCCGCACCGCCGGGGCTGTGCAAGGAAGCCGAGCTTCGCCGCCGCTTATCTTTGCTGAAGAAGAAGACTAACCCCCCCCCCCCCCTATGTGCCGATATTTGGGGGAGGAAATAAAAAATTAATTAAAATTAAACTAAATAAATAAATATAATATAATTTATAATTTTTATAATTTTTAACAATTATAATATTAATAAATAGATAAGTTATAAAATAAAATATAAGTCAAACTAATAAGAATTTATTAAATTATAAACAATAATAATTTATAAATAAAATTAATTATTAACTTACATAAATGTATTAACACTTTAATTATAAATTAATTACAACAAAATAAATATAATAACTAAATTAATAAAGTAATTTATTTGGATCTAATTTAAGAATCTAATTAAGTTATACTATCTAATTATTAATAATACTAACACTAATTGTATAATTTAGTTAATAATAAATTAAATGCTTAAAAATTTTATTAAATATTTAATAATAAATTAATAACTATAATATTAATAGTTATTCTAGTAACAATAATTATCAATTTAAGTATCTTTAAATTAACTTAAATTAACTTTTTAATTTAACTTTAAAAAATAATTATAATATATTATTTATTTTCTTTCTATTTATTACTGCTTGTTTTTTATTACAGGTTCATACGAGAATTGAAATCCCATCCAGATTCACTTAACTAACTCAGCGGGAGTTAGTTACGTGGGAAAAAATAGTGCGACGTGCCTGTCATGAAAAAACGCACGTGTGTGGTGCTTAAGTGAAGGAATTTTTGGAGTCGGTGGAAGTGGGTGGTGACATGCAGCAAGTGATAGCAGGATTTAAGAGTAGAGCAAGCAGCGAATGGACAGGGGGACTCTCATTCATTCCAAAAACACACCAGATTCGGAAGGGGAATTCATTCGATCTTTCACTCAGAGCAGACCAAGAACCTTGGAGGCGAATCCTGGAGCACTTCTCGGAGAACCTTTCCTTGGAGACTCAAGGGCCGGGAGCAGCAGTAATTCATGCTAGTAGAAAGAGTTTTCTTCCTCTGTTTTCTTTTAATTATCTTCTTTTTAAATAGAATGATATTATTCTACATATTTGAGACAATGTTAGGATAAATACTTACTGTTCGGGGTTAAAAATCGAATCTACTGGTTATCTTCTTATCTCTTCTCACTATCATTTTTAATGTGATCAGAATTGATCAGTGAGATCAGTTCTGATTGCATTCAATTGCAACGTACCACCTGCACTTAATCTCTAAATTCCACATTCATTTGGTGAGTTTGATTGCAGGATAATTTTCTTTTACATTTAAATTGAAATAAAAGACTACAGAACATACGACGAGTTTGTTCTGTAAGATTTTTATAACTATAATTCTCAAGTTGATTAATCTAGGAGTGGCAAACTCTTGGACTTTTCAGCTTGAGTGATTTATCTCCTGGAGAGGGAAATAAATTACTCATTTTCAGTGGTATTAGTTTTAATCACTATTGTAAGAAGGAATGTCTTCAAAACCAGTAGAGTATATATTTTCCCCGGACATATTTCTCTAGATTGTTCCTTTATCGGTGTTTTTTTATCTCTATTTTCCTCTATTTTCAACTGTTTCTTGTTTCAACTTAGTCTAGATACAGGTTCTATAGTGTTTTTTTACTTCACTGCTTAATAAAGAATATAAAAAAAGTAAAAAAAAAATAGAAAAATAGAAACTCAATGCCGCTACTGACAACAGTGGGGTCTTTTTGTTAGTTTTTTTAGAAGAATAGTGGTCAAAATTGCCTTCCCTATGGGTTCGACCCTACTTTCCACATATACTTTAGTTAGTAGGATTATAAATTTTAAACTTTGGCCAGTTTCAACGATGGTCTAGGTCAAGATTTTGGCACCATTTTCGGGGAAGGCACGATCCATTACTCTAAAAAAACTAAAAAAACACATATATAAAAATCTTTAAAAAATTGAAAATTTTGAAAATTGTAAAAAAAAATTGTTTCACTTATTGCTGAATTATTACTACTAAGTACTGGCTGTTGTTGTTTTTATGAGCATAAGATACTCTATTGTTCTTCTGGAGCCTCTGAACTTAGAAATAGACAAACATCTCACTGCTCTAAGAAAGAAGAAAAAAACTGAAATGGAAAACATAGATAATAGAGTTCTTGCACCTAAAAACTATCAAAATAAACCAGAACTCTTAGATGAAAATGAAAGGCATAGGATAAGGGAGTTCCAATTCCCTCAAGTTTCAAGCAATCCATCATCCATCAGAGTTAGTGTTAGGGCCAGAAACTATGAATTGAAACAATCACACATTTCGCTGCTGCCTGCATTTAATAGGCTCTCTAATGAGGACTCCATATCCTTCATTAGAGACTTCTACAATACTGTGCAGCAATTAACTCTTCTCGGACTTATAGATAATGAGCTAAGAATTAGATTCTTTCCCTTTTTCCTTAAATGGAATGCTAATAAATGGTTTCTGAGTCTAGATGAGAACATTTTTGAAAACTGGGATCAAGTGTATAACTCTTTCATTATGAAATTTTATCCTCAAAGGCTGAATGGTGAACTTAGAACAAAGATAACTAGTTTTTATCAAGAGGATGGAGAAGCTTTTCATGAAGCTTGGGATAGATTCACGGATCTACTTAGGCAGTGTCCTCATCATCAAATCCCATCTCACCTTCTTATGGATACTTTCTATGAAGGGATATCCTCCTCTAGACAGAATCTAGTAGACCAAGCTGCTGGGGGTAATTAAAATGATAAAATAGATGAAGAACTTAGACAAATTTTTAATAATCTTGCACTGAATTTACAACATAAAATTTTAAAAAGGAAAAGAGTCAATAGAAATGTTAACTCAAACACTGGTTCAATGAATGAAACTCAAGCTCAACTTGCTAAAATCACCAACCAACTTCAATCCTTAATGAACCAGAACTCTAAAAAAACTGTTAACCAACTAGGATGTCAAAATACCATCCAATATTTAAGGGAATAGTTTGTCCAGTGTGGTATGTTTGGGCATACTGAAAACTTATGTCCTAACTTTGATATGCTAGCCCAACAACAAGAGAATTCAAACTTTGTTAACTATGGTCCTAGAATGCCTCCTAAAGAAGATCCATTTTCAAATAATTACAACCAAGGCTATAGTAACCATCCAAACTTGTCCTAAAAAGATCAAGGATTAATCAAACAATCCACTGCCCCTAATTACTCTAATCAACCAAGACCAAATTTTCAGAATCAACAAAGGGGTGAGTCTTAAAATATACAAGGAAACAATGATAGTCACATTTCTTCTAAGCTTGATCTAATATTGAATAAAATTAACTCTCAAGAGGACAGATGCATGAATCAGTTGACCAAACATCAAAATCAATATGAGTCAGATAAAATGCAAACTGATGTGAGAATGCAAAACATGGAAACACAACTTGGTCAACTTTCTAGAGATTTTTCATCTAGGGAAAAAGGTATACTTCCAAGTACCTCTGAACTTAACCCTAGGGAGAATTTCATGGCAGTTGTAACTAGGAGTGGGCTTAATACTCAAACTGTTGTTGAAAAAATCACTGAACAAGCCCAAAATAAAAATTTTCTTCAATCTGGAAATAAAAATCTGCTTTGTTCACATGCTGGAAATTCACAGAAAAGTCTTGAAAATGATCTAAATCTAAATTTGTCATTTGAAACTCAACCCGAAACTTTATCTAAAAATCAAAGGAATAAAGGAAAAGAAAATTTTTATGAAGAGGTAAGGGATATGCCTACTATCCTTAAAAAATTTTCCCCACCCATCCTTTTTCCTAAGAAGCTGAAACCTCAAAGTAACACCAGGGATAAACTTCTTCAGTTCCTTGGTCTCCTTTCTAAACTTTAGGTAAACATTACTTTCATTCAAGCCTTAATTCAAATACCATATTACTTGAAATCACTTAAAAAAATTGTTTCAAACAAAAAAACCCTAGAATAATTTTCTACTTACAGCCTCACTGAAGAGTGTAGTGTTGTAATCCAAAAGAAAATCTCACCTAAACTAAAAGACCCAGGTAGTTTTTTCATACCTTGCACACTATGAAACTCTGATTAGATGAATTGTTTGTGTGATTTAGGTGATAGTATTAATCTGCTCCCATACTCACTATTTCGATAGTTGAGGTTGGGTGACCTTCAACCCACCACAGTCATACTGCAGTTAGCTGATAGATCGTTCACTCATCCTGTGGGTAGGGTAGATGATTGGCTTGTTGGGGTTGGGAAACTGTTTTTACCTGCAGAATTTTTAGTCTTAGATATGGAGTGTGATCAAGAGGTTCCCATCATCTTGTGAAGGCCCTTCTTGGCCACAGGTGGTGTTGTAATCAATGTCTCTAAGGGTCAACTAATTTTTAAAATTGGAGAACAACAAGAAGAGTTCAATGTGTTTAAAAATGTTAAAGGATCAACTTTTTCTGAAAACTGTTCAATGGTAGATTCCTTAGAAGATGAGAACTCAATTGGAAACTCTGAAGAATCTGAAAATCAATCCTCTATTGAAGAAATTTATTTAGAATCTGAAAATCCTGTTGAATTTGTTTTAGAAGTTAAAAATTCTGATCAAACACTTAATCTATAAAATTTTCCAGAACTGGTCAACTATCCAGTTTCTTCTGTAGAAGAGTCCACTGTTTCTAAACATAGGAGCTTTTTGAGTGAATTTGATGGTGTTTCTGTTAACACCAACCTTGCTGAATACTTTGATGATGTTGAGGGAGAAATTATAAGACAACTAGATGATTCTTCTTTGATAAACTTGTTAAATTATGATATGGAAAACTTAGACAGTGTGCTGCCCACTTTGGACAGCAGCACTATTGCTTCTGAATCTAAGCATGAAATTGAAAATCTTTCATCTTTTAATACTCATTTCAAAAGATATGTTGAATATATTGGACCTCCTAGGCCTAAGATTCTTCCTTCGAGTGTAGAACCACCCACTCTTGAACTAAAGTCTATCCCTTTTCATCTTAAATATTCATTTCTGGGTGAGAACTCCACTCTGTCTGTCATAATTTCTTCTGAATTGAATGAAAATCAGGAGGAAATATTGTTGAATGTTTTGAAGAAGTTTAAATATGACATAGGTTGGACTATATCTAATATCAAGGGTATTATTCCCTCATTTTTCATGCATAAAATACCTATGGAGCCTGACCATAAGCCTAGGGTAGAGTGTCAAAGAAGATTGAATCCAAACATGAAAGAAGTTGTGAGAGAGGAAGTGATTAAATTGTTGTACACTGGAATGATATATCCCATTTCTTATAGTGCTTGGGTTAGCCCTGTCCAGGTTGTTCCCAAGAAGGGAGGTTTCACTGTAGTTAAAAATGAAAAAAATGAAGAAGTCCAAGTTAGGAAAGCCACAAAATGGAGAGTCTGTATAGATTATAGGAATCTTAATGCTGCCACTAGGAAGGACCATTTTCCAATGCCCTTCTTGGATCAAATGCTTGAGAGGCTTGCTGGAAATGAGTTTTTTTTTCTGGATGGGTATTCTGGTTACATCCAGATTCATGTTGCTCTAGAGGATCAGGAAAAGACCACTTTCACATGCCCCTTTGGGACATTTTCCTACAGGCGGATGCCCTTTGGGTTGTGTGGAGCTCCATCCATCTTTTAAAGGTGTATGATGGCTATCTTTTCAGATATGATTGAGCGAATTATTGAGGTTTTTATGGATGATTCCTCTATTGTGGGTAGCACTTTTGATACTTGTCTTGGAAATATTAAGTTAGTCTTAGAGAGATGCATTGAAACCAACCTTGTTCTTAATTGGGAGAAATGTCAATTCATGGTCACAGAAGGTATAGTGCTTGGTCATAAAGTTTCAAAGAGAGGTCTAGAAGTTTATACTGCTAAAATTGATGTTATTCAAAAACTGCCTCCTCCTGTAAATGTCAATGGTGTTAGAAGTTTCCTAGGGCATGTCGGTTTCTAACGGAGATTCATAAAAGATTTTTCTAAAATAACTAAGACCTTATGTTATTTGTTGGTCAAGGATACACCTTTCAATTTTGATGAAAACTATTTAAAATTATTTAATCTGCTTAAAGAGAAACTCACTACATCACCTATTATCACTGCACCTGATTAGAAACTACCTTTTGAGATTATGTGTGATGTTAGTGACATGGCTGTAGGTGCTGTCCTTGGACAGATGAAAGATAGAAAGTTTCATGTGGTGTATTATGCTAGCAGACTGTTAGATGAGGCCCAAAAGAATTACACCACTACTGAAAAAGAATTGTTAGTTGTTGGGTTTTCTTTAGATAATTTTAGATAGTATCTCTTAGGTTCTAAAGTCATCATTTTCACTGATCATTATACTTTAGAGTACTTGTTTTCTAAGAAGGAAACTAAAACTCGGCTGATTAGATGGATTCTATTGTTACAAGAATTTGATTTAGAGATTAGGCATAAACAGGGAGATGAAAATTTAGTTGCTGACCACTTATCTAGGCTTCCTCTTACTCAATCTGAAGATCCTAGGGAGATAAACTCTTCCTTTTCTGATGAGAAGTTGCTTACTGTGTCAATCAGGAAAACTGCTTGGTTTGCTGATTTTGCCAACTTCCTTGCAGCAGGTGTCTTTCCCAAAAATATGTCTAATAAACAAAGAAAGAAATTTATTTCTGAACTTAAATATTATCTTTGGGATAATCCTTTGCTTTTTAGGAGATGTTATGATAGTATCCTTAGGAGGTGTGTTCCTGATGAAGAGATGTTGCCTGTCTTAGAAAATTTTCACTCTTCACCTTGGGGAGGTCACCATGGTGGTGAAAGAACTTCTCAAAAATTCCTACAATCTGGTTTCTATTGGACCACTCTTTTTAAGGATGCTAGGATCTTTGTGGTTAGCTGTGATAGATGTCAGAGGCTGGGTAATGTGGGTAGGAAGCAAGAGTTACCCCAAAAAGGAATTCAAGAAGTTGAAATTTTTGATGTCTGAGGTTTAGATTTCATGGGTCCATTTTCATCATCTCATGGGAATGAGTATATACTTGTTGCTATTTACTATGTTTCGAAATGGGTTGAGGTAGTGGCACTGCCCAACAATCATGCCAAATCTGTAATAAAATTTGTGAAGAAAAACATCTTTACAAGATTTGGAGTCCCAAGAGATTTTATCACTGATAATGGAACACATTTTAAGAACTATAAATTTAAAGCTTTGATGGAGAAATATGGTTGTGTTCATAAAACTGGTACTCTTTATCATCCACAGTCTAGTGGATAGGTGGAAATTTCAAACAGGGAACTAAAAAAAATTCTTTAGAAAACTGTGTCAAATTCCAGGAAAGATTGGTCTCTTAAATTGGATGAAGCTTTATGGGCATATAGGACTGCTTTCAAGACCCCAATTGGTATGTCTCATTACAGGCTGTTGTTTGGGAAATGTTTTCATTTACCTGTGGAGTTGCAACATAAGTCTTATTGGGCAGTTAAGGCTCTGAACTTTGACTTTAAGAGTGTTGGTGAGAGGAGATCACTTGAACTAAGTGAACTTGATGAGATTAGGAGAGAGAGTTATGATAATTCAAGGATTTATAAAGAGAGGAATAAAATATTTCATGATTCTATCATACAAACCAAAGAGTTTAAACCTGGGCAGAAGGTCCTCCTCTTTAACTCTAGACTTAAACTCTTTCCTGGAAAGCTGAAGTCCAAGTGGTCTGGACCGTTTACTATAGTGAGAGTTCTGAAGAATGGAGCTGTTGAAATTGTAGGCGAAGCGAATAAACTCATGATAGTCAATGGGCAGAGAGTGAAACTTTATTTTGAGGGACAACCAAAGGTCTTGACTGCCTTCACAGTGTTGGAAAACTGTTCTTGAATGAAGTATGGCTGGGGACTTTAAATCTAGTGCAGCATGGGAGGCAACCCATGGGTTTTTGTTGTGTTAATAAATAAATTTTTTTTTTATTAAATAAAGTATAACTGAAGACTTTAAATTCAGTGCTTCATGGGAGTCAACCATGCTTCTTTTGTGTTTACTTTTGTTTCTTTCTTGTTTTATTTTGAATAAAGTCATGTTGTGTTTCCTTCTGTATGTATTGTCTTTGCTGGGTTTTTGTCTGTGGTTTACATGATTTGTATTTTTAGGATGTTGTTTCTGTGTCCTTTAAGGAGTGGAATTCCCATGATCATTTCTGGACAAGAACCTAGTCAGGGAAGTACTTCAATTTTCTGCCTTTATTTCTTCTCTTGTTTTTGTTAATAAAATTCTGCCCAGTGAGACATTCTGCTTGTATTAGAAAATTTTGTTACATGTGTACTGAAAATTATGTTGCATGATTTTAACTGTATTAAATTATGTTGCATGTCTTGATACTGAAATAGAAATATTCTGTTTCTATTAGAAAAATTCTGCTCGTATTGGAATGAAAGTCTGATGTATGTCACTGTGTAAATAAAAATCTGCATGTACTTCACTGTTGGAAACTGAATTTCATTGTTATTAAAATCTTTTCATTACTTGAAACTATGTGGGGGGGTACATGTTCCTGGTCTTTTAAATCTGATTAATGTTGGGGTGTTTAGCATGAACTTTGTCTACTTTATTGAATATCTAACTGAATAACTAAACTTTCTTTCACCCCAATTAACTGTGCACCCACACCTTATATGCTACTTTTGAGCTATATTGAAAATCTTTGTCATTGGACATAAATGTTAATGCATATACTTGCTAATGAACCTGCTGTTAATTTATTCATTGTGGCAAACAATATCTTTGAATTTCAAAGAGTCCCTTTTTACATGTCATTTTTCTACTAAATTGAAAATCAGTTTTGAACCGTAATGGTTTAATTGTTCTTCTACACTTTGGAAGTCAACTTTGGGGACAAAGTTGGGTTTTAAGTGTGGGGGAGGGGGTCAATTCTTAACTGTGTTAAACTGTGCTTAATTGAAAGCCCGTCAATTCCCGCTGCAACTTCAAATTTCTTGTAAAAAGTGGTTAGATTTTTTCAAAATTCATGCATAATTTAGGTTTAACACTGTACTCAATTGAGTCTTACCTTAGGACAAGTACCTTGCTGGTATTTAAGATTTGTTTTGAGTCTGAAATTAATGTGGTTGGATGATTGCTGAGTGGTCTTACTTAGTGATTTAATGGAAATCTAGTTTAGAGACTATTTTTTAAAGTGATTTGGGTTACTTTTTAATGGAATCACGATCATAACCCTCGGAACTGGAAGTTTGAATTGATCCTAGGGGAAACATTTTTTTATTATTATTTATAAAAAGTAATTATCATAATGATGCAATGTAAATGATTTTTTATATAAAACTTTTGAAACTGGAGTAGTTTGGGCATCTGGGATCCCACGGTGAGTCTCTGAGACCTTAGATGCTGGGTACGTTTCTGTTTACTATAAGTCCTCTATACACTTTGAATAAGTGCATTGCACAGTGCTTAGCACAATGATACAAGGCTTGGAAAAAATTAAATAAAGTGTCTAGGGTCAAAAATGAGTTCATTAAGGTGAGGGGAATGATGAACGCCAAATGAAGAAGGGGTCAACTGGTTTATATGGGATTCATTTAGGTTGTATCATTGAGGTGATCACAAAAAAATTATTTATTTTTGGAACCTAGGTGAAAAAGTCAAAGTATAAAGTTATTACTCTTAAGTTCTTAATTCCACATAAATTTTACCTTTTGACACTCTTGGACTTTGGACTTAAGTCTGTATTAAAGTTAGTCACTAAGCAGTTTCACATATGAGGCATGATATCTTCATTGCTCGATGATTCATAGTTTTTAAGACTACCAGTGAGTATTTGTTCTAGGCAAGATTCATATGAGAAATTTATTTTCTAAAAGCCTAATGAAAGTCTTGAAGTCATTTGCTGAAAGTTCTGGACATGTTACATTTTGAGCAAAATCATGAATATGATACTTTTGTTTTCAAAGATAATAAAACATGAGATAGTTTGAGAACAAACAATGTTTAAGTGTGGGGGAATTTGATGTGGCCTTAAAAACACATGTTTTGCCACATCTTTTTAATTAATTATTATCAATTTAATTGTTTATTTTAACACTTTTTAATAAATAATGGGACTTTTGTATTTTTATTATTAAATTTGTTATTTAATCAATTTTTATAATAATTTATGTATTCTAAGATTTAAATTTGTTAAATTAAGTTTTACTCTATTTTACGAGTCTAATAACTTTTCATTTAGTTTGTTGTTTTTGTATGCATATCTGATAAATTAATATTAATTAAATAATTGATTAATTCTCATTTTGTACAATAAATAATATAGTTTTGATTTATCTTTTCATGTATTAAATATTTAATAATTTAGAATAACATAATCTAAATATTAATTGTCTTTTAACAATTCAATTTTTATAAATTTGAGTTTATAAACTCACTGCATCTCTTTAATTTAATTTCATTAATTAACATAAGTATTTAATTACAAATTAACTAACTTTTTACCATAACTAATTTAATTTTTTAAAGTAACTATTATAAATAGTTTAACTTTGTTATTTGAGAGTTTAAATTTTATATTAACTATTAATAATTTAGTTGCTTTTTAATTTTTAGTTTTAGTTTAGTAACTAATTCAGTTTTATAAATTAAAGATAATAATAATTTAACTTAAGTTTAATAGGTTTCATAAATTTATTTAAGTTTATGTTGTATTTAAATTTTCAATTGTTTTAATTAAGTTTTAGTTTTGATTAATTATTTTGTTCATATTTTATTTAAGTTTTAATTTATTTTATTTACTCTTTTTATTTTGCAGGTTCACGGTTTCAACCCTTTTACAGTGCCATCACACACCATGTCCATTTCACGGTGGCACCGTATCCTCACGCACAGTATTTATATTTTACCGTGTCACAGTGAGCCTCACACCGTTTCCATGAGAAACGGTGGCACCGTTCACCACGCACTGTTTTTCCATTTTTCTCACGGTCTCACAGTATCTCTGCCACCGTATTCAATTTCACGGTGCCACAGCCACCATGACTGTCCTCACGGTTCCTTTACTCAACCACTGTTTCCCTTCCTTTTCTCTGCCACCGTGACTCCTTCACGGTGTCTCACTCTCTCGCACCGTTTTCCCCCATTTCTCTTACCGGTGCCACAGCTTGCCACCGTTTCCCTGCACCTTTTCCACCATCGTAGCAAAATCCACAGTCAAACACACAAAAAAAATAGTTCGCAAAATCTTCCCAAACCAGTTTCAAACTAGGAATCTAATACAGTTTGAATAAAAACAACCCTAATCAGCCGTTCGCGATAAATCGAGCCTTGATTGAGGAGGAGCTCGCGACTCAATGGATATCGCCACCAATGTTTGTGGAGGGTTCACTGAAGATGCGTCGACCCCCCCCCCCCTTTATCTCATGTGAAAATCACTAATCTACCACTCAGATCTGGACCTGTATCTTGAAGGAGATTGAAGCTTCGCCATGCCGAGGAGAGCAAAGCAAGCCGCCTGATCATGCCTTGCCCCTTCTTCGAGTCGCGATGTCGCGCCAATGAAGCCACCATCACGATCAGATCTTAAACCTATTGCCGATAGACACCAATCTCTATTCGAATCCGAGCATAATATGTAGTAGCTTCCACCTCCTAAAGTTTTTGAAGTGGGTTTTCACATCATTTGTTTAGAAAAACACATCTCATCATTGTTCGAAAATAAGGGGGTCGAGCCAGGAGGATCCGCATAAGGTTGTTGTAGATGAAGGAGTAGTCGTTGCGCCTGAAGGATGTCGCACCGCCGGGGCTTTGCAAGGAAGTCGAGCTTCGCCGCCGCTTCTCTTTGTTGAAGAAGAAGACTAACCCTCCCCCATGTGCGCCGATATTTGGGGGAGGAAATAAAAAATTAATTAAAATGAAACTAAACAAATAAATATAATATAATTTATAAAAGTTATAATTTTTAACAATTATAATATTAATAAATAGATAAGTTATACAATAAAATAAAAGTCAAACTAATAAGAATTTATTAAATTATAAACAATAATAATTTATAAATAAAATTAATTATTAACTTAAATAAATGTATTAACACTTTAATTATAAATTAATTACAACAAAATAAATATAATAACTAAATTAATAAAGTAATTTATTTGGATCTAATTTAAGAATCTAATTAAGTTATATTATCTAATTATTAATAATACTAACACTAATTGTATAATTTAGTTAATAATAAATTAAATGCTTAAATTTTTTATTAAAGATTTAATAATAAATTAATAACTACAATATTAATAATTATTATAGTAATAATAATTATCAATTTAAGTATCTTTAAATTAACTTGAATTAACTTTTTAATTTAAATTTAAAAAATAATTATAATATGTTATTTATTTTCTATGTATTTATTACTGCTTGTTTTTTGTTGCAGGTTCATACAGGAATTGAAATCCCGTCCAGATTCACTTAACTAGCTCAGCGGGAGTTAGTTACGTGGAAAAAAATAGTGCGACGTGCCTGTCGTGAAAAAACGCACGTGTGCGGTGCTTAAGTGAAAGACTTTTTGGAGTCGGTGGAAGTGGGTGGTGACATGCAGCAGGTGACAGCAGGATTTAAGAGCAGAGCAAGCAGCGAATGGATGGGGGGACTCTCATTCATTTCAAAAACACACCAGATTCGGAAGGGGAATTCATTCGATCTTTCACTCGGAGCAGACCAAGAACCTTGGAGGCGAATCCTGGAACACTTCTCGGAGGACCTTTCCTTGGAGACCCGAGGGCCGGGAGCAGCAGCAATTCATGCTAGCAGAGGGAGTTTTCTTCCTCTGTTTTCTTTCAATTCTCTTCTTTTAAAATAGAATGATATTAGTCTACGTATTTGAGACAATGTTAGGCTAAATACTTACTGTTCGGGGTTAAAAATCGAATCTACTGGTTATCTTCCTTATCTCTTCTCACTATCGTTTTTAATGTGATCGGAATTGATCGACGAGATTAGTTCTGATTGCATTCAATTGCAACGTACCACCTGCACTTAATCTCGGAATTCCACATTCATCCGGTGAGTTTGATTGTGGAATAATTTTCTTTTACATTTAAATTGAAATAAAAGATTACAGAACATACGTCGAGTTTGTTCTGTGAGCTTTTTCTAACCAGAATTCTCAAGTTGATTAATCTAGGAGTGACGAACTCCAGAACTTGTCGACTTGAGTGATTTATCTCCTGGCGAGGAAAATAAATCACTTATTTTTCAGTGGTATTAGTTGTAATCACTATTGTGAGAATAAATGTCTTCAAAACCAGTGGAGTTAATATTCCCCCCCCCCCACATATTTCTCTAGATTGTTCATTTATCAGTGTTGCTTTATCTCTGTTTTCCTATGTTTTCAATTGTTTCTCGTTTCAACTTAGTTTAGATACAAGTTCTGTAGTATTTTGTCACTTCAATGCTTAATAAAGAATATAAAAAAAAGTAAAAAAAAATAGAAAAATAAAAACTCAATCCCACTGGTGACAACAGTGGGGTCTTTTTGTTAGTTTTTTTTAGAAGAATAGTGGTCAAAAT
This sequence comes from Viscum album, assembly GCA_963277665.1. NCBI lineage: Eukaryota > Viridiplantae > Streptophyta > Magnoliopsida > Santalales > Viscaceae > Viscum > Viscum album. Next base: position 1,232,423,085 of record OY728140.1, on the reverse strand, counting down.
TTTCTTCCCTGCAGGTTCGACCCTGCTTGCCACATATACTGTAGTTAGTAGGATTATAAATTTTAAACTTTGATCGGCTTCAACGACGGTCTAGGTCACTTACATCAAGTAGGAGATCCTTTCTCTCTCCCTAGCTCATTGAGTGGAACAAAGGGATCCGCCAGGTGCCCAGACTAATCAGATGTTGGATGCGGGTCAACCAAGTGGGGCAACATGACCCAAGAGAGGTTTCGTCGATATCCTCACGACAGGGACCCTTGTTATCAAGGGAGGACATGATCATGATAGTCGTGAGAGTCCTACCAATTGGGGCGGATTTCCCGATAGAGGCCTTTTATTGGGGGAATACATGATTGACTGGTGCACACTGTTTGCATGACCCACACATGCACTTCAAGGGTCATGAAGGAGACCTAGGTGGGTAGGGGCTTAAGTAGGGGACCTGGGCGAGAGTAGTGCCCAGGTAGGAGACCTAGGCGAAGGCACATCCATGGAGCTGGGGGAGATTCCACACCCTATTATAGGGACCAGGGCAAAGACAAGCTCTGGTTGAGAGTCTGGGAAAATGTTTTCCCTAGTGCAGGGTAGGGCGAATGTTTGCCCCAGTTTGGAAGGTAGGGCAAAGTGTCACCCTAATTGCAGGGGAGGGTGAAGTGTATCCCTAGTTGGAAAGGAGGGCGAAGGGTCTCCCTAGTTGGAGGGTAGGGATAATATGACGCTCTGGAGTGAGGTAGGGCAAAGTGCCGCCCTAATATAGGGGCCTGGGTGAAGGCTCACCTAGGTAGATGGGTAGGGCGAAGGTTCGCCCTGGTATGGAGAAGAGAGCGAAGGGTCACCCTACCTGTAGGGTAAGGCAAAGTGTGGCCCTAATTGATGGTAGAGCGAAGTATTCACCCTTGATACTCCTCCATCAAAACATCAAATTGCAGCAACAAATCGTGCAAGCAGTGATCTACATCGAGCACCCACATTCTGCATCAACATGGATCTGACCTTCCATCAAACAGATCGCGCGCATCACCAAACAACTCCATCTCAGTGAGCACGAGCCTTGACGGCTTTAAGAGAGGCTGGAACAACGAACAGACACGAACAAGACGAACCCCAACCAGCGTCCATCTTAGACCAAACAGAGAACCAAATGGCCTCCAACTTTGAACCAGCAGCCATCATCGAACCTCCAACACCACACTCTGGCGTCACATCTCGCAACCACGAACCAGCAGCTCGGTGCGAACGCCAGCAGCACGACAGAGCCACGAGCCAGCAGTGTAGTGAACCGCTCGAGTAGCCATTAACCGCAACGCCAGCACCCCTGAGTCTTCTTTAAACCTCTCCAGCTTCAGTATTCGGTTTCCATTGCAGCAGATTAGGGTTCGTGTGAGACCACAAGGGAGGGAGTGCGCTTGATTCAGAAATCCCCCTCTTGTCATGTATGATCAACGGCCTAAGCAGCCCTAGTGGTGATCGGATGGTTGGGATTTAATCGGGCTAGCCTCTCTTAAAGCCATCCAAGCCCAACATACCATTGTGGGTCAAGTCAGCCTTAGGTATCATATAATTCAAATTCAAATCCCAAATTTCAAAACCAAAAAGAATTATCAATTGACTTTCAAAATATCCAAAAAACAGTTGCATTTTAGGAAGAAATAAATTCAAATATTCAACGCACATGCCGATTAAACATATATATTCAATTTCACTCTAGAATAAATTCGACATATGAAAGACACACACACATACATAATGTTAGATTTAATTGAACAATAAATATCAAAGTTGATCGTTTAAATTCTAATTGAACATTTTTTCATTAAAATCAAAGATTTAATCCAGATTTATTCTATTATCTAAAAACACATGAAAACAAAAATATGTGATTAATTTTATGTTATTAACATGATACGAGGGATTTAGTCAACGAATTACAACAAAAATTAATGAAATTTCATGCTTTATCACTACCCCACACTTACTTTTTGCACTCCGAGCAAAAATCTAATATCCAAATCAAAATCCACACTTAAATAATAAGTATATCAATTTTCAAGGTTCTTTTTCATAAATGAAATACACAATGCCTCATTTATGAACTTGATTTTATCCTTTCTTCTTTTCTCTCACATTCAAATTCATTCAACCTTAACTATCTATCAATGATCCCCTCACAACCAACCTTCCATGGAAATTTGTTTCTGATAGGAGTGTGTGGGCTTGAGAAAGGGGGGAGAGGTGATGTGACACAAGGGTATGGTCCATGGGAAAAGTTGTGATTCTCTATAGTGGGGGCTGATAGGCTAGTTGCAGTTGAATGAAATGTTAGTAGTGGGTGAGGGAATTAATTAGGGGGCAGCTGGGTGGGTTTATTAGGGGGAGGACCTTGAGCTGTTAAATAGGGGGAGGGCTGGTGAGACTAGGTAGGAAGGAATTAGTGGGTTAGTTCAACCTTTGGCCTGGAATCAACTGTAGCATGTGCCAGAGCATCTGAGGGACTCTCAAGTTTCTTCTTCCATCCTCTCATACTTCTCATTCCTCCTGCCGCAATTCTGCTCTTGTTTCTCTCAAAATACATACAAAGACACATGCCCAGTGCTGTTGTTGGTGTGGGGTCTTATCAATTGGTCCAACCTGTCGACCTTCTCCATCGCCCACCCCTGTTCACAACAAATCGTGGCGACCCGCAATCAAACTCGTTTGGAAAGCTCACTATCTCAACTATCAATGACCATGAATGGGTTTACACAGGATAGCTAGAAATAGTACTATGAGTGTCGCAAGCAGGATGGATTTTGATCCTCTATAGTCTGTCGGCTTGAGCACTTGTTGCTGCATAAGCCGATTGATCCTTTGACGATAGGTCTACCGAAGGTTCCACTCTGCTATGTCTGGTGCTCTAGAGGTGTCAAGACATGATGAAGTGGAGCATCTCATAAGGCATTTCCAAGAAATGATCTCAGAACTGGCTTCGGTGAAAGATTAGACCACACATCGACAACAATAATGGACAGAAGCACGTCCTTCCTTAACACCAAGTATGTTTGTGACATATTTAGTAGCATTTGTAAGTACAAAGAAGCATGTTGGGACGGAGCCCGACACTGCACAAGAATCATTTGTAAAACACAGAAAATTCACCCAAAGGATTTTTCTACCCAAAGGAATTTTGCACATCACTCAAAGGAATTTTACAGTGCATCTGAAAGATTTTTCTCTCAACACCCGGAGGAATTTTTCTCTCACTCGAAGGAATTTTTCATACACTCATGAACAAATCATTTCATTGTACCACCAATCATCACAACCAGGACATGCCGCTTGATCTCCGCATCTAAGAGGACTTTCAATACATGACCCTCCATCATGGATCTCTTCACACGTCATTGTCTACAATTCTCTCGCCATCGCTGCACATCATTGTCTTCATCATCTCTTCACATGAGCTATAACAAACATGGTAGCCCCTTCCCAATTATCTCTCGGTGGCTACGTCTTGGCCTACCCCCTTCTGTTGTTGTTTCCTTCCACCTCCCTTTTATAGAAGGTTTGATGTTGCCCCATATTTCAAATAAAACACGTTGGGTTTTTCAAAAATCCTTATTTTTTTATTGTGATTCGGTCAATAAAAAAATATCTCAAGTAATTCAAATTTTAAAATCACTCTAAAAAATCTCTACTATCATTTAAAATTTGAATATTCCATCGTCATCTCTACCACCATCGCCACGATGATCGTTCGACTCCACCATCATCGACTCCGCCATGATCAAATCCATCAAATTAACTCCACCATAGTTAGATTACCATCTGCATTAAACCATCCATGTCGACACTGAAATGATTCATCGCACCCATTACAGGTGTCATATTTTTAGATCTCTAACGAACTCCTTGATGTGACTTCATTGCTACATCTTGATCTTTTCAGGTAGGAACTGTGAACCTCCTCTGACACTAGTTGTTGGGTCGAAGCTCGACGCCACATCAGAAGCAGTTGAAAAACACATAAAATTCACCTGAAGGATTTTTCCACCAGAAATAATTTTACACATAACCATAAGGAATTTTACAATGCACTCGAAGGGTTTTTCTCTCAACACTTGGAGGAATTTTCCTCTCACCTGAAGGCATTTTTCATACACTCTTGAACATACCATTTCAGTATACCACCAATCATCACAACCGGGACATCTTGCTTGATCTCTGTAACCAATAGGACTTTCGATACATGGATCCCCATCATGTATCTCTTCACATGATGTCATCAATAATTCTATCTCCATCGTCGCACGCCATTGTCTTCATCATATCTATGCACGAGCTGTAAAAAACACGATAGCCCCTTCCTAGTTATATCTCAGTGGATACATCATAGCCTGCCCCCTTCTATCGTTGTTTTCTTCCACCTTCCTTTTATAGAAAATTTGACGATTCCCCATTTTTCAAAAAAAAAACATGTTGGGTTTTTTAAAACTCAAATTGATGGATATTTTTCCAACTACTATTCTTAGCCAGCTGGTGAACCAAGTCTTCCCACCATTGAATACTTCAATAATGGTTGCTGCACATTCTACATGTGTAACCCCTTTTCCTTTGACATCCATGAGAAGGTGGGTGTTGTTGGGGGTTGGTGGGGGAGTTGTGTCAAACTTTACACCTCCCACCAAGGCTATAAAAAGAGGGATAGAATAGCCTTCATTCATCATCCAATTCTGGTGAGCACCATTGTATTTGATATCCAGGAGAGCTTCATGTATGTGAGAGAGATAGGTGTAGAGTGGTTTTATTTTGTAACCTTTATTCATGCTGAAATAAAGGCCGACTTCTCCCTCTATTCTTTTCTCTTCGTGATTAGTGAATCACAACAAGTGGCATCAGAGTTATTTTTGGTGATACAACGATGATCAATTGATATTTTATGGTGATCAGAATATTAAACTTTCTCAAAATCATGTTTCGATGGAAGATTATGAAATTTCATGTCAAGGTGATTCCAATGGTGCAAATGGAATAAAAAACGAAGCTAAATGAGATCCCCAGGCTTGATTGAAGTTTGGTCAAAGTTCAGGTTCCACAGTACCCCCTTGCCGGAGAAGAAGGTACTATTTCAACATTGCCAACATTTCTAGTGAGATTTTAGAATCTACTCTGAAGCACCACATTAGTGTCACGTCACCATCATGTCATTGGTTGATCTCATCTGTTGACACTGATTTGGTCATATCTTGATCAATCAATGTTCAATTTCGACGATCAAGGAGTCGATTCCACAATTTTTGACTATTCCGGATACAACGGTACACTCCATTTTTCACAATTGTAAAATATATTATACATAGTTTAAATCAAATGGATGGACCATCCATAGTAGGTGGTCGAGGGACCAGAAATGGACACCAAATCCAGAGTAAAGGAAGGTCCAAAAATGGCAAGAGACCATCATACAAATGCTAACATTGAAGAATATAGGAAAACACGAAGAATAATTTCTAAAGGTTGCTACAAGAAAATGGATAATGTAGCAACCTAAAAAAGAATAAATGAATATGTAAACATGACGATCTATGAAGAATTCATGCTTTTATCCAAATACGAAGAAGATATATGATTTCATACATCAAGTCGGGACATATAATGGGTGGTTGTTATTGCAAAATTATACCATGTCACTCTGCCTCATGATTATTTCTTAACTTATCAAGCTGGTTAATTTATTGCAATCAATATGGGGAATACCAGTTTGGTGGAGATTGTTGGCATGAGTGATATATAAGTCAAGAAAAATGTTGGATACACAATCACCTTGAAGTATGTTTGACATGTTTCAAGTCTTAAAATCAACCTATTATCAGGAATGGCCTTTGATCAAAAAGGATTTGAAAGAATCTTCTGCAATGGATCATAGAAGATGAAAAAAGGATCTGCATCATTTTCTGAGGACACATATGTAGTACATTTTACAAAACTCATGTGGAGATATGTGTAGAAAACCTCAACATAGTGTAAGGAGATACACTATCCAATATGTGGCATGGGAGACTCGACCACATGAGTGAAAGGGGGTTATCTACCATGAAGAAGAAGAAGTATATTAGTGTTAAGAAGGATGCATCACTTGATCCCTGTAAATACTACTTATATGGGAAACATCATAGATTCTCATTCAATGCTGCTTTGTCAAAGAGATCAGAGTTACTGGATTTGGTGAAATTTGATGTATAAGGACCCATGATAGTGGAATCACTGTGAGGTAACAAATATTTCCTATCCTTTATTGATTATGCATCTCAAATGGTGTGGGTGTTCTTATTACTGATGAAGGACTAAGTACTGGACTGATTCAATATGTTCCATGCCATGGTGAAGTGTGAAACTGAAAGGAAGTTGAAGTGTCTTCGTTCAGACAACAGAGGAGAGTACACATCCAAATAATTTGATTCCTATTATAGAAGTTAGGACATATAAAATGATAGGAATTCCCCACACACCCCACAACATAATGAAATTGTAGAAAGGATGAGAAAAACCATCATAGAGAAGGTTAGAAGCATGATGAGTTTGAATAAGCTGCCTAATCCATTATAGGGAGAAGTTGTTCAAGTTTCATGATACCTCATCAACAGATCACCATCGATCCGGCTAAACTTTGAGATTTCACAGAATATATGGTCTGGTAAAAATCCATCTTAATCTCATTTATTATTATTTGGATGTTTGAAATTTTCACACATATACAAGGATCTTAGGCAGAAGATAGAACAAATATCTACTCCATGCATCTTCATCACCTATAGATATGAGGAATTTAGATACATGATTTTGGGTCCTGAAGGAGAAGAAGGTGATTAGAAGAAAAGATTTCATGTTCCACGAGAACTAGATGATTGAGGAAATTCAAAATCCTAGAATGACTTGAAGGGAAAGTGTCGAGGAATCAATTCATGATCCAACACCTGTCCCAGCACCACCTTTCAATGAAGAGGAGGTGCAGTAAGACTCATCAACAATGGATTAGGAGGAAGTGGATGAAGATATTGAGTAGGGGGAGACTTAATCCTCTATATTATAAGTTTCAGAAATAACCCATAATTTAGGTGATGTTGTGCCTCCCGAACATAACATTTCACTGGTTAGAAGATCTTTATGTGGAAGGATTCCTTCAATAAAATATTCAAAATCAGATAACCTATTGCTGATTGATGAGGGGGATCCAAAAGGATACCAGGAAGTAGTAAATCATCCTGATAAGATCAATTGGCTGCATGCAATGGAGGATGAGACAAAATCTTTGATAAAGAACAAAACATATGATTTGGTGGAAATACCCAAAGGTAAGAAGTCACTAATTAAAAAATGGGTTTTCAGGCTGAAGAAGGATGAAAAAAGAGGTCAATCACAAATATTGGTTAGTAGTCATGGATTAATTCATAAGAAAGGAGTTGAATTTGATGATATTTTTTCACCCATGGTGTTGATGACTTCAATTGGATTCATTTTCAGATTGGTGTCTATCTTGGACTTTAATTTTTAATAGATGGACATAAAGACAACTTTTCTTCATGGTGACCTCTCTAAGGAGATATATATGAAGTAGCTTTAAGGTTTAGATATTTATGTACAACAAAACCTCATATGAAAATTGAAGAAGAGATTATATGGATTGAAACAAGCTTCCAGATAGTGGTATAAGAAGTTTTACTCATTCATGCTGAGTCATGGATACAAGAAGACACATGCAGACTAGTGTGTTTACTTCCAAATATTTTAGGATAGTAACTTTATTTCTCTTATACTTTGTGTTGATGATATGTTGACTATTGGGAAGGATGCAATGAAAATCAGCCAGTTGAAGGAGTTATCCAAGTATTTTGATATGAAGGATTTGGGAGTGACTCAATAGATTTTGAGGATACAGATCATCCCTGATAGAAAGAGGGGTTTTTTATGGCTATCTTTGGAGAAGTATGTTAAATGTGTTCTGAAATGTTTCAACATGGACAAAGCCAAACCAGTGAGCATTCCTCTTCCTGATCATCTGACGTTGAACAAGAGTTTATATTCATAATTTAAGGAATAAATCAAGGTGATTAAGATGATACCATACTCCTATATAGTTGGAATTTTGATGTATGCTATGGTGAGTATGAGACTAGACATTTCCCATGCAGTGGAGATCATGAGGCAACTTATCTCCAATCCCGAGAAGCAGTACTAAGATGCATTCAAATGGATTCCAAGGTATCTTATAGGTACTTCATAGATATGCTTTTGATATGGGGGAGTTGTCTCTATCTTTGAGGGCCATACAAATTCAGATATGGATAGAGATCTTGATAGTAGGATGTTTACATTAGGATACATCTAAAAATTTATAGGAGGAGTTGTATCATGGAAGTTAAGGTTGCAGAGGTGTGTTGATTTATCCATGATGGAAGGAGAGTAAATTATCACTTCATAAGATGGAAATGATATGTTATGGATAAATCATTTTCTCCAGGAGATTGTATTCATCCATAAGGAGTTCAAGGTTCATTGTGATAGTCAAAGATCTTTGGAATTGAGCAAGAACTCCATGTACCATTCATGGATGAAGCACATAAAAATTATCTACCATTGGATACATGATGTGATTGAATAATATATACTAAGACTTGTGAATATCCACATGAAGGAGAACCTGGTAGATATTTTAACAAAGGTGGTTTCTCAAGAGAAGCTGTATCTTTGCAGATGCTCCAATATATTATAGCTGTAGGGGGAGAATTGATGGAGATTTTTATAACTGATATTGTTAGGTAGATTTTGTAGCTACTCCACCCACCATGTACGAATTCTACAATGGGTGATACACATTCTACATGTGCATCCCCTATTGCTTTGGCAACCATGAGAAGGTGAGTGTTGTTGGGGGTTGATGGGGGAGTTGTGTCAAACATGACACCTCCCACCATGGATATAATAAGAGGTCTAGAAGTTCCATTATTCATTATTAAAGGCAGGTGATCACCATCGAATTTGAGAGTCTATAGAACTCCATGTGTGTGAGAGAGGGGCATAGAGAGGATTTCTTTTTTAACCTTTATTAATGCTGAAATAAAGGTCAGTTTCTCCCTCTATTCTTTTCTCTCTATGACCAGTGAATAAAAAAAAATCATGAACACATAGACTGTAACGACCCGAAATTTTGAATAAATCTTGTTTCCTAATTTTGTGTGTTATTTTATCTTTATACTCAACAAAACTGTTTCATTGGATAACATGAGTATAATTAAAATGAGACTGTTGGGTTTTGACTGTTATATGCCCATTGGTCAATATGACCGCTGGAAACTAAACGTTTCGTTTTCTTTTGTCTCTAAATACAAGTGATCTTGGTTAATTAATATAGAAAGAAGATTTTATGGCCTCACCCAGTAGTCTTGGACTGATCGAAGCCCATCTAATAGAACTTGGGAAGGAGGTAGCCCCACTGGGCTTTTCTCTAGACCAAACCCAAGCCGAACTTCATCGTGTGAAGCTAGAACGGAATCGCCTTCGCGAGAAGTTCAAACTGATAGAAATTACTACATATGCGCGGTTGGCCGATCCTCCCTCGGATTATCTCACCTTAAAACACCTTACACTTAGGTCCCATGCTGGTGTGATAAGGGGCTATGTAAGGAGACCGTAACTGCCTTGTGTAATCCTTTGTTTTAAATAAATTTTTTGATTTCTTCTTATGATGAAGTTTATGAATTTTCAAATGTCCGGATAAATATAGTATGCATATTTTTGATGAATTTTAGAAAAAAGATATTTTAAAAATGTTTATGTAAATCTTAAATAATTAAAAATGTGTATTGATTTTCAAAAAATGGTCTCCTACAATTATGTTCAGTACAAAATTTAGAGTCTAATAAGATCAACTTAATTTTTGATGAATAGTAAATTATGAATAGTGATTTTATGCTTAGGATTAGTAATGTGAACAAATGGATTAGTAATCTCACTTAAAGAAAATATTAATATAATCTAGGCACCTTGATTAAGTAATGTGATTCTATAAAATATGTAAATAATTGTTTCAGAAATTATTAGTCAAGTATTAGTTTTTTTGGGTGAATAGTGTTTTTTAATTAATAATTTAATTAAAAATATTTAGAAAATTATTTTTAGAAAATGGATTTAATTTTTGAACTCAGAGCATCGATATTATGTTCAGGTAATTTTTGAGGATTTTTCTGAAAAAAATGAATTTTCGGTGAATAGTGTATTTATTTAAAAATTAAATTAAAAATATTTAGAAAATTATTTTTATAAAATGTAGTTAATTTTTGAAATCATAGCATCGATATTTGGTTAAGGTGAAATTTTGGGATTTTTCTGAGAAAGTTGAATTTTCGATGAATAGTGAAAATACAATTTTTAAGTTATGGGTGTTTAATGACATCATTAAATGATGTATTAAGTATGTAATCAATATGGTCGACTTATGAATAGTAAGATAAGGTATGAGGTTTCCCAAGTGGCCAATACCATGGGAAAATACCATGGGCAAGCCCATGGTTTTTCCAAAACCACCAATGAGGTGTCCCTTGGCCATTAATGCCTTGTCCCCTCACTTTCCCTAAAAATACCAAGCCATCCTCTCATCCATTCGACTCCCAACTCTCCCCCAACGAAGATATGGTCTCATTACCTCACAAAGAGTCCTCCTAAGGTGCCCCCAAGCCCTCAAGGTCCCAAACTTTGAGTTTTAAGAGTTACATTTTAAGGTAAGGGATCCGACCTCTCTCTTTCTTTTCAAGTAATCTCTTTTATGTCATTCCTTTTATGATCCATGTTCATATGTTGGAGGATGTTCTTTTATATTAATTATACTGTCCTTTTTATGTTCATATGATGAGAGACCCCCTCTTACTCTCATCATTTCATTTTATGAAAGTTTAAGTGGCGCCGTTAGGCTGCCGAAATTTTTGTAACAGATTCTTTCACCCTTCTCATTTTCAAGTTCTATTTTCTTGTCAAGTATTTCAAGTTCCTTTTTATTATGTTGGGGTATGATATCTATATCTATCATACTGATCTTTTATGATCATATTATGAGAGACCCCATTTGTTCTCTTCAATTCAGTATTTTGAAGTTTTAAGTGGTGCCGTTAGGCTGCCGAATTTTTAAGGGGATTCTTTCACCCTTCTCATTCTTTTCAAAGTTCTACTTTCATGTCAAGTCTTTAAAGTTACTTTTTAATTATGTTGGTACATTATCTCTATATATATCATACTGAACTCTTATGTTCACATGATTAGAGACCCTATTTTATCTTTTCAAATCATTTTTGTTGAAGTTTAAGTAACGTCGTTAGGCTGCCGAACTTTCATAAGAGAAATATAATTTTTGTCTTCCTTCCATGTTTTTCATTTAAAATGGTATGTACTTAAAATTTCATTACTATGTTCATATATCCTTATTATTCTGTCTCTCTACTATTTGATGGGTCATTTATGAAGGTTTGACCCATGTCCCCTCTCTTTTCAATGTTTTCTAAAAACCTGAAACATAGCCGTTATGCTGCAGAATTTTCGTCTCAAAATGCCTCTCTCTTTTCTCAAAATTATTTTATGTTATAAATTGAATACTCAAAGCTCTTATTTCTACAAGGGTATTCACATATATATCAAAATGTTCTATTTTAAATTCTGGGATTTACATACATGATACCCACTCTCCCCTTCCGTGGGTTTAAAGTGACGTAAAGATCATGTCTTTAAAACAGTTTTTCTTAAAACGTTATGATTATGAAATGAAATCCATTTATTTATTCTATATGGGTTATTTATGAAATGTTTGATGATGATATATGTGGCTCACATGATAATAAATGAAAATTTAAGGGTGCGCCCTGATAGCTCTCCAATGCATTGGGTAATGATGTAACCACTAGAGATTACAATTTTCACGATATCTTGGTGAATAACCTTGGTAATTTTCAAATGAAACCTTGGGGGTGGACCTTGGTGATATGTTCATGATTGTCTATGTTAAATGATGTAGCCACATCTTAAAGTTATGAAAAATGTTATTTTTATTATGATATGCCACATGATTTCTTTCTCATGCCTTAAAGTTCTTTTTCATGACATTGTTGAAGTATCTCAAGTTCACATGTAAAATGTTCCTCTTGTTTCCCTTACTGGGCCTTCTGCTCACCCTTTCTTTTGATGTATTTCCCCAGGTTATGAGATGCAGTAATGAACCTAGGATGAACATAAGGAGAATCCTTTCAAGTGTTTAAGAAGAATGTTTTTTTTTTCATGTATTAAGTTCCTGGTTTCCAAGACACTAAACCTTAAAGATCCTCAGTTTTGTATAATGTAATGAAAGTTTATGTGATAAACAGGCAGGATGCTATATAGATTCCTAGAAATAAAAACCCAGGGGTATGAACTTCTTAGATACATGGTTATAGTAGTGAGATAAAGGATTGTTGTTGATTACAGAGGACTTGGGAAAAAAATTCAGCTGGAATTGGAAACAAGCATAAGATGAAACAACCAAAGGTTTTGTTTGAGATCTCACTATGACAGATTTAATTTGGGATGCTAGTGAAAATAGAGGAGGGGAACTTTATGTAACTATAGGAAAATTATTTACCATCATAGGAGGGTACCTTTATGCATCTGGGGACTCTCACCAAGTAGTAGACCCTTACATAAAATAGTGGAGGAAAAACTTAAATGGGGATTGTGAATGACACCATTGATACCATGTGATCTTCTCGATGAGTTGAGCTACTAGTGTTTGATAGAATTGATCCATGAGGTAGGATCACTCAAATAACAGAATCTATGTAGGAGTGTAGTATGTTAACCTTTTCATGTCGAGCATTCATGAGGGGGCTTCTACTGGTTACCAAATATGGTGATCGAGTTGGACCTACTAATTTAAATACTTATACATGAAACACCACTCAATACAAAGTTTTCCAGAACATAGAATTTAAACCAATTAAAATCTCTATATCCTTTCACTCATGAATTCCTATGTGGATCATAAGTATTTAGATGAGCTATCAGGGAAGAATTTTAAGTGGGACAATTACTTCCATTATTTTCAACAACACAAGTGGGATACCAAGACTATGTGGACTACCCATGAGATCAGTATTCAATACACATAGAAATTGTGATATATATTTCTTCTTAGTGGTGAATCCTATAACTATTTTATAGTGGGTGCGGGGGGGGGGGGGGCTACACATTCTATTCATGGTGTATTTTCCCAAACATGAGTACCTGCTTTGTGGAATCGGTCGAGAAGATGGATTATATCCTTCATTAGGTAGGTTACTACTTGTTCATTCCATGGGAAAGAATGGGAATTTGGTTATTGCTTCTAGAGTAGGTACTATGAAAATTTCATCCTAGTACATAGCAACCCTGCATGGGGAAGATACATATGTGTTGACTAAGATTGGGGTGTGGGGATCACTCATATTATTCTCTTTGATGATTTTTACATTGAAAGGAAATGTTGAGAATCATGATCAGGAAATCCACTCAAGTTATAAAGCCTTTTCATTCTTTCTAGAACTTCTAGTGGTAGAACTTGAGAGTTGGTACCCAACAGTATTTTTTTAAGAAAACACCCAACTTACTTTTGATTTAAAAATTGAGCTAACAGACATGGGATGGATGATCCCATTAAAATAAGAATAATAAGAGAACTAGTAGCATGAAAAAGGATATGATAAGAACCCACATTGAGTTGTTTTTTGAAAACATAGGACCAATGTTTTACTTACATAATGGTGTATGAAAAAATAATAATCTAATTCAAGTACACCCACGACACTTGCACTGGTGAACAACCCCCATCATGGGGTGGGACCACACCATCAAATTAAGGGACACAACCACCACCTTGAGAACAAGGTGGTTTTTCAAGAGTGAGGTAGTGATAAGATTGCATGGGGATGAGAAATGGAGGGGGGGGGGGGGGTTATTGTATAAGGTAAAGGGCGAGAGGAAAAGTTTTAATTCTCTATGGGGGGGGGGGTTCATTAGGTCAATTTTAATTGGATGAGTTATTTATAGTGTGTGAGAGAATTAATTAGGGGGGGAACTAGGTGAGTTTTTAGGGGGAGGACCCCAGAGTGTTAAATAGGGGGATGGACGATGAGACTGAGTATAAAGGAACTAATGGGTTAGTTTAACCTTTGATTTGGACTCAGTTGTAGCCTAGGCCAATGAATTTGGGGGTACCCTCAAGATTCTTCTTCCACCCTTTATTCCTTATTATTCCTCCTTAAATTGTAATTCTTCTCTTGTTTATCTCAAAATACATACAATGATTCATGTCCAATGTTACTTTTGGTGTAGGGTATTCTCAGTTTCACCCTTCTCTTAAATGTGAAAGGTATAAAAAGTTTTACAAAACCTAAAATCATGAAATTCATACCATAATCTTGATTAAATCTTAATCTCTCCACAATAGAGATAAATTACCATGTTCCAATCATAATTATTTTTAAGGATTTTCATTGAGGCCTAGGTTTAGTGGGTTAAATGTGGTAAAAAGAGAGAGGAAGTTTTTCTCTTAAAACACAATGCATGATTAATTAATCAAGAGTAATGATAATTCCTCACTCAAAATATTCCATCCAAATGAATCACCCAACTTAATTTCCTCTTTCATAGTTAAGCTCACAAGTCACAATAATTAAAGTATAATGAAGTATTGTTCCTTTTTTTCATTCCATATTTTTCATCATAATTTTTTTCATACATATTTTCTTTTCTTTCTTTTATTTTTCACACATTTTTTTAAAGGTTGAGTGTATATACCTATTTTATTAAAATAATAAATGAATTCCCCTTTTAATCTGGATTTTTGGGGAAACCAATACATAGAGTGTAGGCCCAAAGGCACGTAGGCCTATGAGACACATGAACCAAAGTCCCTAACATGGTCCAAAGGGCCTAGTGAACCATAGGGCCTGAAAACTCCCCTCATAAAGAAGATGACCCAAAATCCCAAGATGTAGAAAGATTCATGCCAAGAACTAATAAAAAATATCACCCCCTTCCAGAGACACTGCACTTATACTGCTAGTTAAGAATGATGTGTTTCCCTCTCTACCAAAGGTTGCATTGTTTTGGTCCGACACAACGTGGATGGGACCCCTCCATCCCACATTAGAGTATGGGGACGACCAGATGATAGGTTCCACCACACTCATCACTCTTTTGAGCCTCACACATGATGATGATTTCATGGACCAAGCTTCACCATCAAACTAATGATCCACATAATCTGACTAAAACACTATATAGGAAACCATGAGGCTGGGTACCCATCCACCCCTAAAGATAGATGGATAAATGATGGGGTTTAACACACCCATCTCTCTTTCAAGGTCACCCACCTAGTAGATCTTTCCCAACATGATGCACCACCTAGAAATTGTGCCAATACATTATCCTGGTCTCGTCATGTCACCTAAAACCTAAAAATGGATAAGAGGACCAAGGACCAAAAGGCCCAAACATACTTGACCCGAATGCCCAAAGAGCCTGAAGGCCCATATTGTTCTGAAAGTCCACAATCTGATGGTGGGTTAATCTTGTGTGGTAGGAACCATCATATATTATATCTCCCTTTTTTATTTCAACAATTCTTGTATTGGAGTTACCCATGTCCAAAACGTCGTGAGTTCAACTTCCCTTCAATAATGTACTCATAATGCATCAACGGAAGAAATACATAACGAACCTCCTTTATCATAGCTTTAACTTGAGTAATGATGAATCCCAATGAGTTTAGATTGTTTGTTCCAAGTGTTTTTTAATATACTTCTTATTGATTTATTCACTCTTAATGTATTTCCAGCTTAGTCCTAACTCTATTTCCTACCTTAGTGGAAAAAGACCATAATCTTATATCTTTTCTTCAAATCTAGAAACTTACCCTTTTACATTTCCTTCTGATTCATTATAATCATCTGATGCCAATAATATTAAATATGAATCTATAAATTTTCCGTTAGGAATATCAGTTTTTGGATTTTTTTAGTCAAATTAAAAGAAAATAAATCCAAATTTAAATTACCCCCTAATTATTTCATCTTGAATCTTTTCTTCCAGGTTCACAAACTCTAGGAAATCATTTATAGTGAGATGATCACAAAATGGATAGTCCAGTTTTACTTTAAAACTAATTGGATCAAATATGGACTCTTTATCTTGATCCTTAACAACAAAGGCATGCAACAAGTAATGTGATATTTCACTATCAAATCAAGAGAGGGTGTTAAACATTTTTGTCTGTAAAAAAATTAAACATTTTGAATAAATAATTGTATAATCTCCATGTAATAACTTGTTTGGAATCCCTTGTTTCCTTACACATCCTCAACATCAATGACTAAAGGCTATGATTACTTCTCTTGAATTTTATCTAATCACTATAAACTCAGAGCTTGGATAATGGAAACAACTTGATTCATATGATCATTCAATCCTTGTATTTCAATTTTTAAGAATTTTACTTTTTGTAACCTCTAAATTTGTTTTGAAAATTACTTAGTGCTCAGATCCTCTCATTGATTAAATGGATATGGTTAGTATTTTAGATGATAAAACTAACTATTATAGCTTTATTATTCATTCCATTTTAGATTTTTTTATTGGATATTATCACTCTAAATGGTATGATTCATCTTCATTTTCCTGTATTTTCAGACATGTATATTTTTTTTAGTGTATTGTGCTATAATGTTTTTCACTATAGATTTGAGCTTACACCATGATTTTTTTGTTCCAGAGACATATTTTCATAGTCCATCATGGACTTCGTGGAATGTTCTAAATAAAAAAATGAAAATGGAAAAAATTAAAAAAGAAAACAAGCAAGCTCAAATTATTTACGAAGGACAAATAATAATAAATAATAAATAAAAATTTATAAGTATTGGTGCCAGATTTTGATTTAAACTTATCAAAATACTCTCAAAATAAAATTTATAAACTCTAAAGGAAATTAATATAGTGAAACGTTATGGTCATATCTCAGGAATCTAGTTAAACACTCACCATTATTTTCATAATTGTTATTATATTTTTTTTATGTTTTGGTTTATAAAGAATGAAAAGAATCGAGGGTTTTTTTTCAATATTTACTAGAACTAGGTAAGGAAAGGAGATAAAATAATACACACTAAAAGTTAGAGAGAATTGTAGTTGGTACTTAGGAAAATTACAATGTGTTTCATCATAATTATATATTTTTATAAAACACCTCAATCAACAAGTAGAATCAATATCATTCATCCAATAACCTCTCACTATTATTTATGTATAAAAATACTAGTTTACTCAAGAATCCTTGAATACACAATTCACTCATTTATCATCCTGGGTGAGTGGGAAAATAACCCTTCTCAGTTAATATAGTAAACTTTCTCAAGTCACCAAGAACCGATCACATGTTATTCTACTTCTCAATTCATGCACCACCATTGGTATGATGAGTGAATCAATTTTTTAGAAGATTTGAGGTTTAAGATGATAAAAGAGTATTGTAATGGTGATGAGAAATATAGTGACGATCACATCCTCTACATCCTTACCTATACTTCCTCACTAGACTTGATAAAATAGAATAGAAAATAAATATCTAAAACTCAAGAGCATCACTATGACCCCCCCTAAAACCACCTATAATGGGTTATCTCTCCACCATCATAATATAAGAGATCATAGTGATGAACACAAACAAGATAGAAGAAGACACGACATAATAATAGGGAAATAAACACAACATAAATAAAGAAGAAAGAAATTATAAAACATATAAAAGATGAAGAACAACATAGAATAAATAGAGGAGATTAAAATACTAAAGATCAATATGAATACATTACACTAGAAAAAAAGAAAAAATATATAGAAGGAAACCCATAAAATCAACCCAGCATACATGAATAGAATTTACAGAGAGTTTAACAAATCTTTTCTAGATAAGAAGGAAATGATGATTTTACTTCATTTGAGTTTGAGTTTCTACCTAGAAACATCCTCAAGAATCTCCCTTCTTGTCTCATAACATAATATATCTCATACCTCTATCTTCATTTCATCTTTCCACTTATCCACCCTTGATACTTATCCTTTAAACCATCAAACTATAATAATAATTCATTCAATAAGAAACCAACATTGAGAACCCATATTATCATCAATTTAGATTTGAACTTCCATCAAATAGATTATGTGAAATTGAAAAAAAACTCAATCTCAATGAACTAGAGCCTCTATGGAACCAGACCTTATAATCAAGTAGTGAACTGCAACCAACAATAAAAAACCTCCATGATTCATACCCACTTTATAGCAGCCTCAATCAATCCATGATCTCTTGGATCTACAATAGTGAACAAATACAGACTAGCTGCCTCAGACTCCTTGTAGTGTTCGTATAAACGAGTAGCGAACACACATGAATAAGATGAACCTGAACCAACATCCTTTTTGGATGAAACAACAAACCAAATGGCCTCTAAATATGAGGAAAAATCAACATGTAATATTATTTTCCATTATTTTAGGATATTTGTAATATGTATTTATCACATGAATTAATAAAAACAAGTAATTTTTGATAAACATAACATTAAAATTTATAAACATACCTTGATACATGAAATCCCTTGTTTTTCTCCCAAAGAAATGGATTTCTATCCTTTTTCATTATTATCTCTTTCACATAAATTGATATAACATACCAGAATAACTTTTGAGAATTAATAGCTAGGATAAGACCCTTTAAATAGAGATAAAATGGTTATATATATGGTTATATGGGTAGTTTTACAATTAACTATAAATGTCCACCAATTTGAAAAAATTATACCTTATTATCCCATTATAATATTTATTAAAATTAATATCATGTGAGTTCTTCCAACATTTTCCCACTTAACTTATTTGATATTACTTTATGATGTTTAATAAATTCAACCAGTTATTATACACATCTATTTCCATTCTATTATATATAAAACATTCATTATAATTAATAATAATGCCAACATGAGTCATTACAGTTTTACATCATCTACTAATGTAATGACCCGAGATCCATACTTTTGGATCTGAAACAAAAAATATTGTATATTTTGTTTAAATAATAAAAAAAAAAATCCTTCAAAAAAATACGAATCTTTTATGGTATAGGTTTTGGAGGAAAAGGACAAACTATTACAACATATCATAGTTTAAAAAATTAATAAATAAATATCTCTTTTGACTACACTCATGCTATCAACTTAATGGAGATAAACACCTTTGGAACTTCTAATGAGCCCATGAAAAACATTTTAAAATGTAGGGTGAGAATAAAATTTCCCAGTAAGGGGTTTTCAAAACCAATGAAAATCCTTTTATATATAATGTTTAAAAATAATTTTGAAAACATTTTATTTTATAAAAAATATAATCATTTGATAAATACTTTTTTAAAATATAATAATTTCATTTTTAAATTATATATTCTAAAAAAAATTCAAAATCATTTGAAAATACACACTGTTTGAAAACATAATTTTTTAAAACATTTTTTAAAATATAATAACCTTTGAAAATACTTGGAAATAATTTTCTTAATAAAAGAGTCAAGTGATTTTTCATAAAATTATATGCAATATCAGTAAAAAAAACCTTGTTTCCACTTGGATCATTGAAAGCTATCTAGGGCCTACCCATCTTTGAGGGTTGAGTTTACTCTCCAGATCTTTATCATGTTTACAAAGTCCAAGTGCTGAAATTTTATTAAACATTTTGAGCTTTCTCCTTTTTTTATTTTTCATGAGAGTTTTAAAATTTTGAAAATATAATAATGAATATTTATATATATATATATATATATATATATATAAGTTCATATATATACATCCATATGAAATCATTACATGACAATAAAAATTTATAAAATATGCATGGATTGTTAGTGACATACGTAGTGCATGGCCATACCTATATATAAGTGAAACATCCATAAATCTTAAATGAAAATTTTCACATAAATGATAGATTTAATATTTCAAAACCCATTTAAATTTTTTGAAATAATCTTCTTGCATAAAAATATTTATACATATAGTTTCAAAATACTATTTTGAAAATAATAAAATTCCTTTTCATAAAATCATAAATTTTAAAAAATTGAATTATTTTAAAGTAGCTCCCTTATATAAAAAGGGATTTTTAGAAAATAATCATAACTTTTTTAAAAATTGAATCCTTTTAAAATATCTTCAATTAATAAAATAATAATATTTTAAGAAAAATATAATCATATATTTAATTTTATAAAAAAATAATCTTATAATTTGAAAATAATATATATCCCCTTAACCAAAACTACTAACCTAACTTCTCTAGAATTTTACTATGTTGAAACCATCCCAAACTTTCTTCCCTGATGACTAAACTCACCCTCACACTATCTCCACAACTAGAGTAACTCACATATTTTTTTAGGGAGTCTGGGAGTGTGTTGTTAGGCGCATAACCTAAGGGAAGCCTCCTATTTATAAGCCTCAAATGTTTAAAAAATTAATTAATTAATTATTTTCTTTAAATAATAATTGCAAATACTTCCAAATAGTGGTTAATTTTTCAATATATTTTTTATTTCCCATCATGAAAACTGATATCTTGTTATTATTATTATCTTATTTTATTTTTAGTTTCTCTTTTTTATTACTTATCTTTAAGACCTTTGAGGGTATCGTATTTCCGAGTAATTAAAAATTTCTAAAATAATAAAATATTCAAAGAATAGAAATAAGATTAATTAATCATAAAATTTCAAAATGCAAACAAAATTAATTAGAAAAGGTTTGAAATTAACTTAATCAACACTGACTAAATAAAATGACAAAAAAATAATTATAAAGTGATTAAAATTATAAGGAACCTATAATAAATTGGAAAACATAAAATTAAAATATGAAATGGATCTCCAAAATAAAATATTCAAAGAATGATATTATTAAAATTTTAAATAGAAAAAACAAACAAAAAATCTTATAATTCCAATATTTAATTATTTAAACATCAAAACAAAAAAAAAATTATAATTAAAACATAATTTAACATTTCCAATGATTATTTAATAAAATTAAAATCTCAACAAATTTTTTTCCAATTAATTATAAAAACTAAATTATAATCACATTTAACCATTAAAACATATTAATTCACCATAATTTAGGTGGAAAACATGCATTAAATAAGAACATATCTGCCTGCCCCATTGCAGAGATTCTGGAGAAGTTTGTTGATTTAAATATCTATGATGTTTTTGAAAATTTAGACTCAATTGGGGAGCTTATAACTGACTATAATATTGATAAAATCATGAGCTATGGGTTCAATGAGAGGGGCTATTGTTTTTTGATGTTAGATAGGCTTGGTGTTCTTACCACCAAGATGTATTATTTACATAATTATGGGTTTTCTGATTCTCCTCCACTTCCATGGATTTACAAGTTGAACACTAGTTTTATTCTTCCTTTAATATTTTTCTTATTTAGAAAATTTGTTATAATATGCTCCATATAGATGATCATCTTAGGGTTATTATACTGCACATCACCTCAGTCTGTCAATTATGTGTGCGGGGTCTAGATATACGTGATTGTGTTTTATTTAATTATGATTTTTCAAAGTTGATTTAGGAATGTATCTTCAAATTATTTTTATGTTGGCCACCTCCTTACGACAACATCCACACATTCATTCCAACTATTATAGAACTCTCTTTGGGTCCTTAAATGAAAAAATTATTATATGATGTGATTGTTGTTGATTTTTATTAGATTTGGATAGCCTATAACTACATTTGGTTTGATATCCACATCTTAGGCTCCGGGTATGTTCTTGCTCTTATTTTCAGGAACACTCGGTTAGCCTCTATGTGTCAACTTGGTTGTATAAATAATGATTTCAATTTCTTTATTATCTAACGACTGCTTAGTGTATCAAAAATTCCCAGTAGATGGGCTTATTATAAATATATTCGGTGGATTACTCTACTTTTACCTTATATTAAGGTTAATGTTGATGGTTCTATAAGGGGTTCTCCTAGCCTAGGTGGTATGGTGACATATTCCAAAAAAATAGAGGCTTCATCAAGAGCACCTATTTTTTTGTTTCTTGGGGCCACATACTATATTTTAGGTGGAGACTTTGGCTATTATTTATGTGGAGAATCATGAATAGTACTTCAATTAGTGTGACCTTTGAATTGAGACTGATTTTATACTTATTATCAATCTTTTCAAACATAGTTTGTTCAATGCTTCTTGGTAGCTTTATTCTAACTTGAGTGGATGTTGGGAATATATACCAGAGATGCGAATTATCACCTCACATGTTTATCAGGAAGAAAACATGGTTGTTTATGCACTCATAAAGAAGGCGACATGGGACAATGACTCTTTCTAGTCCTTTGGCCTTAGTGATAGAATAATGAATTTTCATTTGTCTAATGTGGTGGGTGATATTTATACTCTTATCCCCTAGAACATCTTTTTCACTCGTTTTTTATTTATTTTATGGGAATGGGTCTCTTTAATCCATATCCTAAGATGTTCCTTATTATTATTATTATTATATTAATTATTATATTTATTATTATAATAATTATTATTATCATGTGGCCAATGTCATGGTTGAGTGGTACTCATTCGTTGGCCTTCACATCTAGGAGGTGCTGGATTCAAGCCCTGATGGGCATAGGTACTGTTCCAGTACTATGCAGGCAGTGATGCGAGAAGTTATGTTGATGATGACACAAGAAGAAATTGATGTAGGCATGAAACATGATGCAGCCAGGTAGTGATACATGCATGATGAAAGCCTAGGGATGCAGAAAAATTGTTGCAGGCATGACACAAAACTGGGCTTTTGGTCTCGAAAATGGGTCTTTGGGCCATGTAATGGGCTTCATGACCATTGAGTCTTTAGGCCCTACAAGTTGTAATGATCTATCTAGGTTGTGGACCTATACTTGGGGAGGGATGGGATTTGAGCCGTGTAATCCCAGTGTGTGTGAGTGCTTTGTTGTAATTGTACCCCTAAATAATAGATTATTACTATTACTATTATTATTATTACTACTACTATTATTATCATTATTGTTTTTATTATTATCATCAATATTATGATTATGATGATTATTATTATGATTATAATGATGATTATTATTTTTATTATTATTATTATTATGATTATTATTATAGTTATTATCAAGTTTTCAGTATCATGACTGAGTGGTACTCAACTACTAGCCTCCATATCTTGGAGGTACTGGGTTCAAAACCCGATGGGTGTAGATATTGTTCCAGTACTATGCAGGCGGTGACATAAGAGGTGACATTGATAATGACACAAGTGGTGATGCAAGCATGACACATAATGTGGGAAGGTGGTGACATAGACATGATATATTCCTGGTGATGCAGGAAGAATGATGCAAGCATGACACTACATTGTGCATTTAGGAAAGAAAATGTGCCTATGGGCCATGTAATGATATTCATGACCATCGGGACTTTGGGACATTAAAAATTATAATGGGTTGGCTTGGTTGTGGTCTTATCCTTGGAGGAAGGATGAGGTCTAAGCCTTGCTAACCCAGTGGGTGTGTGCGCATGCACACTTGTTATGGAGAGAGGAGGGATCCCACAACTCAATGGTGATTGAAACCGTCCTTCCTTTGATACAAATTTGATGGATTCAACTCATGATCTTGATAATTATGATTATCCCAATCTAGGGGTTCTCTAGGATTAACCTTCTTTGATGGTCCCTAGCTCAGATGACCTAGATCCGCTGAAGAAGATTTCAGATTCTAGGGTTTGTCCCAAATATGGAAATCACGTTTCACATGCACAGGTAGTGATCAATCCTTTGATTCCTAAGTCATTAACGACTAGGATTGTTCCATATGTTCCTAATTTCTCTCCTTTTATAGACAATGAGACTCTCTGAGAGGTTGTTTATTCCTCGGTGAATTGGTTCTTTGACGGTATCTATTGCAATCTTGATCTGCTATCAAAAAGGATAATTAAGAAAGGGGACATTGAGTTTGATGAAGCTACTCATGGTATCATCTTAGATAGACTTAATGAATGCAATAAATCTATTATTTATCATCTCACTTTATAAGAAAATAAGCACAAATGGAGTATTATGATATTAGAAATACCTTATTAGTTCTTTGAGTCTTTGAT
This sequence comes from Viscum album, assembly GCA_963277665.1. Lineage (NCBI taxonomy): Eukaryota > Viridiplantae > Streptophyta > Magnoliopsida > Santalales > Viscaceae > Viscum > Viscum album. The sequence continues at coordinate 1,232,398,807 of OY728140.1, read as the reverse complement.
ATTTGGTGTTTGACCTCTTTATAGAGAGGATTCTTTCAAATAGTATTCCTCTATGAGGATCTGAAATCCAAATCATGGGGAAATAGATTAGTTAATTTGAATCTTAGTTTCCTCAAAATCCAATATTAGTATTCATCCTTACATCCATTAAATTTTAAGAACTCAATCACATAGGTACATATTCATATCAGGGGATTTAGTTGGTTCCTTTGGCACCTTCAAATCCTCTGGGAGATTGCTTTGGTGGTTGGGATCAAAATTAATATGGAAAAAGAGATTAAAAGGTCTATATATGGTCACTTTGTAAAGATTATTATTTAAGTTTAACTTAATTCCCCTTTAATTAAAACAATTATGTTGTCGACCACTGACTTTTAGTTTGATCACATTATTGATTATGAGAAAGCTATTGATTATTGAAAGTATGGAAACAACATAGGGAATACATTTGAGGATTTTTTAGAAGATTGATATACTCTTTATATGGGATGAAAGGACATAATGTTGACAATTGTATAAAAATATAGGTCTCAAAACAGAGGATGATAGCCTTGGGCTCACAACGGATGGATGATTTTACTTTCAAGACCATGGGAATGATGTGAATGTTGTCTTACAAGATAAAAACCAAGCTATAAGGTACTTTAAATAGGTTTATATTCCTATGAAGCATCATGAAGGAGGTGAATTGATGGTTTACAGAGTAGACAATGCTGACATGGTTAAAACCGTAAAGAGTAATCATGATGATCCTTCTTTACCAATTGATAAGGAGACTGTTGAATGCTTTAATCATCCAAAGGATGGAAAGACCAATGATGAGGTAAAAAATGAAACTGGATTAACCAATAAGTTATGTGCTTATGAGTAATGGTGGTCCTCATAAGGTGATCCTAGTCTGGATGTTTCTGAAATGTTGGAGGTTGTCTATCTAAATGCTAGTGAAAACAAGGGGAAAAGGGGTTGTAGGCGTGAACTACCCTCTTCAAATTAAAGGACTAAAAAGGTAAGTGGTAAATCTAGAAACCTTCCCACTTATAATTAGGATTTTAAAAACCAAGGGTTGAAAATAAGTGTGATAACAACTTCTCATTTCATGGAAGCTTCTTCCCCTCTGCAACATGCTTCTTCAACATGTGGTTTGGATTAAGATAGGTCCACTTTTGATCTAGATTTGGAATCTATGAAGGTGGTTTAAGAGATTCCCACCAATTATAGAGCCTTCATCAGTGTGTAACAACCCCCCCATTGGATTGGATACTTACAAATAGGATCATGCAATAACTAACAACAAGCATGACTGATCCCCTTATAAGAAAGCTAGATTATATGATCACCACAACCTGAATTCACATACATATGTGATTTTTTTTGAAATTCATGATGATATTAATTCTATTTCAAGTAGTTAGTATTAACTGCATGAAGTAGATAAATCTGGGGATCATTTTAATAATCCCCAAGACTGTAATGTTTCCATGACCACATTTGGTAAGGTGGAGAGCTAAGGGGTGTTGAGAATCCATCTTCAGGATGAGATAAATAATGATCAAATTGGTCATGAAAATAATGAAAATAACCTATTATGGTTGATAAAGAAAATACAAAAGCGAATGCTGCTGAAAAGATTGGCGACAAAGAGCCCACACTTGATGCTAAATATTCAAACATTGACTCAAAAGAGTCACCAAATGAGCAGTTGGTTGGAATAGAAATTCCAGTTTAAAAACCATGGATTACTCCCAAATGGAAGATATTTAAACAACCTTAATGAAGGGGGGGGGGATAGAATAAGATGAAAAATGTGATGCTAGTAAGCCTTATTTTTTATGTTGCTGTCTTTGGGCATGTTTTGAAATTAACTCTCTATCCATGTACTTTGTGTCTGGTTGACATTTTTAATAAATTTTTGAATCCATGGATTTGAGTTCCCAAATTCATGGATGAGCTATTTTTATTATTACTTTGTGGCCAAGTCCATGATTGAGTGGTTCTCAAGTCATGGCACCACATCAAGCAGGGACTGGGATCAAATCCTGAACCTATATTTAATTTTACCCGTATTACGAGCATGGTTTATTTGGGTGGAGTGAATCTAGGATCTATGTGCATGGTGTTTGGGGGTGTGATACCTCATGGGTATTTTTAGGTTTTCAGTGAGTTGAAGGGGAGAACATGCTCCCGTCGGGTGATGTAGTGGACACGATTTGTTTTCAGGACTTACAACAGATGGAGACCTTGGTTGTGGCATGTCCTTATTGGGGATGAACTTGGGATGATTCCCTTCAAGGGTGTAGGTTTCATCAATAAGAAATACAGGCATTTGGGGTTATCCCATGTGGTAAATAACAACCTAATGTGTAGTGTCATTAGAAGTTGATAAGTATACAATTGAAGTCGGTCACATGATGCAAGATGGTGTTGAGATTAAAGTGTTATCATGGTAGAAGTAAATACCATGTGGGTGTCATCTTTGGAAGGAATAACACTCATATAGAACCATTTAGTTAGTCTTCATGGATGATACATGACCTTATCTCAACAATGGGGGTGATGATAAAGTCATGGTGCAGAGAATGAGCATCAATTTTGATAGTGGGTGAGGGAAAGGCAACATCGGTGGAAGGAACATGTAGTCTAGGTAAGGGGGGGTCCCAATCTTCGGAGGATGGAATCAAGGGGATACTTCAGGGTGAATTACATTATTGATGCAAGGCTAGGACTAGGAAGCACTAGTTTAGGGAACATGAAATACAATCAAGGGGGTCCCGATCATCAAAGGATGATAGAAGGGGCCGGCTTCGCAGTGACCGACAATGGAGTCATGCAAGAGGCATGAAAATTGGATCATTTGATCATGGTCTCAAGGGGTCTATGAGAAATTTTTCATGTGGGCCCATAGGAGATATTTTAGATGGATCCATCATGTTTATATTTTGGGACTATGAGTCATGTCATTGTGGGTTGTTGAGGTAATTATCTAGGGTCTAATATGACCTGTACCTGTGGGCTTTCGAGCAACTTAAAAATGAGTTGGGTATGCATGCCTTAATAATGTATAAATAAAGTACCTATAGTTGGTACTTATCCATTGGGGGGGGGGGTAATGATATACTCGGTATATGGATGGTGTCAGGAGTTCTTAGGTTCAATATCTAATGGGCACATGTACTGTTCTAGTACTATGTTGGTGATAATGACAATAGTGGCGTATACAGGCGGCTATGTGGGCATGATGCATGAAATGGGAAAGTAGTGACCCAATCATGACGTTGGCCTGGTGATGTAGGGAAAATGATGCAAGCATGAAACTACATTGGGCCTTTGGTATGGATAATGGGCCTTTGGTCCATGTATTGGGTTTCATTTCCACTAGGACTTTGGGCCACTAAAAAATATAATTGACTAGCTTGTACGTGGGACTATCCTTCAGGGAGGTATGAGGTTTTATAATTACAAGCCCAATGTGTGTGTGTGTTTCTATTGCTTGAAACCCTCGATATCATAAATAATAATACTATTACTATTATTATTACTATTTTTTTTAAATATTTTGAGGGTCAACCCCCCTTTATCGAATAGAAAAAAGAGAACCCCTTTTGAAACTAAGTAGATAGGGAACCCATTACATGGAACATCATACTAAAGGCACAAATGACTTATAAAAACATGATTTTAGAGCCCTAATGGTACCAAGTGTCCAATAGTAAGTATACATAATTACAAGAACCATAAAAAATATTATCACCCCTGCCAAACAATGTACCTATGGAATCAGTTGATGATGATGTGTCACCCCAAACCAAGAAGTTTCACCATGATGGTCCAATACAACATGGTAGATCACCCCTCCATCCCACATTGACATGTGGGTGGGGGGACCAGATGATAGGTGTCAGCACACCTATATCACCCAATGATGCTTGTGAGGAACTCACCACACTATCAAATCGATGCTCCAAAAAAATCAGATTGAAACCAATGTGAAAATGAGAAATTTCAAGGTTCCCATATGTCCATCAAAAAATGAAGACAGATGGCTGAATGATGGGTGTCTGTACACCCATCCCTCTTTTGAGGCTTCCCACTTGGTGGTACATACAAGGTGTTGTACCACCTGTCAAATGGGATGAGAAAAAATCTAGTACATGCACTAAAATATATACACCAATGAACAAAAATTTCCAAAACCAATGAAAAATAAAATAAGAGACCACTTGAATCATGTCTGCAGGCAAAAAAACCGAAAACCTCCAGAGCACTACTAAGGATTTCCGATCTAAATCCTGCACCACACCTATGTACCCACACGAACCCCCTTCTCCAACCAAGCATATCCCACCACCCCTCACCATACTGGAGCCAACACCATACCCCGAGACTCAAACAAACCCATAATGTTGGTGACCACACAACACCTTCTTCCTAGAGGCTCACAATTCCAAAAAATATGGTGAGAAAGTCTAGATCTGGAATAGAACCAAATTTGGAGAAAAGGTGGGACACCGACCATTCCCACACAACCAATGACTTATTCACCATAATTTACATCACAATAATGTAGATCGTCAAATAATATCACACAATTGGGGAGAGGCAACAAATTTTTTTTGGCAATGATGAGAGACTGACCATGATCGAGTGATGGGAGCAGGAAGAGGTGTCGATGGAGATCTTTTGACTAAATCTGCATCCTAAATTCCCTTGATGAAGCCCGATCAAAGTGGAAGAAGTGATGAGTGGAGGTGGTGAAACCATCACTTATATAGGAAGGCAGAGACATAGGTAGTGATGCAAGGTGATGATGTAACAGTGATGTAGGTAGGGGTGAAAATCCATGCAATGGCCTTCAGACCACTAAGCCTTCAGGACAATCAATATAATGGGATTTCAATAGAGTGGTTCAACCCTTAGAGTGGCGGGTGTGGCCTGACCTTATATACCAAGGGTGTGTGTAGTTCCATTTCTTATAACCTCTAAAACCTTAAAATAATAATAATAATAATAATAATAATAATAATAATAATAATAATAATAATAATAATTGAGTGGTTTAACCCAATCCCCAACATCCTAGCGGCCTAGGATCAAATCTTGGATATATCATGATTCGACTCCAAAATTGGGTGGTGGTACTTCTAGACCATGAGAATTTCATATATGTGTGTTTCAATTGTAATGGAATCACTATGACACTAGTAGGGTGATCCCCCCCCCCAAATAGAGGTGCTCTATCTCTGGACTATGAGCATAGTGTGTGTTGAGAAGGTGACCCCCGCTCGATGGCTGAGGTGATGAGTTAGATATTATTATGTGCTTAGTCGATTGGAGGATATGGACAGGATGATACGATAAATGATGATAAACAATGCAAGTCCAACATCGGCTAAGCAACATAGAGGTTCTCACACCGTCTCTCGTGGGTGGTGGTGAAGACGAACCCCTACTCAACAATAAGGGTGATAATGGTTGTTCTATGTTAACCCACAACAACATGAGGATGACCTACTCAATTTATCTATCCTCATTGGTGGGGGGGGGGTGTGACGATGGATAGCTGGAATAAATTGACTCCATCTTAAGGGATGTGTCACACTAATATACATGGGTGGTGTTGATGTTGGTACTCCAGACTGATCCAAAAATTGGGCTTTCGAGCTGGTTATAAAAGGATTACATGCCATTCCAAAGATGGGACTTCAGGACTATTTGAAGGGGACATACGAGACATGTATCATGGTATTTCATGACACTTATAATATGGGTATCCAAGCCTATATATTATATAAATAAATTACCTATACTAGGTTCTCATCCCTTGGGGGGGGGGGGGGGTTAATGAGGCACCTTGTATAATGGAGGGTCAGGTGCATGAGTTTTTTAGTTGTATTATACCGCCAATAACTAGTATAAATTATTATTATTACTATTACTATTATTATTAAAATTGAGATTCATTCCAACTATGCCTTTGGTTCATTAAAAATATGCTTGGATAACTTGGATGTGGGCCTATCCTTGAGGGAGGGATGAGGTCTGATCCCTACAAGCCCAATGGGGATGTGTGTGTGTGTGTTTCCTTTTCTTGAAGTAGTAGTAGTAGTAATACTACTACGAACACAACCACCACCACCACCACCATGACTACTAATACTACTATGTAGTTGGGGTCCTTTCCTTATGGTAAAATAATCTTTGTGAGACTACATCACCTGGGGGTTCAACTTCCCTTTTTCCTTTAATTTAAAGGGGTTTTCTAGACCGTTCAAGCTTCTATGATGATGGGATAACATCTAATGATGCCAGCATAATGGGTGACCTATACTATAAGGAATCAGAGATGGTGTGGGAAGAACCCCACTCGATGATAGGGGTGGTGGGGTTTAGCTAGAACCAAATGATTCTAGAATGCATGGCCCATAGACATGTGTGGTGGTAGGGGGAGGCTTCATAATGGACAATTTTTTCATCGATGGGTGAGGGCAAGGCATTGTCTATTTGGGGAAAACATGGCATATGAAAAGGGTTAAAATTGTTGGAGGATAGAAGTAGGGGAGTTTGATTATTGATGGATGGTAGTAGGGGGTGTCTTTATGGTGGCAGGAATCATCCAAAAGACTTGAAAAGGGGCCATTCAACCCTGATCGCAAGGGGCCTACAGGTCAATCTCATAATGGCCTATGGGTTGAAGGAACTTCGGGCATTAATGGAAGTGTAAAATATAGTATATTAAAATTTATGGGTATGGATTTGTGTTGAAACATCAAATACGCTATACCCTAGCCCATATTCATCCATATATCATGTGAAATTTAATTAATCATAAAGAATTAATAACGAAAGATTAAATCAAAATCATACTTTGTCCAATTTTGATCGGAAACATGTTTCACTCATCCTCGACGATCATCACTCAAAGGAACCTAACCCAAAAACCTCTAGATCATCCCAACACATTTTAGAAGCTTGATTGATCATTGAACTATGAAATATGGGTCCTATCATAGAAAATCAGAGGCTCTTCGAAATCATCTTGATCACGAGAGATCAAGAAAATGATCCTTGAACTTGGATCAAGAAATATTTGATCTTCCCTTCAGTTTCTACCTCTAATACTTGAGAGAGATGGGGAGAGGAGATAGAACTTACTGAAAATGTCATGAATATTTTATAACATGCTTTTAACACATAAATGGTGCTGCATGATAAAATATGAGTCATTAACCCAACTCGGTTCTTTGATAAATATTAAATGAATCCTTGAATACTAAATATTTAATATTCATTTGAAAAATATTTCTCATTATGTTTACTAAATAAAATTTTAATATAATAAGTAAATATATTCAATGGTTATTATTTTAAACTTTAATAATATTGAATTTATTTATTTCATTTGTGATCATATAAACTTGGACATCACATGGCCACTATCATAGGGCCCACCATGTCCTAAACTCCAATTCATAAGAATTGGACAAGCATCTTAATACGCTTTGTGTGTGACCATATATACCCTTATCTCAATAGCAGTGAATACTATTCATAGATCATGAGAAGAGTATAGAAACCTATCAAGGCCCATAAATAGATAAGGAATAATCATAAAAATTTCAACCTTTCCTATAAACACACGCCATGTAATATAATCTATTTGTATCATGATATATCATAAAGTGGGATGCATAGCTTGTTTCATCATCCATTCATGGTTTATTATTTTTTAACTTAAATGGAAAAACATACCTTCTTCTATCATGGACATAGATTTTGTGAAGGTACTACCATCCTGATCAATTAGGCCTAAGATATCACTTCCTTTTGGAAGAAAAAAAATCTATCTTATTTATTCAATCATTGTCATACTACAAATTATGCAGCCAATTCAATTTACCTCTCTATAACTTTAATGTCGTAGTTTTTTCCTTGTATCATAGTATGTGGTCAAATACTATATAGTGATAATAATATCATGTCAAGAGAACATTACACATGTTCTTAGATAGGAACTTCCTATGACACCTGAAACATGTAGTGTTCTTATTGGAAGGTCAATGTTCATGATCTAATCAACTCAAGATCACTAAGTGTGAATTTAATGAGAATAAGTCTCAATGCTTATAATCCCCCAACACCTAGTAGTCAAAAATCATCCATGTCGAGTCAGTATGATGTATATAGACCATAATATATATATATATATATATATATATATATATATATATATAAGATTAATGTCATAGTACCTTGAGGTTCTCATTATAGCATGAGAATCACTATAACCTTTTGATATGGAAAATAATATTTTAATATTACCATGTCAATAGTGTATTTAGAAATACCAACACTATTATGGTAAGTGTAAATCATTCATATCTCACTGTATACATGAAATAGTAATCAAAAGTACTATTCAAGTCAGGTCTAGGGAACCCACTATTACAACACTTTTTCTTTAACTAGATACAGCTTGCTAACTATCCTTATTTGCTCTCACATGATAAGATCATTTTTCTAATAAGTTATGGATTTATTCATGAGCCTTCCACATATCTACTACGTGGCTATTCTACTATCAATGACTTCACCACCATGGGATATACTCCTCAAAAGATTATATCTCTGAGTATATTCCTTTTTTCCACTGTCTACACCTGACATATTGGATAATACCAATGGTAAGATTATCATAATAAATATTATGATAAAACTTTATTTACTATATGGAATTATAATAATTGGAACAAATTGTTATGTATTATACACTACTTCTTTAGCTGCCTCATAAGATGCAACATACTTGGTATTTGTAGACATGGCTACCACTAGCTTGAATGAGCTTCTCCAGCTCATTACCTTAGCCTGATTGTGATTTCAGATTATATTGATTGATAGGAAGACTATTTTTGTCCCCTTATAACTATTTTCCCTTACTCTCCATATACGTGGTAGACATATTTGGTACTTTCTCAAATACAATTGGATAGTTCTGACTGCTTTCCATAAAATTATCCTAGATATAACTAAAATTTTCCTACCATTAAGTATAAGTTGGTAATATCATATATAAATTATATAACATGGCATATGTGATATATCCATTACTGGCACTTATGGAATTATACTCACTTATTTAATCTTCTCTTATGCCCCATGTATGTCTTCTTGGAGATATTTATGCCATGCGACACCGGTAACTATTCTCTATTTAATTGTTTCAACTTTTATTTTTCAATATCTTGTCAGTACATGTACTTTGAATTAGTCCAAGAAATGCATCAGATCTACCTCAGTGGATCTTGTTCCCTAGAACAAAGGTTTCTTCTTTATGTTAATCTATGGAGAGTTACTTTTATTCTTGTCTTAACTAACTGCAATACTAATGGTTTTTTTCCATATGTTATTAACATATTTTCCTTGTAAAACAATGAAACTTCCACTAACCTCTTATAAATACATGGAAAAAATTCATTTCAAAATAATATTCTTTGATCTTGTTTCTTACTTCAATTAAAGACTAGATTTCAGTAACTTTCATCCCTTATTGGAATTATTTGGTGTCATCATCCCTTTCTAGATATGTCATATAGAAACATTCCAATATTAGTTCTTTATATCAAATTCCCAATAAAATGATCATATAAAGTATCTAGGAAAAGTAAAATTCTAATGGATTTAGGTATGATGACTTGATATTACCAATTGAGCCTTATTGGTATCACGTTTGTACTAATAATCACTTATAGTTTGATATAAAAAATCCATTATTGAATTTTAATTGATCTTGTCAACATTATCTTGTTTCCATTTACTGCTTACTTGTAGGATTCATTACTCTCAATAAATAGAGTGTCACCAGTCATAGTGAATGTAAAACCATTACCACAGTTTAATCCTTTATATGCAGTATGTGTCTCGGGAACATTTATTTTACAAAAAGTATTGTGGAACCTGTTCCTATTCCAAACACTTGTGAATATCCATAATTGAATAAATCTAAGTCAACATTTCTCATATTATCTCAAATACATATGTGAGCCATTTTATAGAAATATAGTCTATCACTTGACTATAACTTTTATATATTAGATATTTATTTATATCCTTTAAAACTTCAGGATAACAAATTTAGATGCACATTTTGTTTTTTTCTTAATGCATGTTTGTTTATTTTCATAACAAAGTCTTGAAATATATGAAAATGTTTTTAAAACATGATGAATTTATATCATACTATAACTCATATGATATCTATTTTTCATTATAGTTGGAATAATGTTATGGGATAACACTATTATCTATAAAGCATGTCTTGAAAATAATAGAAGTTACTACAATGCATATGGATCTTAAAATTTATTCTCCTTTTACACACATCATTTCTATGATGTATATAAGGAAATGTTCATTTAGGAAATAATCAATGTTGTATTTTATTGATCAATGTTTATCATGTAAGACTCATCATCGATCCTCCTTTGTAACATCATGACTTTGATGTGTATAAGGAAATGTGTGTTTTGGAATTACTTCACACTATAGTTTATTGATAAATTTTTGGAATATAAGACTCTTCATCAATACTCCTTAATAACATCATGACTCTATTGTGTATAAGGAAATTTTCATTTTGGAATTACTCAATGTGGCATTTTAATGATCGATGCACAAGCCTAAAGAAATTAATATCTTCTAAAAATTTATAGTTCATACTTTAATTTTACATTCCTTAAAATTATTAAAAGATTATCATAAAGTATAGAAGGTTACCTCTAGTTTCTCCTTAGAATAGTCCATGCTCTCTATATGAACAAATTCTGAAAGCTTTGTGGCCTACCTTTATTTCTAAAGGGTTCTTTGTCAAAAACTAAATAAGTATATATATATATATATCTATATATATATATATCGATAATACCTAAGGTTTTTATCTCAAAATAGTCTAAAACCATACTGGGTATATTATTAATAACTACTTAGTTTTACCTGAAAAAGAATTGTCTTGACTCAACTAGATATAACTAAGTCTTAAATGTTACATTCATCACTAATTAACAATGATTCAATAGTTAATGAATTATTAGTTGAGTATTAGACACCAAAAAAAAAATTCATTACAAAAATTGGAATAATGTATCCTTATTTACACTGGAAATGTGAGATAAATGTTTTGGTAATACTTAACTAAAATTAAACTAGAGCCATAATCTAGGAAATTAGAATTCGTATGTATCTTACCATTGAATTAGGAATCACCCACTCTCAGTCGCTTGGAGAACACATCTTACTTATTGTAACGTTTCTATAATTATATGGTAACTTTATTGAAATAAACATATGTGATAGGAATATGGTATTTAATACCCAATAAGTATGATAGAAAAAATAAATATAATTGATGAATATACCTGAATAAGAAGACAAAACTTGCTTCTTCAATTAAATTCATTTCATATATCTTGCATAGAATTATTTCATGACATGTGATTCAAATAACCTTTTATTAAATAATAAGCCTCTATTCTTTGAAGTAAGTCGTGAAGGTGACTTTTGTGCCACTCTTTTCATTGGAATTTTCACCTTGTCTTTCATTTTTTTTCACCATAATATATAAAGAGCAATATTTCTTTAATTTCTTATCAACTTGGAAAACCTTACCCAAATCGTAATGAATCATTTTCTCCACATTGTTCATTTTGTAATATTTTAATGAAATTAGATTAATTGGGTGATAAAGATATAACAATGAGATGTAATATAAGATCATGATATATCTTTCAATTTATATGTGTTTAGTGTAATCATCATCACATTCATTTCTCACTTCACTTTCACCTTGCAGACTTCTTGAAGATGAGACGATATTTGAATCAATCTATTTTTGGATGTTGTTTCCAAAAATCATTGGAAATTGATGATATCATTATTATGTAATCATAAAATGAATCAATCATGTTTCTCTCATAAGCTTCCATTTCACCCTCACTTCATGAGGTGGCTCAATAGGTAGTGGGGACTCTAGCATATAGAATTTCCTTCACATAGTAGTACTTTACGCAAGCACCTATACCACATTAAAATTCATGATGATTAGGAAATGTACTTTGTCCAATATATATCATAGTGAACTTATGGTATGACTATCTATTCATATACAGAATAAAACTCAATCAGATTAGTACTTTTATCTTGATTACTAGTTATTTAGACATTATAGATTTTATTATCTTAAATGTATCCTGTTATTTTATAAAATTCTAATTTCTCTCAACTACTAGATTTAGAATAATCAGTCTCTAGAGTATTCTAGTGTCAAGGATCCTTAAAATATCTCCTTATAGTATAAGTTATGGCTATTCTTCTACCCAAAGAGTCTCAAGGAATAATTTTAACTGGACAACCATAAAATCTCATAGCTCCTTGATCTATTGAGTGGAATCCCATCTTATGTAAAGGATAACCATACATTTATCTACACTTGAATCTAAAGTTGCAAAAAGCAAGGTATGGATAATTATTTGTTGTCAACTTCAGTTAAGTTGACCCACTTCTCTAATAAGAACTCCCTAGAAGTAGGAGGCACTCTCAACTAGTCCTGACAAGCACCTTGTACAATCGGTTTTTTCAAAATTAAGTGATGAAAGACATATGAATTAATATATCTTTAAGGATTTTATTATTCCCATTGAATATAATCCATTTATATTTCTATTTTTATTATTTTATGTGACTGCACTCACATATTTACAATGTAATAAATTGAATAACATTCACCGTTCATGTTCGTTTTATCTACACATGATTGATAATTAATTTATGTGGTTGCACTTAAAAAATTAACATACATAAAATAAAAAACCATGCATAAATAATTTTAAACAACCTGATCATGATCTAATACTAATGGTCAATCCATTGAGTGAATAATCGATCAACCTAGACCATAGGGGTAACTCGTTGAGTCGCTATGCATGCGACTCGAGTTGAAACACTCACCTGACCCAATGTGTTAAACTCTTATCTGGTATGTCATCAAATCTTTTAATGAACTACGTCACTTATTATCCTCATCATTATACAAAAATAATCACACACAAGAAATGAGATCTCTAGAATTTAGAATTCACAAAAATAAATTTTATCTAGGCATCCAGGCCCGTATAAATATAATGATGCAAAATATGACACATAGATCATCATTTATTAAATAATTATTACAAACCAGTACATTGCAATCATTAAAAAAACAAACAAACAAATTCTAGGCATGAATCGGTAAATCTAAGGCTTGTGATTAGCTGGTACACATTAAAATTGCATATAATACTTCAATTTTCGATGAATTCAACTTGAGAATATATTCTATGAATTAAAATAAATTGAATTCAATTTTAATTCACAAAAACATTTGTCGCACAGTCCCTATAATTGTTTAATTATATTAAAAATATTTTTTAGAAATTATTATAATTATTCAGGTTGACAAGGTATTTTTAACCCCCCCAGAAGGTTTTTGAATAACAAAGAAAGACCGGTAAGGGCTATATGGTTTGGGAACAACTCGACTCAGCCTGCTCGGTGTCGGGACGACCCGACAGGGGTTCCAAGCCGGGGTGTGTACACAACTACGGGTCTTTCACATAGGCAGTGGGTTATGCATCACATAAGGGAAACCAAATATAAAATATAATAAATATATTATTATTTTTATTTTATTATGAATCCCATTTAGTCATTTGGATGCCACATCCCCCAAATAGGGGTCTTTTTGATGTGGGTAGGAGGGGTAGAGAAAAAACATCCCACATAATTTTTTTCATGAAAGTGGTGGTAGGGACCCTAATTTTCCCAAGGGGATCCCTTTTTTGGATTCTTTAATATAGGGGTTGGTTGAGGAGCCACCCATATCCCCTTTCCTTTTTTTGTTTTATTTTCAAAAATCCTAAACATTATCACTGAGAAAAAAAATCATGGAAACTTTGAAATGGGTTCTCCTCCCCTTATGCATGTGACTCCCTCCCTCCCTCCCTATATATAATATATATATGATGTATATACTGTTATTTTTCATATATATAATTCAAGACTTCAAATAAAAAATGTTTGGATGTGTAAGGACTTATCCCCAAATTATAGCACCAACATTTTCATATATATATATATATATTATTAGAAATATGTGTCTGTGTATATGTGTGTGTGTGTATTACATCGATTTAGGGAAGAATGTTGCATTACAAAGAAAATCATGCAACATGCACACACACACATATCATTTTACTTTTAAATAAGTCTGCATTGACACAGACTTCCCTTGTGCTGATGCACCATTGGATGGATCCCACACGGGAAGGATGTTGGACATAAATTTCAATCCAATATTATTTTCCATAATTTAAATAAACCCTCACTAATGATAAATATAAAAATATATGATTTCTTGGTTTTAAGCTCGAATAATCTTTTTTTTGATCTTCGGATGACCACAACTTGGTCATTTAATCTCTAATCGATGCACCGTTTGCAGAATCAGGACCATGGTGATGCCCTCTTCTCAAATAAATGTAAATTTTATTTTAATTTGACTTAATTAAATTCACTCGTTTCTCTAATAATAACCTAAGGAACTTCAATCTTTGGAGAAAGTAGGAAATATGGTATATTAAAATTTTCAAGTTTGGATTTGTGTCAAAATATAAAATATTCTATACTCCAACCTATATTCATCCATGGATCATGTTGAATTTAATTAATCATAAATAATTAATAATGAAAAATTAAATCAGAATCGTACCTCCTCTAATTTTGATTAGAAACATGTTTTTCTCATCGTCATCGATCGTCGCTCAAAGGAACCGAACCCAAAACCCTCTAGATCATCCAGACGAATTCCAAAATCTTAATCAATTATAAAATTACAAAATATGGGTGGTGGTTGACACACGCTTGTCATGAGGTGTGCAAAAACAATTAAATCCCCCTAAGGGTGTAGTATTAATGGTAACCAGAATGTCGTTCTCCAAGGAGCAGTGTTTTAATCTTGGTGTCACTTAAAAATAACAAGTTTAAAAAATTAAATAAAGTAAGAGGTTTTCTTAAAAAGGTTTGTGAATTTAATATGAGAGAGAAGTGATTGGATTTAGGTCGGGTTTTCCCATTTGTGATGTCATCATAGTTTTTATAAAAATATGAATCCTTTGGTTTTAGAAAAGATAATTAAGTGAAATGAATAACAATTGTTTCTTCGTTTCACCTTTGATTTAATTATTTATCAAAGCGTAAAAATCTTAATGGAATAATATTAATTACTTAGGAAATACCAAATCTGGTATTTACTTCCCTAAATAATTAAATTAATCTATCTTAATTTCTACACGTGATTTAGCAATCACCAAATCACTCCCTTAGTTGATTTTCTTCATAGATTAACCAATCGGTGTAAAAATGAATAGATCAAGCAAGGGTAGAATAATATTTAAATCAAAGCAATTTAATATTTAAGAATAAATCAAAATACAATCGTATTTAATTTAAATTCAAAAATAAATTAAATTGATAATCATTCAATTAAAAGAAAAGAATCCCTTTGAATTAAACTTCAGAAACTCAAACATCACAAAATGGGGTCCCCTTCCCTTCACCCAATCACAAAAGATTCTACCCCTTCATGCAAGGTGGGGTCATCGAATTCAAATGAAAAATAAACATGGAGAAAGTAATTAAAAATTAAAAACAAGGAAGAGGAGGTTCTCCTCCTCTTGGATGCTTTCCGCTGGCTGGAATGGGAGGTGAAGGAATGAATTGAGAGGTAGGAGCTCCTCTCCTTTTATAGGCAGAATTCTGTCCTCCGGATGTTTGCGTGTGGAAGGCCCATTAAATTACATTTTTTCGCGTTTCCTCCTTCAAAACATATGTTCATAAATGTGTTTTCTGTCTCCCCTAAATATTTCAGCACATTTGGACTCCGGATGTAGAATTTATGAATTTTTCATTGAAGGCTTCTGTTTCTGGACGAAGCTTCTAGGAAGGTTCCTCCAAAAGTATATCGTTCAATGGCCTTTTTAATGACCTCAAAAATCCACCTAATTTATGTTATAGTCGGATCTAGATGTCCTAGTCACATCCCAGGTGGAAACACCTCAGTTGGATGTGTGTAGGCCGCGTTTTGGTTCCGTTACTTTCTGGTGTCCACGCTGTCCGCCCGAAACAATTGTCCAACTTCAATGAATTTTCAAGCCCTCTATATGACCGAATCAGCTCCTGGTCCAGAAGACAAAAATGAAGGAAATAAAATAAGGATTATAAAAAAAATTTAATCACAAAATCTGGACATATATTTTATGCTAAATGACAAAAATACCCTTGTGGTTAAAATCTGTCCAAAATCCAGAATTATGCACTTTTCTTCAATTATGACCATTTTCATTATAAAATTCAAATTACCCATTATTTTAATAAAACAATGAAATATATGGGTTTTATCATTGAAAAACAGTAAAAATACTCATTATTTGGTCAAAAATATGCACGTAAATTTGCTCTGTCAAATACCCCCACACTTAAACCATGCTTGTCCTCAAGCATAAAATCTCAACATGGAAATCAGAGGACACCAATGTTACCAATATTCAAATTTCAATGCAATAAAATCAAACAATTTTCCATGTAAAATCAAACATTCAACAATATGCATAAAATATCAATTTAATTTCCCATTTTTCAACGAAAAAAATAATTCACATATTTTACTTTTCCCCTTTGAAAATTGATGGAACTTTTCATTTCATTCATTCAAGCTCCTTGATTCATCATTATTAAACATGCCATGTCATGATTTACCTCACTTTTGATTTTTTTTTCTCTCATCAATCATGATATAATTCAAGTAGAGTTATGCTCATATCATGAAAACATGCTTCTTATCCATAGGCTTGTAAATGAACTACTTTATCCACTTTGTAAAGACAAAAGACACATAAAATCATGAGGACTTTCAATTAAGGTTCAAATGACTCTGAGGCTTAAGGTTGGTAGGATTTGATGCTTTAAAAATTAAGGCTCAAGGAGGAGGATAATCTCTTAAGTACAATGCATGATATCAATTGTAAAAGTGTAATGAACTTCTCCCCTTCAAATTAGCAACACCCACTTCCCAAAACTCAAAGTAAAGGTTGTGATCAAATTATGCATAATGAATGATTTGTGCACCCTCCTGAATATTTTTTTTACTTTTGTAATTTTTTTTTCATTTTTTTTTCGAAAATTATGATTTGATCAATC
Organism: Viscum album; assembly: GCA_963277665.1. Lineage (NCBI taxonomy): Eukaryota > Viridiplantae > Streptophyta > Magnoliopsida > Santalales > Viscaceae > Viscum > Viscum album. Next base: position 1,232,381,527 of record OY728140.1, on the reverse strand, counting down.
CTCACATCCATCACCTAACCACATACGATTAGAAGATCGTCGGTCTGGAAAATGGTGATTTTTGGTTTTCCCAAATCACAACCCATTTTTCTATTTTTTTGGATTTTTTTTTCATTTTTGTCATTTTTTTATTCAAGAGGGGAAAACAATAGAGTATCATGAATGATTTCACAACATTTTATAATTTCCACAATAACACCCCCACAATTCTTCCTTATAATGTGTATCATCCCGTCCACCATGATTTCCTTTACCCCCACACTTCAACTTTAAATATCATGCAAATACCAAGAGTAGGGTAGGAATGGATAAAAATGGCTTGAAACATGGTTCATCCCTATAAAGGTCATTCATGGTCTCTATGGGCTAAAAGAAGGATTCATGTAAAGGTGGTATTTTAAGGATAAGTGGCTTTTCAAAGGATGCCTCAATCATTTTAAATGTGTTCTTGTACAGTCATAGCTTTGACAAGTTTCAATACAAGTTCTGGTCAGTTACATGTCCCAAGATCACTCAAGAAATATGTTCAAGAATAAATAGGAATTACTTGGTCTAGAAATCCTCTCGGGAATAAGAAATATAACATTGGACAATTACTCATGGCATGACTAATAATAATAAATCAATTCACATAAATTTCAGAAATTCAATGCATGAAAGATGATTGGGAAATTTTATTTACATGAATTAATTAGTTCCTTCGAATCATGAGTCATCATTTCAATATCTATGCTTCATATTTAAAAATTCAATTCTGCATTTCAATCATTTAATCATATCAACCTTGAAATCTAAAACATGGCATCATTGGTTTCCTAAGAAACTCATGTCTTCTAGACAAATCAAGTAAAACATGAATTCAAGTGTGGGTATGCAATTTCAACTTTTAAAGATCAAAACATGATTTTGATGAGGAAAAAAAATGAAGGGAGTTTAAATGATCATCATGATAAGTGAACTCCCTTTTTACATAAAGCTTTTGTTCCTCTTCCTCTTGATCTTGGGTCTACCTGGTGGATTCCTTCCATGATGGTTCTTGAAAAAAATAAAAAAATAAAACCACTCATACTAGTGTAAGAACCATTCCATTATAGCTCAATTGGGTGATGTAAGAGGTAGCTGACTAGTAAATCCCATGAAAACAATGAAACTCGGGTTGACTCCCGAAAGCGCCTTTGTTTAATGTCACTGGCTTGACCTTACCTCATGAAAAGAAATCTGTATATGGGTTGGAGAAGATTGACCTCCTCAACTGGTTATTGAGGTAAACTTCCATAGAACTTCTTCATCCTTTGACCATTAACAGTGAATGGGTTTCCTCCTTGTTTCTCAACCTGAATGGCACCAAAAGGATATACATTAGTAACAATAAAAGGACCTTCCCACCTAGAACGAAGCTTACCAGGCATTAACATCAATCTTGAATTGTAGAGTAGAACTTGGTCTTCAGGTTGAAAGGTCTTCGGTTGAATCAGTTTGTCATGTGCCACCCTGGTTCTTTCTTTATAAATTCTTGAATTTTCAAAAGATTCTCTCCTGATTTCTTCCAGCTCCTGCAATTGTAGTTTTCTCTCCTTCCCAGCACTCTCCAAATCCATATTAACCTTTTTCATATCCCAGTATGCTTTGTGCTCTAATTCCACCGGTAAGTGACAGCTTTTTCCATAAATCAACTGATTTGTGCTCATACCAATGGGAGTCTTGTATGCTGTCTGGTATGCCCATAATGTATCTTCAAGCCTTTGGCTACAATCTTTTCGGTTTGGCTTGACTGTTTTCTCCAAAATTCCTTTAATCTCACGGTTTGATACTTCAGTTTGGCCATTTGTCTGCGGATGGTAAGGTGTAGATGTTTTGTGATGCACCGAATACTTCCTCAGCATAGCCTCCATTCTTCTATTGCAAAAATGTGTCCCTTGGTCACTGATGATGGCTCTTGGTACTCCAAACCTACAAAAAAGGTTTTCCCTGACAAAATCACAAACCACTTTGGCATCATCAGTTTTGGTGGATTTGGCTTCCACCCATTTTGAGACATAATCAACAGCAAGTAGAATATATGATTTCCCAAAATACATGGGGAATGGTCCCATAAAATCAATTCCCCAAACTTCAAATATATCACAAAAAATTATGGGGTTTTGGGGCATTTCATTCCTTTTTGAAGTGTTTCCATAAAATTGACATTTTTCACATTTCTTACAGAAATCATGAGCATCTTTAAACAAGGTAGGCCAATAGATTCCAGATTCTAAGACTTTCCTAGCTGTTCTTTGAGGTCCAAAATGTCCTCCACAAGCAAGTGTATGAAAAAATTGAAAAACAGATTCTACTTCACTTCCTGGGAGACATCTTCTTATGACTTGGTCATTGAAAATTTTCCAGAGAAAGGGATCCTCCCAGATATAGAATCTTGATTCAGCCTTAAGTTTATGTTTTTGATGGGAGTTAAAGGAAGAAGGTACCTGAGATGTAGCTAGATAATTGACTATGTTAGCATACCATGGTACTTCATCCTCCAGGATGTAGAGCTGTTCCCCGGGTATGTGATCATTGAGTGGGTCTAGCTCAGGAATTCCTACTTCAGCAGTGTTGGGAAGCCTACTGAGGTGATCCACCACCTGGTTTTCAGCTCCATTTTTGTCTTTAATTTCTAGATTTAACTCTTGTAATAGGAGTATCCATCTCACCAGTCTTGGTTTGGCATCATCCTTCTTCATCAAATACCTGAGTGTTGCATGGTCAGAAAATACCACTACTTTAGTTCCAAGTAAATATGACCTGAATTTATCTAAGGAAAATACAACGGTGAGAAACTCCTTTTCAGTTGTTGAGTAGTTGACTTGAGTAGAATCCAAGGTTCTTGAAGCATAAGTTATGACTTGGGGTTTTCCTTCAATTCTTTGGGAAAGAACTACTCCAATAGCTTGATTTGATGCATCAAAAAGGAGCTCAAATGGATGTTCCTAATATGGGGGCTGCATTATCGGCGGGGTGATCAACTTCTATTTTAGCTCATCAAATGCCTTCCTGCAATTATCATTGAAAAAAAATTCAGCCTCTTTCAATAGCAATCTTGAGAGTGGAAGAGAAATCTTACTGAAATCTTTGATGAATCTCCTATAAAATCCCACATGCCCTAGAAATGATCTGATGTGTCTCACACAAGTGGGGTATGGTAATGAATTGATCACATCAATTTTAGATTTATCCACTTCAATGCCCTTTTGAGAAATGATATGTCCTAGAACAATTCATTTTTCAACCATAAAGTGGCATTTTTCAAAGTTTAAAACCAAAATTTTCTCTATACATGTTTTCAAAAAAATTTCAAGGTTTCCTAAGCAATGATCAAATGAATTCCGAAAAATAGTAAATTCATCGAGAAATACCTCCAGGTAGTCTTCTATGTGATCAGAAAAAATACTTACCATACATCACTAAAATGTACCTGGGGAATTGCACAATTCGAAAGGCATCCTCTTGTAGGCGAAGGTTCCAAAAGGACAGGTGAAGGTCGTCTTCTCTTGGTCTTTTGGGGCAATTAGAACCTGAAAATATCCAGAAAATCCATCCAAAAAGCAGTAATGCGTTCTACCTGCCAGTCTTTTTAACATCTGATCAATGAATGGAATTGGGAAATAATCTTTTCGGGTGACTTGGTTTAGTCTTCTATAATCAATGCATACCCTCCAACTGTTCTGGACTCTCATGGGGATTAATTCATTTTTCTCATTCTCTACAATGGTCAAACCTGTTTTCTTTTGAACCACATGGATAGGGCTGACCCATTGAGAGTCAGAAATTGGGTAAATTATATCAGCTGCCAACAACTTTTCAACTTCTTTTTTCACAACGTCCATGATGGTGGGGTTAAATCTCCTCTGGGGTTGCCTAACAGGATGTGAGCCTTCTTCTAAAAAGATTCTATGCGAGCAGACCTGGGGCTTGATCCCGGGTATATCCCCTAGACTCCATCCTATGGCTCGAGAATTTCTTTTTAGAATTTCAATTAGTGTATCCTCCTGGGTTTCAGATAGATTATTGGCAATGATCACAGGAAATTTGTCTCCCTCCAATAGATATACATACTTCAAATCACTTGGAAGAGGTTTTAATTCAAGACTCGGTGGTTGTTCTATGGATGACAATGAATTCACTTCCCCTACATCAAAATCTTGGATTCCCTGGGAAAAGGGCATCATATCAGTTTCTTCCAACAAGTTATCAAAGAATTCAGAGGTGACTTCAGAATTTTCAAATATTTGAGTATTCTCTCCTCCCATAGTGTGAACTTCTAAAGCTAAGAATTCTTGAAACATACCTGAATCATAAATGGAGTCGCTGCCTTCTTCATGGGAAACCACAAAGAGGGAATGGTTTCTTGGTGGGCTTCTTTTTGAGTCAAGGACATTGAATTTGACCTTGCTATCTCCTAGCTCCATGGTCAGAGTTCCTTCATGTACATTGATGACTGTTTTTCCGTTTTCAGGAATGGTCTTCCCAAAATTATGGGTGAATGCCTCGGCGTATTGTCCTCCTCCATGGTGAGTATGTAAAAATCTGCTGGAAAAATGAGTTCTCTAACTCTTACCAGCACGTCTTCCACAACTCCGGCTGGATAAATAGTGGATCCATTTGCGAGTTGGATCACCACTCTTGTGGGCTTCAACTCACCTATTTTTAAAGAAGAGAAAACATAATTAGACATTACATTTATGGATGCACCAAGGTCACACAAAGCATCAGAAAAATCTAAAGAACCTATTGTACAGGGAATAGAGAATGTCCCTGGATCTTGACATTTTTTGGGTAATGGTGGGGTGGAAACGGCTGAGACACTCTTTCCAAAACTGATTTTTCCATCCTCATCATTCTTATTTTTCTTGGTGCATATTTCCTTTAGAAACTTTGCATATTTGGGTATTTGGCGGATTGCCTCCAATAAGGGAATGTTGATTTCCACTTTTCGGAAGGTTTCGTGGATTTCCCTTTGAATTTGTTCTTATTCAGCCTTCGATGATCGAGTTAGTGCAGAAGGAAATGGTACCTTGTTTCCTCCTTTCTCTTTTTGTTGCCTTTGAATTTTTTTTTCTTCCTTCTTCTTGGGGTGTATGAGTTTTTCTTCATGTTTTTGTTTGGAATCATCAAACTTACTTGGCTCAGGTGGTGGAAGCTCCTTTCCGCATCGAGTCCTAATTGCACTAATATTCTCCTTTGGATTTGGGATAGTTTGGGATGAGAGTTTTCCTTGATTCCTAGTTAAAAGATCCACAAGGTTATCAAACTTGTTGTCCAAATTTTTCACAGTCTTCTTCAAATCTTCAATCTCTTTTTCTTGGTGGAACTTTTCAGAACTTGATGGTGGCTGTTCAAAATTCTTTCATTGGAAAGGTGGTGGTTAAAATGATTGTTGTCCCTGGAAGGACTGCTTGTATGGTGTATGGTTCTGAAATTTCTGTTGAAATGGTGGTTTGGCCTAGTTTTGTTTTCCTCTGTATCCTTGTTGGGTTTGACCTTCTCTCCATTGTTGATTTTGTGGGAATTTCCTTTTTTGGAATACAACTGCACAACTTTCTGTATCCTGTATCTCAGCACATTGATCAGTATAATGATTTGGTGATGAACATAACCCACATACCTGAGGTGGAGATGGATTCTCATTCACCTGCTTGATGGCCATTTGCCTCACAAGGCTTGTTAGTTCTTGAATTTGTGTTGTAAGAAGAGGAGATGAGTCAGAAGTTCTTACCTCATACATCCCCCTTGTACCAGTGCTTCTTGTCCCGAATGTTTGTGAATTCTGGGCGATCTTCTCAATCAGGCTTCAGGATTCTCCAGGTAATTTTTCAATCAATGCTCCTCCAGAGGATGCATCCAAAAGGTTCCTATCGCTGTCTAGGAGTCCTTGGTAGAAAAAGACAAGGAAGTGGTGCTCCTCTATAGCTTGGTGGGGGCAACTTGCGCTAAGCTTCTTGAATCGTTCCCAATACTCATAAAGAGTCTCACCGGTAGCTTGTCAAATGGCGTATATCTCCTTCCTGATTGCTGTACTCCTGGAGGCTGGGAAGAACCTTTGCATGAAACATTGTTGAAGATCATCCCAGTCTTGGATTTCTCCAGGTTGTAAGGTATACAACCACTCCTTCGCTGCTCCCTCAAGTGAAAAAGGGAATGCTTTCCACTTCATTTTCTCCTCCGCTACTCCTCTTGGTTTGAAGCTTGAACACACATGGATAAATTCTTGAATGTGTCGATTGGGATCCCACCTGCATGGCCATGAAATTTAGGTAGCACGGGAATCATGTTTACTCTTAATTCAAAATCATTTGGTTGTTCAGGCATGTTTAACCGATTCTGCTGGTTAGCAAATTGTGGGGCACAGAGGTCCCTCAAAGTTTGTCGTGGGTTTTGTGCCATTATTGGTGGTTCTAATTGGACACTAGAGTCTTCTAAACTTATTTCTTCAAAACGGATTTCGATATTGAGATTCCTACGCCTATTAAACAATGTTCTTTCTATCTCAGGGTCGAAATCAAGTAGTTCCTCGTTAGAGGTCCTGGTCATGCAGATTTACACTTACTCCCGGCAACGGCGCGAGTTTTGACGCACGCTTATCGTGAGGTGTGCAAAAATAATTAAATCCCCCTAAGGGTGTAGTATGAATGGTAACCAGAATGTCGTTCTCCAAGGAGCAGTGTTTTAATCTTGGTGTCACTTAAAAATAACAAGTTTAAAAAATTAAAGAAAGTAATAGGTTTTCTTAAAAAGGTTTGTGAATTTAATATGAGAGAGAAGTGATTGGATTTAGGTCGGGTTTTCCCATTTGTGATTTCATCATAGTTTTTATAAAAATATGAATCCTTTGGTTTTAGAAAAGATAATTAAGTGAAATGAATAACAATTGTTTCTTCATTTTACCTTTGATTTAATTATTTATCAAAGCGTAGAAATCTTAATGGACTAATATTAATTACTTAGGAAATACCAAATCTGGTATTTAATTCCCTAAATAATTAAATTAATCTATCTTAATTTCTCCACGTGATTTAGAAATCACCAAATCACTCCCTTAGTTGATTTTCTTCATAGATTAACCAATCGGTGTAAAAATGAATAGATCAAGCAAGGGTAGAATAATATTTAAATCAAAGAAATTTAATATTTAAGAATAAATAAAAATACAATAATATTTAATTTAAATTCAAAAATAAAGTAAATTTATAATCATTCAATTAAAAGAAAAGAATCCCTTTGAATTAAACTTCAGAAACTCAAACATCACAAAATGGGGTCCCCTTCCCTTCACCCAATCACAAAAGATTCTACCCCTTCATGCAAGGTGGGGTCATCGAATTCAAATGAAAAATAAACATGGAGTAAGTAATTAAAAATTAAGAACAAGGAAGAGGAGTTTATCCTCCTCTTGGATGCTTTCTGCTGGCTGGAATGGGAGGTGGAGGAATGAATTGAGAGGTAGGAGCTCCTCTCCTTTTATAGGCAGAATTCTGTACTTCGGATGTTTTCGCGTGGAAGGACCATTAAATTACATTTTTTCGCGTTTCCTCCTTCATAAAATATGTTCATAAATGTGTTTTCTGTCTCCCCTAAAAATTTCAGCACATTTGGACTTCGGATGTAGAAGTTATGAATTTTTCATTGAAGGCTTCTGTTTCTGGACGAAGCTTCCAGGAAGGTTCCTCCAAAAGTATGTCGTTCAATGGCCTCTTTAATGACCTCCAAAATCAACCGAATTTATGTTATAGTCGGCTATAGATGTCCTCGTCACATCCCAGGTGGAAAAACCTCAGTTGGATGTGTGTAAGCCGCGTTTTGGTTCCATTACGTTGCTGGTGTCCACGCTGTCCGCCCGAAACAATTGTCCAACTTCAATGAATTTTCAAGCCCTCTATATGAGCGAATCAGCTCCTAGTCCAGAAGAAAAAAATGAAGGAAATAAAATAAGGATTATAAAAAAATTTAATCACAAAATTTGGACATATATTTTATGCTAAAAGACAAAAATACCCTTGTGGTCAAAATCTGTCCAAAATCCAGAATTATGCACTTTTCTTCAATTATGACCGTTTTCATTATAAAATTCAAATTACCCATTATTTTAATAAAAAAATGAAATATATGGGTTTTATCATTGAAAAACAGTAAGAATACTCATTATTTGGTCAAAAATATGCACGTAAATTTTCTCTGTCAGTGGTGCAGATAATTGAAAGATCTTTGAATTCACCTTGATCGTGAGAGATCAAGAAAACGATCCTTGAACTTGGATCAATAAATCTTTGATATTACCTTATATTTCTCTCTCTAGGACTTAAGAGAGAGGGAGAGAGGATAGATAATTCATGAAAAACTGTTACTCAAAATTTTAGGTCCATTAAAATGATTATATACTTAGGTTAAACTTATTAAAATTTGAACTTAATCTCTTTAATAAGTTCACCCTTAATTTAACGCCCAAAATCGACATCAATGACACTTAAAACTTACCAAAAAATTTGTGGACATTTTATTACATTCTTAAAACAAATAAAAAATATTATTTTAAAAAATACGATTCATTAACCTGACTCAGTTCTCCCATAAATATTAAACAAATCCTTGAATATTAAATATTTTATATTAGCTCAAAAAATATTTTTCATTATATCCACAGAATAAATTTTGAATATAATAAGTAAATAAATTTAATGTTTATTATTATAAAATCAAATAATATTAAATTTATTTATTTCTTTTGTGACCGTATAAACATGGACATTACTTGGCCACTTCCACAGGGCCCACCATATCCCAAACACCAATTCACTAGAATTGGATAATCATCTTAATAAGCTTTATGTGTGACCCTCTATACCCTTATCTTGATAGTAGTGAATACTTTTTATATACCAGGAGTGGATTCTAGCAACCTATCAAGGCCCCTAAAGAGATAATTAATAGTCATAATAATGACAACCTTTCTAAAGAACACATGACTTGTAATATAGTCTCTTTACTTCGTGATATATCTTAAAGCATGATGCAAAAATTATGTCGTCATCAATTTATGCTTTATTATTTTTTGAAATAACTGGAAAAACTTACCTTCTTCTAAAATTTACATTGATTTAGTGAAGCTACTACCAACCTGATCAACTAGGCCTAAGATATCACTTCCTTTAAGAATTGAAAAATTCTATCTTGATTATTAAATCATTTTCATACTACCAATGATGCATCCAACACAAGCTATGTTTCTATGAATTTAATGAAATGGTTTTTGAATTGAATAAAATTAAATGATTAAATTCCATACACTGATAATAATCTAAATCCAAGAGACTATTACACGTGTTTTTAGATATTAACTAATAATGAAACCTAAAACTTGTGGTGTTCTTATTGGCTGGTCAGTCCTCATGATCTCATCAACTCACTATCACCAAGTGCGAACTTTATGAGAAGAAGTATCAATGATTATGATCTTCCAATACCTAATATTCAAACATAATCTGCGTCCAGTAAGTATGATATATTTAGACCATAGGAAATATATTTAAGATTAATGTCATATTAACTCAAGGTTCTCATTATAGTTTGGGAACTACTATATCCTTTTGATACAAAAAATAATATATGGACATTATCATGTAAATACTAGATGTGTAAATATCAACACTATTATGGAAAGTGTAAATCATGCATATATCATTGTATAGATGAAATAGTAATTGAAAAGTAATATTCAAGTCGGGTCTAGGGAACACACTATTATAGAATGGGTCAGATTTCAAGGGGGCCTTTGGGCTGAAACTTTGAGACTACATGCCATATATTGTGGTCCTTTGGGTTGCTTATAATATTGGGTCTATGTTCCTTTTAAATATATAAATAAAATACTTATATTAGGTTATCATCCCTTGGGGGGGGGGTTAAGGAGGCACCTAGGTATAAGGGTTGATTAGGTGTGTGAGTTTGTTTATTTGTATTGTATCCCAAGAAAATAGTATAAATTATTATTATTATTATTATTATTAAGTGGGTAAATTGAGAGATTAAATCTCTTTAATGGAGATCTCCTCTCTTGAATCCCATAACTATTTCTTCAATAATCATAGCATAGTGCTGCTCATCCCAGGTACATGCTTTGAAAATGAGTTTGTTGGACACTACAATTTGTTTGCAGTGTGTGGTCATGCACATCCACAAGCTGAATATGGTGATATATTGGTTAAATGGGATAACCATATAATATTAAATCATATTTAGGTGATGATCGAGACCATAATAACCGAAAAGGTTGTGATTTATGGAGATCCATTGATGGTTTTTGTGGTTGAAGGAATTCAACTCTCCTCTGAATGCAATTTCCATTGTGATTAAAGTCACTAGTTACTGAAAATGTTTATATTTTTTAGATCTTAGTAGAATAGATTTTATTCCCCCCACTTTTATACTCCAATAATCATTCCTATAAGATGAAATAATGTCTGTTATTATCTTGCAGACTAACTATGAAGTCTCTGAGGGTATGGGACCCTAGTGATGGAGAAGTGGTCGGAAATGATGTGGGTCTCGCAATGACAGAGTGCCTATGAATTTCACGAAAGGTAATAGAGGTCCTACCACTCTTATTAATACTACTACTCCTAATTATCATACTAAACCAAATACTCTTAATACTATTACTACTCATAACTCTCCTACTCCTACTACTGTTGTTGTTGTTGTTGTTGCTGTTGTAGCTGCTGCTGCTCCTGATACTGCTTCTACTACCACTATTGCTAATACTTTTACTACTAATCCTACTAATTATCCTCCTCCTCCTTCCCCTTATTCTCCTACTCATCCTCCTCCTAATACTAGTACTAGTACTGCTTCTGTTGCTGATACTCCTCCTCCTCCTCCTCCTCCTCCTATTGCTGGTGCGACTGCTAATCCTACTACTACCGCTCCTTCTTCTAATACTACTACTCCTACTACAACAAAAAATACTAATAATAACAATACTCCTCCTATTATTACTCTTATTACTACTATAACTACTACTACTACTACTAGAACTACTGTTAAAACTATTGTTGTTGCTGCTACTACTACTACTACTACTACTACTACTCCTCCTACTACTGTCGTTGCTACCACCACCACCACCACCACCACCACTACCACTACTACCACTACTACCACTACTACCACTACTACCACTACTATCACTATTACTACTACTACCACTACTAAAACTACTATTCATACTACTACTTATCTTAGGAGAGGTATTTTCATAGTTTCGAATCTTAGTGACTAGATGATCAGTCCTAGATTTAGGTTCTCCAGTCCCCTGATTTTAGTGTGATAGTTTGTATGGTATCCTGGGTTTGTGATGAGGGGTTTTTTTGGGTGAAGATTAAGGTTATAGATCTATGGCATGGGTGATGTGGTTTTTTTTCTGGACAGTAAGAATTTTAGTGGACCGACAGACCTACGACTATATATGGCCATATCTGTGGCCATTGGAAAAGATTGGATTCCATGTGAAGCTTTCTTGCCTCCATATTTCTCCTTCTTACACCATCTTGGATCCTTATTACTTATCATAACTACAAATGTTCTGATTTTCCTTCATGCATGCCTGGATTCGACAAACATTTCAGGGGTGGTCGACGTCTCCTTATCGATAACAACTTGGCTCAGAAATGAGTCATTCATGTAAGTTTACCTAATATGATATTTGATTTTTGCATGGTTGTTAGTGATGGTATATCTTCAAAGGGGTTAAACTAATTAATGTGTGGTAGTAGGTTGATGGAACCATGGGTTTATGCCCAGAGCTCTACTGGTAGCGATAAAGAGGGCCAGTTGTGGTAACTTTGATGGTATAGGCTCTTTGCGGGGTGATCCTAGCAGATTTGGATTTTAGTTTTTGTGGTGTAATGGTATTTTTACCAATGGGATTCTAGGATACTTATATATTCAAGGAATTTAGGTCATTTTTGTATTTGGATCTTTAGGATTAATGTGTTTTGGGGTCTTTGATTTGTAATAGGTTCCCCTTAACCCATCTTCAAAAAGGGTTCTTCTTCTCCTCCCCTGACCTATTTAATATTATTCTTATTATTAGTATTTTTATTAGTATTGTTATTAGTATTACTATTGTTTTTATTATTATTATTATTTTCAGATAGACCCACAACCTAGTGGTTCATCTACAGGCACCATATCTAGGTTGTCTGAGGCTCAATTCCCACCCATGATTCTTTCTAACCCCCATTTTTGGGGGTTATTTTTTGGGTTGGTGTTACTTAACATTATAATGTGGGTTTTACTACACCATTCATCATAATTGATGGTGAGGTGGACCCCACATGATGAAAGGGGTGTTGGTGCAAGGGCCTCCACCTGTCGGTGAGTCTAACATGGAATATGGTCATGCTTTATGGTGGGTGAGAGGGATGTGAATGATGGGAGACATCCTTCAAAAGTGGTTTGAGAGTGTTTTAGAATCAATAGGAAAGTGTTATGTGTAGGGGTGTCCACTAGAGCAGTAGTGGATTTGGTGGGTGAGCATGATGTTCAGGGGTGGCTGAGAGGCCTTCGGTGAAAGTGGAGTAGGATACAGGTGAAGTAGGCCGGTACAGATCAAAAAAGCCCTACAGGTTGGACCATCAAGGGATTATGATATGACTACCCCTTATCCCTATGGGACTTTATCATTCATTGGTCTACTATCCATGCCATATTGGGCCTTTGGTCTATGATGAATGAGCCTTTGGGCCATCAAACTGATGGGATTTCAGGCCATTAATAATTTGTAACGAAATATGGGTAGATAGATTATCCCTTTGGGGGCTATTGCCCATATTCTCAGCCTGTGAGTGTGTGTTTTTGTTTTTTTTGTATTCTTCCACCAATAAATAATTCAGTGGATTTATGACATAGGCAATGACATAGGCATGCGTTGATTTATCATTATCATTATCATTATCATTCAAACAATCCATTATTCATTATGAACCGGGCTTCTGATTTGGAAATGGGCTTATTATTTTGGAACCGACATACCCTACCATTGCATATGGGTATCTAGGGGTTTAAATCCCAAATTCCATGATTAGATGGCCCCCAAATTAAATCAAGGAGACTTTGTGTGGTTTGGTGTCATTTGATGCTAGCTTTGGTTGGGCCAATGATTACAATTGTGGGCAGCATTTCTGTTGACCCCGCTCGACGATATGGGTGTTGTACATGCAAGGTGGTGGTGCGCTACGGGTGCTGATAATGGGTGATACCCTGATTTGAGGACCAATAATGGGAATGAACCTCACTCGATGATGGGGATGCTATGTAGGTGAGGTAGCTATTGTGTGGCGTTAACGGTAGTGGAAAAATTAAATGATATTTGATGTAGGGAGGAAGGCAAGAGGAGATAATGATAATAAGGGCTAAAGGTCATCATGGAATGAGACCCCTCATTTTGATGTCATAGGTGATGAACTCGATCAACATTCCTCTTTAGCCTTTCAATAGGTTGACCTCGTCTTGTTTTCATCCATGTTGGTTCGAGACTTTGGAAAGCGGGATCATGTGGTGGATGACCACATCAGGTGCGACGATTTGGGATGACACCCTACCTTGATAGTGAAGGTTGGTCATGGGGGGGTCATGGCCAAGGGTTACTATGACAGGCGATGATGAGCCAAGTTATTCTAGCAGTAGCTTCAAACAATGGGTGACAATGAGACAACCCCACTCGATGATAGGGGTGTCGAAGGTCAATGTTAACTGATATTGACATTTAGAGGGCCCATGCTGGTAGGTACAAGCGACAATGGTGATTGTGGCCCCAAATAATTGGTGGGGGTGGTGACTCTGGTGACCCTAATAAGGGGTGAGGTTGTTAAAGAAAAATTATTTCATGTGTGTGTGCATCTAGTGAAGGTGTTATCTCAATAGGTGGGGATGGATGGAAAAAGGGGTGTGACCAGTGACATGGATTGGTGCATATGGGCCTATGTTCTAATTTCCTCTTGAACCTATGGGTCGATATGCATTTAGTGGCATGGGATAGTGTATATGAGCCTACGATTTGATACAGATGAGCCTATGGGATGACTTCCTCCTAGGCCTATGGGCCAATAATAAAAAAGTGTAAGGGCTAGATGGATGTGTTATCCCTTGGGGAGAATATAACTCGTCCCTCCATCCTATGGGTGTGTGTGTGTTTTTTTCTTTTTTATTTTACCCCTAATAATAATAGTAATAATAATAATAATAATAATATTATTATTATTATTACTATCCCTTTTCTTGGTAATGATGGAAAGTCTATCCTAGAAGAGAATTATACTGGTAAAAATATCGATGGATCTAAAAATCATATATCCCCAATTTGGTCTACTTTCCATGCTGGGGATGTGACCCCTTTTGTTGTTGAATCTGATATCTATGATACTGCTTTGGTTATAATGAAGATATTTGACCATGATTCTACTTTGACTACTAAATATGAACAAAACCTAAAGAACTAAACTCAAATATCTGGTCCAAATATAATACCAATGATCCATCTATATATAGATGGTGGTTCCCAATCTCCCATGGAAAGGGGAAACAAGATTGGAATCCATAACACAATGTTGTATACCAGTAATGCACAGGGTTCTGGGACTTTACACTAAAGAGTATCCATGCTGGGATCCATAAATCCCTTAGAAGATATAGGATATTTCATCAAGGAGGATCAAATCTAAACTTGTGGAAGATCGAGTGAAACAAAGAAAATACTAAAGGTTTTTCATAATTTATTTAGTTTTCTTGACAACTTAAATAGATCTAATAGTAGGGATTTATTTCTAGGAGAATATGAAAAAGCTTGTGGAATTAAAGATATATCCTTAAAATATCATTCAATTTAGTTGGCCTCTTTGGATACCGTTTGAAGATAACTAGGCAGGGTCCAATAGTAGTGGATGCTGCAGTCATTGTTAAAATATCATTCAATTTAGTTGGCCTCTTTGGATACCATTTGGGGGGTCAACCCTCTACTGTCTCCAATTGAAGGATTTATTTTCACTTTAAAATACTGGATTCTAGTGTTGTGTCAGTATGTATGGCCATAGTTTGTGGAATAGATTTAGGTCCCACACAATGACATGGGAGGTAACAAGCCCCCTGCTTTATATTGGGGGTTTGTGATGATGACAGATCCCACACTGGGAAGGGTGTCGACAAGAGATGATATCTGATGACAATGGATTGAAGTGAAGGCTTCTAGGTGACGAGTCTTCACAGGGTTGAGTGGTGGTAGTCAAAGAATCTGGAGATGTTTCGAAGTAAAGAAACACAAAAAGGCATGTGGAATGTAGTGGCCAGATGATAGCTGTGTTGAGTGGCAAGAGAAATTCTCAAGAAGGGGATGTCAGTGAGTGACCGCTTCAGGCATGGTCTATTGAATGGATGACCCTCAAACAAGAGTGATCTGTGGGTTGGTCCTCACAACTTTTTTGGGTATAATTTGGGACTTCAAGGTCTAGATAATGGGGCTTAAAAGGTTACTTAGGCCTTTGAGTCATTCATAAAAATGAAATAAGTTCTAGCTTAGGCGTGGGACTATCCTCAGGGGATGGATGAGGTATGAGCCTTGTTTTTACATTGTGTGTGTGAGTGTGTTTCATTACTTATAACCCTATAAACTTAATAAATAAATCCTAATCATATAGGCTAGTTGGTATTCAAACCCCACCTTATATGATATTTTCACCTAATTCAATTGGGGGGGATGAAAGATTGGTGAGCCAGTTTTAAATGGCACCATTATGAATGAACAAGTGAAGTAGTATCCGAAGAAATGAGTACATGAAATCATGGTCAGGGTGAGAGTGATAGTATTCTATGGAGCTAGGGAATAAGCAAACACAGATAAGGTGGGGAGTTGTTCTCCAACATCGATAGTGTTAGGCATTCATAGACAGTGTGGGGATTTGGTCTTCAATAGTTCTGGGAAGAGGTGAATGTGGTGTTGTGGCACTTGGTTGTATAATGGGTGGATTGGAAAAGGATGACATCACTAAGAAGCCTCACTATCAGGTGAAACTAGAAATGGAGGCCCTCACTCAAAAATGAGGGGTTATTGATGATGTGGACCAAACCATAAGGTGCAGAAAGAAGAGATGTAGGGCCTTTGGTCTATATCAGTTGGGTGGGCTGAGAAGCGATGGAGAAAAAAGGTCCTATGATCTGGACCACATGGGACTACGAGGGAGTTAATCCCATTGAATTTATGCTAATATTGTTGGCCTATGGTCCATGTTATTTTGGTAGCCTACAGGATTCCATAATATATATATATATATAAAATAAATAATATAGTTTAATGAACACAGACTATCCCTTAGTGAAGGGATGACACATGACCCATTTGGTGCCTTGGGTGTGCGTGTGTGTGTGTTTTTTGGATACTTATAATCCCTATCAACTATAATAATAATAATAATAATAATAATAATAATAATAATAATTATTATTACTATGAAAATGGGGGTGTATCCATGTGGTATAGAACCCAGTGTGTGTCTGGGCTGTTGGCGTTCAAATACCAGCCACCACTCTTATTGGCCCTGTAATTAAATTGGGGCGGGTTTATGTGATGGGTTGGAATCATATGATTCTATCCATTGAGGTGGATCATGCTTGATGAAGGGGGGGGGGGTTAAATTTCCACGTGATGTAGTGTTATGAGAGGCTATGGGTTGTAATGATCTCTAATAGTGAAAAAGTAGGCATGAGCGAGTGTAGGTAGGGATAGATCACAGGTGGAGTGGGCAGTGCCAAGATAACTATGTTGGCAGGGTGTTGTAGTTCCATACATGTAAAAGAGTGGTCCATGATCTATAGGCCAGGCATAAAAAAACGATAAGTCCAGGAGTATGGATTGGTATAGCAATGGGACCTATGGGGAAGACCACAAGGGCCTACAAGTCAGTTAATTCCTCATCCTATGGGTATGTACTTATCATGGGCCTACGTGTTGGCTACATGAGGGAATTTAGGCCAATTTCAAATGGTCCTACTGGATGATTACTGTTGGACCTACAAGGCCATGTATTAGGGGCCTTTAGGGCCAATTGAAAATATATGGGTCCTATAAACATATACAATATATAAATAGAGTACCTATACTGGGTTCTCATACCTCAAGGATGGGATTCTTTCATATTATCTTCCTGTATATGGTGATGAAATTGAGAGCATATGAGTTTCATATTATGAACCTCAAGCCTAGATTCCATAATATTCATGATTGGGATCCTACTTTTAATCCTTTTAAAGTGAAGAACTCACTTACCCAAGTTTGGGTTCAAATTCATGGTCTTTTCTAGTTTCTTTAACACCCACATATTTTATATGAAATTAACTCAGTTATAGGTATTCCAATTAGGATGAGTAGGAAGATATAAAGGGAAATATATGTCCACTTTTCTTAATTTCTTGTGGAGTTTGAACTCACCTACCCTTTTATTGGAACAATGGCACTCTTTATTTATGATTACAAGTTTTATTTAACCATTGATTTTGAAAAAGTTTATGATTTTTATGGGTTTCCAAAACAATGAACATACCTTTGATAAATATTGAATAAGTTTTGTTTGTAGTTTATGTTGGATGAAGGGACACATAGCTGATAAATTCCTGAGGTCTTCTTCCAAGGACTCCTTTCAAAATGAGGATCATTTAGGGAAGGAAACCAATGATGATTTGCTACAATAACACAATATGGTCTCAGTTTAGGGTGTTGAAGGAGATATAATGATGGAAGGTGGTGAATGAAGTTCTGGTTCCCATATTTTAAAAAAGGACCTAGATAGATAGTTACATAATGAAGGATACCTGAATGACCTCAATACTAGTGAAGCTAGGGTTGATCACCCTAGTCATATAGATGATCAAGTTCTTCAAAAGTTTATATTTCAATATACAACAATGATATTCCTCATATGGACCATGAACTTGAAGGTGGGTCTTATTTTTCGGATGCTATGGAAGATAAGGTGAACCAATACCTTCACTTATATCCTATAAAATGGAGGAATTATCTTGAGATGAAGACTCTCTTAGTTTTCCAACTCAAGAATCCTACACCAAGGGATATTAATTAGGGCGTACAGGTCTCCAATTCCGAAAACTAGGTTAAATAAATTTCTATATCCTCCTAAGATGTGGTAAGGATGATAGGTATCACTGGTGGTCCACTTGATTCTATCACATTTTTAGTTACTGAGGTCACTAGGAAAGAGCCCAATTGAGAATACCTAAAGGAAGTTGATGATGTAACTACTATGGGAATTCCATTGGGAACTCCTCCAAACTCTGATGTTGAGGAAATGGTTGTTTCATCTAAACCCAAGGGTATAATATATCATGTTAATGTTATAAATCATGAGGTGGATTCAAATGATGTTCAGAATCATGTGTTAATTATGGAGATAGGAACTAAATATGATGCTCCCTTTAATGATACTTATCTACAACAACATATTCATACTCACCAGTAACATGTTTCTCAGTGTAGTCAAAGTGGGATGGCATAAAAATATTCTTATACAAAATACATCTTTGGTTTTAGGAACATAATAACATTTGTGTCAGATCCCTAGGAGAGGCCCTTTGATGGAGGCATGACTCAATTAGATAATTAAGCTGAGACCAAACAGACCTCACTTGCAGATAAATATTGTAAGGGTAAAGTACTGAAGGTTTCTACCATGGTTAGTGTGGTTTCTACCTCATAGCATGGGTAGAAAAAACCACTTCTAGCTGGGAAAATATTTTCATTCATCCTAGAAATATTTATAAACCTAGTAGCAAGAGCTCATTCTTGGAGTAATGTAATAAGGCTTGTGGATCATTTATGGTGGAGACTTAAAGCACTAATACGGCTAATGATTTCCACCAGGGAGGTGTTTCCCACAAGTACAAGCACACCAAGGTTTTTAATAAGGAACCACTAGTGGATGTTTCCTTAGTAAAGGCCACTTTATAGGGTGGATTTTTGCATGGAAGTGTTTACACCAAGGAGGTTTTAAACAACACTATCTCAATAAAAATGATGGTTTCATCACCAATAATAAGTGGTATTTTATCATCCCTATCCTATATAATTGTAAAGAGGAATATAGATCATTAGAAATGTATGCCTCTTTATAGAATCCTATATAGAGGAAATTTCAACACCTAAAAAACTAATTTGGCCCACAAAATGGAGGAAATTAACATAAAAAAGATGATGATTGTTGGAAAATATTTGGAATTTCAGGCTTTTGGAATGTATTTTCTTGTACTTTTTGGTGTATTTTTGTGTGACATTCATTTTTATTTCATCCCCATGTACTATGGTGTGCCATGGACTTGGACTACCAAAACCATGGTGAATGTCATCTTAGATAATAAAAACAACAACAACAACAACAACTATTATTATTATTATTATGACCACCACCACCACCGCCACTATTACTACTACTACTAGTAGTAGTAGTAGTACTTCTATTATTCCCCACCATTAGGGGTGGGGTGGTAAGGGTTTGGGGGATGAGGGTAGGTTGCGAGGTCAAGTCCCTGAGCCTATTGTCTATTGTATCTTTATTCCATTCATTGTATTCTATGTAGGTGGATGTAATTGAACTATTTTTTTTATTATTAGTATTATTAGTATTATTATTATAACTACTACTATTATTACTATTACTATTACTATAATAATAATAATAATTATTATTATTGTGATTATTGTTATTATTATTGTTTTTTGTTGATATTTTTATTATTGTTGTTATTATTATTATTATTATTATTTATGGAAGCACCTGTAGATAATCTAAGGATTTTATTGAAAGAATATCACTTTTATTGGTAAGGTATTTTCCTATGTTGTCTTTCCCTCAGAAGTTTTTAAGTTGAAGGAATAGAGGTTGGGATCTATCTCACTTAAGCCAGAATTTATTAAGATCCATGATTGGGACCCTTTTTCAATCCTGATTTGATTAATAATTTCATATTCCAAACCTAGATCCAGATCAAGGTACTGATATGGTTCTTATGGAATCCCAAAATCCTTAGGAATTTTTCTTATGTGGTAGGAGTACCTATTAAATTTTATAGAGAGATTGAATGGGCCTGGTATGGTCACTTTACTCATGTCTTATTGGAGATTGTTATGTATTCTTCACATATTGATACCATTATTCTTATTGCTACTCAAAATCTGGTAGAATTTTCTATTGAATTTGATAAATTACTTATTTTTTTTAAATTATTCAATTTTATTGTACATTAAGATGATGGTTGTCATAGGAATTTGTTTTTTTCTTACTACAAAAAATTTGTCCATATGATTAAAAACTATAAATGTTAACTACCTAACTCCATTTTCAATGTTGTGATAAATGTTCCTCAGGGTAATAATGGTTCCAGTGATATTCATTCATAGAAAAATGGTGAATCATCACTGATTAGAGAAGGGGTATCCTATAGGGTTATTATTGGGAGATAAGGACATAATATTATCATGTAAAAAATGTATGATATGGAAGATTACCTCACTATTAGGATGGGTTGGGAGGGTGATTATATTAAATAGAAAAAAAGGCCACTAAAGAAATTATTTATTTAATGGGTGATAAAGTAGAAAATTTTGCAGGTCATGTAGAACCACTGATTTGGGTGCATATCAACAAAAGAAGGATTAGGTTTTTTCAAAAAGTGTGCAACCTATCCAATCCCTTGAGGATACAAAGAGGTAAAATGACATATAGTCTTTTGAACATGAATATGATATTGATATAGCTAACATACAAGAGTGAATTTATCTGGGATTTAATATAAAAGGTAAGAATCATCTTTCCATTATGGGAACTCATCCTATTTCTTTGAAAAAAATGAAGTGTGTGAAACCCAAGACTATTATGAATCAGAGTAATGGTAGGAAAGCCTCCATAATTCATGATTCCACCATGATAGAAAAGCTTTTGGAAGCTATTGATTCTGTCCATGCTTCTATAGGAACTAGGAATAGGGATATTTATAAGGTTGTGATCTATGGTGGTCTAAAGTCCAACAAGGATGACATATAAAAATCTATTGTGGGTGTGTTCATGAAACCATTCCCTCATCAGGTCAGTCATAACTTAGGTCTTGAAGGGAATGCTCCATAGAAAATTTCTCATTTTCTTAGGATAGAGACTGGATCTATGAACTTGAGTGCAGGCATGGTGGTGATAGATCCAGAAGAAAAAACCAATTATTCACAAGTTATACAAGCTAATTATTAGAAAAATATCTTGGGTAGTATAGATGAAAAAAACAGTGAAATATCTTATAGGTATGACCCTCCCAAAATAGGATGTACTTGTGATGTAATTTAGACAGGTGAACTATAGGATCCCAATCAAAAAGGGAATTTTTTTATCCAAATACAACTGGGGGATCTCTTCTCTCACTATCGATGTGTTATTAAGTGATATTGAAC
The DNA here is from genome assembly GCA_963277665.1 of Viscum album. Lineage (NCBI taxonomy): Eukaryota > Viridiplantae > Streptophyta > Magnoliopsida > Santalales > Viscaceae > Viscum > Viscum album. Next base: position 1,232,360,004 of record OY728140.1, on the reverse strand, counting down.
CAATTAAAGGTCAAGATAGAGCCATATCCACTCAAGATGCACATGAGATTAACACATTTGACCCAAAACAACCTTATAGTCATAATAGAGAAGGTGGTAAATTTTTTTCCCTTATTGGACTATCTTAATGTCATTGAAAATCAGGAATCATTTCTTAATTAGGTTTATAAGGATAGATATAAGTCAGGAATTATTTATGGACTCTCCAGTTCTATGGATGGTTTTCAACAATCAATATTATCTACACAGGAAGTTAATTATCATGGTATTGGATGTAAGGATGTGCTCACCAAATCTTTATCAACCCAGAAAACTCTATATAGGGAGTCTACACCATCAAATGAGTGAAAGTCACATGTGAGCATTATGAATTCCTTGGGTGTTACCGCTAATTCAAAATAGTAAATTATCAAAGATGATGAAGGTGGAATTGAGTCTCAACATGGTAAATATGGAGACACATCTACTGCTTCAATGAAAGGATCTAAACTAGAGGAATCTAGAGTAGTTCCAGGTGATATTTATGGGAAATCAAGATTGTATGAGAAAAAATATATGGTTCATACTCCCTAATAGAGGATAGGTTGACTCCTAACATGATGGGGTGGATATCAAATAAGGGTAAGCTGATATAAAATAAGATAAATGATACTAGCCAGTCCTGATGGTATATTGTTTAAATAACATGTTTTTTTTGGATATGTATGGTGGATTTAGAATGTTCTTCTTTGTTATTTGGTGGTGTTCATTGTGCCACATGCTTTGAACTTTATTACCCTTGCTTCTTTGTGTCTGTTTTTTTATCAATAAAATTTTTAGGGCCATGGATTGGGTGTTTTAGAACCCATGGCTTGATTTGTCTTGAATTACTACTACTACTAATAATAATACTACAACTACTAATACTAATACTATGACTAATACTACTAGTAATACTACTACTACTACTACTACCACTAATATAGCTATCAGTATACTATTATTATTATTATGGATGGATTTTCTAGGGATTTAGAGATTCTCTAGGAATCAATGGTGATTAAGGTTTTGTATCAATGGAGTCTAATATTGATAGCTACTTCAATCTAGGTGAGGTTTTTTATTGGGCCATCAAGGGTTGTTAATGGTGTAAATGGTTATATTGGGTTTAAGAGATCTAATCCCTTGAAATATTTAGTAGGTTCAAGTAAGGAGTTATTCTCTTCTGATGATAATCCAACAGATGATTATATTCACATACCAAAGTCCATAGACATCTTGAAGAATGAATACTATACTTATATTGTTGATAAATTTGGGAATAAGAAAATTTTAATAAACTTTCAAGGTGTGGTGATTACCTTCCATCCAAACAAATTAAAAAGAACAAAACTCTTATGTTTTTGGAATTCAATTAGGATGTTCTTATAGTGAATATTGAGGAGTGAAAGTTCTATATCACTGTTTTTTTAATGGCTCAACACAGGGATAATATTTGTGAAAACTGAGGATATAAAAAAGTGTTTACTCTAATTTCATGGATTTGATGGTTGGAAGATTAAATATCTTGGAAAATGATTTTTCCATATTTTATTTCTAACAGAATATCTCAAATTTAGGGATTGGGGAATGAGTTTTGTCAATATCAAGATTATATTCTTAAGTATTTAGGATTGGGACCCATTATTCAATCTTGAGTAGGCCAAGAACTCAATATTCTAAGCTTGTATTTGGATTAAAGGCCTTAGTTGGTTTTTTGGCATCCCAAAATCTTCTAGGATATTGTTTTAGCTATCAAAATTCTTATAAAATTTGATAGAGAGATAGAACGAGCTAGTTATGGTCAATTTTATCATGTTTTGGTTGAAATTGATTTACAAACTCCACTTATTAAAAATTTTATTCTTATAGTTACTAATAATCAATTAGAACTAACCATTTAATTTGAAAATCTACCATTTTTATGTAATAAATGTAACTAAACAGGGAATTCAAATGATTAATTTTGTAGAAAACTATTATTTGTTAACTATAAGAAATATGGGCGTGTGATTAAAAATTGAAAATTCAAAGTACCTATTAAGGAGACGGAATATGACACTGTTATGATGGATGATCCTCAGAGTGTTTATGTTGAAAAATTCCATTTAAAAAAAGGGATCCTTCATCACTGATCAAGGAAAGGATATCCTTTAAAAATATTCTTTAATATTCCACATCATCTTCTATGAAAGGAAATGTTGGTATTTTAGAAGATTCATTAATCAAGGACCACATTGATGGTTAGGGAAAACATGGGAAGACTAGAAGAATTGGTTCTAATACTATACATGATAATATTAAAGATGAACTACTAAAAGAAAATGGTAGTGGAACCGATTCACTAAGGAAGAATCTCTTCGAAAATATCTCGGATTCATAGACTAAACAATCTTTGAGGCAAGTGGGGACCAATATGGATGATGATCAACCTACTAGAAAAGACTCAAAAATTCTTCTTTAATATGAACATGAAATTCAATGGAAATTATAGGATGATGATTTTTATGATTCAATCATCCTGAATGATGAACATTACTTTAAATTGGGTACAAAAGGGAAATAAGGCTCATGCTCTCATAGGTTTCTCACATGTCCATATGAATATGAAGAAGAAAGTCTCTATTAGAGCTTCTACGAAAGCACCCACTCTCATTGTGGACATGGTATGAAGCATATGTACTCCCCTTTAAGTGTTTACCTTCAAGAACCCATGATCTTGGATGATAGATATAAATCTCAGTCTAGAAAGGATTATACCACTCTGAATATATAGGCCTCTTAAGCTGATGTGTTAGATGTAAATTAGAAAGACCTTAAGAATGAAGACTAAATTTATTACTCAAGCCCAGATGCTAACTAAAGAATGACCACCAGTACAATCATAAAGGTATAAACTGGTGTAATTAAACCAAGCAAGAAAGATAAAAAGGTGGTTAATACCAAGAAACAAGTTTCTTTTATCAAGGATATGGGGGAAGTGGTTGATTCTATTAACCTAGATGAAAATTAGAGTAGAATTGGGGGTTCTTCTATAGGAACATGAATGTACACATATTATAGAATGAAGCTATAGGATGACCCTCCTATGCAGGTTCCTATTTATGACATTGGTAGTCCTGGAAGTATTAGGGTGTAGCCTGTTTATAGACCTAGGACTAGAATGTTTTCTCTTAAATTATTCTCTATGTTGGAATGAATTAATTCACCAGAGATTGATAGGATTTATCTGGAGGACCTAGAAAAGGTTGGCTATAGAAACAAGAGGGATCTATATCCATCTCTAACTAATTATGGAATTGATTCCCATGCCCTTACAAGATAAATGGATTAATTTAACCCAATGAAGCAATGTGATTTTGAACATGATAATGTGTAAGGGGATCTTAATAATGCACGGTTTGAATACTGACTAACCTTCACTAGATAGGGATTCATAGAATGATGGAGACCCACAATCCCAAATTAGGGAAGCTTCCACAAATATGGGTATAGATAGAGATAAAGTCACTGTTGAATAATTTCTCAAGACTTACCATACCAAATAAAAGGGAAATCAATGAATAATATGCAGATAGATAGAAAATATAGGCAGCATTATAAGATTATATAAAAAATATAAATGTATTTGGATGTCATTTATTGGTGGTGTAGTTTATGCCTCATTCCATCTTTGGTTTTTTCTTTTATGGTTTCTATGTCCACTTTTATGATCTTTCTTCCCCATGTTATTTTTTTTGTTTTTACTTGTTAATAAATTTCCTCAAGGCCATGGATTTGGATCTCCAAATCTATGGATTATTCTATCTTGAATCATCATCATCACAATTATGATTATTATTATTATTACCACCACCACCACCATAATAATAATAATAATAATAATAATAATCATTATCATCATCATTATCATCATCATCATTATCATCATCATCATCATCATTATTATGTTAATAGTTCAAATATGGTTGTGAAGGATAAAGTTTTAAAAGAGGAACTTAAGATGTTTTCTCCACCCAATGTTGGGTTGAACATAGTTGATGGGAATCATTTATCTACTTTATTTATAAACTATAATAAAGATTTCAATATCCCTCATGAGTATTAGTCCTATGATATTTAGTTTTAATTAGAAGAGGATAATATTTAGGAATACTTGTACCATAAGTCTGGTGGTAGTAAAGTGAAGGAAAAATAGGTACCTTATTCCCTTCAGGTCACCAAGGGAAATAAACTAAATCTATTACCTTAAAACCACTCTAGGATGGGGAGAAGGTTATCTACAATAAGAAAATTACAAATAGTAAGACTAAAACCTTTATTCAGGGGAAGTTATCACCTATGGGTTCTCAGGTTGTGGTTGGAACACCTTCTCATGGGTGTTCTAAAACTTAGTATCTTGACCACCCCAAGGACAACAATACAACAGTTATATCTCATGTTGATAAGGATGATTTACACAAGTGATGTGGATATAATAGTCCACTTTCTCTATTAGAATATGGAAATTATGGATGTGTAAAACCTATTAAGGTAGGGGTTTAGAAGAATTTTGTAGAAGGTGTTTCGCAAGCTATACTTTTACATGTGATTTCTCCAAAGTAGGGGGACTCAGCTGATGACTTGAAAACTAAATACATCATGGGAAAATCATCCATGGGAATGGATGTTTCAAACAAATCACCTAATGAAAAATTTATCAATACCGTTATTAGTGGTGATGCTACTAAGAGGATGGATGATCTAGACGTGGATGGTGAAGCCAATGCCTCAATAAAACAATAAGGCTATGTGGGTCACCAGAATCTATGTAAGAATACAAAAAAAAATGTCATGTAAGTTACTTATATTGGTTCTATAAATCTATATATATATAGTATTATTAACAAAATAAATAGAATAAGTAGTAGGGAATCTTTCCTAGAGGACTATGATAAGTCTCGTGGATACATTTGGGTTAGAATACATACCTCAATAATTGTCACTATAAATGTCCTTGATCTAGTAGTTGATAAAGATTAATAGACTAGGAATGATTCAATAGTTTTAAGAAGCATCTCTATTTTGAAGAATATCTCCGAGAGTTTAGCTCCACCAAAAAATAGGATACTTGGGCCCCTGAGGGTCCTACCCTATAGAATCATAATTTTGGACCCATTTTTGATGATTATAAATGTAACACCCCAAGATTTTACGAAAAATGTTCTTTTTAATTTCATTAATGTCTTGTGTTGTACGCTACACCAAAAGGAGCTTGCACAACACGCATCCCTGACTTGGCTTTCATTACACTCAAGCGCGACCTTCCACGATAGCGTGTGTTGTACGCCACACCGAGTTTCACTAAACAACGATATGCTATTAAAATATTATTAAAACTAGCCGTTATGAATAGTAATACCCTATTTTTGAAATTTTATAAATTTTATTTTTGAAAATGGACTTCATTTTTGGATTCTGAATATCGAAATTAGCCTAGGGTGAAATTTTGGTAATTTTCTGAAAACTTTCAATTTTTGATGAATAGTGAAAACACTGGGTTACTATTTAAAAACCAACTTTTTATTTAAATAATTATTTATTTTAATTAAATTTATTTTAGGTCAAAAATGATACATAATACCTATGTAAGTTCAATGCAATTCATTGGAGTCATTTTATAATAATTTTAGATATATAAAAATTTTATTGAACTTTTCACTGTCTTTTACCCACCTCCTAGGAGAATTTGAAAATTTACATAAAACTTAATTTTACCGCTTATGTGAGTGGAATTTAAAAAATCTGAGAGACACGGTTGATTTCAGTAAGTAAAATGTGGTCCAATGAGATGAAAATAATTTTTGGTGAATAGTAACTTTTTACTTTTATTTACCACGGTTAAAAGTAAATAAGGTTATTAAGGGTAAAAATGATATTATTATTACCCTAACACATATCCTAATTATATTGGATAAGTGTAATTCGACCAAAAAAAACCTTTGGAATAAAATATGACCATTTAGGCCCACTTGGATTAGATTAGAACATTTATTATTAATTTATTTAAAGAAGGGTTGAAATAGTTAAAATCAAAGTTTAATAAGTAAATCATTTTTAATATTGAGTTATACATAAGATAAATTAGACTATAAATATTAATTAGAAAGATAAAAATATTTCCTACATAATGCTATTTTATTTGTAATTTTTAGACATTAAATAATTTAATTTATTTATGACACAAAGATGATGCAGTAATTATCTTATTAATGAAATATTGACATAATTGATGTTATAAATACCCAAATAAATGTAATTTGAGACTTTTTATGAATTACAATAATTTTATATGTTAATATGACATCTTATTATTGATTTAATTAACTTTTTTAGAACTAATAAATCTGTTATGATTTTCACAAAAATCAATTACTAAATAGTGTCAAAATTGACATAAAATAGTTTTTAAAATAAATATTATGTTATTAATTGTTATTTTATTCTTAAAAATCTAGGGTTCGGCCAAATGACTTAGATAAGGTTATATATATTAATAATAAACAACTTGGGGTTCGTTTGGCGTCTTATAGTAATTTTATTAACCTTATAGTGTAAGAACACAAAAAGACACGGTAAAAGTATAATTATCTAACTTAAAGTTAAATCTAAATGATAAGGTTAAAATAGAAAACTAAACTTGTAAAAATTCTATTGGATGAGATTATTTCGACCCATACACACCTTAGCTTTGAGATAAATCAATTTGGAGCTATTTAACACCGAATATGGCTTTATAATAAAATAATATTTTTAGTTTTTCCAAAGGTGCCCCTCTCCTCCCTTATAAATGGGCACCTCCTCCCTCTCTTCCTCACACCACTTTGAGCCTTAAAGCTCGGACAAAACCTGCCAATTTCTCCTCTTCACTTCCCTAGAAACATACTATAGGTCGTGGTCTTCTTCAAAGACCAATTTTAGTGCCCTAAAAGGAGGTCTCAAAGAAGCGCTTCAAAGAAGAGGTAATGTCCGTTACCGATTCTTTCAACTTTATTTCTTCTTCCAATTCTTCTTCTTTAGTTGTTTAATTATGAAGTAATAACATCAGTATCACTCATATAATGATATGTTATTATAAGTATGAAACAACCCTATTTCACCATCTATCCATCCTACGGAAAATGAAATCACCGCGCGTGCGTACGTACAGAATACCATCTCCACGCCGTGGTGTAATCTATTTTCCACCACCACCTTACTTGGATGGGAATAATGGTGTAAATAATAACTATATGTGATTATTGTAAAGTGGTATTGATTCTGAAATAGTATACATACACTCCAATACAATTCCACGATCATGAGAACGATATCATCGCTCGTGCGTACATACAGAATACCGTCTCCACGATGTGATGTGATTCGTTCTACATGATCTTCATTGAATAATGATTATATAAATGAATTGAATGAATGAATATGATATATATTACACTAATACCATTCTGTAAATGAGGTATCTATAACCTAAAGAGAAGAATAAGAATTTATTCGACAAAACACGCATAAGAACAAAAAGTAATAAACACCCGAATAACAAGTAGTAATGGAATATTACTAATAAGAAGCTAAGAATATGACTATATATGATATCATAACAATAAGTATGATTCTTGAATAAGTCAATAGCATTATTTAAATCATTATACAGGAGGTTCAGACACTTACGACACAAATCGGACCTAAGGTAAGGGAAAATCTCACAATCTCATTTTTATCCGAGATTGTTTATACTTCAGAATTTACTGGGGAATATTTATCATCTACATCCATGTTTCCTCAATATTTAATATTATTTACATCCACCTACAATGATTTAAATCCAATTTTACCCTTCTATGAGTTTTTATTAAAAGATATGAAAGGAATCTTTTGTCGTTTTTCGTACGAGGTAATTTTTGACTTTTCCCGACATAAGTACGAGAAGAATGTTTTTTTAACTTATACAGCATGAATGGATTTTTAAAAAATTATTTCCAAGAAACTTACTTTAAAAGTTTTCAAGTTTATTTTTAATCAACTTCTTTTAGTTTAAAATTTTATGACATGTTAAGAAATGAAAAGTGTTTTTGAAGTAGAAATGATATTTTCCTCAAGAATGGAGTTCAAGTGTTTTATCAAAATTATTTTCTATATAAGATAAGAAAGGGTTATGTTTCTATCCATATTATTAAATTTATTTGATTATGTTGTGATGGAATTATTTTTATGAATTCCTTTATCTTATATGAATTGTTTTATGATGTAATGATGTTTAAGAATCCCATTTTTATTACATGGGTTATGCTATGATGTATGGTTTATGATTTTGTGGCACACATAAGAATGGTATAATTATGAGATGGTTGGGACCTATATCTCCCTCCAATGCATTAGGTAAAGATTTTATATCTCATGAGATAGACATGGCTGGAACGGCAGGTTAAACCGGTTCAGTGAAACAGGACTGAAACGAGGAATTAACTCGGTTCAGAAATGGACTTTGTCCACTAAGATAGTCTTGGCAATGAGTCTTGAATAATAAGAAATGATTCTCTATGATTATGTGTGTATTCCACAAATCATTATGTTTTAAGTTATGATTATTGTTATTACGTTTCACTACCATGATTTATCCCATGTTATGAAATTATGATCTCTTTTGCAGGGTAAGATTTCCAAATTGTTATGTTCTTATGAATATGATGTGATTGATATTTATTTTGTTTACCCTTACTGAGCATTTGAGCTCAACCTTTTATGTTTTATTTTTCCCAGGATATAAAGAAAGGTTTTAGGTAAGAAAAAAAGGGAAGATCTTTATGGGATATGTTGAAGAACTTTCACCACGATTAGAAGATTATATTCCGAGTTTCCAAAGACACTAAAATATTATGGTCCTTGTGTGTGTGTTTTTGTAATGTACTAAGTATTCTGTAAAAGTAATGTAATGTCCATGTACGTCAATCTTAGGGTCTCTACAGTTGGTATCAGAGGCAAAGGAGGTAGGAATGTATCCGATCCTTGGGAACTCTCACATGTGAGCGTTGGACGAAGCATGGCTCTCCGCCCAAGGGATTCATGAGTAAATGGATTCCACTGGGGATGGTGGTGTGTCCCGACCAGGGGGTGTAGCCGCCCATGGAGTTCCCTGATAGGTATCAATTATAGTCCACTGGAAGTAATTACAGACTGATATAGTTGGTATCAGAGGAAAGGTTTAGTCAACCTTTGGAAACTAGAATGCGATAACTTTAGTGAGATCCCTAGAGATATTTCTAAGGTATGTATAGGGATGTACCTAAGGTTAAGTATACATTATAGTCCTAGAATTGCGCTAACCATCTTAGAATTAAACCTAATATTTTAGATATTGATGGTACTCCCCCTTTATTATGTTGTTTTCCCTAGCGTGATTTTTTCCTCTCACACTGTTCTTTTTGGGTTTTAGACGATGGCTAGAACCCGAAGGAACCATGTTGATAAATGTAATGGACGATGTAATTATTGTCCTCCTGAACAAAGAAACATTATGGGAGATGGAGTGAAAAATCTTATTTCTATACTTACACAAGCTATGAATCATTCTGGACTTCCAAATGAGCATAGAAAGGAACAATATTCTATTGAGTCCTTCATGAGGCAACGCCCACCTTCTTTCAGTGGGTCTTCTGATCCACTTGTTGCTGAACAATGGATCAGTACCACTGAAAAGATATTTTCAGTTCTTCAATGTTATGAACATGATAAAGTCATCTTAGGAGTATATCGTTTGGAAGGTGATGCTGATCAATGGTGGAATCTTATTAAGAATACGAGGCCAAGAGATGAAATTGAGTCCATGGAATGGGAAGAGTTCAAGAACTTAATTTTCAATAAGTACTTCCCTCGTATTCTTCGAACAAAGATGGAGAAGGAGTTTCTGGAACTAAAGCAAAAGGATGATGAATCTGTTGGTATATACGAAGTGAATTTTACAAGGATTGCAAGGTATGCATCTGGCTTTATCATCCAACCTGAAAGTAAAGTTGATCAATTCTTCAGTGGCTTAAAACCAAATATTCGAAGGGCATTAGCTATAAGATACTTCAGTAGCTATGAAGAAATTGTGCGCTGTGCTATTAAGGTAGAAATGGAAGTTGGTGTTACATATCCATCTCATGGTTTTGACAAGAAATGAAAGATGGAGTTCAAGGAGAAATATAAGAATAATGGTGAAAAGAAGATGAATGTTTCCTTATGCTCAAAGTGTGGAAAGAAGCATGGTGGAGATTGTCTTAAAGGGACTAGAAAATGTTTTAAGTGTGTAAAATAAGGTCATCGAGCAGCTGGGTGTTGAAGTAATGGAAAAAGGGTTGCTAATGGTGTGAATAAAGAAAAGATTGCAGAGAACGCACCAACAACACTTCAATGCTTCAAGTGCAATGAAATGGGGCATTATGCTAATCAATGCCCTAATCCAAGGGTTAATGATGATCGACATGAGCAACCACTTAAGGCAAAGGACAAAGGGAAGTAACATGCGATCACTATTGGCGATGTTGAATATGACAACGATGTGGTGGAATGATTAAGTGTTTATGTGATGGGATTCCAAAATAATGTGGTATATAGTATCGTGGAATATTGGAATATTTATGTATTGGTCTATTGTGGTTTTCAATAATTTTATGGTACCGTTAACCATGGAAAGTGATTGATATATTTTTGGTAAGTAGATGATATGCGCATAATGAAGGGATAAGAAGATAATGAGATGTTTGATTGTATTCATGAGCTCATGATTGATATAAGGACTAAGTGATATCATGGTTTGAGTATAAATAATTTTAAGGATTTTGGTTTGTGGAAAGTGTTAACTTTTAACTGCATTCATGTTTTCACTAAGGTTCAATGGGTATTCATTCTTCAAGAGAATACATGATTAAGGTATTCACATGTTTTTAATTTGACCAACAAGATATATCTTATGATATATGGGGGATAAATGACGGCATTCACGTGATTGTTATGTGACATTTCAAGTAATCATTTTCTTTATACTATGAGCTTGGACCGAAGTATTTTAGATAAGCCTAAAGATTGGAATGGATTATGTTGTACATAAGTTAGTATTGTTTAAGGATAGAACTTTTTTCGATATTATTGATGGGATGTTATAGTAATATAGGTTTAGAAAAAGGACAACCTGCAGGACGGGCGACAACCCATCGCGTCGGACAAGGTTGTGGGAATCGAACCCACAACCGAAGTGCGACTGGCCTTTATCGCCTACCACTGGCCTACAAGAAGTACCTGGTTAATAGGAACTAGTTTTATTTTATTATGTGGTATGATTTATGAAGTATAAGTTCATTCTTGGAATCGTATATGATTAACCTCACCATAGATGGACTTATGTATATTTGATAACTTTTGCTAACCTTTTGTTTGAAACAGATGGAATGGACCATCATTCTATCACATGATCTATTAACACTTCATGAATAACAAATTCAACTTCATTTCTTTAAGAGATGAAGTGGAAATTGTTCAAAGCACGAACAACAGTGAGATTGTACCAAAATAAAGTAAGTATTTATTCTAATTCAAATTCTTCAACTTTAGGTAAATGATCTTGAAAACCAAAAATGTTGTCCTAGTGCCCTTATATCCGATGAATCAAATGGTACCCTAGATCATCACAAATTTATGGCTTTGTGATTTTTGGATTTTTCATAGCCATGTTCTCTACCACTCTCCATCAGATCATGACGGTTAGATTTCTCTTCCATATCCATATTTTCACCTATGTTCTCCTATGTGGAAACCCAGTGATTAGTTAATTTGGGTAACCGTTACGTTTCATACTTTAGTTTTTAAAGCCAAGTTTTGGTATTCTTTTTTACAATGTGGGTTTCTATTAAAGAAACTTTTGAGTAGTAAACCATTTATAACCCCGACGAATTTCGAGGGAAAAATTCATTTTAAGGGGGGTAGAATGTAACACCCCAAGATTTTATGAAAAATGTTCTTTTTAATTTCATTAATGTCTTGTGTTGTATGCTACACAAAAAGGAGCTTGCACAACACACATCCTTGACTTGGCTTGTATTACACACAAGCACGACCTTCCACGATAGCATGTGTTGTACGCAATACCGAGTTTCACTAAACAACGATATGCTATTAAAATATTATTAAAACTAGCCGTTATGAATAGTAATACCCACTTTTTTAAATTTTATAAATTTTATTTTTGAAAATAGACTTCATTTTTGGATTCGGAATATCGAAATTATCCTAGGGTGAAATTTTGGTATTTTTCTGAAAACTTTCAATTTTTGATGAATAGTGAAATCACTGGGTTACTATTTAAAAACCGACTTTTTATTTAAATAATTATTTATTTTAATTAAATTTATTTTAGGTCAAAATTAATACATAATACTTATGTAAGTTCAATGCAATTCATTGGAGCCATTTTATAATAATTTCAGATATATAAAAATTTTATTGAACTTTTCACCGTCTTTTACCCACCTCCTAGAAGAATTTGCAAATTTACATAAAACTTAATTTTACCGCTTCTGTGAGTGGAATTTCAAAAATCCGAGAGACACGGTTGATGTCAGTAAGTAAAATGTGGTTCAATGAGATGAAAATAATTTTTGGTGAATAATAACTTTTTACTTTTATTTACCACGGTTAAAAGTAAATAAGGTAATTAAGGGTAAAAATGATATTATTATTACCCTAAAACATGTCCTAATTATATTGGATAAGTTTAATTCGACCAAAAACAACCTTTGGAATAAAATATGACCATTTAGGCCCACTTTTATTAGATTAGGACATTTATTATTAATTTATTTAAAGAAGGGTTAAAATAGTTAAAATCAAAGTTTAATAAGTAAATCATTTTTAATATAGGGTTATACATAAGATAAATTCGACTATAAATATTAATTAGAAATATAAAAATATTTCCTACATAATGGTATTTTATTTTTAATTTTTAAACATTAAATAATGTAATTTATTTATGACACAAAGATGATGCAGTAATTATCTTATTAATGAAATATTGACATAATTGATGTTATAAATACCGAAATAAATGTAATTTGAGACTTTTTATGAATTACACTAATTTTATAGGTTAATATTACATCTTAGTATTTATTTAATTTACTTTTTTAGAACTAATCATTCTGTTATTATTTTCACAAAAACCAATTACTAAATAGTGTCAAAATTGACATAAAATAGTTTTTAAAACAAATATTATATTATTAATTGTTATTTTATTCCTAAAAATCTAGGGTTCAGACAAATGAATTATATAAGGTTATATATATTAATAATAAACAACTTGGGTTTCGTTTGGCTTCTTATAGTAAGTTTATTAACCTTATAGTGTAAGAACACAAAAAGACACGGTAAAAGTATAATTATCTAACTTAAAGTTAAATCTAAATTATAAGGTTAAAATAGAAAACTAAACTTGTAAAAATTCTATTGGATGAGATTATTTCGACCCATCCACACCTTAGCTTTGAGATAAATCAATTTGGAGCTATTTAACACCGAATATGGCTTTATAATAAAATAATATTTTTAGTTTTTCCAAAGGTGCCCCTCTCCTCCCTTATAAATGGGCACCTCCTCCCTCTCTTCCTCACACCACTTTGAGCCTTAAAGCTCGGACAAAACCTGCCAATTTCTCCTCTTCACTTCCCTAGAAACATACTATAGGTCGTGGTCTTCTTCAAAGACCAATTTTAGTGCCCTAAAAGGAGGTCTCAAAGAAGCGCTTCAAAGAAGAGGTAATGTCCGTTACCGATTCTTTCAACTTTATTTCTTCTTCCAATTCTTCTTCTTTAGTTGTTTAATTATGAAGTAATAACATCAGTATCACTCATATAATGATATGTTATTATAAGTATGAAACAACCCTATTTCACCATCTATCCATCCTACGGAAAATGAAATCACCGCGCGTGCGTACGTACGGAATACCATCTCCACGCCGTGGTGTAATCTATTTTCCACCACCACCTTACTTGGATTGGAATAATGGTGTAAATAATAACTATATGTGATTATTTTAAAGTGTTATTGATTCTTAAATATTATACATACACTCCAATACAATTCCACGATCATGGGAACGATATCATCGCTCCTGCGTACGTGCGGAATACCGTCTCCACGATGTGATGCGATTCGTTCTACATGATCTTCATTGAATATTGATTATATAAATGAATTGAATTAATGAATATGATATATATTAAACTAATACCATTCTGGAAATGAGGTATCTATAACCTAAAGAGAAGAATAAGAATTTATTCGACAAAACACGCATAAGAACAAAAAGTAATAAACACCCGAATAACAAGTAGTAATGAAATATTACTAATAAGAAGCTAAGAATATGACTATATATGATATCATAACAATAAGTATGATTCTGGAATAAGTCAATAACATTATTTAAATCATTATACAGGAGGTTCAGACACTTACGAAGCAAATCAGACCTTAGGTAAGGGGAAATCTCACAATCTCATTTTTATCCGAGATTGTTTATACTTCAGAATTTACTAGGGAATATTTATCATCCACATCCATGTTTCCTCAATATGTAATGTTATTTCCATCCACCTACAATGGTTTAAATCCAATTTTACCCTTCTATGAGTTTTTAGTAAAAGATATGAAAGGAATCTTTTGTCGTTTTTCGTACGAGGTACTTTTTGACTTTTCCCGACATAAGTATGAGAAAAATGTTTTTTAACTTATACAACATGAATGGATTTTTAAAACATTATTTCCAAGAAACTTCCTTTAAAAGTTTTCAAGTTTATTTTTAATCAACTTCTTTTAGTTTAAAATTTTATGACATGTTAAGAAATGAAAAGTGTTTTTGAAGTAGAAAGGATATTTTCCTCAAGAATGGAGTTCAAGTGTTTTATCAAAATTATTTTCTATATAAGATAATAAAGGGTTATGTTTCTATCCCTATTATTAAATTGATTTGATTATGTTGTGATGGAATTATTTTTATTAATTCCTTTATCTTATATGAATTGTTTTATGATGTAACGATGTTTAAGAATCCCATTTTTATTACATGGGTTATGCTATGATGTATTGTTTATGATTTTGTGGCACACATAAGAATGGTATCATTATGAGATGGGTGGGACCTATATCTCCCTCCAATTAATTGGGTAAATATTTTATATCTCATGAGATAGACATGGATAGAACGGCAGGTTAAACCGGTTCAGTGAAACAGGACTGAAACGAGGAATTAACTCAGTTCAGAAATGGACTTTGTCCACTAAGATAGTCTTGGAAATGAGTCTTGACTAATAAGAAATGATTCACTATGATTATGTGTGTATTCCACAAAGCTTCATGTTTTAAGTTATTATTATTGTTATTACATTTCACTACCATGATTTATCCCATGTTATGAAATTATGATCTCTTTTGCTGGGTAAGATTTCCAAATTGTTATGTTCTTATGAATATGATGTGATTGATATTTCTTTTGTTTACCCTTACTAAGAATTTGAGCTCACCCTTTTATGTTTTATTTTCCCCAGGATATAAAGAAAGGTTTTAGGTAAGAAAATAAAGGGAAGATCTTTATGGGAGATGTTGAAGATCTTTCACCACGATTAGAAGATTATATTCTGAGTTTCCAAAGACACTAAACTATTACGGTCCTTGTGTGTGTGTTTTTGTAATGTACTAAGTATTACGCAAAAGTAATGTAATGTCCATATACGTCAAGATTAGGGTATCTAAAGTTGGTATCATAGGCAAAGGAGGTAGGAATGTATCCGATCCTTGGGAACTCTCACATGTGAGCGTTGGACGAAGCATGGCTCTTCGCCCAAGGGCTTCATGAGGAAATGGCTGCCACTGGGGATGGTGGTGTGTCCCGCCCAGGGGGTGTAGCCGCCCATGGAGTGCCCTGATAGGTATCAATTATAGTCCACTGGATGTAATTCCAGACCGCTATAATAAAACATGGAAAACCAAATATCTTGGAGGGTCCACCACCCAAGAGGTTGGGGTGGTGGCTAATCTCATTCTGATAGATGAATAGTTTTTTTCAGCTGGATTAGAGTGGATTATTCCTCAAGCCCATCTATTTTATTTTTGGTAATATTTTTTCTTGGTTATTTTTGTAGTGGTTTTTTATAGTTTCTCACATTCCATTGCTCCCTCTCCATTCCAATTTTCCATTATTTTAATAAACGAACCACGAGTATGGACTTCCAAAATCATGGTTCAAGGTTGTATTTGATTATTATTATTATTATTATCATTATCATTATCATCATTATTATTATTGTGATTATAATAATCATCATCATCACCACAACCACCACCACCACCATCATTGTCATCATAATAATCGCCATTATGTGGCATGAGCTGTGGTTTAGTGGTACTCACCACTTTCCTTCACATATAAAAGAACATGTTTAAAATCTGGAGAATCCCATCAGAGGATTTATGATGCAGTCAATGAGGCAGATGGTGAAACATGAAGGTTGTAATGCAATCAGTGACATTGGTAGTTATGTAGGTAGCGATGTTGATCCAGTGTAGGACCTTCGGTCTATGTGTTAGGATTTTAATCCACTGATACTTTGATTCATTTATTGGGTTCCCACTCAACCCAGTTAAAAGGGGGTGTTTCCTTTTTTTAATAAAAGGGGCCCGACCCTAGACCATTTTGAATTATATTATTATTATTATTAATAATAATACTATTATTATTTAATACTAATATATTATAATTAAAAATTACTAATAAATTGGGATCTATTAAATTAATTGCTAAACATTATAAAAATTAATAAAAATATAAAAATCCATAAAAATACTAAATAAACTTATTTTTTTATTATATGAATACTAATGAATTAAATTGTAATAAATAAAATATTATAATTATATAATATACTAGATTATTGACTCTCATCAATTATTCATGTCAAAATTTCAAAATAAATTCAGTTTCCTGGAGAATTGTAAGTTTTGATGGAAATTTTATCATGAAATTTTCATGATTAAACTTAGTTCTTTTATACAGCCTTTCGTGATTGGCGGGTGTGATTGAGTCAATGTGATGGTCTATTTTGAGAGATTCAATAAATTTATAAGGAAATCCATTGATGATCTTTTTGGGAAATCTCTATGACTGAATACAGTAGATTAAAGCACCAAAATCATGCTCAAGAACCACCGAGAAACGAATCAATAAGATGAAATGAAGTACTATAAAGAGAATTGCACCTCATTATCCATGATTTATTTTCTCTAATGTTGAGTTTAATCATGTTACATTGGTAGAAATAAATGGGTTCGTGCCTCTAAATGTATTCATCAATAATTAAAACCCTGGAATGTTATAGTATGATCTATTCTCCTTCAAAGGTGTTGTAGCACCTCCTCCAAAAAGGCAAATGAAGAGAATTTATTATAGAGAGATTAATATCTATAAATAACAACCATTGTAGAGAAATGAGATACAAAAACTCTAATTTATAATACTCCTTCATTGAATGAAGGAGAATATTAGAGTGTAAATTTTTATACATTTTGAAATAATCAATATTTGGCCCCACCATTACAACTTTTAAAACATCAACTCATTAATGTATGTGTTTTTTAAACTACTTTAACAATCAATAATCTACCTACAAATCATTATATGATATGTTAATAAGATGAGTGAAACATGATAATATGTATATGATAATCATTCAAATAATATCCAATATCAATCTTACATATTCACCATGACATGGAATCAGAAACTATGAACCAAAATAGACCATGATGTGGTGACTCTCACCATTTCATGGTTTATTCATTAGTGCATTTTTCCAACATTATCCCACTTTCAATGCAGCTAGCCAAACAATATACAAAAAATAAAAAATATTTTTGAATATAACCAAACTCTTTTATATATGATTATTATATCATATTTCTCAAATTTTGGATAAACACTTCGTACCAAAATTAATCCTTATCTGATATCACTCTACATGACTTTTTAGTGTTGAAAACAATTATGAATTCAAAAATCCATAATTATTACAAAATTGACCTATATCAACATTTCATTGTTAAAAAATTTACAAAGGGGTTAGACATGAACTTGATCAAACACACATATCTCCACGTGAACAAGTCAACCACATGATATATCTATATACATAAAATTCATTCTTATATAATCCATTTGTCTTAAACATCAAGTGACCATTAGAAATAGAATATGAAAATCTATTATAGTATATATCATATATTTGTTATTCTCTAAAATAGACTAACCAATTTGAATTAATACATTAAATTTAATTTATATAATTATTTGAGTGAATTACATATTACAGAACTAATCATAACCATATATTTCTTAAATATAACTCCATTGAGGGCCCAGATTTCAAACTTTTTATACAAGAGGAAAAAACCCATCTAGATTAAACTTAACTGATGACATGATAAATGACACACCCAAACACCCTCTGATTAGATCAACCTCATGGTTGGTGTAAGAATGGTATTAAATCCTAAAGGTTCAAAAGATAAGTATCATTTCAACCTTTGGTAATAGGGATTAATATCAGGAATACACCCCTAAGTATATCAATGATCATATAGCATTCCATGTGATATAATTTTGAACTTTAGTCTATATAATAAGTCTCCACTTATTATCTCATAATAAAGCCAAATTTCATCTAAAATTATAGAAACCACTCCATGTTTAGTGATTAACTTCATAATTCATACATCTTCTTTCATTTCATTGGATGTATCAATGTACTCTACATCTATTATTGATTTCAACATGGTCTCTTATTTAGAACTTTTCCAATTTCTAAATCCACTATTGAGGTAAAACATGAAACCAGATTCAGATATCATATCATCATTTTTTGGAAACTAGGATCAATATAGCCCCTTAAAATGATCTCTTCATCTCCACTAAAGACCAATAACATATCCTTCTTTCTTCTTAAGTTGTTAAGTATGTTCTTAAAAGTAGTCCAGTAGATTTAACTGGAATTGGATTGATATATTCTAATTATAATCAAGTCATATGAAACAATGGGTTGAGTACACAACATTACATACATGATAAAAACTATAGTGGATTCTTAAGGAATCTTATCCATGTTTCACCTTTATAAATCTTTATAAGGGCATCAAGTCATCATAATACCCATTCCATGAAACATAGGAAAATATCCTTACTTAGAGTTTTCCATGCATAACCTCTTTATCACTTTACCAATATATGTGTTCTGACTCAGTCAAAGCATCCTTTTAGATCTATCTCTATAGATTTTCGTACCCATTATATTGGAATATTAAACCATTTCTTCCATCAAGACTTATTTTCCAAACCATATCATTACATAATATCATATTGGGATATAATTTCTTATGTCATATTTCATCCTCATAAAACACCATAAATACCAAAACACTCCCACTAACTCTATTTTATACATAAAAATCATCCATATTTTTATGAAATAAAAAGATTTGTTTACATCATTAAAAATAAATTTCCAATTATTATAAGATTTAATCCATAAATAAACCATTGTAACTTACAGTCCTTACCAGTGTAAATTGGAACCCCAAAACCGTCAGATTATATCATATATACATCATTGACTAAATTATTATCAAGAAAAGTTGTTTTCTATATTCATTTGATATATCTCATAATTATAATGATCTTTTATGGAAATAAATATCTGAATGGGATTTATTATCATTACTAGTGAAAAAACCACTTCATAGTCAAAACTATAAATTTTTTATAACCTATTTTCCACTAAAAAGACTTATAGGTAGTTAGTCTACCATATATATCAATTTTATTATGGAAAAAAATTTGACCCTATGAGTCTCAGTCATTCAGGTGTATCCACCATAAACTTAAATTATGTATATGGAATTGATATATGATATCATAGACTCTAACAATTTCTTAAAATCTTAAATTTCAGTGTCTTATCAATAGGTAATAACTTAATCACCTATAAAAATTACATCATCATCATTTTATATAATAAATCCATATCTCTCAGGACCCTAAAAAAACCTACCATACCATCGAGGTTCTTTTGTAACCTGAATTAGCTCTATTTCCATAATCTCTTATGGAACTAGATCACTTTCTATCTAAGGAATAAATTATTCTTGTTGTTTTTTAACTTATAAAAGATTAATATTCCTTCTACTGAATTAATGATTGATATATTTATTCTGAAATAAAATACCATTTTAGGCCACAATCTCATTATCATTGGTAGGATTATAGAAATAATATCTCTTAGTTTCCTTGAAATAACCAACAACTAAGAACTTTTATAATTTGAGGTTATGTTTTTATAAAAAATAAATTGTTTTAAATATTATTAACAATCTAAAATCCTTATAAAAGATAAATTTTTATACCCCTAGTCTCTATATCATTCTATCATAACCTGAAATCATTGATCGATTCAAAATTCCATTAGTTTTTGTTGCACCCCCCAAACACCCAATGTTGGAAATAAATTCCTATTTTTTGACAATATCATTGGGGGAACATTTAAACATACATAAGATATACCATGATGAAAAATAACTTCAATGATAATATATGTGATTCATGTGAAATAAAATAAATAACTCAAATAAATATAACTAGTCAAGTGAACTATAATAAAATTAATCAAAAATATCTATAGGTAGGATCACATGACCAAACAACTCAAAAATAAATGACAAGGTTCCAAACATGTTACTCACCAAATCTAACCATGAACACTACCTACAAACTCTTATCTCCACCACCATAGACCACAACATCATGAAACCCCTCTAGTGAAGTAGGACCCATCCCCTTACCTATATTACTTTAAAATTTTTTTTATATACACCACAATTTGTATATATGGGTGATTATAAAAATTTAGTAGGAAATCCCCCAAGACTTACTATACATCCCACTTAATAAAAAATAACTTTTATCTATGCATTATATAAAATAAAATCATATCATAAAAAGTGAAAGCAATTTCCTGATATTCAACATAAATAACTTACACCAAATTCCACTTTTGAAACCCATTAATTTAATAAAGGAACCCATGAACTTACCCACACACCCATAAATAAAGACACATAAACATCATAAACCCAACCTTTTCCATTTAGATCTATCCTAAAAACCAAATGAAAACCCACATCTAAGAGGGTCTAACTGAGCGGTCTAAACTTAAAAGTGTAAATCATGGACCCCCTCACACAATCCATCAACCGATAATACAACCAACATACCCCAAATAGAACTGAAAATATTATCCACCATAATAATACCTTGTACAAGTGAACTATGAGTACACATGTCAACTCCTAGAATTTCTATGCCCAACTCATGAAAAAATTAGAAAAGTTACATTTAAATAACCAATTAGGCATTTATTTGAGCACTTGGTGGTCTTCACACAAAAACTTTGTTCAAAACTTCTTTTTACACCAAAAATCCATATATACATGATTTATAATTTTTTTGAATAAATAAATAAATAAAATTATTTAATAATAAAAATACTTCAAGATTTTGATATAAGTAAGGTGGGGGAGAATAAACCTTCCTCAAACAAGCTTGTCGAGATAAAACCACACCAAACATGTATAGATTAGGGATATTACAACCTTTTTATGATAGTTTAAAACAAAATCCCAATAATTACACACCTTTTGTAACATATAAAAGCATAAAATCACTATATTAGGGGTTTACCAAAGAATAATAATAATAATAATAGAGTATAGGAGATTACATGAGAGGTTTACCTTTGATTATGAAGCTAAACACTAAATGATTAAAAGTGTGAGAGATCTAGAATAAATAGAACCACCAAAGACTACATAGAATGACTTTAAGTTCAATAAACCATTAAAGGGGAAGAATAATTGGTTTTTAGAACATAATATGATTATGAATATATTTTTCAAATATTTTTTAAGTGTATGCATGGTTTGGAATCAGGGTTTGGATTCCTAATTTTGAAAACCGTGCTCAAATCATTTATTATTTAACAACCAAAAAATTCTTCATGGTTTCGTAGCAAATAAATGGTTTTACCAAAGCATTAAAAACCCATTCACCTACCCAAATCCCAAAATTTTCAATACACGATTACTTGGGTAGTGTAAATGGTTTTTCTAAAACATGAAAAAACTATACACCAATATTAAATCCATCTAAAACCTCTATAAACCTCCTAAAACTACTCAAAACAGACCCTAACTTCATAATAAGTTAAAAAATCATAAAAAATATATTAATAATTAAAACCAATGGTGTTACAGTCCATATATCATATAGAATATTTTTGAATACTTTAGATATAATATGGTTAAGTAGGAATAAATCAATTTTCAAAGGATTGCCTGATAATGATATAGGAATGTCACACTGACTTTTCATAAATAAAACCATGAATTACAATGTATGATTCCTCCACTAAAACACAATATTCTACTATGATGTTCCTGGATGAGTGAGTTGTGAAACAATTCTATAATATCTTAAGTAATAAATAAATTCCTAGCTCAAATATTCACCACCCAAATCTGATAATAAAATATTAATATGTTTTCCTTAGTTGATTTTATATTTATTTTCTAAAATCCTTGAAATTTTCAAAGGTTTTAAACTTGTGACTCTTTGGAAACACATAACCAAACCAACTAAATTCATAAGTAAATGTTAAAAAGTACCTATACCCACTATTTGATTGAATACTAATTGGACTACACACACACACACACACACACACACACACACATATATATATATTAGATATTAGGGATATAATTGCAATGAAATACACACACACACACACCCAACACCCATAGGTAGGAAAGATAGGTCAAATCTTCCAAGGGATAAACCACTCACCTAGACCTTTATTTATAATATATATAGATATATAGGCCTGTATACCCTATTACATAGAGGCTCAAGGGACCTCAATACATATCCCATAGGCCCATGATAAGATCTATCCTAAAATACCCTATTATTTAGCTTTCTATTCCTACTGTATGCCTATCGTCCCCACCACAACACCCATTTTCAAGGGCCACAACTGACATTCAACACATCATTAACCCCTACTTAGGCTGAAACCCTTGATGAAGCCTACAAACCACTACCTCGCTCTGTCACCCGCTCTGTCACCCGCTTGCTCCACCGATACCATGCTTGTCTAACACATCGACCCCATCACACTGCCACCCTAAGGTGATCTCAGAAAACTACATCCCTCAACCTAATGATCAAGAGAGTTATTAAGTTGACAACATCAAGTTTCATTACCGTCAATTGGAACCCTTGCTTCCAAGTAGGTATCCATCTGAATACAATGTCACTATCACCCCACACACCTACTGAGTGGGGGTACACCTTCATTGCTCACACCTGATGGTACAG
This sequence comes from Viscum album, assembly GCA_963277665.1. Lineage (NCBI taxonomy): Eukaryota > Viridiplantae > Streptophyta > Magnoliopsida > Santalales > Viscaceae > Viscum > Viscum album. The sequence continues at coordinate 1,232,336,432 of OY728140.1, read as the reverse complement.
GAACTATGCCATGATATCATATCTAACCACTAATGATATTCCACAATTTAATTAGGGGGACAAAGAAATATGGAAACTGGGATTTGAACACCAGCTACCCTGATGCAATTTTGGGGTGTGCCAAACCACTCAGTTAATACCCCATCTACAATATTTCTATGTATAATATCTAATATTCCACTAGCCCTCTCACCTTATCAACTAAATGGTTATTTTTTCATTGGTTATAATAATATAGATTTATATTTATCAAATGATTCATAATATAATGAATTGAATAATCCATCTCTAAGGAATATTTGGGTGTGTTTCTTATCTATATTCCCAAGGCAATAATTCCAAAGATAAGTGGTGTTTGAATCAACCTTGACCTTCATATCCAAAATATTATAAATTAGATCATCCAAATATAGAATGTATAAACCATTCACTATATTCCCAATGCTATAAATATTTCATTAATATATATAGTACAACTCATGTTCTTAATAATACATGAAAATTCCATATTTACTAGAAAGAGATAGAAAGAAATTTTTATTTATGACCTGATATTAGTAAAAAAATTGAAAATTTAATTTATGAGTAAAAATGTAATGTCCCAACCCCAGAATCCCAGAGTCGGTGCATTACTTTATTACATTAGTATAATTACAAGGAATCAAATCCTGTAGGACCAATTAGTTTAGCAGTCTTGGAAAATATATCAAATACATGAACCTTACATTACATTTTAAAACACAAAGCACAACATATAAAATATTTTTAGAATTCCATTATTATCCTAGATTAACCCTATATATCAGTCATAATAATAATCTTGTAATTCTGAGAAAAATAAAACATAAGGGGTGAGCTCAGATGATCGGTATGGGTAAGCATAAATGGAAGCTATTAATAATAATAAGCATAAACAATAAGTAAAAGCATATAATTAAAACACAATCCATTTAAAAATAATCTTGAGCATAATATGGAAAAAAATAATACCATATAAAATAGTCACATGAGATAGAAAACATAACCATGAATATTCTACTAGTTGAATAATCAAATGGAATATTAATAACTAATATCATAATGAGGGAATGAATAATGTCGGACGTCTTTACTATTAATATCTATCCTCAAGATAGATACTATCAAGATCTATCCTCATGAAAGTTTAAGTATGTGGGTAGAAACCCATCTGGTTTGTGTCAAGATTAATCATCCTGAAAATTTAAAACATCTTATAAATAAATGTGAAGGGTTTGTCTCCAATTGATTTCATATCACGAGACCTATCGATGCATCAAGGGGAAATAGAGGGCCCCGCCCATCACTTACTAAGTCCAATGGATTCCTCATATGAAAAAATAAGCAACATAAATATTTTTATTAGGAAACTAGAATATGAAATGTGAATACTTTAACCATAAACCATGAATGGTGTTAAAATAGCACATTCATAGTCAAACAGATTATAAAACCTTCAATAAAATAAGGTAGATCGTATCATAAGAGATTAAACACAATCAAATATTGTTACAAACCAAGCCGAGTCGCCAAACATTCCTTTAAACTAAAACTGAAAATAGATGACCAAAAATTCCTTTAAACTGAACATAGATGACCAAACATTCCTTTAAACTACGATCAAATTTAAGTTTTACAACTCAAACCAAAATCCAAAGGAAACTACAATAAAGAATGAAAAATAAAACTCCAACACAAACCTCCAAGAAACATGAGGTTCAACATCATCAAACTACCAACACCAACCAAAACAAGAAGACCATCAACAACCATAACCACCATCACTAAGCACAATTCCTCAAACTAGAATACAAAAAGAACAAGGTCTATATACACCCAAATTTTTATGTATGATGTGAGCCAAAATATCAATAGGATACCACCCAATAAAAAGGTTCCATACCACAAAATCAAAGAGATAACTTAATATTCTTATTCAAAATCATACTTTTAAAATGATATTAAGGAAAATACATACAATCTAAATGTTAAAAAGAATTAATTGAATAAAAACCATTTTAGAAACATTATTTTAAAGTGGAGAATAAAACTTCATAAACACACACATATTCAAGTGGTCCCCCGTATTCCAATAGGAGGAACCACATCATTAATAGTAGAGCACCTTGGGTAATTCCCCTGAGGTAGCTAGCACGCGTGGGTTGATAGAGACATTGTACCTCGGTGTAAATGTTGAATATGAACCACAATGATCTACATTCTCATGTATGAGCCACTAGTAGGGAAACACATCCACAACCTAGTGGTCTCTAGTCATAAAAAAGTTTAGTTAGTGTTGTAATGTCAATCCTGCTAGAAGAAAATGGGATTAACCACTTACATATCATCTAGAATACTAGTCCTAATCCCCCCACCTATGTACCTGAGGTTTTCCCTTATGCTCAATCAAGCTCCACATTCACATATCACACACACCACCACTTTCATAACCAAAGTTAAGCATGTAAAAAAGTCACCAATTTCATAAAAAATCCACTTTTCATCTTACATATGACTAAGACCTTTTTCAAATAAATTTTAAAATTATAAAACTTTATTTGGAAAGACACAATAAAGGCACACAATTAAAACCAACTAGTTTAATGGCTAATCCCCTTTTTAAATACGCACCAAAAAAAGTTTGAAAACATGATTCACACCTTCCATATAAATTAATAAACCATGAAGTAAATTTTGCAAAAGACATCCAATAATGTCACGTGGATTTACACGCAAATATCCATTCAAAACATATTTTATCAACAAACTCACACCAACACCACCTCAAAACACAATTTTCAGGTCACACACATTTTAATAAACCAGTTGAACCATCCAAACAACACTAATAATTGACACATTATGGTTTTACACAAGAAAAAATACCCAATTTCATGTAAGAGAGACACTTTGAAAATCAAAGGCACACTTAATCTTTTTTAAGACCACTTTCGCACCATACATGAAATTGAATAAATCAATAAAAAAATTATGAAACACTTCCAAATCAGAAACACAAAATTTACACTAAAAACTCCCTCAGTTCCATATCAAAGTGGAACTTTAAAACCATCCGCATGACATAAACATGGAAAAACATGATTTACATCCTTTATACAACTTAAATAAACCATTACACAAATTATAAAACATCCAAAAAATGCATAACATGACTTAAAGTACCATCACACTCAAATTCATATTTAGAATAAAATTTTCAAGCCAAACATTGACCAACTCCTTTCTAAAACTGGTTTTGCACCGCTTTCATAATCAATTAGATTATTTGAATAATTTATAAAACATTTCAAGATGCGCAACAAGGATATACAATTGAAATAAACTATTTTTTATTTAAAAATCACTTTCAAGCTATACGCATATCAAAACCTTTCAAAAAAAATTTTCACTGCACACACATAAACCATAGAGCACATATAAATACTCAAGAAAGCATTTTAAATTCATAAAAATGAATGTCCAAGCATGGAACCACCTACCACTTGTATAGAAACATCTGTAGAATTATGCAGAACTGCAACCACGCCTCAAAAAATCCCTAAGAAGGAAAAATGAAACCAAGAATGACAAGATTAAACAATATTCAAATCTAAATATAACACCATATCTGTTGGAAATCTAAAAACCCCAAATAAAATGAGACAAAACTTAGCTCGGAGGAAGGGATTACCTGGAGGGGTTGTTCCTACAAGGAGGAGTAACGTGCCGGGGAGGCACTCAGCCAAGGGGAGTAGCACGCCGAGCCTAGTGCGTTGTGTAGGGAAAGAGGTCGGCCGACGAGTTGGCTGACCGGAACGCGGGGCGCGATGGGAACCGGATGGACGGAGCAGGAGGACGCCGACAATGGGGGAGGAGCGGTGCGACGTGGAAGGTAGGGAGAGGTGAGGCATTGCCCGATCAAGATACCCATGAGGCAAGGGCAGCGCGACCAAGTGAGGGAGGAGGGATGCGGTGGCACGAGTTGTTGGCCAGGAGGGAGTGCACTGGGTGGGCGGTGTGACAGGAACCGGGGGGTGGGGCTGAGCGAGAGAAATGAGAGAAAGAAAGGGTGGGGGTGTGGCGGGTTGAGGGAGGGGGGGTTTAACCCTAACAAAAAAAAGAAGAAATAATAATAATAATAAATAAAATAACTTAATTAACATCAATAATACTAATAATAATAACATTTTAATAAAATTAATCATACTAGTAACAAGTATAATATTCTAAAATAATAATAGAATTAATATTATTAAGACAATTATTTTTTAATTATTTTTTTTATTTCGTGTTCACTCTTTAATTAATTAATTAATTATAATTTATGGTAATAATAACAACAACATTAATGATATTAATAATTTTATAATAACAAAATAATAAAAGTGGTAGTAACATAACATAATATTAACAATAATAATTACTAGTACAATATTAATAACAACTTAATAAATTTTATATTCTTAACACTATTATTAATAATAATATTATCCTCAAACAATATTATTATTATTATCATTAAAATAATTTCTTAAATTTTATTAAACTTCTTATTTTAATTTTATTTCTATTTCATTATTCATTATTATTTCATTATTCCTTTATGTTTTAACTCATTTTGAAAACTAGGTAGGCCGCACGGTCTTTGAACTATACCCTGCCCGTGCGCTCGGTGACGCTAATCCCAAAATGTGCATTTTTTTCAAAAGAAATCAAAAAATTTAAAACTTTTCTCACCCAAAACCCAACGAAAAAAATTACCAGGCAAGAAAATAATAAAATAAATTAATTTGAAAAAGTTAGGGTGTGAAAATTCTCCCCACCATAAAGCTTTACATCCCCGAAAAGCCACAACTAAGGATAAACCCCCAAAGAAGAAAACGATACTCCCCTTAATATTCAAAGTGGATCCCTACGAAAAACAAGTGAAAAGAGGCAAACACACCATGATCAGAGAAATGAATTAAATGAAAATATCAAGTAACCTGTAACAAGACTTTATGTTAAGTGTCACCCACCCCAAAGAGCTAAAACACCTCTAGTTGATTGGTTAAGGATCAAAATTTCCACACCCACATAATCCAATACTTAAAACTGAAACACATTAAGCACTGCTAAATAGAAATTTTACCACTTGTCGAAAGTAAACAAGTATAACCAACCATCTCTAGGAAAAAAACCAAAAGATCAACGTGGGGAGGCCCGAATGGACTCCCCCCCATAATTAAAAAGGCCAATACTGATTCATTCCCGACACATCTGAGCAAGACCCACCATAGGTATCCCCACCATTAGGACTGCCGAAAGATACACAAACTTCAAAATTTCCCAACAGTGACCAAAAACCCCGCCACAAGGGGAGGGGAGTGAAGGGCCCTACTACCAGGGCATCAAAGCCCCTACTGGAGACAAACAAACTTCTTCACATCCTTGGATGAGAACTAATAAAAATTGAGGCCGATTTCCCCAAACAGACCCCATAAGGACTAATAAAATAGATTACATCTGGTTGGATGCATCCACTGGAACTTTAAGGTATGAGACGACCTCACCTCCTTATAGCCACGAGAAACCTCACACACCCAAACGAGTCATTCGGAATGGAACAACTACAGGAAATGATTTAAACTACCTTCACCTTCAACATCGATGATAAAAATAAGGTCGAGGTCCCATACACTCTCAGGGTTCTTGACCATGCGCCAGCTTCACTTCGAGGCCTATGGCTGGAGCCCTGATGTTTGAAGCATCTCTTGCCTCACAGTCAGAAATTGAAGACCCTCTAATGGATCTTCTCCTTTTGGAACCACACACAACCACACCGCAACCAAGACAACATCAAAAAACATGACACACCACGACATCCAACTACTCCCTTGTGAAATATCCGCCAAAAAGGGGTTTATATGATGAACATGAATCACCTCTTCAACTTAACCAAGAAACTTAAGAAGGAAAGATGCATGAAAAACACTCCCCTTTGAACATAAAAATTAGAACTCCCTAATAGGAGGACACAATCCTATGAAAATAGGGATTCCTGAAGGATTCTATGAAATCCACCCTTTCTCTTCAAAGAGAAACCACTCTGCAAGATGTCACCAAACATGACCATTGTGGCCGATGAAATAATTATAAGACTTTCAAGACATCGGTCAACACTGAAAACTCTAAACCACCTTCACCCTTCCTCACTGGAATTCCTTTCACTGTTTCTAGGGGGACCTTCAGACACAACAATGTCAAACTTCATACTCGATGAATCAAACAACTCAAAGAGACCAAAACTCACTTCAACTCCCCTTGTGTATGTCATCCCGCTATGAGAGGATCCACTTAACCAAAAAGGAAAAGGAATAGACTTAGCAAAATTACTAAAAAGGGAGAGTCCTTACTTTAATCAACTAGAGGGCTGACCAACAACGAATTGCCTGTAGCCGCACTTCAATCACATGTTAATGCTTTTTGGGGGAATACAATAGTCAATAAAAAACACCATAGACTCAATCAAACTGGTCCAATGTCCAAGACATACCACAAGAGAACACTAAACGTGTAGGGGGAACCACTGCAAGGGCTTCCCGAAGCACTTTTTAAAAGAATCTACCAACAACACACTTTCACACCAACTTACCAATAAGAATTAAAACTCAAGACAAAAATCATCCAAAAATGATTCTCGGCTTAAAACGCCTCACATACAACATTACCAAAATACAAGGACACACCACACAACCACCAATTATTAAAACACCAAATTTTCCTTTAACATAAGTTTTTGAAAATAAACAAAGGTTGTGGGTTGCACAAACACCAATGGTGTCCCATGGGCCTCACACATGCATGTTCCCGTGTCACCTCGGGCACCCACCTCATATCCATCCAGGCACTCATCTGCTTGTACCATTGACCATTTCTCTTTCCATATACTCCCATGCATGTGGTTTCCCATGAGAACACCAAGGATCAAAACCATACCTTTCTATTTTTCAAAACCAAAACATTCAACCCAAACTTTTCAAACCTTACACATCATTTTCTTTTTAAATAGATTCATTTCAAAACATTTTCCAAGACCAAATCATTTTTAATTAAAAACCAGATTTCCATGATTCCAAAACAAAGAGACAAGGAATGATATAAGAGGAAACTAGTGTCAGTGGGTGACTGTGACATATGGTTGGTGGCCATATGTCAATCACACCCCCTCCATGGAGAGTATTCTAGGACAATTTCTCCGGCTCCACATGGCTTTCCAGGCCCTGCGAGCTCACTGGGACCACTAAACCTACTCCCTTTTAATTTCCCCTAAACAAGATTAACCACAACGACCAAAGACTCAAACAAACCTCAACTTCCCCTAGAGACTTAAATTTTGTCATGAGGTGTGCTATCCAGGAACACTACCCGTAACCAAAATGTCAAGTCCTGAAAATCCTATCCCTGGTCTACCCAGACTCCTTCCCAAAGGAACACGACCCAAGAGAGCTAACCTACTCTGATACCATTTTGTCACGAACCAAGCCGAGTCGCCATCCGAACTGGTGCCCTACCCAATCCACGGTAAGGTTTGAGGGGCGTTCTTAATCCCCACAGGCTAACACAAGTTCCTAGGTATCAAAAAATTATATGAGGGAATGATTTACCTAAAATAATAAACACAAAAAACCAACAAGATTAATAAACTAAAACTGAAAATAGACGACCAAATATTCCCTTAAACTAAGATCAAATTTAAGGTTTACAACTCAACCCAAAAACCAAAGGAAACTAAAATAATTAAAGAAAACTAAAACTCCAGCACAAACCTCCAAGCAACATAAGGTGCAACATCCTTAAGCTACTAACACCAACCATCATGAGAAGACCATCAACAACCAGAACCATCATTACTAAGCACGATGACTCAACCTAGAATACACAAATAACAAGGTCTATATACACCCAAATGTGTATGTAGTGTGTGAGCCAAAATCCCAATAGGATGCCACCCAATAAAAAGGTTCTATACCACAACACCAAAGAGAAAACTTAACATACTTATTCAAAATCATATTTTTAAAACACTTTTAAGGAAAACACTTACAAGCTAAAAGTTAAAATGGAACAATTGAAGAAAAACCATTTTACAAACACTATTTTAAAGTGGAGAAGAAAATTTCATAAACACACAAGTATTCAAGTGGTCCCCCATATGTCGACGGGAGGCACCACATCATGACTAATAGAACATTGTGGGTAAGTCCCCTGAGGTAGCTAGCACGTGTGGGTCCCTAGATACACCGTACCTTGGTGTAAATGTGGCATAGGAACCACAATGATCTACATTCTCATGCACGAGCCACTAGTAGGGAAACACATCCATAACCTAGTGGTTTCCAGTCATCACAAAAGTTTAGTTAATGTTGTAACGTCAATCCTGCTAGAAGAAACTGGGAAGAACCACTTACGTATCATCTGGCGTACTAGTCTTAATCCGCCCACCTAGGTACCAAAGGTTTTCCCTTGTTCTCAATAAAGTTCCACATTCACATATCACACACACCACCACTTTCATAAGCAAAGTCAAGTATGTCAAAAAGCCACCAATTTCATGAACAAAAACACTTTTCATCATACACACGACTAAGGCCTTTTTCAAATACATTTTCAAATTATAAAACTTCATTTGGAAAGACACAATAAAGGCACACAATTAAAACCAACTAGATTAATGGCCAATCCCCCTTTTAAATCTGCACCAAAATAGTGTGAAAACATGATTCACACCTTCCATATAATTTAATAAACCATGAAGAAAATTTTACAAAACATGTCCTATAATGTAACCTAGATTTACACACAAATATCCACTCAAAACCTATTTTATCAAAAAACACACACCAACACCACCTCAAAATACAATTTGAAGGTCACACACATTTTAATAAACTAGTTTCACTATCCACACAACACTACTAATTGACACATTCTAGTTTTACACAAGAAAAAAATACCCAATTTCATGTAAGAGATCCACTTTGAAAATCAAACGCACACTTAATCTTTTTGAATACCACTTTCGCACTGTACATGCAATTGAATAAATCTATAAAACCATTTACGAAACAATTCCAAATCATAAACACAAAATTTACACTAAAAACTCCCCTTGTTGGATTTTTTTTACGTTTTTAAAATTTTTTTTCTTCTAGAAAACGCTTAAGGTAGAAATATTTTTAAAAATGCATCTCAAAGGCGGTATCCCGGTTGCCGCCTTTGCATTTCGGGGGCAAGGTGGCATCCACGATGCCGCCTTTCTCCTAAAAAAATATTTTTTTTGAAAATTTTTATTTTTATTTTTGTTTTGTTTTGTTTTGTTTATATATATATATATAAACAAAACAAAAAATTTCAGCAGAATTTCTCTACTATTAAAGATCCAGCGCTACAACCATTACAACAGTCTGGATTCTGACAGTAACTCTTACCCAGGCCTCCCTTTTATAAGAGGGCTTGCCCTGAAAATCATTCTGCATTTTCGATGTGGGATTCAGGTTCTACCTTTCTTGTGCAGTACATTCTACATTTCAAATGTGGGATTCTATTTCAAGTATGTGAATTTGAAATACAATAAAATATAAACTATAAGGCCAATATAAATGAAATTTTAAACATTGATTAAACATATAATAAATAGTTTAAAACAAAAAGAATTTCCTCAAAAATGTTGATGAAAAATAATCTATAACCTTTCAAAACCGCCTACTTGAAACTTAAAAATGTTTCAAGTACGTGAATTTGAAAGACTGTAAAATATAAACTATAAAACTAATATAATTGAAACTTTAAAAATTGATTAAACATATAATAAATAGTTGAAAACAAAAGAAATTTCCAAAAAAAATGTTGATGAAAATTATTTTATAATCTTTCAAAACCGCCTACTTGAAACTTAAAATTTTTCTAGTGTGTGAATTGGAAAGACCATAAAACATAAAATAGAAGACCAATATAAATGAAACGTTAAACATTGATTAAACATATAAGAAATAGTTGAAAACAAAAACAATTTCCAAAAAAATGTTAATGAAAAATAATTTATAAGCTTTCAAAACCGCCTAATTGAAACTTAAAAATGTTTCAAGTACGTGACTTTGAAAGATTATAATTATATTACTAATTAACTAATTAATTATTATATAATTAATAGTTATATTAATAATTAACTAATTAATTATTATATAAGTAATAATTAATGAGTAATAATTAATAATTAATAATTTAATGAATAGTTATAATTAATATTTATATTACTAATTAACTAAATAATAATTACTAATTACTTATTAATAATTATTAATGACTAATTACTAATTATAATGAATAATTATAATAAATATTTATATTACTAATTAACTAATTAATAATTAATAATTACTAATTACTAATTAATTAGTTATAATTATTAATTGTATTTCTAATTAACTAAATATTTATTATATATGTAATAATTATATTACTAATTAATTATTATATAATTAATGATAATATTACTAATTAACTAATTATTTATAACATATTTAATTATTAATAATTACTATTTAAAATTTATAAAAATTATATTTAATAATAATATTACTAATTAACTAATTAACTATTATATAATTAATAATTATATTACTAATTAACTAATTAATTATTATATAATTAATAGTTATATTAATAATTAACTAAATAATTACTGTATAATTAATAATTAATAAGTAATAATTAATAATTAATAAGTAATATTTATAATTAATATTTATAGTTAATATTTATAGTACTAATTAATAATTAATAATTAAAAATTACTAATTAATAATTAATAATTAAAAATTATAATGAATAAATGTAATTAAAAATTATATTACTAATTTACTAATTAATTGTTATATAATTAATAATTATATAACTAATGAACTAACTAACTATTATATAATTAATAATTAATAATTAATAATTAATAATTATAATGACTAATTATAATTAATATTTATATTACTAATTAACTAATTAATAATTAATAATTAATAATTACTAATTACTAATTACTAATTACTAATTACTAATTAATAATTATAATTAATAAATGTAATTAAAAATTATATTACTATTTTAGTAATTTATTATTATATAATTAATAATAATATTAAAAATTAACTAACTAATTTTTATATAATTAATTATTATTAATTACTAATTAATAATTATAATGAATAATTATAATTAGAAATCACATTACAAATTTACTAATTAATTATTATATAATTAATAATAATATTACTAATTAACTAATTAATTTTTACATAATTATTTATAATAATTACTAATTAATAATTAGAATTACTTATTATAATTAATTATCATATTTATAATTAACTAATTAATTATTATATAATTAATAATGACATTACTAATTAAATAATTATTTATTATATAGTTAATAATTATATAATTAATCATTATATTACTAATTAAGTATTATATAAATAATAAATAATAAATAATAAATAATAATTAATAGTTATAATGAATAATTATAATGAATAATTATATTACTAATTAACTACTTATTTATTATATAATAATTTTTTAATAATTATTAATGAATAATTATAATTAATAATTACCAATTAACTAACTAATTATTATACAATTAATAGTTTTATAATTAAGAATTATATTATTAATTAAAAAATTAATATTTAATTATTAATAATTAATAATTATAATGAATAATTTTAATTTATAATTATATTACTAATTAACTAATTAAGTATTATATAATTAAAAATTATATAACCAATTAACTAATTAATTATTATATAATAATTTTGAATAATTACTAATTATTAATTATAATGGATAAATATAATTTATAATTATTTTACTAATTTACTAATTAACTATTATATAGTGAATAATTATATTACTAATTAATTAGTTAATTATTATATAATTAATTATTAATAATTTTTAATTAACTAATTAATTATTATATAATTAATTATTACTAATATTAATTTAATAATTAAATAAATTATTATATGTTTAATCCATGTTTTAACTTTAAATTATATCGGTCTTATAGTTTATATTTTAGTCTTTCAAAACCGCATACTTTAATCATTTTAAGTTTCAAGTAGGTGGTTTTGAAAGCTTATAAATTATTTTTCATGAACATTTTTTACGAAATTATTTTTATTTTCAACTATTTGTTATATGTTTAATCCGTGTTTTATGTTTCATTTATATCGGTCTTATAGTTTATATTTTATAGGTTTTCAAAGTCACGTGCTTGAAACATTTTTAAGTTTCATGTTGGTCGTTTTGAAAGCTTATAAATTATATTTCATCAATATTTTTTACGAAATTCATTTTATTTTCAAATATTTGTTTTATTTTTAATTCATGTATTAAGTTTCATTTATATTGGTCTTATAATTTATATTTTATAAGCTTTCAAAATCACGTACTTGAAACTTCTTAAGTTTCAAGTAAGTGGTTTTGAAAGATTATAAATTATTTTTTATCATCATTTTTTATAATTTTTTTTTGTTTTCAACTATTTTTTATATGTTTAATCCATGTTTTAAGTTTCATTTATATTGGCCTTATAGTTTATATTTTATAGTCTTTCAAAGTCACGTACTTGAAACAGAATCCCACATCGGAAATGCAGAATGTTCTGTGCAGGAAATGGAGAACCAGAATCCCACATCGGAAATGCAGAATGATTTCCAGGGTAAGCTCTCTTATAAAAGGGAGGCCTGGGTGAGAGCTTCTCTTAGAATCCAGATTGCTGTAATGGCTGTAGCGCTGGATTTTTAATAGCAGAGAAATTCTACTGAAATTTTTTGTTTTGTTTATATATATATATAAACAAAACAAAACAAAAAAAAAATAAAAAATTTCAGAAAAAATATTTTTTAGGAGAAAGGCGGCATCGCGGATGCCGCCTTGCCCCCGAAATGCAAAGGTGGCATCCGGGATGCCGCCTTTGAGGTGCATTTTTCAAAATATTTTTTCCCTAAGCGTTTTCAGGATTTTTTTTTTAAACGTAAAAAAAAAATCCCCCCTTGTTTCATATCAAAGCACCACTTTAAAACCACCCGCACGTTATAATGATGATAAAACATAATTCAAATCCTTTATATAACTTAAATAAACCGTTACACAACTTATAAAACATCCTAAAAAAGGAATAACATGACTTAAAGCAACATCACACCCAAATTCATATTCAGAACAATTTTTTCATGCCAAACATAGACCAACTCCTTTCCAAAACTGGTTTCGCACCGCTTTCACAATCAAGTAGATCATTTGATTAATTTATAAAACATTTCAAGATGCGCAACAAGGATATACACTTTAAATAAACTAATTTTTATTTAAAAACCACTTTCAAGCTATATGCATATCAAAACCTTTCAAAAACATTTTTAGCTGCACACATATAAACCATAAAGCACATATAAACACTCAAGAAAGCATTTTAAATTCATTAAAATGAATTTCAAGCATGAAACCACCTACCAATTGTGGAGAAACATCCCTAGCACGTAACTGCAACCGCACCTCAAAATAACCCTAACAAGGAAATATGATAAGATTAAACAAGATTTGCGCTCGGCTAAGGGGAGCAGCGCGTCGAGCCTAGTGCATCGTGTAGGGAAAGAGGCTGACCGATGGGGTTGGCTGGCCGGAACGCGGGGTGTGACGAGAATTGGATGGACAAAGCGGGAGGCCGTCGACCATGGGGGAGGAGTGGCACGACGTGGAAGGCAGGGAGGGGTGAGGCGTTGCCGGAGCGAGATAGCCATGAGCCAAGGGCGGTGCGTCCAAGCGAGGGAAAAGGGAGGCGGCAACACGAGCTGTTGGCCAGGAGGGAGTGCGTTGGGCGGGCGACGTGACGGGAACCAGGGGGAGGGGTTGAGCGAGAGAGAGGACAGAACGAGAGAGAGGAGAGAACGAGAGAGAGGGGGTGTGACGGGTTGAGGGAGAGAGAGTGGGGACGGGGTGGTGTCTGAACCCTAACAAGAAAAGAAGATAATAATAATAATAATAATAATAATAATAATAAATAAAATAACTTAATTAACATCAATAATAATAATAATAATAATAATAATAATAATAATAATAATAAAAATAATAATATCTTAATAAAATTAATCCTACTCATAACATGGATAATATTCTCAAATAATAATAACATTTTTTTAAGACAATTCTATTTTACTTTTTTTTATTTTGTGTTCACTAGTTAATTAATTAATTAATTAAAACTTATAGTAATAATAATAACAACATTAATGATATTAATAATTTTATAATAACAAAATAATAAAAGTGGTAATAACATAACATAATATTAACAATAATAATAATTATTACAATATTAACAAAAACTCAATAAATTTTATATTCTTAACACTAATAATAATAATGAAATTATTATTCTTAATCAATATTATTATTATTATCATTAAAACAATTTCTTAAATTTTATTAAAATTCTTATTTTTATTTTATTTCTATTTCATTATTAATTATTATTTCATTATTACTTTATGTTTTAACTCATTTTGAAAATTGGGCAGGCCGCACGGTCTCTGAACCGTACCCTACCCGCACCCGGTGACACTAAACACAAAACGTGCGTTTTTCTCAACAGAACTAAAAAATTTTAAACCTTGGCTCACCCAAAACCCAATGAAAAAAATTTCCAGACCATAAAATAATAAAATAAATTAATTTGAAAAATTTAGGGCGTGAAAAATATAAAATTCAAAAAAGTATTTGGACATGGACGAAAATACTCTAATAAAATCATTTGAAATATCTTTAGAAAAATATCATTTTCTTTGAAACCATTTATTTAAAAGTTGTGCATTAATAAAAGAATATATTTTTTTAAAATAAATTTCTAAAATTATAAATTAATATTAAAAACATCAATTTTTCATGATGGTAGTAAAATCCACTCTTTCCATATAAGTTAAAAATAAACATTATTTTCGTATTTTTGTTGAAAAATTCATAAAGTACCTCTTTTGGAAATTGAAAAAAATATTCCTTTAAAACCATTTTATAGAAATTAAAACATGGGTAAAATACTTAAAACATTGGTAGGATAATAATAAAAATATTTTAGCAAACATTTTGAAGAAACATGATCATGGATGATAAATATTTCCTAGCAGATACTCATGTATAAACAATTCTGAATAATAATAAGACTATGAAATTAACCTTTACCCTGTAATTTACTTTAGTTGAATTTTATTTAACCTCCTATATAATGGTTTAAAAAAGTTATTAAATTATACTAGAACTGTATCCATATTTATTAATTATATATGATCATCTTATATCATTTTGTTAATAATATTTCATTATTACCATTGTTTTGGGTGTTAATTACTTTATTTTATTATGTTTATTTTGTTGTGTAAGTCCTATTTCTTATTCATAGGATATATTTTATTCATATCCATAATGATATTAAGTTCATAAATATTATATTCAATCATCATATATATTTTTATAATCATTATTTAATTGTTAATGTGGAGAATGAATCTCATCACGTCATGGAGACGGTAGACCGTATGTATGCATAAACAATGATATCATTCCCTTAATGGTAAAGTGGTAAGGATTTGGATGATATATTAAATATAAATAATAAATATCATTTCATATTTTTTATTTATATCCATTTTATTCATCATTATACCCATCCAAATAAAGTAGCGATGAAAAAAATTACACCACATCATAGAGACGTTAAGCCGTATGTACACACGCATGGTGATATTGTTTTTCTTAGGATAGATAGAAAGAGAAATATGGTTGTTCGATAATCATAATAAAATATCATCAAATATATGATACTAGAGTTATTATTTTAGAATGGAAAAACATAGTAAGAGGAAGTAGAAGAAGAATAGAACTTGAATGAGTTGGTAAAACAATTACCGCTTCTTTGATGGACTTCCTTTGGATCTCCTCTTAAGGACAATAGGGTTGGTATTTTTAGAATATCAGGACCTCTAGAACTTATCTAAGAATGTTGGGAGGATAAATGGTCTGGGTTTTGTCGAGATAGATGGCTCAAATTGGTGTGAGAAAGTGAGGGAGGAGGTTCCTTTTACAAGAGAGGTGAGGGGCGCCTTTGGAATCATTTAAAATATTAAATTAATATAAATTAATTTTATATTAAAAATGGTTAAAGAATGATTTATTTTAAATATAGGATGAGTATGGGTTGAAATACTCCTAAAAATTAATTTTTAGACAAGTTTAGGTCACATTATTAACCCTTTCTTTTGTCTTTAACCATTAGTTAATCCTTTTAACTCTTACCGCCAAAACTTGTATTTTTACTATAAAATGTCAAATAAACCCCAAATGGATCATTGATGACATATTTAACCTTATTATAGTTATTTGTCCTAATTTTATATTTTTATAAATTTTATATCATTTAATAAAATTTTATTTATTTTAAAGTATCATTTATGTCAATTTTTATACTATTCATTATTTTTTCTTTTTAAAAATATCATAACAACATGATAACATCGAACAAATGCTTATAATATATCAATAAAATGCCTAATTTATCTAAAAAATTCATGGATTTCATTAATTATGTCAAATTATATTTATTTTAATATTTTAATTATCATTTATTTGATTTTTCAATTGATTAAACTATTACTGCATCATTATTATTAAAGCCTTTAATTAAATTATTTCTTCTCTAAAAATAAAAAATTAATTATCATGATGAAGATAAATTTATTATATTTCAAATTACTATTTATAGTCGAATTTATCTTTTGTATAATCCTATATTAAAATTGATTTAGTTATTAAAAATATGAGAATGACATTTTTAACTTATCTATAAATAAAATATAATAAATGTAATATTCTTAGCCAAGTGGCATAAAATCTTTATAATTTGGGATGAAGGCTAGTTTTGGTTGAAACCCAATTATCCAATGAAATTAGGACAAGTGTTAGGGTAAGTTTATAATATTATAATATTATTTTTACCTTTAATTACTCGATTTACCCTTAACCACAGTAAATAAATATTTACTAAAGTTACTATTCATAATATCCAAAAAAATAAGTTGATCCTATTAGAATCTAAATATCATACTAATTACAACTGTGTATATCCATTTTCCAAATTCAATTCATAGAAGTAGATAAATTAAGTTTAAAACTAATCCCGCAGAACTGTTGCACCAGTGACACTTTAGCAGTAGCGGGAAATATAGCAGGCACTGCAGCGACTACGATGTTATAACAAGTACTATAACAGCCAATGTACTATAGCGATATTATTCACTAAAGGGCCTTTGGGCCAAAAATATGGGCCTTCAGGCCCATATAATGAGATTTAATGCCCACTGGGCCTGTTGGTCATGTAATGGGTCTCCTCTACCCAAAAAGAGGTTATTTTATTTGTTTCAATAATATAGAGGCTTTGGCCCCGTTTTTTAAAATATATTAATTATTGAAACGAAAAATCAGTTTTTAACTACAATGCATCATTTTTCACTATTCATCAAAAAATGAAACTTCTCAGAAAAATATCAAAAATTTATCCTAAGATAATTTTGATATTCCAAATCCAAAAATGAAGTCTATTTTGAAAAATAAAATTTATAAAATTTCAAAATTTTAGATTTAAAATAGGTGCGCCATTAAAAGGTGGTAAAATAGCTTTTATAAAAACATAGGTTTTTATGTATAATATTGATTTTGTTCTTATCTTATGCTTATAAAATATATTAGATGAATAAAAATAATATTTGATTTAATATATAACATATATATTTAATTAATATCATTCTCTAATAGTAATTAATTTAATTTATTAGGATAAAATAAAAATATTTCTTTATTTAAAAATTTCCTATATATTCAATTGGTTCTTATATTCATTTATAATTAATTTGAAATCAATAAATTAAACCATATATTTTTATAATCTAGTTAATACGATTCATAACTGCCAACTTAATGACTAGGTTATAAATAATAATATTTTAATAATGTATTGTTGTTTAGTGAAACTCGACCTTACATGTAACGCAAGCCAACTCATTGTTGTGTGTAGTGTAAACTTATCACGGTGTTACGTACAATGTAAGATATTGAAGAAATTAAATTTATTTAAGAAAATACATACTTTAAAATATTGGGGTGTTATATTCTTCCCTCCTTCAATAAATTACATCCTCACAATTTGAACTCAGGATTAAAAACTAGGGTTTTTGACTTTTAAAAATATATTTTTTGAAATCCCACATCAGAAAAAGGATTAATGAGACCTCCAATTTAAGATAAAAAAATGGAAGTATGAAGGTCACCAAAGATAAAAAATACTAGGGTTCTATATAGAAAAATACGAACATGGAAGAGAAATATAACCATCAAGTTCTGATAGAGAGTGATAGAGAACATGATCAGGAGAAAGTTAACAAGCACAAAGCTGTAATTCTGAGATGATCTAAGGGACCATTTAATTTATCATAAAATAAGGTACTTGGATAATATTTTTGGTTTCAAGACCTTTTCCCTAGATTTGAAGAATTAATTTACTATTCAGATAACCACTTAATTGATTTTTTCCAGGTCATAAGCATAATCTCATCCTTTGGTTGTGCTTTGATCTATTTTCATTTCATCCCTTACACATAAAAATTAAAGTTAAAAATAAATTTTTCATGCTTGAAGCACTTTTGATGAATCATGATGTCTGAAATTATTTCCTTCATCCTCTAATATTTTATTAAAACAAAAAAGGTTAGCCTAAAGTATCCAATAAATAAAACTTTAACCTCAAATAATAATATCCTATGTTCAAATTAATGCATTCCAAACTTAAGACTTATCCAAAATACTTCTATCCAAATTAATAGTCCAAAAATTTCTCTAAATTTCCAAAATATATCATAACATCAGATTCCCCAAACAATATAATAGAGCTCTTATTGACACATACCAAATATTTGATCACCTTAAAAACCTTAATGAAAACATTCATGCCTCAAAATCCTTAAAGAATAAGTACTGTAGTACAATCCTTATATATCTCATGATTATTTTAGCTAGAATATAAAAACATAATTATTGAATCCAAAACACAAATCTATTCATTATTCCACTTTGACTGTAGTAACACATAATCTTGACCTTGACCCCTTTTCTTTTTCTGATCTATATTTCCTTGATGCTTAGGAAATTTATTTTCATAGTGCCCCATTTCACTATATTTGAAACACCGAATATCAGTCTTTTCTTTCTTCCCTTTACATTCTTTTTCATGGCGACCCTTTTCTCTACACTTATAAAAAAACCCAATCCTTTCTAGCACTTTATAGTGTTATTATTTCCATAATTATCACATGTAGGAAAATATTTCTTTCATTTCTTCCATTTATCCAAATTTTTCCCAGCTGTCCTCTTATTCTCATGCTTCCCTCTGAAGCCATAATACATAGAGTACCTTTTTCCTGTCCTGTTATCACATGATATTATGTACTCATATGATGATAATTATTGGGAGACTATTTACCTTTGAAATATTTACTTAAGACCATGAATGATATGATCCTTATTACTCTTTGGATCACTTGCACCAGTTAGGTTCACACTCATTCTACTAGGTGCCATTTCTAAATGACAAAATACACTAGGTTAGATCATATCATAATGTATAATCTCAGAACTGGTAAAATAATTAACATATATTGTAAAATTTATGTGTATCTAGTATCATAATCATAAACAAGGTTTCTTTGGGGACATATTTACTTCTAAATCCTTCATAATAGTTTTTAAAGAAATTATGAATTAACCTAAACATATCCACTGGGAGTATTAAACCAGGTGTGCAGTAAAGCCTGCTGTTTTGTACTAGGTCTTACTGAGTTAGGCCCAATGTACTTTTTCAGAGTTGTTAATCTTAGGTACCTCTTTTCCAAAACCACGTCCACTTGTAATATCCAGACAAAGATCCATTTTATAGGAAAATTCACATAATATATACCTTACCAAAATTATAGGATGTTCTTATATACTTATCCTTGAGTCTATCTTAGGGTTATGTTCCTTAATATAGGTGTTCTAAATCTAATATCTAAGGTTGTTTCTAAACTTACTCTGATACAAACTGTAATGCCCCGACCCCAGAAGCCCAGAGTTAGTGCATTAATTAATCACATTGTCATAATTACAAGGAATAAAATCCTGAAAGACTAATCAGTTTAATAGTTTTGGAAAATAATTTACATATACGAACCTTTAATTACATTTTAAAACATAAAGTAAAACATATAATTTTTTTTGAGAACACCATTATTCTCCTATCTTAACCCTGTATATCGGTCATAATACTCATCTTGGAATCCTAGTAAAAATAAAACATAATAAAGGGGTGACCTCAGATGCTTGGTAAGGGAAAGCATATAATGGAATCTATTAAGAATAATAAGAATAAAAATTCAAGTCAAAGTGTATAACTAAAACACAGTCCATTTAAACATAATCTTGACCATAATATGGAAAGAATAAATTATACCATATAAAATAGTTACATGAGCTAGAAAACATAATCATGGATATTCTACTAGTAGAATAATCATATGGAATATCAATAACTAATCTTATAACGAGGGAATACATAGTATCAAATGTCTTCACCATCAAGATCTATCCTTAAGATAGCTACTTCAAAGATCTATCCTCATGACAATTTTAACTCTGTGGGTAGAAATCCATCTAATTTGTGTCAAGATCAATCCTCCTAACAATTTAAAACTACTTGGAAATAAGCGCGAAGGGTTTTTAGCCAAATTATTTCATATCATGAGACATACCGATGCATCAAGGGGCTATATTGGTCTTGTCCATTCACTTACTAAGTCCAATGAATTCCTTATATGAAAACCTAAACAACATAAACATTTGTATTTAAAAACTATCATACTAAACATGAATCCTTTAACTATAAAGCATGAATGGTATCAAAATAACACATCCACAGTCTAAATAATCAGAAAAACTTTAGTAAAATATAGCAGATTAATTTATAATATATTAAAAACAATCAAACATAAAATTAAACCAAGGATGTTTACATACATGAAAATAATCTAATAAAATCATTTGAAATGTCTTAAGAAAAGTACCCTTTTTCTTTGAAATCATTTATTTAAATATTGTTCATTTATAAAAGAAAAAATTTTATTTAAAAATAACTTTCTAAAATTGTAAATAAAGCTTCAAAACATCAAGGATTCATAACAAACGTAAAACCTTCTCATGTCGTATAAGTTAAAAATAAACACTCATTCTGTATTTTTGTCAAAAAATTCATAAAGTACCTAGTTTGGAAAATTACCATAAGATTCCCCTCAAACCATTTTATAAAAAGTCAAAAATCGGTAAAAGACTTAAAAAATTGGTAGGATAATAGTAAAAATATTTTGGCATATATTTTGAAGAAATATGGACATGTATGATAAATATTCCCTAGTAGATACTTACGTATAAACAGTCCTGAATAAAATGAGATTGTGAAATTAATGCTTACCTTGTAATTTACTTTAGTTTAATGTTCATTAAACTCATGTATAATGGTTTAAAAAAAGTTATTAAATTATAATAGAACTATATCCATATTTATTATATCATATATGATCATCTTGTATATTTTTGTTAATAATATTTCATTATTACCATTGTTTTGGGTGTTAACTTCTTCATTTTATTATGTGTGTTTTATTGTGTAAGTCCTATTTATTATGAATAAGATATATTTAATTCATATCCATTATTATATTAATTTCATAAATATTATATTTACTCATCATATATATTTTTTATAATCATTCTTGAATGGTTAACATGGAGAATAAATCTCATCGCATTGCGGAGACGGTAGACTGTACGTACACATGAGCGACGATATCATTACCTTGATGGTAAAGTGGTAAATAATTAAATGGTATATTAATTATAAAAAATGAATATAATTCCATATTTATTATTTATATACAATATATTAATCATTATACCCATCCAAATAAAGTGGTGATCAAAAACAAATTACACCACAACATGGATACGGTAAGTCTTACGTACGCACGTATGGTGATATTGTTTTTCATAGGATGGATAAAATGAAGAATATGGCTGTCCCATAATAATAATAATAACATCTTAGAATATATAAGATATTTTAGTTATTAATTTAGTATGAAAACAATATAGTAAGATGAAGTATAATAAAAAAATAACTTGAATGAGTTGGTAAAACAATTACCTCTTCTTTGATGGACTTCTTTTGGATATCCTATTAGATACACTGGGGTTGGTATTTTCAGAATAACAAGACCTCAAAAAATTATCTAATAATGTTGGTAGGATAAATTATCAGGGGTTTATTGAGCTATAAGGCTCAAAGTGGTGTGAGGAAGTGAGGGATAATGTTCCCTTTATAAGAGAGGTGAGGGGCATTTTTGGAATCCTTAAAAAATATTAAAATAATATAAATTAATTTTATATTAAAAATGGACCCAGAGTGAGTTATTTAAAATATATGATCATTATGGGTAGAAATTATCATAAATAAAATTTTTAGAGAAGTTTAGGTCACATTACTAACCTTATATTTTGCCTTTAGCCCTTAGTTAAACCTTTTAACTCTTACTATCACAAGTTTTATTTTTACTCTAAAATGAAAAACACACCTCAAATTGATCATTGATGAAATATTTAACCTTATTATATTTATTTGGATTAATTTTCTATTTTTATGAATTTTTTATAATTTAATAAAATATTATTTATTTTAAAGTATCATTTATGTCAATTTTGATACTATTCATTATTTTCCTTTTTAAAAATACTATAAAAACATGATAACATAAAACAAATTCTAATATATCATTAACATGACTAATTTATCTATAAAATTAATCTATTTTATTAATTATATCAAATTATATATATTTTAATATTTTCTATTTCATTTATTTTATATTTCTATTGATGAAACAATTACTGCATCATTATTATGAAAGCCTTTAATTAAATTATTTTTTCTTTAAAAATAAAAAATAAATTATCATGGTGAATATAAATTTATTATCTTTCAAATTAATATTTATAGTCTAATTTATATTTTGCATGACCCTATATTAAAAATTATTTAGTTATTAAAAATATGAGTATGACATTTTTAACTTATCTTTAAATTAAATATAATAAATTTCATATTCTTATCCAAGTGGCATAAAAAGGTTATAATTTTAGCCTAAGACTGATTTTGGTCGAAACACACTTATACAATGAAATTATAACAAGTTTTAGGATAAGTTTATAATATTATAATATTATTTTTACCTTTAATTACCCGATTTACCCTTAACCATGGTAAATAAAACTTTACTAAAGTTACTATTCATAATATCCAAAAAATTAATTTGATCCTATTAAACTTTAAATATCATAATTATTACAACTTTTTATGTCCATTTTTTCAAAATCAATTTACAAAAGTGGATAAATTATGTTTAACCCTAATTTCGCAGATGTGGCGAGAAGGCAGGTAAAAGAAAACGTTACAAAGTTCAATAAGTTTTTATATCTAATTTCAATATAAAAATGATTCCAATAAACTACATTGTATTAATATATGTATTATTGATCTATTGTGATATTAACAATCAATTTAAAATAATATAATTATTTAAATGAAAAGTCATTTTTTAACTGCAATGTAGTTTTTTTCATTATTAATCAAAAAATAAAACTTCTCAGAAAAATACCAAAATTTTACCCTAATATAATTTTGATATTATAAATTAAAAACTGAAGTCTATTTTAAAAAATAAAATTTAAAAAATTTCCAAAATTTATTTTTAAAATTGGCTCTCCATTAAGCGGTGGTAAAATAGGTTTTTAAAAATATAGGGTTTTATGTGTAGTATTGGGTTTGTTCTTATATTATACTTATCAAATATATTATATGAATACCAAAAATATTTTATTTAATACATAACATAAATATTTCATTAATATCATTCTCTAATAGTAATTAATTTAATTTGTTAGGATAAAATAAAAATAATTCTTTATAAAAACATTTCTTATATATTCAGTTGGTTCCTATATTCATTTATAATTAATTTTTAACCAATGAATTCAACCATATATTTTTATAAGTTAATTAATACTATTCATATCCTCTAACTTAACAGCTAGGTTATAAGTAATAATATTTTAATAATATATTATTGTTTGGTAAAACTCGACCTTGCGTGTAATGTAAGCCAACTCGTTGTTGTGTGTAGCATAAAATTATCATGGTGTTGCGTACATGTAAGCTATTGAAGAAATTGAATTTATTGAAGAAGAAACATATAATAAAATATTGAGGTGTTACATTCTCCCCTCCTTCAATAAATTATGTCTTCACTATTTTGGGATAAAAAACTAGGGTTTTGACTTTTAAGATATATTTTTTGAAATCCCACATCAGAAAAAGGATTAATGAGACCTACACTTTAAGATACAAAAAAGGGCAGTATGGAGGTCACTAAAAATAACACATACTAGGGTTCCATATAGGAAAACATGGAAATGGAAGATAAATTTAACCATCAAGTTCTGATGGAGTGTTATAGATAACATGGTCAGGAGAAAGTTAAAAATCACATAGCTATAATTTTGTGATGCTCTAAGGGACCATTTGATTCATTGAAAAAGAAGGTACTAGTATAATTTTTTTGGTTTCAATACCTTTTCCCAAGATTTTAATAATTATATTACTATTTATACAAGCACATAATTGATTTCTTTCCATTTCATAAGCATAATATCATCCTTTGGTTTTGCTTTTGATATATTTTCACTTTATCTCTTACACCTAGAAATAAAAGTTCAAAATTAATTTTTCATGCTTGAAGAACTTTTGATGAATCATGAGGTCTGTAAGTATTTACTTCATCCTCTAAATGTTTATGGAAACCAAAAATGTTAGCCTAAATTATCTAATAAATAATACTTTAACATCATACAATAATACCTAATATTCAACTTACTTTATTCCAAACTTAAGACTTATTCAAAATACTTCTATCCAAATTAAAAGTCCAAAAAGGTCTCTAAAATTCCAAAATCAATCATAACATCATATTCCACAAAAAATATATTGTAGCTCTTATTGACACATACAAAATATCTGATCACCTTATAAACCTTAATGATAATGTTCATGCCTCTAAATCCTTAAAGAATAAGTACTAAAATACAATCCTTATAAATCTCATGATTCTTATAACTAGAATATAATAACATAATTCTTGAATCCAAAACACAAATACATTAATTATTCCAATTCAACTATAGTAACATCATAAGCTTTACCTTTATACATTTTCTTTTTTTGATCTATATTTCCTTGATGCTTAGGAAATTTATTTTCATAGTGCCTCATTTCACTACAGTTGAAACATTGAATATCAATATTTTCTTTCTTCCCTTTTCATTTTTTTCATGGTGACCCTTTTCTCTACACTTATAACAAAAACCCAATACATTAAAGCACTTATCAGGGTGATTATTTCCAAAATTATCACATATGGGTAAATATTTCTCCCCTTCTTCTCTTTATCCAAAATTTTCCTAGCTATCCTCTTATTCTTGTGCTTCCCTCCAAATCCATAATACATAGAGTACTCTTTGACTATCGCGTTATCACATGATACTATGTCATAATATGATGAGAATTATTGGGATACTATTTCCCTTTGAAATATTGTCTTAAGACCATGAACGATATGACCCTTATTACTCTTTGGATCACTTGCATCGGTTAGGTTCACATTAATTCTAATAGGTTTTATTTCTAAATGATGATATACACTAGGTTAGATCATATAATAAGGTATAATCCTAGAACTAGTAAAATACTTAACATTGATTTAAAAATTTATGTGCATATAGTCTCATAATCATAAACATGGTTTATTTGGGGATATATTTACCTCTAAATCCTTCATAATGGTTTGTAAAAAAATTATGAATTATCCTAAGCATATCCCCCAGGAGTATCAAACCAGGTGTGCAGTAAGGCCCGTTATTGTGTACTAGGTTACGCTGAGTCAGGACCGATGCACCTTGACATAGTTGTTACTCATAGGTACATCTGTGCCATAACCATGTCCAATTTTAGTTTCCACATAGGGATATATTTCTAGGAATACTCACATAATCTCCACCTTACCAAAATTCTAGGATATTCTTCTATAATTATCCTCGAGTCTATATTAGGGTTATGTTCCTTAATCTAGGTTTTATAAATATAATATCCAAGGTTGTTGCTAAACTTCCTATGATACCAACTGTAACACCCCAAACCCAGAAGCCCCTAGTTGGTGAATTACATTATTATATCTATATAATTACTTGGAATCAAATTCTGAAGGACCAATCAGTTTATCAGTCTTGGAAAATATATTATATACATGAAAATTTCATTACATTTTAAAACATAAAGTACAACTTATAAAATATTTTTAGAACACCATTAGTCTCCTAGGTTAACCCTGTATATCATTCATATACTCATCTTGTAATATTTTAAAAAATAAAAAAAATAAAAAAAGGGTGAGATCAGATGCTTGGTAAGGGTAAGCGTACATCAGAATATATTAAGAATAATAAGAATAAACATCAAGGAAAAGTTTATAACTAAAAAAAATCTATTTAAACATAATCTTGAACATAATATAGAAAGAATAAATAATACCGCATAAAGTAGTTATAAGAGCTTGAAAACATAACCATGTATATTATACTAGTCAAATGATCACATGAAATATTAATAACTAATCTCATAATGAGGGAATTCATAATTCCAGACGTTTTCACTATCAAGATATATCCTCAAGATAGCTACTGTCAAAATCTATCTTCATGAATGTTTATTTATATGGGTAGAAACCCATATGATTTGTGTCAATATCAATCCTCCTGATAATTTAAAACTACTTGGAAACAAATACGAAGGATTTTTCACCAAATGATTTCCTCACATGAAACCTACTAACGCATCTAGGGGCTATAATAGGCCTGTCCCATCACTTAATAAGTCTAATGGATTTATCATATGAAAACACAAACAACATAAACACCCATATTGAAAAACTAGCATATGGAATGTGAATAATTTAACCATAAACCATGATTGGTATCAAAATAGCGCATCCTTAATAAAACTAATCATAATCCCTTCAATAAAATAACATATATTGTATCATAAGAGATCAACCACAATCAAACATAAAATTCAAAAAATTATGTTGACATGGATGAAAATATTCTAATAAAATAATTTGAAATATCTTAAGAAAAATACCCTTTTTCTTTGAAATCATTTATTTAAAAGTCATGAATTTATAAAAGAAAAAATTTATTTTAAAAAAACTTTCTAAAATTTTAAAGGAAGTTTCAGAACATCAAGGCTTCATGATGGAGGTAAAATCCACTCTTTTCATATAAGTTAAAAATAAACATTCCTTTTGTATTTTGGTCAAAAAAGTCCTAAAGTACCTCATTTAGAAAACGAAAAAAATATTCATTTGAAACCATTTTATAAAAATTAAAACATGGGTAAAATAATTAAATAATTGGTAGGATAATAATAAAAATATTTTGGAAAATATTTTTAAGAAATATGGACATGTATGATAAATATTCCCCAACAGATACTTACGTATAAACAATCCTGAATAATAATGATATTGTTAAATTAACCATTACCGTATACTTTACTTTAGTTTAATGTTCTTTAAACACCTGTATAATGGTTTAAAACAAGTTATTAAATTATAATAGAACTATATCCATATTTAATATTTCATATATAATACTCTTATATCATTTTGTTAATAATATTTCATTATTACCATTGTTTGAGGTGTTAAGTGCTTTATTTTCTTTTGTTTTTTGTCATACAAGTCATGTTTCTTATGTATAGGATATATTTTATTAATATACATAATGATATTAAGTTCATAAATATTTATATTCACTCATTATATATATTTTAATAATCATTTTTGTATGGTTAATATAGAAAATAAATCTCATCGCGCCGTGGAGATGATAGGTCGTACGTACACACAAGTGATGGTATCATTACCTTAATGGTAAAGTGGTAGAGAATTGGATGGTATATTAGTTATACAGAATCAATATCATGTCATATTTATTATTTATATCCATTATATTAATTATTATAACCATCCAAATAAATTGGTTATTAAAAACAAATTACACCACAATGTGGAGACGGTAAG
The DNA here is from genome assembly GCA_963277665.1 of Viscum album. Taxonomy (NCBI): domain Eukaryota; kingdom Viridiplantae; phylum Streptophyta; class Magnoliopsida; order Santalales; family Viscaceae; genus Viscum; species Viscum album. The sequence goes on along the minus strand of OY728140.1, from coordinate 1,232,307,987 downwards.
CCGCACACACGCACACATGGTGATATTGTTTTTCATAGGATAGATAAAAGGAGTAATATGATTGTATCATAATCATAATAACATCTCATAATATATATGATACTATATTTATTACTTTAGTATAGAAACAACATAGTAAGAGGAAGTAGAATAAGAAAAGAAGTTGAATGAGTTGGTAAAACAATCACCTCTTCTTCGATGGAATTCCTTTGGATATCCTCTTAGGGATACTAGGGTTGGTATTTTTAGAATACCAGGACCTCCAGAACTTAGCTAATAATTTTTTTATGAGAAATGATCAGGTGTTGGTCAAGATAGAAGTCTCAAAGTGGTGTGAGGAGGTGAGGGAAATGTGCCTTTTTTAAGTGGGGGTGAGGGGAACTTTTGGAATCCTTTAAAATATTAAATTAATATAAATTAATTTTATATTAAAATGGATCTAGTGTGATTTATTTAGAATATAGAATTATTATGGGTCTAAATCCTCCTAAACAATTATTTTTATAAAATTTTAGGTCACATTATCAACCTTATCTTTTGGCTTTAACCCTTAGTTAAACCTTTTAACTCTTACCGTCACAACTTGCCTTTTTTACTATAAAATGGAAAGCGAAACCCAAATATATCATTGATGAAATATTAAAATTATTATAGTTAGTTGTATTAATTTTATATTTTTATGAATTTTATATCATTTAATAAAATATTATTTATTTTAAAGTATCATTTATGTCAATTTTGAAACTATTCATTATTTTTATTTTTAAAAATATCATAAAAAATGATATATGATGACCCAAAAAGAAGATATATATTATTTTATTTATAACACAACTTACGATCAAAAAGGTTTATAGTTTTAGAGTCCAGATGCATTAGATAAATTTTTATTACACAACCTATAAAAGAAAAAACCAAAACTATTCTTTATAAGGGTTAAACACCTTAGCGGGACCTTGAACACTATCTAACTTATACGCATCCTTATGACCTATTAAAGGAGGTTTTGAAAACCTAGGGTGAGTGAAAAAAATATTAGTAATGAGTTTTCAAAACAAAATCGAAACCAAATAGAATTTTGCAGTTCAATATAAAAAGTAAGACAAGTTATAAAGTTCGTTAATGAAGGCTTAAGACAACATGAAAACTTTTAAAAATAACATTTAGTGAATGGATTTAAATTTTTATATATATTATTTGGAAAATAAACTTCATTCATTTAAAAAAATTTAGAATATTCACTTTGAGACTTATATGCATTCATAATTAATTCTCAAAGGCACATTGGATCATAGCATGGTTTCTCGGTTCACTCCCGAGACATGGGGAACATAGTCCCATGATGGATTAAGTTTACTTCCTAATCCCATAATGTTCTTCTGATAAAACTCCCATACACCATAATGTGATAAGGATAAACCTCTCACACACCATACATGACATCTCATGAGATTAACACATTACCTAATACATTGGAGCACTATCAGGGTGCCCCTTCAAATGATTGGAAAAAAGTACCATAAGGGTTTGGGTTCACTCCCCATACTCATGATAATATCTAGGTAAAAATATTTGGAATTAAAAAAATTACAACTTACATATTTCATCATAAGGACCATGTATTTTCTTTAAAATCATGAGTTTAGTTATCCATTTAATAAAAAGGATTTACTTTCTTATTCGTGTGTCATGATAAAAATATTTTCAGCATGTAAGGAAATATATAAATATAATTTCATAAACATGTATAAAACATATTTACAATATATATATATATATATAATTTTTTTTACATACATACCGATATTTGAATATATCATAAATGTATATCCACATAGATATAAAAAATAAAAGAAAATACTTTTACATGAAAAAATGGAACATGTTTCTATATATATTTATTTACATACCTATATATAGATATTAATAATGAAACATTTTTTTTATAAATTAATGAATATATACATTTATATATACATGTAAATTATGATGTCAATTAAAATTTTGTTTCTCATAAAATAGTACGTATGTAGGTACAAAAAAAATGTTCTCCTAAAAACGACATATTTATATTTACATAAAATTGTTTTTAAAAATAATAATAATAAAATAAAACAATTCTAACTTAAATATTAGTTTTTAAAAACTCAATAGCCACATTTTCAAAATTAAGGTTCTTTAAATATTCCAAATAATATCAAGAAAATAAATCACATAGACCAAAGAAATTCATGCATAATATTTTAAATATAAACCAATATGAATTGTTGATTTATAACATCACAATGATCTCATTGCCATCATAAAACAATCAAAATAATATTATAATTAAAATTTTGATGCATATAAAATCTAAAATTAAAAAAAACCTCTTTAAATAATTAGGCATAATATTAATAAAATTCCAAAACTATCATAAAGATATAATTTAAAATTATTGATATAATTAACATAAATATATTACTAACCTCCTAAAACAATTTCTATATAAAAAATTTAAATTCATATACCATTTGAATTGTTTAAGAATATATTTCACTAAGAAATTTCCTAACACACAAATAAACAAGTGTATGAAAAATAATAGTTTCCTTGCTATTATAAAAAAAAATATCAGAGAACCCAAGAAATAAATACTAATAATATACTAAACAGCTTGACATGGAATACTTGAAACATATAATCCATTTGAATCATATAAAAAATACCTTTCTATCATATAGATTTAAAAATTAATTAAAACTTTAGAAAATAAGCACTAGATTAAATAAAATCAACATATAAAATTCAAAATACTAAAACCAATTGAACTATTTGAGTATATTTTTTATAAAAAAATTTATTTACCTGTAAATGGTCTAGAAATAAATTAAGTTTTTAGTAAGAAAATTAAATTGAAATATAATCATAAATAATAACCCTTACCTTGCGGATGATTCTAATGCTTTGTAATTGGGAATAAAATTGCACAGCAAGGAGGGGTACTAATAGATTGGAAACAATTTGAAAATGCAAGAGAAAATTTATTTACTTAAAAAAATTTACAAAACAAAATCATCTTATTTTTAAAGCGCCTCAGACTGCTTTTATCCAAGTTCTTCAAAGAAGTTAGAATGGAAATCAACAGAAGGCCTTCAAGGCTAAACGAATAGGTTTTAAAGATTCTCTTCCCTTATCCCTAATTCAACATCACATACACTTATATACACAAATATAAAACACCCCAAAAAGTATTCCAAACCAAATTAGTGTGAATGGTTGGATTATTTCCCTGATAAGAAAACCCCACGTTCCCTTAAAATAAAATCATAATTTGAACATACATGGATCCTAAACTGGAAAAAAATAAGAAATAACTTAAATGTCTGTCAGTTTCCCAAAATCTGACTCACCATTTCCTATAGGGATTCATGGGAGGATGATTCTAGGATCAAGGTAACAGTCAAAGGTGTCACGAGTCTCTAGAATGGATTGCAGGTTGACCAACCGCTGGTCGGCTTCGTCCACATGTGACCATACCTTGTATGGTAGGATCCCCAAACAAGACGTTTCGAATTCCAGACGATTCATTAGTGGAGCGCTGGATTCTTTGCCGGACATGTTCGCAGGCCACCGCTCTAGTTGGTGAAGATGACGACCAAGGGTTACGTTAGTGTCGTGAGGATGAAGAATATGGTGGGGAAGGGTTCTGTCGGCTTAACCCAAATCCCAAAATGGGATTCCCCCCAAATTCATCTAACACACTATTTTTTAATTTATTTATTATTATTTTTATTATAACAATTCATTCTTTTAACATATTATTTTTATTATATATATATATTATATCAATTATGTTTTATTAAAATTATTTTTTATTACTATTATTAACATATATAAATATTTATAAGTATATTAATTCTTTAAACTAATATTTTTCCACATATAAGTGAACATATTATTATTATTTTCTTATCAAAATAAAAATATTTATATAATTTTATATTTTCTCTCATCTCTTTTAATATGGGTATTTTAATATATATATATATATATATATAATTCATAATCTAATGTATTATTTAATTTTCAAAAATTACATATGTCGTATATTACCTTGTTTTTAAGTGTGTCTTTTGGTTTAATTATGTATTTTTTATTGAAACATAAGTAATTTACTAAAAAATAATTTAACAATAGAAATTTTTTGTAAATTTAATTCATCATAAGTTATGGTTTATATAAACATATGTGTATTGATTAAAAAAAGTAGTTAAAAAAATGGTTTATTAGATTTTCATAATAATAAATTTTAAATGTTTCAAAATTATATTTTATTAAACTTATATGAAATTAAATATATAACTTTGAAATAAAACATAAATCTTTAAATTAGATATACATTGTGATTATAAATCCTTTTTATTGATGTACTTAAATAAACTCCTTTTAATGTTAATTAATCACTACATAAATACACGAATGCACACACACACACATATATTTATAATTATAATGGTAATTTTTTAGTTTATTTTATTATCGTTTTATTTTAAAAAAAGGCTTCAATGTCTCTATGTAACATTTGTTATATGAATAAATACATAACCTTAACTAATATTTTATTTTAACCAAACACATCAAAATTTTAGATTATCTTCCGACAAATATGATCCCATTTTTACATTCCTCTACACTCTTACCCTTATTATCTTAATTGGGTTTCTACTCATGGAATATCCCAAACGCATGGTCTAAGATATTGTAGTTATCATGATTTTTATAAGTTTCCCTTAGTTTTTGATGATGATAGTTATAAGTTTAATATTACCCCATTCTTAGTCCGAGGAAATGTTTCTTGTACCATTTTAATGTATTTATTAAATTAATAAGAGTTTTCTTTTGTTTAAGATCTATTTATTGAATTTTACTAAGAGACAAATTTATATAAGAGTTATTGAGGTGTTACATTTTACCCCTTAAAAAAATTGCATACTTATAATTTGATTACATTTTACACACAAAGAAGAAAAAAATTGGAATTTAAACTTGATTTTTGGGGTTTCTTACCTCCTTCCCTTAAGTATCCCCCAATTCATATTGTCATGTTTATCTCAGAGAGTGAGGGTCCACTTTGTGCAATAATAACTCAGTGCATTTTCAAGGTATTCCAATTCCTTAGTCTAGACATATTTTGTACAAATTGGATCATATAGATGGAAAATATGATGCACTTTTTGAAAATAATTGTTTCTACCATATAGTTTCAAAACATCACTATAGACCAGGTTTTTATAAAATGGTTTTATAGATTCATCTATGAAGTTTTTTAAATCTGGTTCCTCTAATGTATTACCTAAGTTTCAAGAAATACTGGAATCCAAAACCAAATATATATAGGATTCTCAAAGATCTCCCTCCTTGATAGCTATTCTAAAATCAAGTAGTGCATCATACTCTCTAGACATGGTGAAATATTTTAAAATTCCTTAAAGTTACATACCTTTGACAAGAAATATGGAAAAGTTGAGAGCTTAATATTTGATCATAGGTGAGCCATGATCCCTAGTGATTCCGCAGTATGGAGGAGGTGTTTGATATGTCATAAAGAATATTACAGGAAAGTTGGACATTGGAAAAGGTTTCGATACCATGCGAGCTTAATTTCACAATAATTATTTCAAGTAAGACCTTATTAAGGGAAAAGAGTGTTGTGAGAGGTTCTTCCCATTCCATATCAAAACTATCCTTTATCCTGCTGATGAAACCTATAAAATTTTAAGTTACCCCTTTGACATGAAAAACTTGTGGTATTAAATGGATAGAAGTATAAATATGTATTACTCCTTAATAAAAATATATTAAAGGCAACTTAAAGGTTTTAAGGGTTTCTAAATATCCTAACCACTAAAGTTATCTAAACCTTGGCTTTGATACAAACTATGATGAACCGAAAAATCTGATCCATATTTTTTTATAATTAATTTATATATTTATTTATAACAAAAACTTGATATTGAAAAGTTTTAAAGTTTTAGAGAGTCTAGATACATTATAGAAATTATGATTACACAACCTATAAAATAAAAGACCAAAACTATTCTTTAGAAGGGTTAAAAACTTTAGCGGGACCTTATCTATTATCTTGCTTCTACACATCCTTATACCCTATGAAAAGAGGTTTTGAAAACATAGGGTGAGTGATAAAAATATCTTTAAGGGGTTTTCAAAAAAAAGGAAACCAAATAGATTTTTTCAATTCAATATAAAAAATAAAACATGTTATAAAGTTCGTTAATGCAAGCTTAAAAAGACATGAAAACTTTTCAAAATAACATTTAGTGATTTTTTTTTTCAATTTATATATATATATCATTTGGAAAATCAACTTCATTCATTCAAATTTTTTTAGAATATTCACTTGGAAACTTAAAAGCATTCATAATTAATTCTCAAAGGTACCATGGATCATAGAATGATTTCTCAGTTCACTCTCGAGACATGGTTGAAATAGTCTCATGATAGATTAGGTTCACTCCCTAATCCAATAATTTTCTTAGGATAAATCTCCCATGCACCAAAACATGCTTAGGATAAACCTAACATGCACCATACATGAAATCTTACAATATTAACACATTTCCCAATGCATTGGAGTGCTATCAGGGCGCACCCTTCATATGATTATACAAAAGTACCATAAGGGTTTGGGTTCACTACCCATCCCCTGCCTTGATAATATCTAGGTATGATTCTTTAGAATTAAAAACATTATAACATATATATTTCATCATAATGACCACAAAGTTTCTTTAAAATCATGAGTTTAGTTTTCCATTTTGTAAAAAGGATTTACTTTCTTATTCACATGTCATGATAAAACTAGTTTCTGCATGTAAGAACATATGTAAATATAATTTCATATACATGTATAAAATAACTTTAATATATATATATATATATACACATTTATATATATATATATATCGATATTTGAATATATCATAAATATATATCCACAAAGATATGAAAAATAAAATAAAATACTTTTACATGAAAAATGGCACATGTTTCAACATACATTTATATACATACCTATATATAAATATTAAAAATGAAACAATTTTTCCATAAATTAATAAATATATACACTTTTATTTACATGTAAATAATGATGTAAATTAAAAATTTATTTCTCTTAAAATAGTACATATGTAGGTTCAAAAAAACTATTCTATATAAGACATATTTATATTTATATACATTTTTTTAAATAATAATAAAATAAAACAATTTTAACTCAAACATTAGTTTTGAAAACTTATTAGCCTCATTTTCACAATTAAGGTTTTTTAAATATTCCAAATAATATCAAGAAAATAAATCACATAGACCAAATAAATTCATGCATAAGATTTTAAATATGAACCAATATGAATTGTTGAGACAGTGCATCAAAATGATCCCATTACCATCATAAAACAATCAAAATACTATTATAAATAAAATGCTATTGTGTATAAAATCTAAAATTAAAAAAAACCACTTTAAATAATTAGGCATAGTATTGATAAAACTCCAAAACTATCCTAAAGATATAATTTAAAATTATTTAAATAATTAAGATAAAAATATTACTAACCTCAAAAAACAATTTCCATATAAAAATTGAAATACAGATACTATTTGAATTGTTTAAGAAGATGTTTCATAAAGATATTTCTTTACACATAAATAAACAAGTGTATGAAAAATAAATGGTTTCCTTGCTATCATAAAAAAAATTATTAGAGAACCCAATAAATAAATACCACCAATATACTAAACAGTTTGACATGGAATACTTGAAACATAGAATCCATTTGGATAATATAAAAAAATACCTTACTATCATAAAGATATAAAAATTACTTAAACCTTTAAAAAAAGGCTAGTAATTAAATAAATCAAATCGACATATAAAATTTAAAATAATGAAAACAATTAAACCATTTGATTAGATTTTTCATAAATAATTTTATTTACTGGTAAATAGTTTGGAAATAAATTATGTTTGCAGTAGGAAACTTAAATTGAAATAGAAGCATAAACAGTACCCATTTCTTTTCTTTGTAATAGAGAAAACAATTGCACAACTAGGAGGGTTACTAACATATTGGGAATAACTTGAAAATTCAAGAGTGAATTGATTTGATTAAAAGTATTATACAAAACAAAATCCACTTACTTTGGAAGTCCTAAAAACTGCTTTTAACACATTTCTTCATAGTTTTTAGAACAGAAATCAACAGATGGCCTTCAAGGCTAAACATACATGTTTTAAAGAGTCTCATCCCTTAGCCCTAATTCAACATCACAAAACGATATATACATAGATAAAAGGCACCCAAAAAATTATGGAAAACCAGATTAGTGTGAATGGTGGGATTCTTTCCCAGACATGAAAACCCCACGTTCCTTTAAAATAAAACCACAATTCCAAAAAAAATGTAACCTAAACTATAAAAAAAATATTAAAAAATAAATCAAATGTTCTTCGGTTTCCCAAAATCCGACTCACCATCACCCAAAGGGATTCATGGGAGGATGATTCTAGGAGCAAGATGACGGTCAAAAGAATCACGAGTCTCCGGTGTGGGTTACAGGTAGCCCAACCACCGATCGACTTTTCCCACACACAACCATCCCCTAGATGGTGGGATCCCCAAATAAGACATGTTGAACTTCATAAGATTCATCAATGGAGCACTTAATTCTTTGCTATACATGTTCGTAGGCCAGCACTCCAGCTTGGGAAGACGATGACCAAGGGTTCTATTGGTGCCGTGAAGAGGAAGAAGATAGGGGGAAGGGTTCTGTTGACTTAACCCAAATCCCAAAACAAGATTCCCTCCAAATTCATCTAACACACTAATTTATTTATTATTTATTTATTATACCAATTCATTCACTTAACTTATTTTTTTATTATATATATATTTATATATATTTTATTTTATTAACATTATTTTTTATTACTATTATTAAAATATATACATATTTATAATTATACTAATTATTTAAACTAATAGTTTCCCACATAAAAGTGAACATATTATTATTATTTTCTTATCAAAATAATAATATTCATATAATATTATATTTTTTATCATCTCTTTTAATATGGATATTTTAATATATATATATATATATAATTCTTAATATAATGTATCATTTAATTTTTAAAAAATACATGTTATATATTACCTTTTTTTAAGTGTGTTGTTTGATGTAAGTATGTATTTTATATTGCAACATAAATAATTTACTGTAAAATAATTTAACAATAGAAATTTTTTAAAAAATTGTTTATAATATTTTCATAATAATAAATTTTTAATGTTTCAAAATTATATTTTATGAAACTTTTATTGCATTAAAAATATAACTTTGAAAAAAAACATAAATCCTTAACTTAAATATTCATTTTTATTATAAATCCTTTTTAAATATTTACTTAAATAAAATCCTTTTAATGTCAGTTAATCACTACATAAATACACGAATTCATACACATGTACACAAACACACACATATATATTTATAAGTGTAATAGTTATTTTTTTAGTTTCATTTGTTATCATTTTATTTTAATAAAAAGGATTCAACAGCTACATGTAATGATCGTTTTATGTATAAATGCATAAACAAAACCAACATTTTATTTTAACCAAACTCATCAAATTTTTATATCCTCTTCCTGCAAAGATGACACCCATTTTTACATTCCTCTGTGCTCTTACCCTTATTATCTTCATTGGGTTTCTACTCATGGAAGATCCCAAAGGCATGGGCTACAATATTATAGTTATCATGATTGTTATAAGTTTCCCTTGTTTGTTGTTTATGATAGTTATAAGTTTAATATTACCACCTTCTTAGTCTGAGAAAATATTTCTTATAAATTTTTTAATATATTTATTTAATTAACAAGAAGTTTCTTTTGTTTAAGATCTATTCATTTAATTTTACTAAGATACAAATTTATATAATAGTTACTGGGGTGTTACATTCTACCCCCCTTAAAAAATTTCATCCTCATAATTTGATTAAATTTTACACACAATGAATAAAAACACTAAAATTTAAAATTTGATTCAGGGGTTTCTTACCTCCTTCCATTAAGAATACCCCAATTCATATTGTCACATTGATCTCAGAGAGTGAGGGTCCACTTTGTGAAATAATAACTCAGTGCATTTTCAAGGACTTCTAATTCCTTAGTCCAGAAGCTATATGTACAACTTGGATCGTACTGATGGAAAATATGATGCACTTTTTAAAAATAATTGTTTCTAACATATACTTTCAAAACATCACCATGGACCATGTTTTTATAAAATAGTCTGACAGGGTTATCTTTGAAATTTTTTGAATGTAGTTCTTCTAATATATTACCTAAGTTTCCAAAAAGACTGGAATCCAAGACTAAATATATATAGTATTCTTGGAGATCTCCCTCCTTGGTAGCTATTCTAAAATCAAATAGTGCATCATACTCTCCAGACAAGGTGGAATATTTGAAAATTCCTTGATGGTACCTCCCTTGACAAGAAAGGTGGAAGAGTTGGTAGCTTAAGATTTTATCATAGGTGAGCCATGATCCCCAGTAATTCTACAGTATGGAGGAGGTGTTTGATTTTTTGTTAAGAATATTATAGGAAAGTTGGACATTGGAAATGTTTTTGATACTATGTGAGATTGACTTCACAATAATTATTGCAAGTAAGTCCCTGGGAAGGGACAAGAGTGTTTTATGAGGTTCTTCCCATTCCATCTCGAAACTATCCTTTATCCTACTGATGAAACATATAAAATTTTAATTTACCCCTTATACATGATAAAATTGTGTTATTAAACAACTTGAAGTATAAATATTTATTACTCCTTAAGAAAAATCTATGAAAGGTGTCTTAAATGTTTAAAGGGTTTCTCTATATCCTAACCTCTAAAGTTATCTAAACCTTGGCTCTAATACAAACTATGAAGACCCATAAAACCTAATCCATATTTTTTTATTTATAAATAAATAATTTATTTATTTATAAAACAACATGATATTACAAATATTTAGAGTTTTAGAGATTCTGGATACATTTGAGAAATTATGATTACACAAAGGCACCTTGGATCATAGAATGGTTTCCCGGTTCACTCCCGAGAAATGGTGGACATAATCCCATGATGGATTAGGTTCACTCCATAATCCCATAATTTTCTTAGGATAAACCTCCAATTCACTATAACATTCTTAGGATAAACCTCTCATGAACCATACATGAAATCTCACAATATTAACACATTTCCCAATGCATTGGAGTGATATCAGGGCACACCCTTCATATGATTGGACAAAAGTCCCATAAGGGTTTGGGTTCACTCCCCATCCCCTGCCTTGATAATATCCAGGTACAACGCTTTGGAATTAAAAACAGTATAACTTATATATTTCATCATAAGGACCATGGAGTTTCTTTAAAATCATGAGTTTAGTTATTCATTTCATAAAAAGGATTTACTTTCTTATTAATTTGTCATGCTAAAACAAGTTTCAACATGTTAGGAAAAATGTAAATATAATTTCATATACATGTATAAAATATCTTTTAAATATATATATATATATATACATACATTTTTTTACAAACATAATGATATTTGAATATATCATAAATGTATGTCCACATAGATATAAAAAATAGAAGAAAATACTTTTACATAAAAAATGGCACATGTTTCTACATACATTTATATACATACCTATATATAAATATTAATTATGAAATTTTTTTCCATAAATTAAAGAATATATACATTTATATTTACATGTAAATAATGATTTCAATTAAAAAAATTCTCTCTTAAAATAGTACATATGTAGTTACAAAAAAATGTTTCCATATAAAAGACATTTATATTTATATACAATTGTTTTCTAAATAATAATAAAAAAATTAAAAAATTCTAACTTAAACATTAGTTATGAAAACTTGTTATCCTCGTTTTCATAATTAAGATTCTTTAAATATTCCAAGTAATATCAAGAAAATAAATCATATAGAAAAAATAAATTCATTCATAAGATCTTAAATATAAACCAATATGAATTATTGATCTAGTGTATCAAAATAATCCCATTTCCATCATAAAATAATCAAAATACTGTTATAAATAAAACACTATTGCTTATAAAATCTAAAATTGAAAAAAAAACTCTTTAAATAATTAGGCATAGTATTAATAAAATTCTAAAACTATCCTAAAGATATAATTTAAAATTATTTAAATAATTAAGATAAAAATATTACTAACCTCTTAAGAAAATTTCCATATAAAAAATTGAAATGTGGATACCATTTTAATTGTTTAAGAAGATTTTTCACAAATAAAATTCCTTACAAATAAATAAACAAGTGTATGAAAAATAAATGTTTTCCTTGATATCATAAAAAAATACATTAGAGCACCCATGAAATAAATACCACTAATATAATAAATAGTTTGACATAGAATAATTGAAGCATAGAATCCATTTGGATCATATAAAAAAAATTCGTTACTATTATAAAGATATAAAAAACACTTAAACCTTTATAAAGTAAGTTCTAGTAATTGAATAAATCAAATCGACATATAAAATTAAAAATACTGAAACCAGTTAAACCATTTGAGGAGATTTTTCATAAAAATATTTATTTACCCATAAATAGCCTGAAAATAAATTACGTTTGAAGTAAGAAACTTAAAATAAAATAGAAGCATAAATAGTACCCATTACCTTTCTTTGTAATAGGGAAAACAATTGTTCAGTTAGGAGAGTTTCCAATAGATTGAAAACAATTTTAAAATGAAAGAGAAAATTTATTTTCTTAAAAGTATTTTACAAAATAAAATACACCAACTTTTGAAGGGCCGCAGACTGCTTCTAACCCATTTCTTCATAGTAGTTACAAAAAAAATCAACAGATGGACTTCAAGGATAAACATACAGGTTTTCAAGAGTCTCTTCCTTTATCCCTAATTCAACATCACAAACCCTTATATACATAAATAACATACACCCCAAAAATTATGCCAAACTAGATTGGTGTGAATGGTGGGATTATTTCCATGACATAAAAAACCAATATTCCTTTAAAATAAAACCATAATTTGATAAAACATGGAACCTCAACTAGAAAAAAAATTAAGAAATAAATTAAATTTACCTCGGTTTCCCAAAACCCGATTTACCATCACCCAGATTGATTCATGGGAAGATGATTCTAGGAGCAAGATGAAAGTCGAAGGCATCATGGGTCTCTAGTATGGGTTGAAGGTCAACCAAACACCAGTCAGCTTTGCCTGTATGTGACCATCCCCTGGATGGAGGGATCACCAAATAAGACATGTCGAATTCTGGATGATTCATCAGTAGAGCATTGAATTCTTTACCAGACGTGTTCGCAGGCCACCCCTCCAGCTTGGGAACATGATGACCAAGGGTTCTGTCGGTTTCTCGAAGAGGGAGAATATGGGGGAAGGGTTCTATCAACTTATCCCAAATCCCAAAGCAAGATTCACCCAAATTCATCTAACAAGCTAATTTAATTATTTAATTATTTATTATTTTTTATTATAACAATTCATTCTTTTAACTTGTTATTTTTATTATATATATATTTATATCTATTATATTTTTTTAAAATTATTTTTTATTACTATTATTAACATATATACATATTTATAATTATATTAATTCTTTAAACTAATAGTTTCCCACATAAAAGTGAACATATTGTTATTATTTTCTTATCAAAATAATAATATTTATATAATTTTATATTTCCTCTAATCTATTTTAATATGGGTATTTTAATATATATATAAATATATATATATAAATTTTTTAATCTAATGTATAATTTAATTTTCATAAAATACATATGTCATATATTACCTTATTTTTAAGTGTGTCGTTTGATGTAAGTATGTATTTTTTATTGCAACATAAGTAATTTATGTAAAATAATTTAACAATAGAAAATTTTTATAAATTAAATTTAGCATAGATAATGTTTTATATATAGATATGTGTATTACTTAAAAATTTTTGTTAAAAAATGGTTTATAAGATTTTTATAATAATATTTTTTTAATGTTTTAAAATTACATTTTATGAAACTTATATTTCATTAAAAATATAACTTTAAAAAAAACATAAATCTTTAAATTAGATATTCATTGTGATTAAAAATCCTTTTTATGTATGTACTTAAATAAACTCCTTTTAATTTTAATTAATCACTACAACACACACAAATATATATATATATAAGTGTAACGATTTTTTTAGTTTCATTTATTATTATTTTATTTAAAAAAAAGGATTCAACAGCTACATGTAATGATCATTTTATGTATAAATACATAAACTTAACCTATATTTTATTTTAACCAAACTCATAAATTTTATAGATCCTCTACCCACAAAGATGATTCCCATTTTTACATTCCTCTCCGCTCTTACCCTTATTCTCTTCATTGGGTTTCTACTCATGGAGGATCCCAAAGGCATGAGGTACGATACTAAAATTATCATGTTTATTATAAATATCCCTTGTTTGTTTATGATGATAGTTATAGGTTTAATATTATCACCTTCTTAGTTTGAGGAAAAATTTCTTCTACTTTCTTAATATACTTCTTTAATTGACAAGAAATTTCTTTTGTTTAATATCTATTCATTGCATTTTACTAAGATACAAATTTATATAAGAGTTACTGGGGTGTTACATGATAACATCGAACCAAAAATTATATTATATCACTAACATGTCTATGTTATATATAAAATTCATGGATTTCATTAATTATGTCAAATAAATATTTATTTTAATATTTTTATATCATTTATTTGATATTTTCATTGATTAAACAATTTCTGTATCATTATTATGAAAGCCTTTAATTAAATTATTTATTCTCTAATAATTAAAAATAAACTATCATGATAAATATAAATTTACTATATTTAAAATGAATATTTATAGTTGAATTTATCTTTTTTATGACCCTATATTAAAAATTATTTAGTTATTAAAAATACGAGTATGAAATTTTTAGTTTATCTTTAAATAAAACAGAATAAATGTCATATTCTTACCCAAGTGGCATAAAAAGGTTATAATTTATTTTTAATGATTTTTTTTATAAAAAAACTTATCCAATCAAATTAGGACAAGTGTTAGGGTAAGTTTATAATATTACAATATTATTTTTACCTTTAATTAGCCGATTTACCCTTAACTGTGGTTAATAAAAATTTACTAAAATCATTGTTCATAATATCCAAAAAATTAATCTGATCCTATAAGACTCTAAATATAATATTTATTAAAACTCTTTTACCCATTTTTTTCAAATTTAATTGACTGAAGTAAATAAATTAAGTTTAACACTAATCTTGAAGATTTGGCGAGAAGGTGGGTAAAAGAAAACATTACAAAGTTTAATAAGTTTTTATATCTAATTTAAATATAAAAATGATTCCAATAACCTACATTGGATTAAAATATGTATTATTGATCTTTTGTGACTTTAAAAATCAATTTAAAATATAATAATTATTTAAATGAAAAGTCAGTTTCTAACTATATTGTAGTATTTTTCACTATTATTCAAAAAATGAAACTTCTTAGAAAAATACCAAAAATTCACCGTAAGATAATTTTGATATTCTAAATTAAATAATTAAGTATATTTTGAAAAATAAACTTTATAAAATTTCCAAAATTTAGTTTTAAAATAGGTGCGCCACTAAAAGGTGGTAAAACAACTATTATAAAAATATATTTTTTATGTATAGTATTTGGTTTGTTCTTATCTTATGCATATAAAACATATTAGATGAATATAGAAAATATTTTATTTAATATATAACATATATATTTCATTAATATCATTCTATAATAGTAATTAATTGAATTTATTAGGATAAAATAAAAATATCTCTTTATAAAAACATTTACTATATAAATGTTAGTTCCTATATTCATTTCAATTTAATTTGTAACAAATGAATTAAACTACATATTTTCATAAGTTAGTTAATAATATTCAAAACCTCCAACATAATAGATAGGTTATAAATAATAATATTTCAATAATATATTATTTTTTGGTAAAACTTGGGCTTGCGTGTAAGGCAAGCCAACTCATTATTGCGTGTAAAATAAAATTATCATGATTTTTCATACAATGTAAGATAGATAAGAAATTGAATTTATTTAAGAATAGAAATACTATAAAATATTGTGGTGTTACATGAACATGGTAACAAATTTCTAATTCCATAACTAATATACAAGGTAGAATTATATCACAATGTCAACCATTAATCCATAAACACTTTACCAATTTCCAACACATATATACAGTTCTCCTTTTATCAATTATCTTTTATTTATGAGTATGTTTTTATCTTCAAAAATGTATGGTGTACACCTGACATTTAATATCCATGAGTTAGAATTAGAAAATTTAATCTCTATAAAATTCACATTTATATTCCTAGAATAATTATCCTTGAGAATACATATCAACCTTAGATACCAATATATTAAACTATAGGTCCAACATATTAGATATTTAAAAATATGGTTCATGATTCATTTCATAATCTATAAAAATACATATCTTCAGGTGTCTATAATGGTTTAAATCATTTCGATACAGAATTTTATTAAATATACTTCACTAAAAATGTTGACCCTATACATCATATATATTTAGTTAGAAAATATTCATAATTAACTAAATATAATGTTATTTTAGTGTTTCTCAAAATATTTATCTACTTAGGTAGACTATCATACCCATCATATTACATATGAATCTTGGATAGTTTAGGCGACAACTCCTTAGAAAATTCATCAGATAAATTATACTAAATCTTCTCTTATGGTCACCTAACCCTATTTGGGTCAACCAACTAAGTGTAACTCAAATATTAAAGTTGAATATGGTCACCTGATCTTATCAAGACCAACCATACCAAGTTTTCCTTACACAAGATAATCTATGGGAACCCAACATTGGAATAACCTACCCATTTGAATGATTTAGGTCTTAACATGTGTTCACTTTGGAAAGAATCACACACTTAGTGTTTCTAGGGTTTTTATTAGTCAATCCATTTCTATATGCATCATATATATATATAATATAACTATTATATCCATTGAAATATTTTTATCTCATGAAATCACTATAGGTGTTTAAGCTTTTAGATATTTAATTTTGAATCTTATTCAATTAAAAATAATAATATTTTCCAAAAATATTAATATATGACACCTTATACAACACATGGTTTTTGTTATATATCTTATAATAAAATCTAGTTATATATATTCATATATAAATTCATCCCATGAATATAATGTATGAAAATATAATATGTAAAGGATTAAATTCATATAAAACCAAAATCCCTATAAGGGTAATCATAGTGTGATAGGTATCCAACCCGCAATTCTCTTAGATTGAGCCTAAGTCCATGGTTCTATGAGAATTTCTTACTAAATTACCATTATCCATGGATCAATGCTCAAGGTATTCCATAATTAAAATTAAATTATAACACCTAATATGAATAAATCATAACCCACCCTTATTATTGAATTTATAACTAAAATAAGAATTCATAGTCTTAGTTGAATAAAAATTAAATATTTTATGCCTTACCTAGCATATAACTCCTATGTGCATGGAATGAAAATTATAAGAATAATTTTAAACAATTTAAACTTAATAATAAAATATTTATAATATTAATAATTTATATGCTTGAATATTAGAAATTAATTTCATAAATAAATGAAAAATTAATATATATATATATATATATATAATAAGATATAATGAATTTATATGATTATAAATTATATCAAAATTGGTTTTTAAACTGTCTAAAGTTACATGGATTCAAAAAAGTTGAATGTTTTTGAGAATTTTATTTTAAAATTTTCTCAAAAACCACATCATGGATTCACTCCCCTTAATGTTTTAGAAAGTGAATTACTTGAATATCCCACTTTAAACAATGAAATGGTTTATAAGAACAAGATATTTTCATTCTAGGCTCATGAAATAAAAAATAACCAATGAACAATTTCAATATATGTTTTTTTATATAGAAATCCAATTTTAATAAACAAAAATTGTTTTGTAAGGAATGCATGATGTGTAATGTAAAAAATTGATGTTTTGTTTTATGATAAGAAAAAACACAACACACTTCCAAAAAATGAATTTTTATTGAAATATTTTATAAACTAATACATATTTTAATAAACTAAATTGTTTTTTAGAAAATAATTGTAAACCATAATATTGTTTTATAATGGTTTAGGAAAAATACCAAATTATTTTCCTTTTTTACAAACTTCATCTTATCAATTTTTCAATATCTCACTATACATGCATTATTTTTTCCAAGAGTGAGTTTAATTGAGTTCCCTAAACTAAAAACAACAGGGGTGTTTAACCTCTAAAGGTATCCCCAACCACTAGAATCACCAAACAGTTATCGGGATCATTTTCCTTTAAAGGTGTACCAACACCTCCTCCATAAAGGTGAATGATGATGAGATATTATAGAGATCTTAAACTATTGGAGTTAGTTCCCTAGAACCAACTAATTTTTACTTTTTATTACATGTATATTCAAATAAGTGAATATTTAAATAAATATCTTATCAAATAATGATTGTTCTTTGGTATAAAATTGATGTGATAATCTCTTAGAGTATCGTTCACATTGATATGGTCATAATAGTTCCTAGCTATGATGAGAAAATTGAGATTCAATGATGATATCTATTAAGTATAGTTCTACAGCCAGATAACACACTATGATAGGAAAAATTGATATAGAATTTCAAGTGTGAGTAATCATAAGTGGATGAGGCTTCTTATAAAGTTCACATTTGGTAATCTCCACGATGAGAGATAATGGGAACTGACCCGCCAGTAGGAATTTCACATGTTTTTATGTCATCAGATATTCCTATATATGAGTGTGTGAAATGGTCCTTAGACTTTATAATTATTATTAATTCTTATTAGGAATCACAAACTTAGATTTACTAACCAAAAACATGACACCATATGTTCGCGGGAAGTAGGGTACGTTGGGAGCATCACAAATGAGTTGTTATTAATAATAATTCAAGGAAGTATTTTCCCCTTCCATATTTATGAAAGTTGATATCTCAAATATTTTATTAGAATATAACTTTCACATTAAAATACATGGAAATTGTATAATGATGTTTATTTCAGATAGTCAAAGAAATATGTATCAAACTTAATGGTTGATGTCACAGATATGAAACCAGTTTGATGAGATATTGCGCCAAATGGATTATATTAAATAGTGAGTGTTTGTATGCGATTATCAACATTGCAACATTAAGTTATTTCTCTGGGATTTTCTAAACCATTTCTATATAGTAATCTCAGACTTTAGGAAAGCCTACCTAATGCTAATGAGAAAGAATCCCAGAGGGTCACACAGTAAGTGTTTCCATTGACCTTGATTATTTTTTATTTCAATTTAATTATTAGAATTAAAATTATTCTCAAGAGCGAGGAATAATATTATTCATGTTGTATTGATATCTAATATTCACAAGGTACTAAATAATTATTAATTTATTAATAAAAAATTTATTTGATTTCATGAATATATAATAACTATTTATTTGTTGGTTTGTGAATTAAATATTTATTTTATTTATTGAATATTTTAATAATTTTTTATTCACTAGATTGTGAATAAAATATTTATTTATGGATATTTTTCAGGTATTTAATAAATTTCAAGGAGTTTGAGCAGACCATGATCACTTCTGATGATGAATATTAATTTACATGTCAGTAAAATAATATTTATCATTGCATGAGTTAGTGTGCACCATAAAATAATAATATTATTATTTCTATATAGAATAGTGTTTGTTAAAGATTATAATATTATTTAAGGGATGGTACACAATTAAATAACATTTTAACCTAAACCATAGTTCTATAATTAGATGGTTATATCTATTATGTAAGGTTAATCAATAATTTAGAATCATTGAGCACAACCGACTTCTCTCTCAAATTCCTCCTCTTATCTTTCTCTTAATAATGAGAAGTGGTAGAGAGATTCCTTCAACCATGAAGGAACTATATGTGATCAAGATGAATGATGAAAGATGATTTATCTTCCATGATAGCACCCAAAAATCAATCGATGTTGATTAGAGATCAAAGGAAAATATGTGGATCATAGCTAGAGGGATTATACACTTGGATCCTTACAGGGAAACTAAGGTAATACAAAAAAGAGTTTTCTGGGATGAGGAACATCATCTATGAAGAAATATACTAGAAATAGGTAATCATTTTTCTTACCATTAATTAATTAATTATAATTTTTTTGTGAAAATAACCTCTATGGGTTCTAGGTTTTCCATTATGTCAATATCTGATAGAAAATTTTTGTTGTTCATGGAATTCATGTCATGTACAATGTTGTGAATGTTCCTTGGATAGATAAAACTTTTATGGTTTTCCACCCACCATGGTGATTGCACTGCATCTAGAACCTTCAAGTGGTATTAGAGGGGTCACGTTCAAATTTATAATTATATATTTGATTGTTTATTTTTGTGCATTTAAAATTTAAGATTCATTTCAAATTTTAATTCATTCTTGATCTATCTTATAAATATCATCTCCATCTTCTTCATTCCTTAAAAATTTTAACAATATAGGTAAATTATTAACAAATTTTACACATGAAGATATCATATAGAAGTTCCTAGGATCCTGAATGGATAACACAAGACTACACGACATGTACTCCTTTGTTACACATAGTGCATCCTTATTCATTATAAAAGAATTGCCACATAGATTCTGGGTCTTTGTATAATAATTTTATGTCACGTGCAATAAATTCACCATGTGTATACTAGATAAGGTGGAAAATGAATTTACTAGAGTATATAACATGTAGTTTGAGTGCACATCATGTAACCCATGTATTTTTAAGATGGAAAACACGGGGTCAAACTATGTCATGTAATTAATACATCGGGTGTATTTAATACATGAAACATACAGATTGACAACCATGTAACTATAATTATACACCATGTATCCTCTATACATGTCATGTACTTGATAACTATTCATGAGAATTATAGGCCAAATCCCTTGGTGTGTACTGTTTATATTTAGTGGAGATAAGTACACACTATGTAGTTATCTTGTACATGCTGTATACTTTACATATTTACAAGGAAATATTAAAATTATTAAATTACTCCTTAAAATTTATCGAATCAAGTTTCTTAGGTCATTAAGATGATAATACACACCGGTCATTAGGTTTTATATTATATTAAATGTTTAATTAATTTCATGTAGTATTCGAGACTTTGAATCATGTATCATTAATGTATATTTTCAATTATATGGGATACATAATGTTCATGTGTTCTATGTGTCATTAAATTGGTCGTACACACCATGAAATTATAACACATTCCATGTACACAATATACTATATGAGTGCATTGTTTACAACTAAATGATACTGAATAGTTTGGATAGGTAATCCATGGGTTTCTTCCAAGTACAAAGTTATGTACAATTTTATTGAGTTTTAAATAAAATAAAATAATTTTTTTTATTTAAAATCACAGTTTAAGAGAATTTTTAGGATGTTGGATGAAATAAGATAAAATTAATTAATTTATTAATATGATAATTAATCAGAATAATTCGTGAATGTTTTATATTATTAAAGAACAAATTGAAATTAATGTTGGATAATTATTTTATATGTATAGTTGTTGCATGTGCATGAATGATCACGATCTTGACAGAGACCTGTGTATGTGTTGAAATTAATTAATTAAACTTATTTCATGAGTTTTTAATAATTAATTATTAAATTAAATATGATTACCTATGATTCATCCCTATCTCCTTTATTATGTTGTACTTATGTTTCTAAGGTTATTTATGTAATTAACCTTAACAAATCCTTTAGTTCCCATCACCTATGTGTAGTTATAAATATATTTAATAAATGGAGTTTCTCAAGGTGTTTGGAGGAAGTTCAATATAGATATGAGATGGTACCATCCCAGGTGATACACAGGTGGATAGGTGGAATGATGAAACCCATTCCAAGATCATCAAAATGAGTTATTTCCCCTAGGTCAAATGTTGATTTATTTTACCCTAAATAAATCAATCGTTAGAAAATATCATGATCAAGTAATTTATTTGTTTATTTATTTATGTCTTATGCATTATTTATTTTATGGATTCAAGACTGCGATCACATAAATAAATGAATTAATGTGGAAAGATGTAATATAAATAAATGGATTATGCATAAATTTTTTATCCAACATAGTAGATTAATTAAGTAAAATTCAGTTAATTCTAACATGACATGTAAAGGTTAAAATAAGATAAATATTATGCATAATAAATTAAAATCCTTCAGATATATATCAAGTCAGACTTGACCTTCTATTAATTGATTAATAATGAAAAACATATAACTAAGTGTTTGACCTAACCTCATTTGGAAACTTACTATTATAGTAAAGTTCTTATGAATGTTTTGGGGTGACTTAAAAATCTTACATCAAGAGAAGTAGCCCTCGCAAGACTTGGTGTAACTTAGAGGAAATTATTTGGAAATTCAAGTCAATATTTTAGGATTGAGGAGTCTACTCAATGGATTAAGGAGTCTTAATCCCAAATTTGAAAAATAACTAACTACCTAAATACCTTCAAGCAGCTTGAACAACCCTCATTATGGTTATATATAGTGTAATATATATCCTTGACAATATAATTTCCTAGAAACTAGAAATTATGAGTCTGATGGTGAGGGATAATGGGACTTGATAAAATAGTATGATAATTAATAAAATTATTTATCACATGATTTTTAATCAAGTAGAGTACTAATCACCTATTTTAATTATTGTGGAAAATGGAAAGAACATATAAAATATTGATCATTCCTTAACTCAAAGTATATCCTTACAAATAAAAATTTCTAGATATGGTATAATCGATTATGTGATGCATTATTATCAAAATGTTTATATTAGGTATTGGAATCCCCTAATCCTATCCTGACACCCCAGTAGGTGATCGAAGGTGAAAAGGAAGCCTATCAGAGATATATTGAGGATTCTTCATATGTATGTTTTATTATATTATCAGCTATGTTTGAAGAGTTTATAATAAAATATAAAGACATGGATTATTACACCATAATATCTCATCTTCTTTCTCTTGAAAAAGATTAGGAAAGTCTTGAAATAAATAATATTTTCAATGTTCTATATCAGTGTAAACTAGAAGAAGGATATCTAGCTACTGATCATGATTTCAAAATAATAGGGTATATTGATCAGTTTGTGAAATTTGGCTTCTAATTGGATAATAAGTTATCTATTAATCTTATATTATTATCCTCACCACCAAGGTTATCCTTATTTTTCCAAGCCTAGATAAACAAATGGATAAATTTATTAGGAAACATTTGTTAATACCCTACCAAGTGGATAAAGATTGGTTGAAACCTATTTCTACACCCCTTATGGTGAAAAGTTTTAAATACAAGTATGAAGATCCATTAGATAAACTAAATCCAAAAGATCCTTTACAAAATCCTTTAAAGAGACAAAATATTTAAAGGCAGAAGAATAAACTAGAGGCTATTTTCTTATTATTTGAAAAGAATAGAAAATAGAAAAGAAATTACAATGAATTGAAGAATAAATCCATTGCATCTACATCAGGTATATTCATCAAGTTTATATTCATCAATTTTTTATTAAATAGAATATTATTAAAATATAAATGTATTTAAATATAGGAAATGAGAAATAATAGAAAGGCTATATAGTGAACTCAAATAGATATGATAAAGGGAGATTCCTATATTAGCCAAGGGGAGATCACTATTTCTCATTTCCCAATTGGATTGATTTAAGTTTGTAATAAGTGTTACCAAAACATTTATCCCTATGTTTATCTACAAACAATGCAAAATTATTTCATTTTGGAATAAATTTTCTTATAGTACTCAAATACTAAACTAAAAATTGTATAAATTTTGAATAAAAAATATCCATTGTAGTGAATGATGATTATAAAATATAATAATATTAACTAACTTTGACATGATAATTCTTTATGAAATAAAAATGAAATTAGTTGACATGTTTATACCCATTAAAGTATTTTAGTCTCAATTGATCTATGATACTGGATATAAAAACAAACTACTTATCATGTTTTAGATAAAGAAACCTTTTTAAAATAAAGCTTCATCACAAAGACTTTTAGGGTTCGTTAAAAATGGCCACATAAACTATTAGAAAGCTAAAGGTAAATTCACATACCTCATGAGATTCCTTGAAGAAATTTTAGAAATGATCAGTGAAGTAAATGAGTACACTTGGTAAATATTGAGGAATCTCTAATCTGGATTGTTAGATAGCATATTATCATGAGTAATAATTGATTATATATGTGTATTAAAGGTTATTCCAAACTCATATTTCCTTATATACATCAATTTCACGATGGTAGTAAAAGGAATATCAATGACTAGTCTTATATATATTGAAAATATTCCATTATTCCTTCCAATACATATTTAAAAAATAGAAGTGAAATAACTAACCATATGCCAAATATATTTTCTAATATATTTCATATGAATTTTGATATGATAATAAGGATAATACCAAAAGTGTTTATTGAAAATAATTTGTTAAAATATGGCCTTATCTACAAACGAACATCAAAACACTAGGGTGCATATGAGTTAATGATCTAATATCCACTACAGATATTAACATATAGTCAAGATCAAATATATTTCTATAAAGGAATCATATATATTTAGATATAGTGGGATATGACTTAAATTCTATATGTTAAGGCTCTGGATACACATGAGTTGGCATAGGAATACTGGACTCCATTGATCTTAGTAGGAGGAGTAGTTCCAGAGGAACATACTACATAGGAATATATATATCCAAAGAGATGGTTTATGTTCACCATGGTGGGAGATACATATATTATTATTTTAGAATAAATATTCCTAAAATTAATAAGTAAATTTTAATATGATTAGGTTTAAAATTATGTATAAATTCAATCAATGGATTCCTTGTATTAAGATTTGTGGATTTTGTATTTTGACTATTTTTAAGACTTGATACTGTAGGTGAGTATTAAATAGAAATTTACATGGATGGTACAAGATGATACCGATATAAAAATATAGATTATTGAAAGTTTTAGTCTATAATGAAACATATTTATCAATCATCATGGATAAAATCCTTTTTGAATTCTACTTGTTAAATAATATTTCTACGATCATAATATTATGATATTTATAGAACAAGATCAATTCAAATGCACTTCATTCATGAGTTGCATGAAATCAAAAACCATAGAATATATATTTATATTATTCTAATATTTTATATGCTTGTTATATTCTGTTTGGGTATCTCAAATGATATTCACATGTGCATGATCATGCATGAATGCATGTAAGTTTTTCCAGTGAAATTTTTTGTTTGTTTTTCACAAACCCTAATGGTGTGCACTAATATTGTTTCTCCTACTCGAATCTCTTTTTCACACACACACACACACACACACACACTTCCCTTATTCTATGCATGGGTATCATGCATGTGTATATGAACTTATTATTGGTCTTACTTGAAAATAGTAGTGCTTTTATGTTATTCTTATAGAGCATGGATCTTCTTCATATATTTGGGTGGAAGAGTTCTTCTTCTCAGTAACTTGGGTAGTTCCAGCATGCGTCTCCTTAAAATTTCTCAATTCAATCTCTAGTTCTAAAAATTTCACACTGAGGTAAAACTTCTCATTTTCAAGTATTTTCAGTTTTCCTTCCCACTCAATTGTTAGTTTAATAATATGATCTTCATGTTGTTGAATAACTTCATTAAAAGAGTTTTCAAGGTCTTTTATTTTTCTATATTTGAATTTACATGTTTTGTCTTCATGTTGATAATATCTGACATTCATGGAATCATTGAACAATGTTTCAAGTGCATGGATTACATCTCTAATTTTTTCTCACAGTTCTCTCATATGCATTCCATTGAAATTCTTCTTCAATTATTGAAATATTTTTATTAAAAAGAGTAAAAATTTTATCAAGTAATATATTCTCACGCACAATTAAGTGAACACATCAGAAATTTCAATTGCAATAATATTTTACTACCTCTTTCAATGATATTACTAATCAACCAACACTCCCCCTTGGTTAATATATTTGATATAATCAAGATAAAGTAAAATATGTGAAATTGTGTTACCTATATTTTTAGAATCTATAAAGATACATGACCTTCCAGATATTCATGAAACAAGTCTTTTTAGCATATCCTTTATGTTTTCTCCCCCTAAAGTGGTGAAATTCATTCCATTTAACTAGGTGGAAAATTTCATTAGATAGTATTCAAGATATTCATGATAAAAATCCACCATTATGGAACAATTCAAGTTATTATTATATTTTTAATAATCATTCCAAATTGTTATCTTCCACTTTGTTCATTCATTTCTCATCTTGAGAATGAACATCACCTTCAATTACCTGCAATTTAAGCATACCAATAAAAACCATTTTAATGCATAGAAATAATATAATTTTATGGAATATTTATTACATTACAAAAACACATGCCTAGAGACCATATTAGTTTAGTGCATTTGGAAACAATGAAACATAAACACTGGTCCATAATTGAACGACACTATCTCTCAATATATTCTTTATAACTAGAACCCTACTTAGAGACACCATACATCATACATATCTTCATCACTCGGGGAAAAGAAACATAATAAAGGGTGACCAAAGATTCTCAGTAATGGTAAAAAAGGGTGATACATAAGAATAACATGAACATAAGTGTATGAGAACATAAGCATAACATTAAAAAAATCATAACCTTCATATCAAAGATCACAATCACGAGTCATCACATAAATATTTTTAGTTCATAAGACACAAATCATAAGGGAATAAAAAAACATAATCCATGAGAGCATAACATTGTCATAAGACATGAATTTGTGGCATACACATAATTATAGAAAATCATTTCCAAATTAGTCAAGGATCACTATCAAGGCCATTATTGAGGAAAAAGTCCATTACTATACTGAGTTCACTCCTTGTTCCAGAACAATATTATTGTACCAATTTTACTCATCATTCCAGCCCTATATTACTATATCAGGTTCACTCCCTATTCAATCCATATCTATCTCATGAGATATATAAATCTTTACCCAATTCATTTGTGGGAGATATAGTTCTCACTCGTCACATAATAAAACCCATATTTATGTGTGACACAAGACCTTAAACATTCATCACATCATAACCCATGAAATGAATTGGGTATCATAAACATTTCATCATATCATAACCTATGAAAAAGAGACATGTTCTATAATCATTTCATTATAGTATAACCCATTAAAAGAGGTAAGTTTCATAAGAATATAACCCGTGAAAGAGAAATAGGTTTCATAAAAATCATTAAATCAAAAAATAAACCATTTAGAGAAAGAATATGAATGGTAACTTTGGATAATATCCCCACTAATTCATGATTAACACTAAAATATTCCCTCTTAGATTGAAAATCATTTTTAAAGGATCATTTAAAACTTTTCTTGAGGAAAATATCCTTTATTCTTTTAAAAATTCTTTTTAAAACATAAAAATTTTAGAAAAGCATTTCCTTTGAAAATAAATTTGAAAAAATACAATGGATTCTCCAAATTAAATATTTTTCTTGATATCATAATATTCTATTCATATCGTATACATAAAAATGAAGGTTCCTTTCACATTTTTGGTAAAAGCCAAATGAGCATTGTTTTAGAAAATGACATGAAAATTCATTTAAATAATTTTTTTAAAACTTAAAAAATGGGTAAAAGTATATTTTAAACATTATAATATATTTATAAAACATTTTTGAAAATATTTTTATAAAACATGGTTTTGAAGGAAAATATATTTCCAATCAAAGAGATAAATAAATTCACATTTTCATAAAAATATTTTCTTAATAATTTTGAGTACCAAAGACTGGAAATATGGTACCGTTACATGAATATATCATGAATAACTAGAGGATAAGATAATTAATTTTAATTCTTGAGAGTTATATCAATATATTTCAACATTAGAGACTTAATAAAAAATAATCCTGATAAACGATGTGACTGTAACATTAAATCCATACCACTTTAGTAAAATCGAATCATAATCCCCATGAAGTAATAACATAAAATGAGATATAAAATATCATGAGGATGAAAAAATTCATGATATTACATTTCAAGGGGATATATATACACCTTGTTAAATAATATAGGCACACAACATAACATATGTCGCAAAGAAGGAAAATTGATACCAAAAATACCCTTATCGCTTTGGTAACATTTTAACCGTAAAAAATATGAAATAAAATTCATAAAATGGATATTTAAATCCCAATAATTGTCATTATAAGAATCATAAAATACATCCATGGTCAGTATACACACCACAAATAAGAAATAGGTGGTAAACATGGCTTATGTGTCACAAAAACTAAAAGTGAGACAGAATTCCCTTACCTTAAGTCTTGAATTCTATCATACTCATTCAATAATAATTTATAATAAATATATGTTTATTATAAATATATTAAAGAACCATATTCATGTATATAATACCGTATATGATTTTCTTATGACCTTTTATTATCTGTTTTTTAAAAATTCCATGTTAACGTTATGTTTCGGGTAATAATCACTATGTTGTTCATATATGTTTTGATTTATTATATTTTTGGTCCTATTCCTTTAATAATTATTTTATAATATATATAATTATAAAAATGATATAAATATCACATATAATTATTATATATTTATTTATAATAATCTATAAAAGATATAAATAGAAGATTAAATACACCATTCATAGAGACGGTAGGCCGCACATTCAAATGAACGTAATTAAATGATATATTATCATTCTAGAATAACTTTTATTTCATATATATATCACCTAATTTTATTAAACCCATCCTTAATACATTAAATATATAGCGTGAATGAATCACATCGATTCACGAGATGGTAGTCTATTGTACACATGAATAATGTTATCATATTCCCAAAAAGGGGAAAGCATGAAGGTATGTGTGATATAAAAATTATAAAAGAATAATAATTTCATTTATATCATAAATATCATATATAAATAGTATTTACATAATTATGACCAACCTTGAGAAGTTGTAATGGAAAAAAGAATGTCATCAGTTCGTGAGGCGGTAGTCCGTCGTACAACGAACAATGATATCGTAACCCATTTGATGGACGCGTGTGTGGTTTTAGGTCATAACCTTAACATAAAAACATATTAGTATATTTAAGATAATAATTTTATTATATAATCATGATATAAATATAATTAAATGGGTTTGATTAAGAAATAAAACAAAAACATTCATTGATGAACATTACCTCTTCTTAGGGTATCTTCTTTTGGTTTGCACAAAATACCTTCCTCATTTGGATTTATGAACAAACTAAGGATTATAGGTTGAGATCAAAGAATTTTATAAGTGATTTGGGTAGGTTTTGACTAAATCAATTGGGTTTTAAGGAGTGAAGATAGGGGTGACATTTTATAAGAGAGGTTAGTAGAAAACTTGTATATTTTTGATAGATAGAATTGCTTCCACATTTTTCATATGAAAAAAGTGTAAAAAATGGTAAAAATTAGAATATTAGGCATGATAAGGTCGAAATATGTCCATAAAATGAGGTTTTGAAAATTTTGGGGTCATTTTTACACCTTTGTTCCATGTTTACCCACTAAGTAATCTTATTCTTACCTTAATCACTGTAATTAATTTTAATTTATTTCACTAATTACTTTGGTAAAAAATTAAGTTGGCTTTATTATAAATTAGAAATTATTATTATTAAAAAAATTTAATTAATTTTTTCAAATTACAATCACATAATTAGAGAAAATTAATTTAAAATTAATCCTGGAGATGCGATGAGAAAGAGGGTTTTTAAAGCGAAAATGTTCAAAATTTTACAAAGTTTTTATATCAAATTTCAATATGAAATTAATTCCAATGGCATAAATTTGATTAATATATTTATAATTTAACTAATTATTCTTTAAAACTATTTTAAAATATAATTTAACTTTATTAATAAATTAAATGAAAAGACAACTTTCAATTAAAATTCAGTATTTTTCACTATTCATAAAAAATGAAACTTTTTAGAAAATTCCTAAAAATAAACCCTAAGATAATTTTAAAATTATGAATTAAAAAATGAAGTTGATTTTATCAAATTAATTTTCTAAAATTTTAAAAAATTAATTTTATGAACACAAAAAAAAGAATAGATTTTGAGAAAATAGTATTTTCAAAACATATAAAGGCTTTAATGAAAACTATATATTTTATTATAAATATTTATTCTTTATATAAAATCATTATACTTATTATTTTAAAAGTAGTTATTACTATTCATATCACTAGGGTTAATAAATAGGTTATAATAGTCGCATTTAAATAATTATATTAATAATATATTATTGTTTTGTTAAAACTCAATGTCGCATGTAACGCAAACTAAGTTGGTGTTATGTGTAGTGAAAGCATAACATGGTGTTGCATGTAATTAAATCCATAAAATAAATTTAATTTATTCAAAAATAATGTTCCTAAAACTCGGGGTGTTACATTCTACCCCCCTTAAAATGAATTTCTCCCTCAAAATTAGTCATTCTGATACAAAAAATGAGGATGCTTCCACCTCATCATACCCTCAAGTTCCCACATAGATTTCTCAATCTGATAGTTTTTCTACAAAACTTTAGCCAGTTGAGTGGTCTTATTTTGTAGAAATTTCTTTGTACAATCTAGAATTTCCACTGGTTATTTCTCATAAGAAAGATCTTGATCCAGTGGTATGACCTATGAGTTCATTACATGTGAAAAGTTAGGTATGTACTTCCTTAGGAGAGATACGTGGAACACATCATATAATTAAGAGAGTTTTGGTGGAAGTTCCAAGAAATAGGCTACTATCTCGATTCAATCAATAATTTTAAAGGGACTGATATACCTAGTTCTTAGTTTCCCTTTCTTCTTAAATCTCATAACATTCTTCCACAGAATTTTTTTTAGAAACATCTTGTCACCAACTTAAAATTCTATATTTTGCTGGTGATTATCAGCATAAAATTTCTGCCAAATCTGAGCTACCTTGATGTCTTCTGAATATCTCTCACCTTCTCTACCATTTCATTAAATATGTTAGATCCCAATATATTTCTTTATCCAACTTCATTCCGACACATTAGATCTCTATATTTATTTCCATATAGGGATTCATAAGGAGCCATCTAAATGTTTGATTAAAAGATATTGTTATAAAAAAACTAAACTAGAGGAAGGTTTTTATCTCAACCACCTTTGAAACCCAAAGAAAAGTATCTCAACATATTCTCTAGGGTTTGAATTATTATTTTAGACTGACCATCTATTTGGGGATGATACATAGTATTGAAACACAACTTTATATCAAGATCTTGTTGAATACTTCTCCAGAACTTTGAGGTAAACCTCCTATATTGACCATAAACAATATAATGTGGTAATCCATGAAACCTTACCACTTCCTTAAAGTATATCATGAAAATTTGATCCAGATATAAGTCTTCTATTATAATGATTAAGTGTGCTGACTTAGTAAGGTGATCAACTAAAATCCCTATAAAATTATTCCCTTTATAATTTTTAGGGATTCCAATAACAAAATAGATGATTATTTTCTCCCATTTCCACTATTATATGAGTAATGGATGCAACATCCCCTTAGAATTTTTTATTTTAGCCTTAAATTTTTGTCATATTAAGCATCAAGATAAAACTCTATGATATCTCTCTTCATTCCATCCCAAAATAAGTATTCTATAAAATATATATACATATTAATACTTACCAGATTAATAGATAATGAATAACTATGAGATTACTCTAATATATTCTTCTTCAAATATGGTATTGAAGGAACACATACATGATTCCTGAACATTATCATTTCTTCATGATTAAGGTTAAACTCAGGAACATTTCTAACCTTATTTTGTATCTTTTCATCTTCCTTCTATGACTCTTTAATCTTCACTTGGATATATGGTTGAACACTAAATTGAGTAAGATAGTATTTTTCCCATTCCTTTTGGATTTCCATATCCATAATTTATAAATCAATAAATATTGGATTCTTTTTTATCCTCATCATGGATAAGCTAGCATGATCCTTTCGACTTGAAGCATTGGCTACCTTGTTTGAATTCTCAAGGTGGTAATGTATTGAGCAGTCATAATCTTTAATCACGTATAACCATATTCTTTGGTGCATATTCAAATCTTTTTTGTGTGAATATATACTTTAAACTATTATAATCGGTATATATATCACACTTTTCTCCATAAAGATAATGCCTCCATATCATTAATGCAAAAAATACCATAGCTAAATCTAAATCACGAGTTGGGTAATTTTTCTCCAGAATATTCAATTTTCATGAGGAATAACCTATAAACATGTCATTTTTAATAAGAACACATCCCAATACCTTCTTGTATGTATCAATATAGATTTCACAACCTTCTCCACTATAGGGTAATGTAAGAACATATGCACTGACTAACCTTCTATTCAGTTCCTTGAAATTTTACTCACATTCATATGTCCAATGGAACATGGCTCCCTTATGAGTTAACATGGTTGGAGGATTAGATAGTTGTGAGAAATTTTTTACAAACCATTGATAATATCCAGTTAAACTAAGAAAAATACAGATCTCATTCACCATGGTAACTCTAGGCCAACATTCAATAGACCCCGTCTTTGATGGATCTACTAATATACCCACTCTTGAGATTATATGACCTTAAAATGAAACTATTTTCATCCAAAATTCACAATTTGTAAATTTTTCATATAGTTTCTCTTTCCATAAGGTCTTTAGTACAATTTTCAATTGATCTTCATGCACTTCCTTTATCTTTAAATAAATAAGAATATTTTCTATAAATACTAACACAAACTGATTAAGGTAATCTATAAAGACTCTATTTATTAAACCCATAAAGATAGGAGGTGAATTAGGAATACCGAAAGGCGTCACTATATATTAATAGTGTCCATAAATTGTATAGAATTCCATCTTGGGTATATCCTCCTTATTGAACCTCAATTGATGATATCTATAATGAAGGTTAATCATGGAAAGGTGCTGAGATATATGTAGTTGATCAAACAAGTCATCAATATGGAAAAGATGATAATTGTTCTTAATTATGACCTTGTTCAGATCCTGATAATTAATTAAGAGTTTTATTGATCCATCATTATTTTTCATAAAAAGAACAGGTGCACCCTAAGGTGACACACTTGGATGAATAAATACTTTATCAAAGTTTTATTGTAATTTCTTCTTTAATTACTATAACTCTATTGGGGACTTTATATAGGGAGTCTTAAAAATTATCATGGAACCATGTATGAGTTCTATTGATAATTCAAATTAATGTTTTGGTGGAAGGATAGAAAAATATTCTAGAAAGACATCCAAAAATTTCTGAACAAGAGTCAT
The DNA here is from genome assembly GCA_963277665.1 of Viscum album. Lineage (NCBI taxonomy): Eukaryota > Viridiplantae > Streptophyta > Magnoliopsida > Santalales > Viscaceae > Viscum > Viscum album. Next base: position 1,232,274,116 of record OY728140.1, on the reverse strand, counting down.
ATCATCAATATCAATTTTATCCCCAAACATTTGTGATAAACACTCCTTCTGAATGGGAATTAAGACCCATAAAATAGATGTAATATCCATCAAAATTTCATAATTATCATCACATTGATAGACAATCGTAGGTTGGTTTGTAATATCAAACATAACTTCCCTTCCTTGATTATTTATGTGGTATTTATGCAAATAAATCCAACAAATGCTTAATATGACATCAAATTCAACCAGAGGAAGAATGAAAAGATTTGCAGGAAGCACATTCCCACCAATGTCAATCAGAGAGGAATGATAGAACTGAGATGCGATCATCATACCATTAGGGGTTTTCACCTCTAATTAAACATCAAATCATTTGGGTGGAATCTTGATACCCTTAAAAATTATTTATATATAAAGAATGGGTAGATCCAGAGTCAAATAAGACATTAATAGTTCTAGATTGGATGGTATGTGTACCGTTCACCATGTTTTTATCACACCCCTTATAAAAAATAGTGATCACATGAGATTTAATCTTTTCCCTTGAATTAATAGGCTGGTTATGTCGATCATCATCATTAACCCTCAGGTTTGGTCATTAGTTACCAAAATTACCATTGTCCTTACACTTGAAGCACTAAAGTGGGGGAGGTGCATTCTGTGTAGCTTTCTATCTATTTACATTTCTAGTTAACTTTATTCCCTCACATCAAAAATAAATTACCCAATGAACTCCCCTTAAACACTTAAAACATTTAGTAGTATTCTTAAAAAAATTTTCTCCATGATTCTTCCCACACTTTGAGAATAATGGAAAGTTAATCTTCTTCTCTCTATGGTTTTTAGATTTCCCTTTGAACTCCATATTCCTTTTCTTTCAAAACCATGAGATTGATACATAACTACAACATTTATTTTCACCTTGATTTCATATAGAACAATATCTTCATAGCTATTGAAGTCTATTATGGATAAAACCCTTTAGAGACTTGGTTTTAAGCCAATGAAGAATCGAACAACCTTAATTTTAGGTTAGATGATAATACCAGAAGCATACCTTGCATGTCTTGTAAAAGTTTCCTCATAGGTTGTCATGACCTGACCCGATGGAGCTTGAGAGAAAACTACCTCAAGCATGCCTCTATAGACCAGGGTATGGTGATAAGAACTGGAAGGCATAACTAATTTGTGAGGAATTTTCATAATGTAGCTGTATTCACACATCTGACCATCTTAATGCAGAAGTGCCGAGAAAATAAATAAAAATATGAAACATCTAGAGTAATAACCACACATGAAAAACCTTTAAGTAATATAAAGAGTATGATAGTGTAAAATGGAAAGTAAAAAGGTTAAAATACATGCCAAAATAGAAAAATTTCCCAACTTGAAAAAACTAGAAAAGTAAATGTTGAGAGATCTGAACTCTTGATCTCCAAGATCCTACCGCCATATGCGGTCAATGCACTAGGGTATCACTATGCTTCTCTATAGTAATTTATGTCATATCCATCTTTTTTATAAGACAAGAAATGTGTGGGAAAATCCCATGTAGGGGTGAGCATATATATACCCAGTAGGACACCCCAAAATCTGAAGGGGACGTAGTAAGTGACACTATGAGAATATACAATAGATAAATCAACTGAAATCAAGTGAGTAACAACATCCAATGACATAGATACAGGTATATATATATATATATATATATATATATATATATATGCTCAAACCAAAGAATTACTAATGAGAGAGAAAGAGGATCACCATCTCATAGGCTAACATAGGGTAATGAGTCTGTCTGTAGCTTCAAAGTTCCATCAATGATGCCCAACATCTCACCCATTTGTCCGAAGAAGTAATATGGAGGACCCACACCCTAGTGTGGCAGGGTAATATTATCTCTATGGATAGAGGAACCGAACCCTAATGCCACAGGGGAGTGCCATCTCTATTTTCATAATGAGTATGGAGGACTCGTTTACTAATATGATAGGGGAGTACCATCTCCAGGTATAGAGTGCCTGCTCCCTGGTGCGATAGAGGAGTACCACCAATATGATAAGAAGTACAAAGGACCCACACACTGATACGATATCAGAGTACCGTCTCCATGAATAGAGGACCCACATACTATTATGATAGCAAAGTACCATCTCTATATCTATAAAAAATTATGGAGGACCCAAATACTTTTAAGACATGGGAGTATCTTCTCCAGGCATAGAGGATTTTTCCCCTGGTGCTACAAAAGAGTACCACCTCTATCTGGACTTTGATGACCCTTCCTGATCACAGCCATTGTCGATCTTGACCTAAAGAAGTATCACAGTCAGAACATATCATCATACCTAAAAAGACACCATAAAGTACATCATCATGTTTTATGAAAAAAATTCCTAGAATAACCTATTTACTTTCCCAAATTAGACACCTATTGAAAAAATGCATTTCACTATATAATGCATGAAGGGAGCTTTGTGGGTCCCACCAATGATTCTGAATTAAATACTCGATATTGATCTCAAAATTCCTATCTCAATATTAGGGTCATGATATCATTGACTATAACACCCCAAGATTTTATGGTACTCCTCTTTTAAAATTTAACATCTTTGATAGTTTATGCTTCACGCAACACTGAGTTTAAAATCGTAATATACTGTTAAATATGACAGTCGGAATTGTAATGTGACCATTATGAAAAGTAATATGACCAATAGAATAGTATATTCACTTATGAAAGTATAAATAAAATTTAGGTATCCTATAAATGAAAATGTGGTATATTTATATCATGAAATAAGTAAATATATGTTTTAAAAATGATAAATTAAGTGTTGGTATTTTTGTGAAACAAAAATGTTTATTTACAATTTTATAATTAATATAATGATTTAAAATAAAATTTATTTTCATAAAATAGATTCATAAATTAATATTTTGTTGTCTTATTATTATAATATAATTTAATGGGACCTTAATTAATTTTTCAAAGTGTCATAAAATCAGTTATAATTTTAAAATCAATATTTTTCAAATAAATGACGATTTTAATTAAAAATTAATTTTCTCATATTTAGAAATTTTTTTCATAAAATAGAGTCCATTTTTTAATTCTACATGTCTAAAAATGGTAAGGGTAATTTTTTTGGATTTTTCTAAAATAGTTGAATTTTTGGTGAATAATGAAATGTAGTAATTTATGATATTTAACATTATAAGAAAATAAATAGATTATTGAGTCATTGATAATGTAGGGATGAGGTACACATTCATTAGTTATAACTCACATGCTCTAGTTACTATATTTATTCATAATAATCAATACTATTTATAGTATTGATCCAAAATAATAAACCAATGAATAAAATAATTAAAAAACACCCCTCTCCTCCACTATAAATACCACCTCTCACCACATATTCTCCTCACAACTTCAAAGACTTGAATATTTTAAAATTTCTTCCCAATATATCTCCCAAACTTCTCCCCCACATTATTTTCTTTATATACTCACTAAAAATACCATTTCAAAGTTCTTTAACGAGGTTCTCATGGAGTGGAATTCAAGAGGTAAAACCCCCTTTCGTTCTTTTATTTTTATTTTATCATACTTTACTCAACTTATTTATAAAAACATGATTGATAACCCTAGTATATTATTTATAAATTAATTTTATTATGTTAATGGAATATTAATCATCAACCACCTTCTCCTCTCCTGTTTATTATGAAAATTAAAATATCGGCCGCAATGTGTCCATTTACTGCCATCATGGATGATGCGTTTTCATTACCACCTTCAATGTTTGTCATAAAAAAAATTTTATGGTTAAAAAAATTATAATATGTGTATTAAAATTTATTTAGTGTTCTAGAACTAGTATATATACATAATATTAATTAATAAGACACAACTAGTTAGTGATGAATGAAAAAATACCAAAATAATCTAAACATATAACATTAATGATTTATCTAATGAATCATACCCATATCTAAAAAAAATGTTAAATAAGACCATTAAATATTCTTTAAGTTAATTAATAATATATAATTTAAATTCTGAAAAAATATACTTATTTTATATGATTTTTTATACATGGATACAAGTGAATCAATCATGAAAACCAAGAAAAAGAACACTCCTAAACGATGAAATTAAATATTATAACTCATAAAAAAGTCAAAAAATGAACTTAATAAAATTATAATAAATAAAATAAATGTTTAATAGTTTATTAATTAAATTTTTAATTAATCTATTTCATTATCCATAAAATTAAGTGCAAGTGCAGAACACTTTAAAACATAATGTAAGGGTTTCTTCCCAAACCTCTATTTTCTTTTGGGATATGCTTTATCTCTCTTTAACCCAATGTAATTCTTAATTATTATTATGTAATACTCCAAAATTCTGTTTGTATGTTCCAAATATATTTAACTATATCAATTATTATTTATTTTATGGGTAGATATATGTTTTATAATGTTCCCTTCTCAATTCCTCCTGATAAGCAAACCCGATTGAAGGGAACCTCCCAATTTCATATGAATTTTCAAGAAAACTCCATAATATGTTTTAATCCACAAATATTTTTTTAAAAACACAATTTTTATCATAAGAAACTATCTTATTTAATTTCTGGTTTTATGAAAAAAATCATTCCTTTGTACGCTTTAAATACCCATTTATATTTTCCCTTAAACCGCACTAAAGTGGCTCACTTCTAAAGCTTATTAAACACTCTTTTTACATGTTTTTACTTCAGTTGAAAAATTTAAGTATGAATATTATTTTAATATTCCTAAAATATAATTTAATTCTATTATTTTCTAGGATATACATGTTTAAAATCTGATTTTTATGACAAATACAAATGATTTTCCAAAAGAACTCTTCTTTCCAAAGTAAAAGGGTATTTCTCTCAATAATTTCTCAATGATTTTATTAGAGTATTTTTATATATTTAAATACCCTATATTTAATCTTATTATTAATTTATATTGACCTCTTATGTTACCATATACCATATTTTATTGAATTGTTTATGATTATTTTGACTGGGAATGTACTATATTGATACCATTCACCATTTTACTATGGATAGTTTATAATTATGTTTACTGACTGGGGATATTATTTACATTTCATATGATAGTTTAAATATTAATGTATATATTGATTATTTTTACCCCTTTCATACGAGGAATTCATTGGACTTAGTAAGTGATAGGAGGGTCCCTCTATAGCCCCTCGATGCATCAGTAGGTACCATGAGACAAACTGGACCGGGTTTTTACCCATTTATGTATGGTGTCTTAGCCAAAGCCACAAAGGTATGTTTATTATGTCTCACATTATTCATTCCATCATTATGATATTTATAATTGATACTCCATGTGATTATCTTACTAGTAGAATATCCATGGTTAAGTTTCATTCTCATGTGATTATTTATATGGAATTATTTGACCAACTTTTATTCCTTCCATATTATGCTCAAGATTATGTTTTGATGGCATGAATTTTTAGTTATTCACATTTCCATATTGTTTATGTTTATTTATGATAGATTATATTGTATTTTTTACCCTTACTGAGCATCTGAGCTCACCCCTTTCTTATGTTTTATTTCCCCAAAATGCTAAGATGTATATTATGATTGACATGTAGGGATAAGCTAAGAAAATAGAAGTTTTTTTCAATGGAGTTTCTATATTGTTTTTTCATTTCAAGTTATAATGTAATTAATATGTTTTTATATGGTTTTCCAAAGCTACTAAACTATTCGATCTTTTGTGATGAAATCCCTTATTCATAGTACCAATGTAATAAAGTAAGGCACACAATTTGAGTTATTGGGGTTAGGGTCATTAAAGTTGGTATTAGAGGAAGTTTAGTAGAACATTTGGAAACTAGGAAAAACATAGATTAGGGATATATAACCCTATAACTAACTTTGGGAATATTCTCAAAGTAACCAAGATTATGATTTAGAGATTAGTTATACCTAAATTTTCAATTTAGGATTATGTAATTCACTAGTTCTAAAATTACACATTATGTTTCATAATGTTATGATATAATCTAATGTATTACATTGTTTAGAAATGGCACATAGTGGAAGGAATGGAAACTATATCAATGCATGTATCCCATGTAGGGATTTTCCTCATATGAAAAATAATGATGTTGGAGTTAGAGCTACAACTAGAGTTGAAAAACTTATAAGTATACAAGGAAAACTGTAATAGTTTATGAGCAATAACCTTACTCGTATGGAGCATCCCAATCCATAATGCAGTGTAACAATGTTAGACCGCTTTATGTGATAACAACATCCATCATTAAATGAGACTACAAACCCATTTTTAGCTGAGCAATGGATAAGTTCCTTAGAGAAGATATTTATCACCATGGGAAGTAATGAAAGGGAGAAGGTTATCATGACAGTTTATCCTCTTTTGGGAGATATGGATCAATGGTGGTCATTAATTCAAAATAAAAAAGGAGAAGGAAGAAATTGAAAATATGAAATGAAAGGATTTTAAGGAAATTTTCTTAGAAACCTATTTACCTTGGAAACCGTGAGAAAATATGGAGCGGAAATTCTTGAGTCTTAGACAAAAAAAAGTATGAAAAAATTTCCAAGTATGAAGACAACTTTACAAGGTTAGAAAGGCATGTTGTGGACTACATGCATAATCCAAGGAGCAATATTAACTATTTATTTGATGGTCTTAAACCAATTCTACAAAGGTAAATTGAATCCCATAAATTCTAATCATATGAGGATATAGTATCATGTTACATCAAGATATAGAAGTAATTTTCCAAGCCATATGCCTTTGAAGGGAAGCAAGATAAGAAGAGGGATGTTGAGTACCATAGAAAAGGAAATAATTTAAAAAGGAAGAAGGGAAGAATAGAATTTACAACTTGTAATAAATGTGGAAAGAAACATCATGGAACATGCCTATTGGGAATGATAATTTGTTACAAGTTTGGAGAAAAAGGACACTATGACCATGATTATAAGAGAAATAAAGAAGATAGAAATTTGAAATGCATCATTTTTAAGGATTTGGGACACTATGAAAATTATTGTCCTGAATGTCAAGGATAATTTACCCAGAAAAGGACAAGGGATCAAGGCCATGATTATATAGTCATAATATCTAAGGATGAATTTCATAATGATATGGTGGAAGGTACTTTAGTCATATCCTCTAATTTAGATAAATATTTATTTGATTCTGGATCAAAACATTCCTTTATATCTTCCTAGTTTTCTTTAAAAATTAGATATTTACAATTCACCTTAACAAGGGAGTTGTTAGTTAGAACTCCAAGTGGAAACATTATTGAAACAAAGATGTGTCGAATAGTTTCTATTATAACACATAAGTGTGCTCTAATTGCTGATTTTATTATCATAGATATGGTAGATGTTGATATAATATATTATATAGAATAAATTTCAAAGTATAATGAAAAAATTTATTGCAAAGAGAAAGAAATTATTATTTGGGATGAAGAAGTGGAATTTCTTATCTTTATAGGGGATAATTCATCATCTGATTCATATCTGGATTCACCTCCAGTATCTCTTGTAAATGTGATTCTTGGAGAATAAGAGAAGATAAAACCTACAGATGGAAAATGTGGTCTCCAAATTGTGTATGTATGTATTGGATAGTAATACATTAATGTATTTATAGAGGATTTAACTAGACATCCTCCAAGTCAAGAAGTTGAGTTTTCTATTGATTTAATCCTTGATGCAAGACCTATATCAAAGTCTCCTTATAGAATGGCCATAGTGGGGTCAATAGAGTTAAAGAAACAACTAGAGTAATTGAGAGATAAGGGATTTATACACCCTAGTGTTTCAACTTTGTGCGATCTTATTATTTTCATTAAGAAGAAATATGGATCTATGAGGTTGTGCATTGACTATAGGAAGATCAATGCTATTAAAATAAATAACAAGTATATGCTACCTCATATAGATGAATTATTTGATCAACTTCATGGAGGTCAATATTTTTCAAAAATTGATATTTGTTCTAGATATCATCAATTGATTGTGAATTAGGAAGATATTCCAAATAAAACATTTTGAACAAGTTATATACATTAGGAGTTTATAGTAATTCCATTTGTACTGACTAATCCACCCTATGTTTTTATGGATCTAATGAACAGAGTGTTCGAGGAATATCTTGATGAATTTTTTATGGTATTTATTGATGATATATTCATATAATACAAAAGATATGAGGATCATGATAGCCACGTGAAGAGTATTCTGGAGAATTTTAGAAGAAAAGAGAAATACGGAAATATTAGCAAGTGTGAATTCTGGCTTCAAATAGTTTATTTTCTTGGACAAGTTGTCTCTAAGGATGGAATCTTAGTATTTCCTGCAAAGAAAAATGTAGTCCAGGAATGTCCTACAACAACGAACATAACCGAGGTATGTAGTTTCATTGATTTATCATGTTAATACCAGAATTTCATTCAGAATTTTTACTGATTAGCTAACCTATTAACCAAGATTACTCATAAAGGGGTTAAGTTTATTTGGAAAATGGAATGTGAAGAATGATTTGAATAATTGAAAATGAGATTAGTGAGTGCTCAGATTTTGACACTCCTAATAGGAAATGGTGAATTTGTGATTTATAGTGATGCGTTAAAGAATGGGCCTGGATGTTTCCTTATGCATAATGATGGATTTATTTTCTATGCATAAATTTAATTAAAAACTCATGAAAAAAACTATAAAACTCATGATATTGAGTTAAGAGCTATAATATTTTCATTCAAGATATAGAGACACTATATCTATAGTGAAAGATGTGAGATATATACAGATCACAAGAGCTTGGAATATATCTTCTCACAGAAATAAATCAACATAAGGCAAAGGAGATGGCCTTAGATACTCAATAATTATTATTGTTCAATACAATACCACTCAGGGAAGGAAAATAAGGTAGTAGATGCATTGAGCATAAAATATCATGGAGTTATGAATTAAATGAGGATTGACAAGGATCCTATGTATATATATTTAGAAAATATGTATATGTTAATTATCAAGGAAGGTGAAACATTACTAAGTTTTCATTTGGTTTACCAACCATATTTATTAGAAAGGATTAAAAGTTCTCAGTTTGATTATGAGAATTTACAAAGGAAAATTAAAGTTTTGAATGATGGGAATTTGTTAAAATTCATATATGAATATTGAATTTTGAAATTTGGGAAGATTATTTGTGTTCCCTCTATAACAAAGCTAAAAAGGGAATTATTGGATGATTCCTATAGCTCAAATTTCTATATATACCCTGGTAGCACTAAGATGTATAGAGATTTGTTGGAATATTTTTTGGTGGGATAATATGATGTGTGACATTACTGACTATGTATCTTAGTGTTTTTTTTTCAATGGTTGAAGGCTTAAATAAAAAATTCTAGAGGATTCTTGCAACCTCTATCTATTCCTCTATGGAAATGGGATGACATTACTATGGATTTCTTCACTAGATTACCAAATACTCCAAGAAATAATGATTCAATGTGGATAATTTTTTATTGAATCACCAAATCTACACATTTCCTTGCTATAAGGGAGGATTTTCCATTGGATATCCTTGTACGACTATATATTAATAAAGTTGTAAGACTTCATGGTGAACCTATTTTAATTGTGTCTGATCGTGATCCGTGATTTACATCAAAATTTTGGAAATTTTTTAAGAATTCTCTTGATACTGAGCTTCATTTGAGTATTGCTTATCACCCTCAAACTGATGGATAGTCTAAATGAACTATTAAAACATTATAATACATGTTGAGGTCCTTCTCACTTTACTTTCAATGTATGTGTGATCAATATTTAAATATGGTAGAATTTTCCTAGAATAATAGTTTCCATTCAAGTATTAAAATGGTACCATATGAAGAATTATATGGAAAGAGATTTCACACACCAAATTGTTGGGATGAATTTGGTGGAAGGAAGATTATAGGTCCAAAACTTGTAGAGGAAATAACAATAAAGGAAAAAACTATTCAAACACATATCAAAGAAGCTCAAATTAGGAAAAATAGTTATGCAGACAAATGGAGGAAAGATTTGTAGTTTCAAGTGGGAGATTATAATGACCTAGGATTGACATACATGGATATTAAATCATTTTAGATGTATATTCAGTACATTACAATAATACATTTCCGAGGACCATAATAGTTTAGTGTCTTTGGAAACATGAAAACAAAATATTTTTTCCTGGTGAAAGATCTTCAATATCTCCCATAAAGATCTCCACCTATAGTAATTTTACCTATAACCATTCTTCGTAACTTGGGGAAAAAAACATAAGAAATAGGTGAGCTCAAATTCTTGGTAAGGATAAATAAAAGACATAAAAAATCATATCAGGAGCATAAGGGTATGAGAAGATGATAAAAAAATATGAGTTAATATCCTTCATAATAAATATCATAATCATGAGACATGGAATAAATATATTGGTAGTTAATATGACATGAATCATAATAAAATCAAAGAGAATAATCAATAATATCATAAAAAATTATATCATAACCAATGTAATGGAATTGGTATCATAAACATGTAAACATATAATAACCTGTGAAGAAGTGACAGGATTCATAATCATTTCATTAAAAACATAGATCGTGAAAAGTAGGGGGTTTCTTAAAAATCGCACCATTAAAACATAAACCATTTGGATAAATAATATGAATTTTATTCTTGAAATATTGCAAAGTATGTCATCATAGGTGGAGATGAATTTTGAAAGATCACTTGGAACATGAATTTTACTTAAAAATCAATTTTTAAAATATAAAAAATTTCCAAACCCTTTTCTTTGAAACCATTTTGAAAACATATAAAGGAATCATGAAAATAATTTAAAACTATTCTTGTTTAAAATATCCTTTATTTGTTGAAATAATATTCTTTTCTTAAAATTACATGAAATTTTAAAAGAAAAAATTTTATTTGAAAATAACCATGTAATCTTGTAGGGGAATATTCATAGAAATAAAAAATTATGAAAGTTTAAAAATCCATTCATTACATATAAGTTAAAATAAAACATTATTTTAGTACTTTTACTGGAAAAGTAAAAAATTACTTTGTTTGGAAAATGAAAGAAATATTCCTTTTAAACCATGTATTAAAAAGTAAAAAATGGGTAAAAATGAATTTAAACATCCATATGAGAATAATAAAACGTTTTATGATTTTTTTATAAAACATGGACATGAATTATAAATATTCCCTAATATAGACTTACAATGAAACAATCCCAAATATGGAAGAGATTGTTAAATCAACACTCAACACTTAATAATCAATAGAATCATTTGCACCATGTAAAAAGAAAATTATAAGAATATGGAAATAACATAATCTTATAGATAAGAAATATAAAATACATTCATGGGTAGTATATATACCACATATAAGAAACAAGTATTGTATGAGGCATGTGTCTCATATAAATAAAGGCAAGACAAAAATAATCCCTTACCTTGTATCTTGACTCTCTTCGTACTTGAACAAGATTCTTGTATAATAAATATAAGTTTATTATAAATATTTTACAGGATCATATTATTATATCTAATACCAAAAAATGGTTGATTATGACTAATATTACCCACTTTTTAATGATATTAAGTTAAGGTTTCAATTAGGGTAATATTTGCTTTGTTTTTCGCATGTGTCTTAATTTGTTATATCATTGGTCCTTATACTTATATCATGATTCCAGAATGTAAATCATGATATAAATAACATATAAATCCAGTATATTTATATTATAATAATATATATATCATAAAGAAGTATGAAATATAATATACTGTTCATGGAGATGGTAAGTCGTACGTACGCATGAACATTGTTTCCATTTTAATCGTCGTATTGAAAGAAAGTATGTAAATGACATATGCATATGTATTTATGTTTGTATATATATATATATATATCATTATTCAAGTATAATTATTATATCATATATATCATATAATTTCACTAAACCCATCCTTAATACATTCCATGTGGTGTGTGAACGAATCACATCGCTTTGAGGGGGCAGTTGTCCACACTTCCTCAAACGAGATTATCGTATTGACACCAAATGGAAAGAAAAATGGTATAAGTTGTAAAAATAAATACATAATATTAAATACATAATAAATATAATATATTATATATAAATATATTTTCCATCATAATGGTCACCATGATTATTTGTAAAATAAAAATGAACAATCATTGTTTCGTGAGGCAGTAGTTTGCCGTACACAGAAATAGTATGCTAAATATCCATTAGATGGAGGTGTGTGTAAGTGTAGGTTAAACCCTGAGCATAAAAACATCCTAATATATTGAGGATACTTGTGTTGTCATACCATAATGGAATAAATATATTGTAGATGGTGTAGAAATAAAATAAAGGAAAGGAGTTTGAGAGAAGACGTTACCTCCAAATCGGGTAACTACTTTTGGTTTGTTCCAAAAGACTTCTTTGAGTTGCCTTCTTCCAAAGGGAAGGATTACAGGATAAAGGGAGAGAATTTGGGAGGAGAAATGGGTAGTTTTTTTTCTGATCCAAAAGGCTTTAGAGGTGTGAATAAAAGATAAGGAGATGTGCCCTTTTATAAGAGGTGGGGGGTCACTTTTAGAAACTCCAAAACTATTAATTTATTATAAAATTAATATCAATTTAAAATTGATAAAAGTGAGTTATTTCTAGTATAAGATTATGAAGGGTTTAAATACTCTTAACCAATGAATTTTTGACAAGTTGAGGTTACAAAATTAACCTTTTCTTTTGGCTTTAACCACTAGTTAAATAATTTAACTTTTACCATGACAACTTGTTTTTACACTATAGGGTTAATATATTTACTATAAAATAACAAAAAAAAAACACTAATTGGATAATTTATGATATATTAAACAATTAAAAATTCATTTGGACAAGTCTTATATTTTTATTAATTTTATAAAATTTAATAAAATATTATTTATTTTAAAGTATCATTTATGTCAATTAAGATACTTTTCAATATTTTCATTTTAAAAAATATCAAAATAACATGATAACTTCGAACCAATGCTTAAAAAATGTCAATAACTTGTCTAATTTATCTATAAATATTTTTTATGTAATTAATTGAGTCAAATTATATTTATTTTAATATTTTTAATATCATCTATTTGATATATCAATTAATTAAACAATTTCTACATCATTATTATACAAGACTTTAATTAAGTTATTTATTCTCTAAAAATTAAAAATTAAATATCATGATGAAGATAAATTTATTAATGTTCAAATTAATAATTACAGTATAATTTATATTTTATATAACTCTATATTAAAAATGATTTATTTATTAAATTTTGAATATGACACTTTTAACTCTTCTTTAAATAAAATATAATAAATTTCTTAATCTGAAACAAGTGGATTAAAGAGGATCATATTTTTTTTACCTAAGGTTCATCTGGTTCTAAATACACTTATCAAATGAAATTATAAAGTTTTAGGGTAATTTTATATTATTATAATATTATTTTTACCTTTAATTACCCTATCTACTATTAACCTCAGTAAATAAAATTCAAAAGTTAATATTCACCAAAAATTATTTTGATCCTACTAGAACACATTTTTTATACTGATCAAAACTATTTATGTCTATTTTTCAAAATTCAAATCACAGAAGCGGTAAAATTACATTTACTGCTAATCCCACAAATGTGGCTAGAAGGCGGGTAAAAGAGATGTTCAAAAGTTCAATATTTTTTTAAGTAATTCTATTATATAAATGATTACAATGAACTAAATTAGATTAATATATTAATTATTTATCTATTATGAGTCTAAAATCAATTTAAAGTAAAAGTAACTATTTAAATGAAAAAGTTGGTTTTTAACTATTATATAGTATTTTTCACTATTAATAAAAAATTCAGCCTTTTTAGAAAAATACCTTAAATTCACCCTAAGATAATTTTGATATTACAAATTCAAAAATGATGTCTATTTTACAAAATTCAATTTCTATGAGTGTGTAAAATTAATTTTATTATTTTTCACAAAAGGACATAAAAAGTATTTCTTTTAAGAAAATATTAGTTTTAAGCATATAAAACTTTACCAAAAATTACATTTTTCATTATCAAAAACATTGTAACAAATATTTAAAAATTAGTTATTACTATTCATATTACAAGTTTAACAGCTAGTTTGTAACTATCTTATTTAAATAATTATATTAGTAAAGTGTTTTTTCACAGAAACTTGGTGTTTCGTGTGACGTAAGACAAGTAAGTGTTGTGTGTAGTGCATGATTCCCTCAGTGTTTCATATAACATAATCCAAAACATAGTGCTATTATATAATAAAAAAAATCTATATTTAGTGTTGTGTGTAGTGAAAATATCAAAAGATTAAATTAATTCAAAAAAATAAATTCACAAAATCTTGGGGTGTTACATTCTACCCCCCTTAAAATGAATTTCACACTCAAAATTCATCTTGGATATAAAATTATTAATACTTAAAAGTTTCTTTCATAAAACCCACATCATAAAAATAAATTATAAAAATTAATTTTAAAAAGGAAAGTTATAAACACAATGGTTACCCAAAGTAACTCATCACTAGGATTCCACATAGGAGAACAAGGTGGGAAGTGAAAACATGGATATGGAAGAAAAATAAAACTATCTAGTTATGATAGAGAGTGATAGAGAAAATAATTAGGAGAAACTTAACAATCAAAATCCTTAAATCTTTAATGATATAAGGGACCATGTGATTCATTGGATAAGAAGGTACTAGGATAGCATTTTTGGTTTTCAAGATCCTTTTCCTAAAGTTAGAGAACATGAGAATAAATACTTACTTGATTTTAGTACAATATCACCATCGGTCTTGCCTTGAATAATTTCCACTTCATCTCTTATTCAAAGAAACTATGTTGAATTTGTCATTCCTAAAGTGTTAGAAGATCATGCGATTTGTAAATAGAATGATAAGTCATTCCATCTATCTTTATCACAATAAAAAGGTTATCACAATTAATAAAATATGCATAAGTACACCTATAGTGAGGTAATATTTTAATTTCACAAACTTATCTGAAGTTTAACTTAAACTTTCCATAAATGGATAATCCCACAATCCTTCTGAAAGATGAAAATCCAAAACTTTAGAAAGAATTCCACCAAATCAGATTAAAATTTATCTACCATATATCATAAGGCATTTCATGGTTTTAACATTCCAAACATGTGAATACCTTAATCATGTATTCTCTAGAAAAATGGAAATAACCTGAATTATCATATAACTATATTGAATATTGCTTGTTTCTTTATTCTTAAATCCAATAATATGTAAACTTCAACTATGATAACTTAACCCACATGTTAATAAATCCTTAATTAGTCCCAAGGAAATCATGACCATCCAATTTACTTATTCATATCAAACATATCTTTATCTAAACATCATTATCTTAACATGGGGAATATATTAAGGATTATATTTCCCATAATCATAATTTCACCATCACTTATCTAGTCCATTATAACTATTCCACATATTCATTTAAATCCTCATTGAAAAACACAGAAACTGAAAAATCCATATATATTTTATAATTACTGAACCAAATACATAAACACTTCAATCCATCCTTTTCAATGATTGGAATGGAATGGTTCTTCCTTGATTTAGAAGTAAATTATTAGGTCAGGGCATTGAGTTAGAAAATACCTATGTTCTCCATAGATAAGACATTGAACTCTATAACAGTCCGTCATGCTATAACCCTTTTCCCCACATATATAACATCTTATCCTCTATTTAAGGTATTCCTCAAGGTTCTTCTTCCCTACTTATTGAAATTTAGGAAGCTTAATCTTCTTTCATCTATGTTTATAACTATGTAAACAAGCATAAAAGTCCATCATACTATTATTTGATGACTTAGGAATACCGCTAAAGTTCACCTTATGAACCATATATCACGATAAATAATTCAGCATAATCACAATATCTTTCTCTCTAGTCATTACATAATTTCGTTTCTCATAGTCACCAATTTTTTCATCAGATTCAATGTTAACCCAATTCCTTCTGGTTTCCTCTATTTACTAAAACCAGAAATCATAGAGTAATAAAGATTTATAATAATGAGGAACCACATAATAATAAAAATTCACTTATAGTATGTCTAACTTATGAAATCTTCTTTAATCTATGACACCTTAGGTTCACCCTAGGTTATTCATAGTCAACTTCTATTCTAATACTTCATAATGGTTCATGAAGATTTTGTGAATTTCTAAATCATATCCCATGGGAGGGTCAAACTAGGTGTGCAATAAGGCCCATTGTCGTGTACCAGATTACCCCGAGTCAGGTCTGTAACATCTTGTCAGAGTTATTACTCCTTGGTATATCTATGCTAGAGACACATCCACTTGTAGTATCCATACAGGGATTTAATTCTAGGAAACCACTTACTGTATCATTTAACAAAATTCCAAGACATTTTCCCAATCATTAACTCATCCTTAGACTTATCCTTAGGGGTATACCTAGACATATCCTTAGAAATATACCTAGGGATATCACTAAAGTTTTATCATCCTAGTTTCCAAAAGTTGACTAAAACTTTCCACTTCTACCAAATATAACAACCCAGGCTTGACATACATGTATATTATATCATTTTAGATGTATATTCAGTACATTAAAATAATACTTTTCTAAGGACCATAATAGTTTAGTATATTTGGAAACATAGAAAAAAATATTCTATCCTGGTGAAAGATCTTCAACATCTCCCATAAATATATCCACCTTTATTACTTCTACCTATAACCTTTCTTCGTAACCTGGGGAAAAGAAACATAAGAAATGAGTGATCTCAAATACTCAATAAGGGTAAACAAAAGAGATACATAAGCTTATCAGGAGAATAAGGGTATGAAAAGATGATAAAAACAATAGAAGATCATATCCTGCATAATAAAGATCATAATAATGAGACACGACATAAAAATATTGGTGGTTAATATGACATGAATCATAAAGAAATCAAAGAACATAATCAATAAGATCATAAAACTAACATAATGCATGAAATTATGGCATACACATCAACTTATAACTTTGTGAACATGTATAAATAGTTATAGGTTCACTCATTAAGGACATGAAATTAGGACCTTTCATAAACATATGGACATGAAAACCAGGTCCATACATAAAATTATAGACATGAAAAGTAGGTATATGCATATATTTATGGACATGAAAACCAGTTCCACACATAGAATTATAAACATGAAATTAGGTTCACACATAACACATATATCTCATGAGTTTTAGTTCTTTAACCAATGCATTAGAGAAAGATATATGTCCCACCCATCTCATAATGAAATCATACATACATGTTCCACAAGATCATAAACAATCATATCATATCCAATGTAATGGAATGGGTGCCATAAACATATAAACATATAATAACCTGTGAAAAAGTGATAGGATTCATAATCATTTCATTAAAAGCATAACTTGTGAAAAGAAGGGGTTTTCACAGGTTATGCATTTAATGAAATGATTATTAATCCTGTCTCTTTTTTCATAGGTTATTATATGTTTATATGTTTATGACACCCATTCCATTACAAAGTATGTCATCATAGGTGGGGAAGGATTTTTAAAGATCACCTAGAACATGAATTTCACTTAAAAATAAATTTTTAAAACATAAAACATTTTCAAAAACATATTCTATGAAATCACTTTGAAAAAATATAAAGGAATCATGAAAATCATTTAAAATAGTTCCTGAGGAAAATATCCTTTCTTTTTTGAAATAGTACCCTTTTCTTAAAAATCTGCACAATTTTAAAATAAAACATTTTATTTGAAAATAACATCGTAAGATTGTAGGGGAAGATTCAAGAAAATAAGGTGTTATGAAATAATAAAAATTTATTCATTTCGTATAAGTTAAAATAAAACATTCTTCTAGTACTTTTACCAAAAAATCAAAAATTACTTCGTTTGGAAAATGAAAGAAAGATTCATTTCAAACTATGTAGTAAAAAGTAAAAAATGGGTAAAAATGACTTTAATCTTCCATAGGAGAAAAATAAAAAATTTTATGATTTTTTTTATAAAACATGGACATGGATGATAAATATTACCCAATTGAGACTTAAAAAGAAATAATCCCAAATATGGAAGAGATTATGAAATCAACACTCATCACTTAATAATCAATAGAATCATATACCCTATATAAAAAAATTATAAGAATATGGAAATATCACAATCTTCTGGATAATACATATAAAAAAAATTCATGGGAAGTACATATACTACATAGAAGAAACAAGTAGTGTATGAGGCATGTGTCTCACAAAAATAAAGGTGTAGAAAAAATAATCCCTTACCTTGTGTCTTGAATATTTTTGTACTCAAACAAGATTCATGTATAATAAATACAAGTTTATTATACATATTTTATAGAATCATATTCTTATATCTAATACCACATATGTTTTTATGATGACTTACATTACCTACTTGTTAATGATCTTATGTTAAGGTTTCAATTCGGGTAATATTCACTTTCTTCTTCGCATGCGTCTTAATTTGTTATATCATTGGTCCTTATACTTATATCATGATTCCAGAATGTAAATAATGATATAAATATCATATATATATTATATTTATATTATAATAATATATATTATAAATAAGTATGAAATATAATATACCATTCATGGAGACGGTAAGTCGTACGTACACATGAACGATGTTTCCGTTTTAATTGTCGTATTGAAAGAAAGTATGTAAATGAAATATGTATATATATGTATATATATAATTATTCCAGTAGAATTATTATATCATATATATCATATAATTTCACTAAACACATTCTTAATACATCCCATGTGGTGTGTGAACAAATCACATCACTTTGAGGGGGCGGTAGTCCACACTTCCTCAAATAAGATTGTCGTATTAACAACAAATGGAAAGTAAAATGGTATGAGTTGTAAAAAGGAGAATAAAAGCTTAAATACATAATAATTATAATATATTATATATATAAATATAGTGTCTATAATAATGTACACCATGATTGGTTGTAAAAGAAAAATGAATTATCATCGTTTCAGGAGGCAATAGTTCACCGTACACAGAAACAATATGCTCAATATCCATTAGATGGAGGTGTGTGTAAGTTTAGGTTGAACCCTAAGCATAAAAAATCATAGAATATTGAGGATACTGGTTTTTTCATAACATAATGGAATAAATATAGTGTAGAGGATGGATAAGGAAAGCAAAGTAAAGGAGATTGAGAGAAGAAATTACCTCTAAATCAGGTAACTCCTTTTGGTTTGTTCCAAAAGGATTCCTTGATTTGCCTTCTTCCCAAGGGAAGGATTAAAGGAGGAAGGGAAATAATTTGAGAGGAGAAATGGTCATGGTTTGTCTGATCCAAATGGATTTATTTTTGTGAATAAAAGAGAAGGAGATGTGCCCTTTTATGAGTGGGAGGAGGGGCACTTTTGGAAACTTCAAAACTATTAATTTATTATAAAATGATTTTCAATTTAAAATAGATCAAAAGTGAGAAATTTAGAATATAATACAAGTATGGGTCCAAATTCTCTCAACCAATGAATTTTAGACATATTTAGGTCACAAAATTAACCTTATCTTTTGGCTTTAACCCTTAGTTAGAAAATTTAACTTTTAGCTTAACAACTTGTTTTTTACACTATACATTTAATATAGTTACTATAAAATACCAAACTAACCCTAATTGGAACATTTATGACATATATGAAACTTTAAAAGTTATTTTTATGAATTTTAGAGTGTTATAAATTTTATAACATTTTATTAAATTTTATTTATTTTAAAGTACCATTTATGTCAATTTTGATACTATTCAATATTTGAATTTTTTAAAAAAATCAAACCAACTTGAAAAATTATAAATAACACTTAAAAAATGTCACTAACATTTCTAATTTACCTACAAAATTTGTGGATGTAATTAATTAAGTCAAATTATATTTATTTTAATATCATTTATTTGATATCTCAATTAGTTAAACAGGTGTTGCATCATTATTATACAAGACTTTAATTAAGTTATTTATTATCTAAAAATTAAAAATAAAATATCATGATAAAGATAAATTTATTATATTTAAAATAAATAATTATAGTCTAATTTATATTATGTATAACATTATATTTAAAATTATTTAGTTATTACATTTTGCATATGAAACTTTAAACTCTTCTTTAAATAAAATATAATAAATGTCATAATATAAATAAAGTGACTTAAATAGGATCATATTTTTGACCTAAGGTTGATTTGGTTATAAATAAACTTATCCAATGAAATTAGGACCAGTGTTAGGGTAATTTTATACTATAATAATATTATTTTTACCTTTAATTACCCTATTTACCTTTAACTATGGTAAATAAAATTCAAAAGTTACTATTCACCAAAACATTTATTTTGATCCTATCAGACCACATTTTTTATACTGATTACAACCATGAATGTTCATTTTTCAAAATTCAAATCATAAAAGGTGGTAAAATTACGTTTACTGCTAATCCCACAGATGTGGCTAGAAGGCGGGTAAAAGAGACGTTCAAAAGTTTAATAATTTTTTTGTCTAATTATATTATAAAAATTATTCCAATGACCTAAATTGGATTAAAATATAAATTATTTATCTATTATGACTTTAAAATAAATTTAAAGTAAAATCAATTATTTAAATGAAAAAGTCAGTTTTTAACTACTATGAAGTATTTTTCAGTATTTATAAAAAATTGAAACTTTTCAGAAAAATAACCCAAATTCACCCTAAGCTAATTTTGATTTTCTGAATTCAAAAATGATGTCTATTTTAATAAATTCAATTTCTATGAGTGTATATAATTAATTTTAGTATTTTTAACAAAAGGGCATAAAAAATTAGTCCTTTTAAGAAAATAGTAGTTTTAAACATATAAAGACTTTACCAAAAATTACATTTTTCATTATCAAAACCATCATAACAAATATTTAAAAAGTATTTATTAATATTAATATTACAAGTTTAATGAATGGGTTATAACTATCTTATTTAAATAATTATAATAGTAAAGTTTTGTTTCATAGAAACTCGGTGTTTCGTGTGATGCAAGCCAAGTCAGTGTTTCATGTAGAGAAAGCTTTCCTTGGTGTTGAGAATAGCATAATCCAAAACATAGTGCTATTATATAATAAAAAAAATCTACATTCAATGTTGCGTGAAGTGAAAATATCAAAAGATCAAATTAATTCAAAAAAAATAAATTCACAAAAATCTTGCGGTGTTACATAGATAATGTCTTTTTGAAGTTATCTCATTGAAAGTGTGTCATAAGGTCCAGTAAGAAGTGTAAATTTAGCCCCAAGAACATTGGATCATTTGAAATTCTAGAGATAATTGGAGCTATGGCTTATTGTTTGTAAATTTCACCTAGCCTTTCTAAAGTACATGAAGAGTTCCATATCTCTTTGTTGAGGAAGTACATACCAGACCCAATACATGTTCTCACTTATGAAGAAATAGAATCAGAACTTGATTTATCTTACTATGAAGAGTCTATCCAAATTCTAAACACTAGAGAACATGTGTTGAAGAATCAGACAACTTGGCTAGTAAAGGTACTTTGAAAAAAATCATAAAATTGAAGAGGTGACATGGGAACCTGAGGAAATTACGATGAATAACCACCCAAGTATTTTTATGAGGTGACATTCTGGAAATTTTTAGGATGATTTTTTTGGAGGGGATAATGTAACACCCTAATCTTTTATGGTATGTCTCTTTTAAAATTTAACATCTTCAATAATTTATGTTTCACGCAACACCGAGTTTAAAATTGTAATATACTATTAAACATGACTGTTTGAATAGTAATATTACCAATATAATAGTAATTTCACCTATTAAATTATAAATAAAATTTAGGTATCTTATAAATGAAGATATGATATATTTATATCATGTAATAAGTAAATAAATGCTTTAAAAACGATAAATTAAGTGTTGGTATTTTTGTGAAAGATAAATGTCTATTTATAATTTTATAATTAATATAATGATTTAAAAAATATTTATTTTCATGACATATATTCATAAATTAATATTTTATGGTCTTATTATTATAATATAATTTTATGAGATCTTAATTAATTTTTCAAAGTGTCCTAAAATCAGTTATAATTCTAAAATTGGTATTTTTTGAATAAATGATGATTTTAATTAAAAATTAATTTTCTCATATTTAGATATTTTTTTTCATAAAATGGAGTCCATTTTTAAATTCTAAACTTAAGAAAATGGTAAGGGTGATTTTTTTGATTTTTCTAAAATAGCGGGTTTTTTGTTGAATAATGACATACAATAATTTACAGTATTTAACATTATACGTAAATAAATGAATTATTGAGTAATTTATGATGTAGGAATGAGATAAAATCTCATTAGTTAAAACTCACAAGATATAGTTACTGTATTTACTTACAATAATCAATAATATTGACTTTATTGATCCAAAATAATAAACTAATGAATACAATAATAAAAAAACACCCCTCTCCTCCACTGTAAATACCACCCCTCACCACCTCTTTCCTCACACCTCCAAATACTTGAATCTTGTAAAATTTCTACCAAATAACTCTCCCAAATACTCCCCCATGTTCTCATCTTTATGTTCTCTCCCAAAATACCATTTCAAAGTTCCTTAAGGAGGTTCTCAAGGATATGGATTTAAGAGGTAAAACCCCTTTCGTTCTTTTATTTTTCTTTTAATTCCTTTTATTTTCATATAATTTCCTTATCTTCCCTATAAAAACATGTATGATAACTCAATTAACTTATATATAATGTAATTTTATTATGTTAATTTAATATTCGTCATCAAACCCTTTCTCCTCTCCCTTTTATTCTAAAAATGAAAATATCATCCGTGATGTGTCAATTTACCGTCATTGTGGACGATGCGTTTTCATTACCGCCTTCAAATCTGGTAATAAAACCATTTTTATGGTAAAAAAAGATTATATTATTTGTATTAAAACTTATTTAGTGTTTTGGAACTAGTATATATACATAATATTAATTAATAATACAAAACTACTTTATGGTGACAAAAAAATGCTAAAATAATCTAAACAGTTATCATTAACACTCTATCTAATGAATCATACTCGTATCTAGAAAAAAAATTGTTATATAAGAACATTAAATATTATAAAATTTAATTAGTAACATATAATTTCAATTCTAGATAACTATTCTCATTTTATATGATCTTTCATACATGTATTCAAGTGAATCAATAATGAAAACCAAGGAAAAGAACACTCTCGAACGACAAAATTGAATCTTATAACTCATCAAAAAGGCCATAAATGAACATAATAAAATTATAGTAAATCAAATACTTGTTTAATATGTTCTCAGTTAAATTTTTAATGAATATTATTTCATTATCCAGGACATTAAGTGCAAGTGTAGAACACTTTCAGACATAAGGTAAGGGTTTCTTCCTGAACATCCATTTTCCTTCGGGATATGATTTTTCTCTCTTTAACCAAATGTAATTCTTAATTATCATTATTCACTCACCCTAAATTATGTGCGTATGTTCCAAATATATTTACCTAGATCAATTCTTCTTTATTTTATGGGAAAATACAAATTTTATAAGGTTCCCTTCTCAATTCCTCCAGTTAAGAAAGCCGGATTAAATGGAACTTTCCAAATTTTTACCAATTTTCAAGTACACTCTATAATCTATTTTAAGACACCAATATTTTTACAAAAAAAATTTATCATAAAAAACTATATTATTTAATTTCTGGTTTTATGAAAATAATGATGCGTTTTTCAGCTTTAAAGACTCTTATATTTCCCTTTAAACCACACTGAAGTGGCTCATTTCTAAAGTTTATTAAACACTATTTTTACATGTTTTCACTTCAATTTCAAAATTTTAGTATGAATATTCTTTAATTATTTTTAAAATATAATTTAATTTCTTTATTTTCTAGTATATACATGTTTAAAATATTATTTTTATGACAAATACAAATGATTTTCCGAAAGAACACTTCTTTCCAAAGTTAAAGAGAATTTCTCTCAAGAATTTATCAATGATTTTATTAGAGTATTTTCATACATTTAAATAAAATATGTTGAATCTTATACTTAATTGAGATTGAACTCTTATGTTACCAACTACCATATTTTATTGAATGGTTTATGATTATTTTGACTCAGGATGTACTGTATTGACACCATTCACTATATTACTCTGGATAGTTTATGATTATGTTTATTGATTAGGGATATTATTTACATTTCGTATGTTAGTTTCAATATGAATATATCTATTGATTATATTTTACCCCTTTCATATGAGTAATTCATTGGATTTAGTAAGTGATGTGTGGAGATTTCTATATCCCCTCGACACATAAATAGGTCTCATGAGACAAACTAGATGGTGTTTTTATCTATTTTTGTATGGTGGATTAGCCAAATATATGATGGTATGTTTATGATGTCCCTCATTATGCATTACATCATTATGATATTATTAATTTATAATTCATTTGAATATTTTAATAGTAGAATATTCATGGCTAAGTTTCATTATCATGTGATTATTTATATGCAATTATTTGATTAGATTTTATTCCTGTCATATTATGATCAAGATTATGCTTAAATTCCAGATTTTTTAGTTATTCACCTTTTCATATTGTTTATGTTTATTTATGATAGCTTCTGCTGTATTTATTTCCCTTACTAATCATCAAAAATTACCCCTTTATTATGTTTTATTTTCCCTAGGATGCCAATATGTATATTATGATTGACATGTAGGGATAAGCTAAGAAAATATGAGTGTTTTAAATAGAGTTTCTATGTTTTTAATTTAATGTTATAATGTTAAAATTATGTTTGTATTTGTTTTTTCAAAGATACTAAACTATTCGGTCCTTTGGGATGCGATCTCTTGTTCATATTACCAATGTAAAAAAAGTAAGGAACTGACTTCAAGATATTGGGGTCAGGGTCATTACACATACATTGCATCATTCTGACATCATATGGAGAAGATATTTCAAGTACAAGTTTCCTCCTAAATAAAATTATTATTATTATTACATGGATCTTCATGGGACCTATCCATGATCCTGAATTAATTATCCAACATTGGACTTGAAATGACCATTTCAAAGTCTGGGCCATGCTGTTGTAGACGGCGTGTCAATCCAACGTTGTACGGAGTGGTTATGATGAAAACGAAGTTTTCTTAATAATAATAATAATATTATTATTATTATTATTATTATTATTTTATTAATAATTTAAATTAATATGAATAGGGAATCCACGACGGACTCCCCTCTTTCCCCTCGCATGCACATCATGACCCCCCTTGATTTCTTTTTTTCCCTTTTTTTATTCCATTTCATTTTATATTTTTTTTCTTATTCCTATATCCTATCCTTTCTTCTTAAAATGGTTTTCATGCCCCTAGTAAACCCTAAATTCTTAACTACAAATATTAATCACAAAATGTAATTCACCATTGAAGACCATTAAAGCTGAATATAATGCCCATGTCGCACCACCCTGCAGCCTCACCGACAATCTAATATACCTCTACCTTGAATTTAGAGCCTCCCATCACATGCAAGAATCATCAGTGCTAGCCTCCCCTAAACTAGACAACCTTAACATGTTATCCATCACCTAATGTCCAGCGTCGAATAGTCACCATGTGCTACCCATGTTCAGAATGCCTCAGAGTCATCCTTCATCAAATTTGGCGGTATGGTTTTTTTTTATTAAAATGGGTCTAGGGTTAAAATAACTCGGGATATGGGATCCCTAAGCACGACTTCAAGTGTCTCTTAGGGCAAAAAGCCTCAAAGCGCCACTTCAAGTGGCGCTTGAAATATTTCGGCAGCATAGCGCCACTTGAAGTGGCGCTGATCCCTTTGGGGTGCCCTATAAAAGCGGCTCCCCCCTAATTCCAATCCTCCTCACTCTCTTTCTCTATATTTCCCATATTAATCACTCTTTCTCTCTAGTTTTTGACACTCTCTCTACTTTGGTTCTCTCTACTCCGGTTGCTCTGACCGCGCAACCAACTCTCCGCAAATTTGAGGTAATCCTTGTTTTAAATTTATTTAATATTTTTATTTTTTTAATTATTTGTTTAATCCATAGAATTATTTTATTATTATTTTATTATATTTAGAAATAGTAATAGTTTTTTTAAAAATTTTTAGGTAATTAATTAATTATAAGTAGGTAATTAATTAATTATAAGTAGGTAATTGATTAATTATAAGTTGGAAATTAATTTATTATAAGTAGGAAATTAATTAATTATAAGTATGAAATTAATTAATTATAAGTAGGTAATTAATTAGTTATGGTTAGGTAATTAATTAATTATGGTTGTACAATTAATTAATTTTGGTTATGTAATTAATTAAATGTGGTTAGACAATTAATTAAATGTGGTTAGAAAATTAATTAATTATAGTTAGGCAATTAATTAATTATGGTTAGAAAATTAATTAATTTTGGTTATGCAATTAATGAAATGTGGTTATGCAATTAATTAAATGTGGTTATGCAATTAATAAAACGTGGTTAGGAAATTAATTAATTATGGTTAGGCAATTAATTAATTATGGTTAGGTAATTAATTAAATGAGATTAGTCAATTAAATCTAATTAGGTAATTAATTAAAGGTAATTAGGTAATTAAGTAATTCTCATTAGGTAATTAAGTTATTCTAATCAGGTAATTAAGTAATTCTCATTAGGTAATTAAGTAATTCTAATTAGATAATTAAGTAATTATAATTAGGTAGTTAAGTAATTATTATTAGATAATTAAGTAATTCTAATTAGGTAATTAATTCAAGGTAATTAGGTAATTAATTGATAACTATGTACTGAAATGAAGTAGTTATCTTAATTAGTGAATTAGTGAAGTAGTTATCTTAATTAGTGAAGTAGTTATCTTAATTAGTGAAGTAGTTATATTAATTAGCGAAGTAGTTATATTAAGTTGTGAAGTGGTTATAAATTGCTTCTAGAATATACCCTTGCATTACATTCTAGGTATGATAATGAATTTAGTTTTCCATCTACCTTGACCTCAGTTTGTAATTGAAGTTATGAACTAGAATTTAGTAGTTGAATATATATTTTTTCATATTAAGTTTTAGAGTTTTCATGAAATGAATGCTCTCTTGAGTAAAGTATCCCTAGGTAGAGGGGATTTGGGTCGGACCACCTACTTTCCTAGAGGATTTCCTTGTCTAGGAAAGTGAATGGGGTTGGCTAGCTATCGCTCGGGGATTACTCATGTGAAGTTTTTCAATTTCATATAACTCTATGCTTTTACTTGATGTGTTCATGTACCTCAGAAATATAATGCATGTGGATATGTATGAATATGTTTGAATTCTATTTTTGGGTAAGTAACACAAACTTGTGGGTTGTGTAAAGAGTTACACATCAATATGGTTTGAACATATTGATTTGGTGGGCGGATTAGGATTCCAACCTAAATTAATAGAAGCATGCATACATAAATTGATTCTCTAATCAGATTTAATTAATAAAAATGGTTTATTTTTGATAAAAAATATGGTTTTTGCCTATATTTATTGCAACAGTAAAATAATTGAGACATAACACGGATGTATTTATAGTATACATCCAGAAGATGTTGTGATTCTTGGAGGATGTACTACTTTGGAAGTTGTGCAAAGGAAAATTCATCAGAAGTTAAAACTAGTGAAAAATCAAGTGATAGAGCCAATCACATTCATACATCTGCAATATATAGATAGGTTTTGGCATGTGGCATATCCAGTAAATGATGATGATGATTGGTAATATGTACTTTGATTGGTTAAATATCTACCTGAGAATCAAATGATGGAGATGTATGTCACTATAGCTACAATGGAGGTTCCATCGACATTAGATGTTAGCCCATATCAAATTCATGAGACTATGTCATGTGCTCCTACACATCAAGAAGTTCCATCAGCATCAGTAGTTGTTCCATCATTTCCACTAGCCACAGTTTCAATGGATAGTCCTCCACATACTTTAGATGCATTGGTCGATGATTTTGAGGATGATGACAGTTTCGAAGAAGAAGATGAAGAGGAATTTGAAGAAGACGAAGAAGAGCATGTAGAAGATCAGTCTCTACTCACTCATGTGAGGTTCAATCGACCATTTAACCATCCTCCACTATTAGCTTCATGGTCGATTGAAGGAATGAATCGCTTGCCAGAATTTGATTGGTTAGTTATTACTCCTAGCTCAGAATTTTCAGGAATCATTGGTTTCACAAATCGAGTGTCAGATGACGGTGTTCTGTATATTGGTAGAGAGTTTGCAAGCAAAGAAGAAATGAAAAATGTGATAAAACAATATCACATTGAAATACCTTACTCTTATGTTGTAGAAGAGTCAAAGAGGTCTTACTATTTGATCCGTTGTGAAAAATATGAATCGAACTGTCAAATCCGTCTGTGAGCTATAATTGATAACACTTTTCACAGCTGGTGCATCACTAGATTTACTCCACACACCTATGTGAACCCAAGATTGTCATAGGAACACTATTTATTAGATTTTGAGTTTGTTTCAACTATTATTGTTGAAATGATTAGAGCATGTCAAGATGTTCCTGGGGTTTTGGTGATGGAGCATATCAAACTACTTTTTAGGTATCAAATCTCTTACTGGAAGTCATGGGCGGAACGACAGAAGGCTATTGTAGAAGTGTACGGTGATTGGGACAACTCTTATCGAGTTTTACCACAATTTTTTGTGCTTCTACGCCATAATAATCAAGTGTCCTATTGGTTACATACTATTGAATATATTAACCAACACAACAAAGTTGACCGCTCAATGGTTGTGTTTGATATATTATTTTGGACATTTTTACCATGTGTGACAGATTTTAGACATTGAAACACTACCGGAATTCCCGTTTTGTGCAATGAGCTATTTGTGAGGGGATCCCGTCGCAAATAGCCTTTTGCGATGGGCCCCGTCGCAAATATCCCGTAGCAGAAAACAGCATCGCAATAGATATTTTTTATGATGGGCCCGTCACAAAATATATCTGTTGCGACGAGACTTTTTCCCATCGTAAAAAACCTCCCGATTATATACATTATATACCCAAAAAACCTTTTGCGATGGGCCCGTCGCAATTAGTTTTTGCGACGGAGAACTTACCCATCACAATTAGTTTTTGCGACGGGGAACTTACCCATCGCAAATAGCACTCTGATTATAGACATTATATGCCCATAAACCCTTTGTGACGGGCCCATCACAAATACTAATTGCGACGGGCCCGTTGTCCTGTCAGAAATACTAATATTAAAAAATATATTTCACTTATTTGCGAAGGGGATCCGTCGCAAAATACCCCGTCGCAAAAACTAAAATTAATTAAAAATAATAATACAATCATGATTAATGAAAAAATTATATTATTATTATAAAAATAATAAAAAATAAAAAATATTATTATTATTAGTAAAATAAACAAACATTAAAAAATATAATACTAAAAAAAATATTTAATAAAATTATGATTATTAAAAAAATTAATATTAATATTATTAAAATAATAAAATAATAAAGAATTATTAAAAGTTTCAATATTTTCAAAAAAATATAAAATATCATAAAATATTATTATTATTATTATTATTAGTAAAATAAACAAATATTAAAAAATATAACACTAATAATAAATATTAAAAAATTAAAAAAATTAAATTATGCAATATTTACACCAGTATAAAAGACAGGAACAATAAATAGTTTATATTATTACAAAACTTGAATTCAATTTTTTTTAACATAAAAAACAAATCACTGGGGGGGGTCGTGTGGAGGAGGTGGAGGAAACGTCATCCCTAAACTATGAGTGAAATAGTG
Source organism: Viscum album (assembly GCA_963277665.1). NCBI lineage: Eukaryota > Viridiplantae > Streptophyta > Magnoliopsida > Santalales > Viscaceae > Viscum > Viscum album. The sequence goes on along the minus strand of OY728140.1, from coordinate 1,232,243,916 downwards.
CATGTACTCCATCTGCTCGTGATACTCTTACTGTTGCCGCTGCTCCAATCGACGCAACTCCTCCTTGTGATGCTGCTCCTACTATTGTTGTCGCTGACACATCTCTTCATGCTGATTCTACAAAGTCTCTATAAGCTCAGCTTGAGTTCGCAACTGCTTATGATACTGTGAGTCGGAAGATGATGCCTCTCCACGAGCTCCTCTCGAGCTGGACGCCGACATCGCAACAGTACCATAATAAGTACTAGGAGTCAAATGAGAGCCGATACCAACTACTTGGCACTTCTAAAATCCATAATGAGTCGCCTGCATCCATGCCACCTCATCAAAATGGTGAGCACCGGTCTGCTCAGTCATCTCGTCCTAACCCTCAGCCTGTGTCTGAGAGGTCGCAGCCTCATATAACTCCTTCAATTCCAATTTAAAATTAATATTGTGAAAATATTATATGCAGTTGACTGTCAAACTGAAAGAATAATACTAACCACAATATGACACTGGCGATCACCTCTAATCTCTCAAGTGGCTGGATCATTGTACATCCTCCGATAAATGTCGAACTCCGTAATATCGGGATGCTCGACTGCCTACAGAAATATAAAATAAACTGTTTATATTTAAAGTTATATAAAATATTTAAAAAATATACTTACCAGATGCTCTCTATGCGAACTGAATTTATGGCTACCAGCTCGATGCGTCACCTCCTGTCTCCCCCGGTTCTGCCATCCCACTGAATATCTCCTCTGAAATCCACCACCCAACCAGTGTAAAAATAATCCATCCCAAACATGATATGAAATGTACTCTGGTCGGTGAGATCTACACGACTCATAAAATTCTATCACTCCTGATTTCTTAATGGCTTTCCTTCTCAAATTATGCAAAAAACTGACGGAAATGGTTGCGCATATAAACCTGCCATGCTGCGTGGATAGCATAGCACATACTATCATCGATAGGATACCATAAAACCAATAAATAATTTATAATATCAAGTTATTAATAAAATAAATTTCACAATAAATATTATTTATTTACGTACCAGCCAATGATGGAACATGTCGCGTCACACATCAACGGGAATCTGTTCTCATGTGATCCATGGCTGAGAAAAATAATTGCGCAAGATAGCTCTCCCCTATCCAATAGCTACATGTGTAAAATGTGAAAAATGAATAAATAATCAAACAATTAGTATATATATAAATAAATTAATGAAAGCTAACTAAAATATATAGGTTACTATACCTCCGTGTGTGTGGATCAAAACCCAGATGTGGATGTCGCTCAGGGATAGGGTCAGAAATCATCAGTCGTGCAAAACTGCGCCCCCTCCGTGTACCCACTGAACCGCCAGTAGGCTGAGGGTCAGATTATCCAAAATCTCCCTCATCCAATGGTGGGTCAGCCTCCTGCAACATCAATGTCTTCATCTTTCTCCTCAGCATCATCAATATCCATATGAGTTTTAGTTTCAGCATCTCTTGTCATTTCAAATTCATTTGTAACATCATTAACATCTTCATCACCATCGATCCTCAATTTTAGGGTGTCATCATCGTTATTCACGTCTCTTTGTGAATCAGATGGATTTTGAGCAGTCTCTTGAAAAATTTCAATTCCTTCCACTTCAGCGGAACCACATTTAGTTTGAGTAAACTGATTTTCCTGAGATTTCATTTTTATTATGCTCCACCAATCACTCAAGTCTCTTGAAGTAGCACAGTACTTTTCATAATAAAGTTTACGTGCCTGTTGAGCCAGTAAAAATGGTTCATTTATTGCAAGAAGACTTTTATATTTAATATCGAAGATTACACGAGTCAAATGAACACACAAGCCTCTCTTAGTATCCAACCACCGATATTTAAACATTGTTATGTAATTCTGTCCTAGATAACACAACTCAATAATTTCCTCCAAAATGCGATAAAAGTCAACTTCAGTTTCTCTGTGATGTGATCCTCTAAAGCAAACTCCACTATGCATTGTTTTTTATTCCCTATATGCATGTGTACAAAATCGAAACCATTCACCACATATGCATTATAAGATTTAACCATTTTGGATGGTGGGTTACTCAATATACATAGCTGCTTATCAATTTCATCATCATATTTAGACACCTAGAAATTCGTAAAATAATTATCAATATAATAAATAATAAACAGAATTGATATTAAACCATCAATAATTTATGTTACCAGTTTTTAAAACCATTGAGAAATTTTTTTTGTCTGCAATCTTCAAGAACAGCTACTGTAATTTGTGGAAGTTGTTTCTTGATATGATTATCATATAACCTATAAATAAAATAAGTTTAAATACTATAACATAAATTATAGAATAATTTATAGAAGAAATCACATGAAAAATGATGTCATTTCTTCACAGTTGAGCAGAACATACGTATGAGCTCTGTAATGTTCATCATCTGAAAGCCATTGTTCATGAACTCCACTGAAACCAAGATTTGGCTGATTAAAAACTGTTAATTGATTTTCTATTTCATCATTAACATTCCCCTCGTTTCGTCCCATGCAATTGTGTTTTGATGGATATTGAGATTCAAAATAATGAGAGCAGAAAAAATCAATTTCCTCTTGCAAATAAGCTTCAGCAATTGAGCCTTTGACTGATGCTTTCATACGTACTTTTTTCTTTAATTTCTACATGCATCTCTCGAATGGGTACATCCATCAAAACTGTACTAGACCTCCACATTTAGCTTCATGTGGAAAATGTAATATTAGATGTTCCATTGAGTCAAAGAAAGTCGATGGAAGGATTTTTTCCAGTTTACATATAATTACAACAACATCTTCTTCCAGTTTTCTTATTATATCATAGTCTATTGTCACTGGACAAATGTCTCGAAAAAAATATGATATTTCTATTATAGAATCCCAAATAATAGAATTCAACAAATATCTGAATCCAATCGGCATTATTCTTTCCATTATAACATGACAATCATGATTTTTTAATCTAGTAATATAACCATTCTTAACACATCTGCCCAAATTGGAAGCATAGCCATCTAGAAGTCTCAAATCTGCAATCCACTAAAAAAATAATAAGTGACTCTCTTTGGACATTGTATAAGATGATTTTGGATTCATTAACCTCTGTGATCTGACATTTTCAAATAGTTCAAGTTCTGGTCTCCTAAAAATTTGGGCAAGATCTAATCATGCCTTTACAGTATCTTTGGTCTTACCTGGTGTATCCAAAACTACATGAAATAAATTATCAAAATAGTTCTTCTCAATATGCATAACATCCAACATGTGGCAGACCAACAAATCAGACCAATACGGAAGATCCCAAAAAATGCTCAGTTTTATCCAATTATGTTCTTTCCCAAAGCCATGAATTTTCTGTTGGTTTACTATTGGTCCAAATGTAATGAGAGGTAATGAAAATACAACTAATTTTAACTCTGTACCTGAGATCATCTTTGGAGGTTCATCCCTTTCAATTGTACCTTTTCTGAAATGAGATTTGTTCCTCCGAAAAGGATGATCGTTTGGAAGAAATCTACGGTGACAATCAAAATAGCAAGGGTTTTTTCCATTGACAAGCATAAAGGCTTTGTTGTCTTTCATATAGTAAGGATATGATTTTGGACCATGTGTACTCCAACCAGATAACATGTCATATGCTGAAAAGCCACTAATCATCCACATCAATGCAGCTTTTAATATGAAATTTTGTTTCGTAGAAACATCATATGTATTAACACCATCACTCCACAACACATTTAACTCATCAATCAATGGTTTCAAATAAACATTAATATTCTTTTTCAGATGTCCTAGGATTAATAGAGTCAAAAAGATATAGGGCTCTTTCATAAACATCCATAGAGGCAAATTGTACAGAGTTATAAAGACAGGCCAACATGAATACTGACTAATATAAGAACCAAACGGACAGAAACCATTAGTAGAAAGACCCAATCACACGTTTCAGGATTCTATAGAAAAAGATGGATGCAGACGGTCAAAATGTTTCCATGAATCACCATCAGATGGATGATTCGAGCTTCTATCAGTTGGAATCTTGGTTTTGTGCCATGACACCATTGACACTGTATTCTGAGACATAAATAAACGCTGCAACCTGGGTGTAAGGGGGAAATATCTCAACTGTTTTACTGGAATCGATTTAGACTTCCCTGGTTGAGCTTCTTTATACCTCGATTGTCAACATATGGGACAACTATCCAATGATTCATTTTCACCAGAATATAAGATGTAATCATTTGTACATGTATGAATCTTCTGATAACTAAGGCCCATATTACGAACCAGCCTCTTGCTCTCATAGTAATTTGCAGGCAACACATTTCCTTCAGGTAACAATGTTTTAACCAAAGACAATATTTGATCAAAATATTTGTTTGACATTGCATTATCTGATTTAATAGCCATAAATTTTGCAACCGCTTCTAATTTTCTTATCTTGCAACCAGGATATAATGCATCCTCAACAGACCTCAACAACTCATAAAATTCGGATGGTTCCAAATCATGAATCAAATCAATATCATCATGAGTTTTAGTTTGTTGCATAGATGGACCTACAACATCATGCACTAAATTCTGAAACCTTGATGGATTTGGAATCAAGTTATTAGGATCTTCTCTGGAACTACATACACCGTGTTGATACCAAAAAACATAATCTGGTTGAAAACCAAACCACAAGAGATGTCCCCCAACCTTGTCAACTGTGTCAAATGTTCTCAGAGCACATTTTTTACAAGGACACTTAATTATGATTTTTGAAACATATTCTGGTTTTGATGATACAAATGCTAAGAAAGCTTCAACACCCTCAATATATACAGGATTTAAACCAGAACCATTTGGATTTCTGTACTGATTTATCCAAACACGATCATCTAATAATGACTAATGTCAACTTCCATGTTCCATATTTTTCTACATAAAATATAAAATCATCACTATTTTTGAATAATTTGAAATTATAAAAACACTATCTGAAAAAATAAAATAAACAATTACAACTACTTCTTAATAATTACCATTAATTAAGGAGGACACAATTTCTAGTGGATTGACGGCTACTCTTTTGTCCGACGGCTCATTTACTTGCATCTTTCTCACACTGAAATCAAAATGAAGAATCTGGTCTGAGGTAGGCATATTCATTCTCGTATGCATGATAATGAATATGCGTACCTTTGACCAGATTGTTCATTGTGATTTAAGTGTGGGAAATATGCAAGTAAATGAGGCGTCGGACAAAGAGCCCCCTTTTCGTCGATGAATCGTCTTCTTCCAACTGTCACCGCCTGAAAACATTATAAAAAATTATATCCTACGAATGCATATCCAATCTCGTGCATACAAGATTGAATATGTCTACGTAGCAGCACATTTTTCATAATGTTTTCATTAGGTGAGAGTTGAAAGGAGAAAATTCACTGAGCAAAAGGAGTTCCCTCAATCCACTAGAAATTGTGCCAAGTTCATAAAATTTATTAAAATTTATTAAAATTTCTTCCAAACTGTTCCTAACTGTTCCTAACTCTTCCTAACTAATTATTACTAATTATTTCTAATTATTACTAATTATTTCTAATTATTACTAATTATTACTAATTATTACTAATTATTTCTAATTATTACTAATTATTACTAATTATTACTAATTATTACTAATTATTACTAATTATTACTAATTATTACTAATTATTACAATTTATTACTAATTATTACAATTTATTACTAATTATTACTAATTATTACAATTTATTACTCTTTTAGCAATACTTAGAAATACTTAGAAAAATGAAAACTACTTGAATAATGAACGAAAATTTGGTAATCATCGTTGTGGAGATGATTAGAAATTTTCCCTTCATTATCCAAGCAGTTTTCGTTTACTAATTATTCCTAATAAAAAAATTATATTATCAATATTTATGAAAAACAATATTAATATTATTAAAATAATAAAAAAATTATAAAATATTAAAATTATCAATATTTGCAACATGATTTTCTCTATTCTTAACATGTTTAAATCTCAAAGGGTCGCCAATTGTCAGGCCATGCGCAATAAAAAGTTTTTCTCACCCATGTCCAATGTAAACTCTATAATTTTCCTTACATGGTAGATCACCTCTCAAGTAGTGTTGCAATAGGATGACCAAAGTAATGTCATTCTCGTATTTAAGAATCATCTTGCTCCCTTTACATAGATCATTCTTCCTTAAAATTTTGATGGGACATCAGTATCTTTCCATTAAATTTTCAATGAAGAATGGTATATGTAAAGGGTCATGTGAGATAATTCTTATAGATGATAAGGGCATGAGTTGGGTCATCCTATTACAACTCTACTTGCAAGGTGATCAACCAAGCAAGGACAATTATAGAGTTTACATTAGACATGGCTGCCACAAACTTTTTATTACACATGACCTGACAATTGGAGAACCTTTGAGATTTGAACATGTTAAGAATAGAGCAAAGCCTATTACGAATATTGATAATTTTAATATTTTATAATTTTTTTATTACTTTAATAATATTAATATTGTTTTTTCATAAATATTGATAATATAATTTTTTATTAGTAATAATTAGATATAATTATATTTACTATTTATTACTAATTATTACTAATTATTAATATTTATTACTAATTATTACTAATTATTACTAATTATTACAAATTATTACAAATTATTACTAATTATTACAATTTATTACTAATTATTACTAATTATTACAATTTATTACTAATTATTACAATTTATTACTAATTATTACTATTTATTACTATTTATTACAATTTATTACTGATTATTCCTATTTATTTATAATTATTTCGAATTATTTATAATTATTCCTAATTATTGCTAATTATTCCTAATTAGTTCTAATTATTGCTAATTATTCCTAATTATTGCTAATTATTCCAAATTAGTTCTAATTATTTCTAATTATTTTTAATTATTGCTAATTAGTTCTAATTATTCATAATTATTCCAATTTATTCCTAATTATTAGTATTTATTAGTAATTATTGCTAATTATTGCTAATTATTCCTTCGTAATTATTGCTATTTATTCTTAATTATTCTTATTTATTGTTAATTATTTCTATTTATTCTTAATTATTCGTATTTATTGCTAATTATTCCTAATTATTGCTAATTATTCCTAATTATTACTAATTATTCCTAATTATTTCTAATTATTGCTAATTATTCCTAATTATTGATAATTATTCCTAATTATTGCTAATTATTCCTAATTATTCCTAATTATACCTAATTATTGCTAATTATACCTAATTATTGCTAATTATTCGTAATTATTGCTAATTATTCGTAATTATTGCTAATTATTCCTAATTATTCCTAATTATTCCTAATTATTGCAAATTATACCTAATTATTTCTAATTATACCTAATTATTTCTAATTATACCTAATTATTGCTGATTATTCTTAATTATTTCTAATTATTCCTAATTATTGCTAATTATTCCTAATTATTGCTAATTATACCTAATTATTGCTAATTATTCCTAATTATTCCTAATTATTCCTAATTATTCCTAATTATTCCTAATTATTGCTAATTATACCTAATTATTGCTAATTATACCTAATTATTGCTAATTATACCTAATTATTGCTAATTATACCTAATTATTGCTAATTATTCCTAATTATTGCTAATTATTCCTAATTATTGCTAATTATTCCTAATTATACCTAATTATTTCTAATTATGCCTAATTATTTCTAATTATACCTAATTATTGCTAATTATACCTAATTTTTGCTAATTATACCTAATTTTTGCTAATTATACCTAATTATTGCTAATTATACCTAATTATTGCTAATTGTACCTAATTATTGCTAATTATACCTAATTATTGATAATTATACCTAATTATTGCTAATTATTACTAATTATATCTAATTATTACTAATTATATCTAATTATTAGTAATTATTGATAATTATTACTAATTATATCTAATTATTACTAATTACCACTAATTATGACTAAATTCCACTAATTATCTATAATAATCTCTAATTATTGCAAACTAACACTAATTATTTATAATTATCACTAACAATATCAATTTATTACTAAAAATAAATATAAATAAAAATCAATTTAAATCTAATTTAATTATAACTAATAAACTACAATTAAAATTAATAATAAAATAAAATAAATATAAAAAAAATAAAATATAAATACCTTAAACTTTGATATTCTGAAGTTGTTGGCGCCTTCCAATTGCTCTCGTATAAAAAATTCTAACTAATCGAAATTTTTTCCTTAAAACTGGAGAATCAAGAGAAAAAGAGATGAAGATCTGAGTGATTTGGGAAAAAACGGATGAGGGGTATATATAGGTTAGATTAGTTGCGACGGGGTTAGTTGTGATGGGTATCCCGTCGAAAATGGTGGTATTTGCGATGGGCCCCGTCACAAATACCCTCGCCCTCATTAATTACAGTCGGCGATTAAAATGGTATTTTCGACGGGTCTCGTCGCAAATACCACCTGCCGACATACTATTTGCGACGGGCGACTTTTCCCGTCACAAAAAGTATTTACCGCCGTCGGACTTTTGCGACGGGGCCCGTCGCAAATACCCTCTCCGCCTTAATTATAGTCAGTGGTTAAAAGGGTATTTGCGATGGGACCCATCGCAAAAGCCCGGCGGCGGTAAATACTATTTGCGACGGGAGACTTCGTCCATCATAAATAGTATTTACCGCCCCCGGGCTTTTGTGACGGAGATGCGCCCCCGTCGCAAATACCCTTCCGGCGTTTTGGCGCCCAAACCGCGCCAAACCTATTGCAACGGGTCACCTATTCCCGTCACAATTAACCTACTATTTGCGACAGGAGTCTTTTCCCGTCGCAAATACGTAGTTTGACAGACCTTTTGCGATTGTATATATATTCCCGTCGCAATTGCCCCATCGCAAAAAACCACTTTTCCCGTAGTGCAAGCATTTTATACAGATTGATGACACATTTCTTTATGGAAAGTATACAAGAACTTTTTTATTTCCGCCACACTATATGGAAATCGAGCCCCTCTACCTTTGACATTTGCAATTTTGGATAATGAGAACTTATCATCATGGAGCTGGTTTCTGGCATGTCTCTGAGAGTTTGTTATGAATGCAGAATGGATTTGTCTTATTTCAAATCACCACCATGCAATCAAGGAGGTAGTACAGTATGAGGGTCTTTCGTGGAGACTACCCTATGCCCATCATTGATACTGTATTCGACACATTGCTAGCAATTTGCGAAAGAAGTTCAAGAATGGGTCGATGAAGAAGACAATCTTAAAAATTGGTATGAACATCCTTTTACGTTTTAAAAATTTCTATCATAGTTATTTTCATATCTGTTCAGATGAGTCCTTGTTTGATAGCATATGAGCCTCAACAACAAAGGATGGAGGGGCATCTTCAAGATATTCACAGAGTGAATCCGGAAGTGTATGATTACATGATGAAAATCCCAAATCAGAAATGGTTGTTGGAATATGATGATGGGAGGAGATATGGTCATATGACAAACAACATCGTAAAATGTATAAATGGAGTTTTCAAGAGAGTTTGAAAATTACCTATCATAGGTAAATACAAATGTTTGATTATATGTTACTCAGAAGAGCTACAATTATAAAATAATATTAGTATAATGTCTTAAATCTAAATTATAGGTTTGGTACAAGAGACCTTATATCAGAGTGTAAAGTACTTTCTATAATAAGGAAATCAGGTTGAAGAGGGATTGAACAAAGGGATGCGCTATGGAAACCATTTCCAGCGCGAGCTAGATACAATTCTTCAAGAGGTTGCAACTTACTGTGTAACTGCATTTAATCTTCCAGAGAAACAATTTGAGGTCGCTGAGCCTGATGATGCTATGTCTTGTAACAATGGTCGTGTGCAAGTTGTTTTTACTGGAGAAGCGTTACTGTGAATGTAGAAACTTTTAGGAACTGAGATATCCTTGCAGCCATGTGATTGCAGCATATAATTACATACACGTATCTTGGGAGCAGTTCATTGATCCAGCTTATCGACTTGAGAGCATTAAGTCCTACTACAGTACTCCGTGGATGCCAATCGGGGAATATCAAAATTTTCGGTTGTCTGATGGTGCACCCACGCTTCTACCGAACAACACTAGACTTTGAACTAAAGGGAGTCCAAAGTCGACTCGTATTCGGAATGAGATGGATTGGCCTAGTGAATATCTAGTTGGACGAAGGTGCAACATATACCTCTTGGAAGGTCATACGAAGACATGTTTCCCAAGACACATGAGACAATCATCTAATGATTAAAATGAATCATGTAATCTATCAGTTACTATAAAAGTTTTTACATGTAATCATTTTTATCATTATCACCATTTTTAATCATATTTGTCTTATTTGTATATAGGGCAACTTTTAGAAAATGTACTTATATATCAATCTAAATAAACATCAGTATTCTTCCAACACACTACATCAGTAGAAACAAAAACATTAATAAACAAAATACATCATTTAAATGAACCCGCACACGACGTATACATGTTTTCTTATACAATTAGAATCTTTTTTTTGAGTTGGTGTTGTTTGTTTAAAGATACCCATGCAGTGCTAACCATTTAAAGGTTCACATTCAAAAAAAAAAACAAAACAAAACCATTTGAACTATGAAATGAAAATGTCATCAGACTTTTATAATGAAAGATGGACTTACAATGGCCACAAAACAAAAATGAGGAAACTCCAAACGTCTTCACCCCAACACCCCAGTATGGGAGACAACAACTGACCTAATGTGTTTATGATTCTTTCAATAATTATATGATAAATTTCATACCTTACAAGATAAATGTCATATCTTACATGAAATTAATGCTTTACTATTTGTACATTCAGATGGCACCCCATATGATTTTGGGTCGTCCTCCTCACATGGTTTTGGTCAGTCCTCTACACAACACCATATAGAGGCACTAGAAGCACCAGAAGAGGAGGAACCAACAACTAGGACACCAGAGTGACACATACATCAAACATGGAGAGAACGTGAGATTCAGACACTGCGTTGTGGTACTTGGGGGCATCATCTTTGATGTTTTCAGATGTCATGTTGTATATATTAAAAAATCTATTTACTATGATAAATTATTGTTGTTGAAGAAAAATAACAAGAAAATAAAAAATATAGTAAATACCGTTGGACTCACCTATTTTGATAATCCCAAATCATGTTTAATTCTATAATGGGTTAGTTATTTGACAATCTATTTCAATCTATTTTAATCTCATGACTTTTATAAAATCAGTTTACAGTATAAAAAGTCTCTAAGTCAAAGTTTACTGGTAAGAGGTCACTATTTTAGGCCACTGTCACGGTCACCATTGACAAACCTACAGCTGAACCTTGCTGCTTGAAGTCATTGGTGAAAAGGTCACCATTTAAGACCTTACTGATGAAGTTTATTATTATAAGATCTATACTTATAAAGTTACTATTAGAAGCCACCAATACAAGGTCACTGTTGTAAATCCTACCATTGGAGTACTTACCAAGGCATACAAATGCTGAGTCAATGTGATAGGTCACTATTGTGAAAAGGTTGTTGTTACAAAGAGTTTCTGTTAGAAGTCCTCGGTTAGAAAGATTACTGGAAGTCTACTGTTAAGTAGTCTACCACTAGACATGCCTACCATTGGTAAAGTCTACCGCTGGACAAGTCTACCGTTGGTAAAGTCTACCGCTGGACAAGTCTACCATTGGTAACGTCTACTACTGGATAAGCCTACTGTTAGAAGTCTACTGCTGATCAAACTTGCTGTTGAAGATGCTACCAATTGATAGGCTACTATTACCAGTCTACTAATTACATATTTTATACTTTATCAATTTTTCTAAATATTATCATAACCGTCATATTTTATTGATTTAATGCATCTGACATTAATTAATATTGTTTGCAAACATTTCGGGAAACTGTACGAGGTATGAGGAAGACCGCACATGGTTTGATCATTCCCTTTGTCAGCTCTGTGGAATTAAAAAGGGAGACCAAGCTAAAAGAAAAGTAGCAAAGTAAGTGCAATCTGGAAAACCCAGACCATATCCGACAACACTAAAGAACAAGAAGAAGAACAATACTTACACTGAAAATCCAAGAGCTTCACGAAGATCTTTTTGAATAACATATTCAAGGTTGTAATGATGTGGTTCAAGGAACCCTTGTACCAAGAAGTTGAACATCTCAGTACCTGGAAGCTAGTACCTGAAAGTTGCGACACTCTGTTTTTGGAGGCTACTTGCAGAAAAGAAAAAAAACCTTCATTTTCTCAACTCCAAGAAATCCAAAGTTGATCTTCAAACACGTAAAGCATTCTAAACTCAACCCAAATTTCATTATCTCTACTGTGTTCTTTATTTTACATTTCTGAGCAATGTGTGTTTGTTACACACACACTGTCTCCTGTGATTTAACTGGGGGATACTGAAATTCCCCACCCAAAACTCTCTCAACACTTGTTTCCCACACATAATTGTGGAAGAAGCCTTGTGTGGCTTGGTTGCTTGTTTTCCCACATAGAACTCTGGTAGTGGTTGTATAACCTAGATAGTTTTTAAAAACAGTTGTAAATCCCGATACAGGCTGTGTATCAAGTTTATTTATATAAACTGCTTGGTGATAGGTGATCACCAAGTGGAGAGTATTAGGTCTTGTCTTGAGACTGAACCTCTTTTTTAAATTTTTGTGTTAATATTAAAGTACTCTATTTTATTTTATCCACTGCTTATGTTTTTTTTTCAAAGAAAGAAAACTATTTTTATATTTACTCTAATAGTTAGTTTTGGTTAGTGAGTATATTTGCCTAATTTAGTAAACTGGTTTCAAAATTTGAATTAGTGATTACATTGATTCAACTAAGGACTAATCAAATTTAGAGAAACTTGTTGAGAAATTAAACATTTATATCTCTACTGCCTTAATTGACTGAGTTGTTTTAAATAGGGGTATTTCAATCATAAAGTTTTTAACAAAAATTTTAATTGAAACTCAATTCACCCCCCTCTTGAGTATCCACTATGACCAACATTTGGTATCAGAGGGTTTTATTTTCAATTTTATTTTCAAGTGTTCAAATTATTTTCAACTGTGATTTTAGTTGTATCTTAAAGATATTAAAATTTCTTTCATATGTAAATTTTCAGTTCTCTAAATTCTAAGTAACTTTGGAAACTAGAGTTGAGGGTGTTGCTACTAACATGCCACCTTTCTTTAATAGTAATAATTATGCTCAGTGGAAATTAAAAATGAAAATGTATCTAGTGAGCATGGGACTTGAAATATGGGACAAAATTGAGGAATAACATATATTGTCTACTACTACTAGAGACACATGGTCTCATTTGAATAAAGCCACATATAATAATAACTGTAAAGCAATGAATGCTTTGTACTGTTCTCTAGTTGATGAGGAATTCAGAAGAATATCTTTTTGTAAAACTGCATATGAAATTTGGGACACTTTAGCTATTTATCATGAGGGAACAACCAATGTTAAAGAGATGAGATTGAATACATACACTATTAAATATGATAATTTTAAAATGAATCCTGATGAACCTATCTCTGAAATGTATCTCAGGTTCAATGAAATAGTGAACACCATGAGTCTTCTTGGGAAACCAGTGGACAACAAGGACCAATGAGACAGCTTTGATGCCTACCTGACAGATGGAGGGGAACTTCTGTTTCTATCTGAGAATCTTGTGACTTAATCAAGCTACCAGTAAAGGAGATAATAGGAAAACTTATGATGTATGAAGAATAGCTTAAGGTGAATCAAGAATTAGAAGAAAAACCAAGGAATAAGTCAGTATCATTCAAGACTTAAACCTCAAAGAGTAAAGACAAATAAAAAGTTCAAGTTCCTGTAGACAGTTCCAATAGTGAAGAGTCAGATTCAGATAGTGATGAGGAGATGTCTCATCTTGCTAGAAGGTTCAAAAAGTTCTACCGAAAGAAGAAATTATTTAGAAAGTCAAACTAAAAGGGAAAGTACGATAGTAAAGGAAAATGGAAGAAAGACAGAAAATGGAATGACAACTCAAATGAAATAATCTTCTCTGTGCGCAAACAAAAAGGTCATGTGAAGTCAGACTTCCCCAAGATGAAATTTAAGAAGAAATATGAAGATAAGGGCAAGGGTTACAAAAAGTCTATGAAAGCTAATTGGAGTGCTTCAAAAGATAGCTCCAGTGGATTTGATGCTTCTGATAGTGAACAGAATAATCATGCCAACTTATGTTTCATGACAAAAACATCTAAGGCAACACTTAATTTTCTTATACATAATGCCTATTATTCTGTGAATAAGAGTGAGTCACATAATGATGAAGATATGAATAAGGATGAATTATTTGAATATTGTGAAATTATTAAGGATAAATTTAATGATATTAAGGACAAATATAAATCATTAAATAGACATCATGCTTTAAATGAAAATTATAAGTCAAATATGGATATTAAAAAAGAGAAATTCTCCTAGCTGTTAAAAGAAAATACTGAATTAAAGTTATCCAATGAGAAATTAAGAAAATATATTGAGAAGTTTATTATCGTTAATGATACATTGACTCTGTTTCTAGGAAAAAAAATCACCCCAAAATATACAGATGGTCTAGGATATCAACCAGGACAGAGAAAAATTAGCAAAACCAAAATTGTTCCCAAATCTGGACAGTTCACTGCTAGTTCCAGTTTTGGACCATCTTTTGAGAGACAATTTTTAAAGGACCTGACAATGTTTTTATGCCTTCGAATATGTATGTTGATGTTAGGAAACCTATAAAGAAAATATGGGTTCCCAAAGTTTTACTTGCTAACCTCTCTAGACCCAAGAAAATATGGGTACCAAAGTTACCCCATGCCTAATCTGTTTTGCAGGAAAGTTTCCTAAAGAGTTCCCGTAAGACCTTGTGGTACTTGGAAAGTGGATGTACAAGACATATGATATAATATTATTCTTACTTAAATAGCTTAATCAAATTTTATGGTGGACATGTAAATTTTGGTGATAATGCAAAGGAAAAAATCATCAGCTTAGGCCAGATTAGTATCCCTAATACAATATTAATTTCCAAAGTACTTTTTGTTGATGGATTAAAGTACAATTTACTTATAATTTCTCAGTTTTGTGATGATTATTTTAATTTCATGTTTGAAAATGATTCATGCAATGTTTTTAATTCCAAAAATGATTTCGTATTCACTGCCTGTAGAAATGAAAATGTGTATGCTGTTGATTTAAATTCCTTAGCCAAGAAAAATGTTTCTTGCTTAAATGTTTTTCATAAGGAATCTTGGTTATGGCATAGAATATTAGGATACTACAATGTGCACTCTCTTAGGAAACTATCTAAGAAAGGTCTAGTTAGAGACTTACCTAAATTGCAATTCCCATTTGACAAAGTGTGTAATCCCTATCAAAAGGAAAAAAAACACAATGCTTCTTTCAAACCAAAGAAAGATGTATCAACTTCTCAACCACTTGAGTTGGTTCACATGGATTTGTTTTGACCATCAAGACTTTCAAGTTTAAATGGGAAACACTATTTTTATGTTCTTGTAGATGTTTTTTCTAGATATACTTGGGTATAATTTCTAGCTCACAAAAGTGAATCTTAAACCTACTTTATTAAGTATTCCAAGTCTATAGAAAATTTTAGTGGACTTAGAATCAAGACCTTGAAAAGTGATCATGGTCATGAGTTTGAAAATTATGAGTTTGAATCTTATTGCTCACACAATGTCTATAGTCACAATTTCTCTGCTCCTAGAACACCTCAACAGAATGGAGTCGTGGAAAGAAGAAATAGGACCCTTAAAGAAATTTCTAGGACAATGCTCAATGAGTATGATTTACCAATTTATTTTTGGGATGAAGCTATAAATACAACTTGTTATACCATCAATAGAGTCTTGATTAGACATGTTCTTAAGAATACCCCTTATGAGATTTCGAACAATAGGAATCCTAAGGTTAATTACTTTAGAGTTTTTGGTTGCAAAGTATTTATCCTTAACACTAAAGATAATATTGAAAAATTTGCTCCTAAAAATGATGAGGGAATTTTACTAGGTTACTCAATCTTGAGTAAAGCCTATAGAGTATTCAACAAGAAAACCAAATGTGTGGAAGAGTCAGTTCATGTCAAATTCAGTGAGACTGGTCCACATGAACCTAAAACCTCTCTTGAATATCTTGAGGAAGATTTGTCAATTCTGTACCTTAATGATAAAAATAGTGAACCCCCTATAAAAGTGACCATTTCTGGAAATTTTCGAGAATCCACATCTGTTGAGTCTGAACCAACAGACAACCTTGAGGAATCTAGTTCGACCCTTTCTAGAGGCATTAAGACTCTCAAGAATCATCCTTTAGATGCTGTTGTAGGTGATCTAAATATAGGAACACAAACTAAAGCTTCTCAATGAAACTAGGTTAAACATCAAGCTTTTCTTTCACAGCTTGAACCCAAAAATATTAATGATGCTATCAATGATGAATTTTAGGTAACGAAAATGCAAGAAGAGTTAAATCAATTTTAAAGAAACAAAGTCTGGGAACTAGTTGAAAGACCTAAGGAAACTTTACAATAAGCTCTAAATGGGTATTTAGGAACAAAGATGATGAGTATAGAAATATAGTTAGAAACAATGGTAGGTTAGTTGCATAAGGGTATAGTCAAGAGGAAGGAATAAACTATGAGGAGACCTTTGCACTTATAGCTAGGTTAGATGCTATTAGGATACAACTTGCTTATACATCTCATCTAGATTTTAAACTTTATCAAATGGATGTTAAAAGTGCTTTCCTAAATGGGTATATAGTTGAGGATGTGTTTGTTGAAAAACCCCCTGGTTTTACAAATCCCCATTTTTCAAATCATGTTTTTAAACTTTATAAAGCTTTATATGGTTTAAAGCAAGCTCTTAAGATCTTGGTATGATAGGCTCATCTCTTTTCTTATTTCAAAAGGTTTTACCAAAGAAATAGCTGATCCTACTCTCTTCATTAAAAGAATTTCCAAAGATGTTTTGATAGTAAAAATTTATGTAGACGACATCTTTTTTTGGATCTTCTAAAAATTATTTATGTACTGATTTTTCAAAAATAATGCAAAATGAATTTGAAATGAGTTTAATGGGAGAACTTAAATTTTTCCTTGGATTTCAGATTTTTCAAAATAAATATGGTATTATTTTAAATCAAAGTAAATATGTTAAGGATATTTTAAAATGTTTTTCTTTGGATGGTAGTAAAGGTAGTGATACACCTATGAGTACCACTTGTAAGTTGGATACAGATGAAACTGGAGAACCAGTGGATCAAACCAACTACATAGGTATGATAGGGAGTCTGCTCTACCTTACAACTAGTAGACCTAACATTATGTTCAATATATACATGTGTTCTTTCTTTCAAACTAATCCAAAAGAATCTCATTTATCTATTATTAAAAGGATTTTCAAATATCTCAAATATAATCCCAACTTAGGACTATTTTATCCAAGAAGACAATCATTTGATCTGATAAGTTATTCTGATGCTAAATTTTCTGGTTGCAAGTTATATAGAAAAATAACCTCTGGAACATGTCACCTTTTAGGCAAGTTACTAGTATCATGGTGTAGTAAAAAACAAAATTTTGTTGCATTATCTACTGCCGAAGCTGAATATATAGCTGCTGGTAGTTGTTGTGATCAAATTCTTTAGATGAAAAACACTTTACTAGACTATGTATATCAATTCAAACATGTCTCAATAAATTTTGATAGTACTAACATTTCTAAAAATCTAGTATCTCATGCTAGGAAAAATTATATTGATTTGAGACATCACTTTTTGAGAGATCATTATCAAAAAGGTGATATCACTCTTGAATTCATTGGCACTGAACATCAATTGGATGATATATTTACAAAGCCCTTGAATTCTGAGAGGTTAAACTACATCAAACATGTGTTAGGGATGATTAATTTCTATATAGGGAACCTCACTGTTGAACCTCACTTTTGAACCTCACCGTAGAACCTCACCATTACACCTCACTGTTAGAACCTTACTGTTTTACCTCACTGTTAGAACCTTACTGTTAGAACCTCACTGTTAGAACCTCACTATTAAGACCTCACCGTTAGAACCTCACGATTGAGTACCTCACTGTTGGACTTTATCGTTACTTCGTATTTTATGTGGGAATATGAATCGTTTTATTATTATTATTTTTCTTGATTTTTTTTTTGTTTCGACCCCTAAATGAAAAATTAGATCACAAAAATATTTCAATCCACTCTCTTCCTCACTCTCAAACCCCTGCTCTCTAAATCCGTAAACCCTAAATTTCTGTTTAACCCTCAAACTGCTTCAAACATCAATGGAAAGAGTCAAGCGACCTTCAGCTGATGATGGAGATGTGCCAAGGCCTAAGAGACCCCAAGCTGAGTCCAGTGGTGGCAGTAATATATCAACAGAGCCTTTTAACCAACATCTGTCAAAGAAAATTATTGTGGCTTAAAAGGAGTTAAGTGAAGATTGGTTGCTCTCGAGAAAATCCTTAGTGATGGAGGCACTAGAGACTCAAGGTTGGGTAGAGTGATTTGCAAACCATAATGGTCCGTATTACCTGAGGCTAGTCAATGAATTTTTCAATTATCTGAAATTTGAAAAGTCAGATGATGAGAACCAACTAGTGTCAATTGTAAATGGAACTAAGGTAATATTTTCATCTTATGAGTGGGATGAATGTCTAAGGGTACCTCATGAGGTTATATGTGACAACTACTCTGGAGTGATTCCTACAGACAGTGAGATTTTTGGGTATAAGAAATCATTGGTAGAGCTGACAGGAAATGGCACCTCAAGGAAGATTATTGTTGCCGAAATGAATGGAGAGGGTATACTTCTATTCAAGTTTATCCAACATTTGATATGTCCCAGGAGAGGGGACTTCACTATGTTGATGTATCAGGACATATTCATATTGTATTTTCTGAAGGATGGAAATAAGATCAACCTGTGTAGGTTGCTGATGGATCAGTTTGAAGACATGACTATGCCAAGTTCTAAATCAAATGCTCTATTTCATGACAAAATGATTTCTATAATACTGAAGTTTAAGGGAAATGCGGGAGATAAAGAGGAAACAATTGTAGACAATAAATTTTTTTGTATCTCTAAGATGATCTGCAAGTTCATGAAGATCAGCTGGAATCCCTAGAGAAAAGAATGGGTAAATGATGAAGGGAAGCTTTATGAGAAGTTTAACCCTGTAAATAATCCTTATAGGCCAAAGGATAAGAGGGATCCAAGTCTGAAGCCTGATGAGGCAGAACCTGTATATTCTGATGAAGAAGTAGAAGAGGCTGTGGAACTTGAAAAAGAGGGTACTCCTATAGATGATAGGAGTGATCTTGATCTACTAGCCAGTCCTCTAGTTAGAATGGTAGCCTTTGGAGAGGCCAGTCCTCCAAGAGAGTTACTAAGGAGAGAATATGTCCTGATGGACAACGAGGATGAAGAAACTAGTGAAGAAGTTTTTGATGAGGCTCATATTACTGTTAGAGATACCTCAGAAGAGGAAGAAGCTGCTGAATCTGGTCATTCTGACCATGAGGAATATAGGACAACCACTAATGATGATAGTGAAGGGGAGGATCTCAATCTAAGTCCTATGATAGGCATTATAAAAAGGTTAGTAAGTGATCAAGAAGAAGAGGTTGTGTCTACCACTGATGCAATAGAAATTGTAGATGACTCAATAGAAGCAGTTACTCACTCTGCTGATGAGTCAGTTGATCAAGCAGGATCAGAAGTTGAGGGGGAAAGACTGGAAGAGGCTGATATAGTTGTCCAGGAGGTAGCTTCACATGAGGGGGAGCCTCCTTTTTCCCAAGGATTAGTATCTGTTGTGCATGACATTGAGGGATGGGCTGAGAACCCTGAGTTTTTGGTGTTGGGTCTAGACTATGATGACTCCGAAGATGAATTCCCCACAAAAAGACCTTCAGTGCCTTCTGTTTCAGACTTCATTTTCATACCTTCATAAATATCTTTCCCTCAAGACTGTGTCAGTAAAGATGATTTTGAATCCTTGAAATCTGACTTGCATAAAATTTCTAAGGATAGGCCCTTTGATATGGACAAGGATGTTGCTCTAGTTTAGGATCATTCAACATATGAGTTTGCCAAAATACACTCCAGTATTCAATCTAATCTGCTTCAGGAAGTACATAAGTGTTAGAGTCTAATGAGTGAATTGTCAGAAACTATGGTGCTTCTAAAATAATCAGTGGTGAGCTTGAATTCTCTTCTGAACTCTAGGGCTCAGGTGGACAAGGATATTCAATATGTCAAAGGTGTAGTACAACAGATGGTTGATGTATTTGGGGACTTTAAGGAGTACATGAAAGCTCATGTGAAGAACCAAGATGATGATGTGGAGAGGTTGATCAGTGTTCTGACCAAGTCCTTCAAAGAGACAGTATCATTCACTGTGGCACCTCTGAGTGATTCTACTTCATTATCAGCCTCACCACCAGTGGATCTATCAGCCTTCTGGTCAGTGGTCAGTGAAGAAGTGGCCAAGGTGTCTACTGCCAGTGCACCTGATCCTCAATACCTGACTTAGATTGTTATCACTACTAGAGACATTCAAAAGTTCATGAGTGAATTCATCAAGGAAGCTGCCCATGACCAGAATATCATTAAGGAATAGATTGATTACTACTACAAGAGGGTCTACACCAAGCATCAAATGGTAGTCACTTTAAGCTATTGTTGGAGAACCTTGAAATACCTCCAGTTACCAGAGCCTTTAAGGACCAGGTTAGCAGGTTAGGTCAGTTGACCACTGCTTTGGAGAAGTTCATGGATAATAAAGATGACTTTTTCTCAACCATGGAGAGAGGTGGAAGTATTATCATAGATTTCATAAACCTTCTCCTACCCTTCCTTCATGTGGACTGCACTCCAATTATTATTCTTCCTGCCTTAACTTATTCCTCGGCTACTTTGGGCTCCACCAGTGCACCTTCTATGATGCCTCCTACTAAAGCCATCAGAGGCCTAACCCCCATGATCCCTCAATGACCCACTCATTACATGAATATATAAGACTCAGTTTTTGTTCCTCCTAATATCCTTGCAGCTATCACTTGTTATCTTACCCCACCTGTAGACCCTCCCTCTTCCTCTTCCAAAGGGAAGAAGTCATTACCTATTTATAATGTGGATTGAGTGTGGTTGTATCTTTTGATAGGGTTTTTATAATTATCTTTGAATCATGTAATGATCTTTCATTAATACAAATAGTCTCTTTTTTATCTTATTGTTTTTCTTTTTTCTAACCATAAAGGGGGAGAAAATACAAAAAAATTAATTCAATATCCATATCACATTAATCTATACTACTACATGTGTGATAGGATTATATATAAAACCTATTTATTTTATTAACTTACCTCTGATTTTCATTATCTTTGGTAATCTTATAATTATTCTAAACTTTAATGGAATACTTTGTGATTATCAAAAAGGGGGAGATTGTTGGACTCACCTATTTTGATAATCCCAAATAATGTTTAATTCTATAATGGGTTAGTTATTTGAAAATCTATTTCAATCTATTTTAATCTCATGACTTTTCTAAAATCAGTTTACAGTATAAAAAGTCTCTAATTCAAAGGTTACTGGTAAGAGGTCATTATTTTAGGCCACTGTCATGGTCACTATTGAAAAACCTACAGATGAACCTTACCGCTTGAAGTCATTGGTGATAAGTTCACCATTGAAGACCTTACTAATGAAGGTTTATATTATAATAGCTACAATTATAAAGTTACTATTGGAAGCCACCAGTACAAGGTCACTGTTGTAAAGACTACCATTTAAGTACTTACCAAAGCATACAGATGCTGAGTCAATGTGATAGGTCACTGTTGTAAAAAGGTTGATGTTACAAAGAGTTTCTATTAGAAGTACACTGTCAGACTGATTACTGGAAGTCTACTGTTAAGTAGTCTATCGCTAGACAAGCCTACCATTGGTAAGGTCTACCATTGGACAAGTCTAGCATTGGTAAAGTCTACCACTAGACAAGTCTACCATTCCTAAAGTCTACCACTGGACAAGCCTACTGTTGGAAGTCTACTGGTGATGAAGATTTCTATTGAAGATGCTACCGATTGACAGGATACTGTTACCATTCTACTGATAACATATTCAATACTTTATCAATTTTTCTAAATATTATCATAACGATCATATTTGATTGATTTAATTCATCTGACATTAATTAATATTGTTTTGCAGACATGTCGAGAAACCGTATGAGGTACGAGGAAGAACGCACATGGTTCGATCATTCCCTTTGTTGGATTTGTGGAATTAAAAAGGGAGACCGAGCTAAAATAAAAGTAGCGAAGTAAGTGAAAGCTGGAAAACCCAGACCATATCCGACAACACTAAAGAAAAAGAATAAGAATAGTGCTTACACTAAAAATCCAAGAGCTTCATGAAGATCTTTTTGAAGAACATATTCAAGGCTATACTGTTGTGGTTCAAGGAACCCTTGCACCAAGAAGTCGAACATCTCAGTACCTGGAATCCAGTACCTGAAAGTTACGACACTCTGTTTTTGGAGGAAACTTGTAGAGAGGAACAAAACCTTCATTTTCTCAACTCCAAGAAGTCCAGAGATGATCGTCAAACACATAGAGCATTCTAAACTCAACCCAAATTTTTTTAGCTCTACTGTGTTGTTTATTTTACATTTCTAAGTAGTGTGTGTTTGTTACACACACACTGTATCCTGTGATTTAACTGGGGGATATTGAAAATACCCACTCAAAACTCTCTTAACACTTGTTTCCCACGCATAATTATGGAAGAAGCCTTCTGTGGATTTGTTGCTTGTTTTCCCATGTAAAACTATGGTAGAGGTTGTAGAACCTGGAAAGTTTGTAAAAACTATTGTAAATCCCGATATAGGTTGTGTATCAAGTTTATTTATTTAAACTTCTTGGTGGAAAGTGATCAACAAGTGGAGAGGATTAGGTCTTAGCTTGAGACTAAACCTCTTGTTTACATTACTGTGCTAATCTTCAAGTACTCTATTTTATTTTATCTGTTGCTTATGTTTTTTTTTCAAAGATAGAAAACTGTTTTTACATTCACTCTGATAGTTAGTTTTGGTTAGTGAGTATATTTTCCTAATTAAGTAAACTATTTTCAAAAGTTTAATTAGTGATTACATTGATTCAACTGAGGACTAATCAACCTTAGAGAAACTTTTTGAGCAGTTAAACATTTATATCTCTACTGCCTTAATTGACTAGGCTGTTTTGAATAGGGGGATTTTAATCAAAAAGTTTTTAACAAAAATTTTAATTGGTACTTAATTCACCCCCTCTTAAGTATCCACTCCAACCATCAAATACAAACTAATTTAAATTAACTATTAATAATTTATAAATTTTCAAAGTCTCATAATTGTAACATTATTATGCTTCATGTATGTGACTTTAAAAGTGTATAAATCATAAAGTACAAGTAAAATCTAAATAAAATTTGTCACACATACTAAAAATATAATAATTTATTAAAAAATGAAAAGAAAAACAAACATATAGTAAATAAAAAATATTTTACATGACAACTTAAATATATAAAAACATTACATTTATAATTATATAATATTAAATATATTTATAAAAAAATTATATTTATAAATATTTATTTTTAATTATATATATACATAGTTATATTTATACACATATATATTTAAAATTATATTTATTTATAATTGTAAATATATATTTATATAATTTTTTTATTATTATATATTTAAAATTATATTTATAAATACGTAATAAAAAATTCCTTATATTTATTTATATTATATATAACTCTTTATTATTATAAATATATATTTATTTATTTTTAAATATAATCACAAATATATATTTTCAAATAAAAATTCATTTAATATTTATATGTAAATATATATAACTATTTATAATTATAATAATTCATAATATAAATATATATTTACAATAAATAATAATATTTATATGTAAATATTTATATGTAGATATATATATATATATATATATAACTATTTATAATTATAATAATTACAATATTTATATGTAAATATATAAATAAAACATACACAAATCTGCCAAAAAAATTAAAAAATAAAACACACACAATGCGCTACATGAAGGGGCGCTTTGTGATTTTAACCCTAAGCGCAACTTCAAGTGGTGCTAAGGGGGCCCAATTCCCTAATTATTAGGGAACTCGACCCATTAAAAAAACTTGGTGAAAAAATCTGTGTCATCCTTCATTAGCATATTCCCACAGTACAACCATCATCGGTTTCTACCATTGATCATTGTAAAGACCTGGAATTCCATGTATTTTTTTAAATTAAATGGGAATTTTACGAGTCTTCGAAAATTGACAGCGCATGATTCCAAGGCCCGGAGTGCCCGGAATGAATTTCTGAACTTTTTCTCAAGTACGTTCAGTAAACGTGCAAGCGGGTTTTTGTAACTTTTGAATAGGTGCTCGGAATTGAAATTTGATGGCACCGTTGAACTCGCAGTGTTAGTATTCACTTAAAGAGACCTTTACCTCTACTATAGTGGGTCGAGAGTGAAAGTTAGATTTTGTGCTTTTCATGAAATAATGAAATAAAATAAAAATGTCTACCAATTTTATTTTTGAAACCCCTCAACATGGGTTATGGTAGTGGGGACCACCCAAACCTAAACCACCCATGTGAATGTTAAGAGGTGGGGACCACCTGAACTAACCCCCATTTTGAATTTAGTGGCGGGGACCACCTGAACCCTCTTAATGGGGGAGAAACCTCTCAACTCCCCATTAATCCATTTTTTCGATTAATTTGAGCCATCGTGGTATAATTAATTATGCCAATGTGGTACTATTAATTGTTCCAACCTTTATATTTGATAAACGTAAATTAACAAGTGGGTTATTTCACATTTTGGTGGAATTGGGAGAGGAGAACTTTTGGAGGATTAATCTCTCCAATGAAGAACGTGTTCTCCAATAAAGAATGCACTCCCCAACGAAGAATGATCTCGCCAATGCGGAACGTCTTCAATGAAAATGAACTGACGATCGAGGAAACACCAACGTCACCGATGTCCGTCTATCCCCAACAACATCGTCTCCTTACTCACGACCTCCATCAACAAACCTACGAGGTAGGGGTTTTATTATGTGTGATTATGGTTTCCATTGTTCTTCCCTTCTAAATAAAGAACACGGATCAACTCTCTAACTAGTTGATCCGTGAATGATTTCTTTCTTTGTGGGTTTGGGAATAATTATTGCCGAGGGTTTTAGAGTTTGACATTCTTTATTCAAGATTTTTGTTGAGCCGCTTGCTACCGATCTAATGTGGAGGGTGCAGGCAAAACAAACATGGCATGGCCCCTCTGTCGTTCTTCATTATTGGTGTGTTCTTCATGATGGAAGAAGACGTATATGTGCCATGGTGGCAAATAGATAGTGGCTGGCTGAACCAGCTGCTGGCGAAGGCGCGACGCATGACCGCGCCATGCGGAGAAGACGGCTGGCCATCCGGCCAGTCGCGGTGGATCGCTGAACAATGGCCACCTCGCCGCCACTGCGGCCTCCGCCTCTCCGCGGCCGCCGCCGCCCCGCGGCCCCTAGGTCCCCCGCGGCCCCGCGGCCCCCGCGGCCCCGTGGCCCCTGCCGCCCCGAGGCCCCTGCGGCCCCACGGCCCCCGCGGCCTCCGCCGCTCCGCGGACTCTTCGTCACCTCACGGACCCTGCGCCGCCTCACGGGCCACCACCTAGCGGGCTGGGCCAGACCAGACCTAGCGGGTTGGGTTGGCCCAGGCCAGGTTGGGCCGGGTCGGACCAGACCCGGACCAACTATGAGCTTCTCGCTCTATCGGTCATAACTTTAGCATCAGGTGTCTGTTTGAAAAACCGTCAATGGCACTGTAAACCATGTAGTGAGGCGGTCCCTTTAGTATACCCCATTGATGTTTTGGATAAATTTTTTGTATGGTCAGGTTGGATCGATCAGGAATCCAACCGGGTCCTAGGGACTAAAAGGCCAATAACTCACAGACCAAGCATCCGTTTGATGTGCTGTCTATTGCGTTGAGAACCCTATGACATGGCGGTCCTTTGAGAAACTTCTTTGTGGGACTTGGTGGTAGTTGGAGTATTGACCAGTGGCTTCTGGAACGGACCCTACGGCAGACAAGAGAGCTTATTGAAAGAACCCTGTAGCTGGCTGTGACAATGTACTAGGATCCTGTGTGGGTCTGACGATGTACTGATGATGTACTAGGATCCTGTGTGGGTCTGATGACGTACAAACGATGTACTAGGATCCTGTGTAGGTCTGAAAACTTACTAACGATGTACTAGGATCCTGTGTGGGTTTGATGACGTACTGAGGATGTACTAGGATCCTGTGTGGGTATAACGACCTACTGACGATGTACTAGGATCCTGTGTGGGTCTGACGATGTACTGACGATGTACTAAGATCCTATGTGGGTTTGAAGACATACCAACGATGTACTAGGATCCTGTGTGGATCTGACAATGTAACGACGATGTACTAGGATACTGTGTGGGTCTGACGACGTACTGACAATATACTAGGATCCTGTGTGGGTCTGACGATGTACTAGGATCCTGTGTGGGTCTGATGATGATTTAGGTTCCTCCATGGGTCTGCCTCTTAATAGAGTAAGATGAAATAGTAGTTACATATAATCATCTCTAATATTGTACCTAAGTTATACCTGGTGTGAGCTGAGTCCGTACCTGTGTGGTACTTTCCTTCATGGTAATACCTTGATGGTATTCTTCTATGTGGCGTACCTGTGTGATACTTACCTTTGTGGTATTCCTTCCTTTGTAGAATAGTTGAGCTTTGGGCTTTTGAGTTGGACTCTGTTTTTTCCTCGTGATTGAGATGGATAGACTTGATAACTTAGGTATATGTATTGGAATATACCTAAGTAGGATTGTCAGTTGTTTTCATGATGTGTGGTTTATCCTTTGTGGATTTTGTGATACCTTGAGGGTCTCGGGTTCCCTACTGAGTATCGTTATACTCACCCCTACATGGGCTATGCCCACACCTCATTGTGTTTGGTGCAGATGATAGACATCGTTGACTGAGGACGAGAGTACCGGGATTGGAGGTAGCTCAGAGGTGGACCTTAGACGAGGCGTACCGTAGAGACAACCGTTCAAGAGCTATACCCACCCTTCAGGTAGGATCCTTGGAGGTTGATCACAAGAGCTATTCTAGTTTACTTGTACTTTTAGTTTCTTGTACTTTTCCATTGGGCTTGTATTCTGGCCCCGTTTACTTACTGTACTCACTCTGTTTACTATTCAGTTTACTTGAGTTCATATCTTACTGTGTGCTTGGTTGTGTGTGTTACAGGTTATAATGGAAATTCCTTCCCAGTTTTAGGTAATACACCTTCAGTGCTAGTCTCCAGCTCCTGGCCTATGGAAGGTGGACTTGGGGTAGTCATGGCATGGGCCCCGGGGGATGGGTCGTGACAGTCCCTAAAAGGGACTTTGGTTTTCCTTATCAAACAAGGATTGATATTTGTGATGATGTTCAATAATTCTTATTATTCCAGATGGGAATAAAATGATAAATTTAAAAAATTTATAAATCTAAATCAAACCATAAGATATGTGTTGAAATCATAAAATCAATCAAGAAATAGTGAAAGAATGAAACAAATGAGGATAAAATATGCAAAGTAGAATCTGTACCTTGATTTAGATAAATCACCGATGAATAATGGTTTCATGTCGTTGTTATTGGTGATCCAAAATTCCACCAAAATTTCCTCTCAAATCTCAAGGTTATGCGACTAACCCTTTGATTGGGCCATGACTATATATTTAAAGAAAAATATTTAGGTTAAGGTCTTTAATAAGATAATTAAATAAATATTTGAATTTATTTAATTATTTCACCCATGATGGCACTCAATCCCAACACCCAACACCAAACAATGTTGTCTCACACTTAGGGTAAAAACCATGTTATGGACTCAACTGTTATCTCAAATTTCTTATTCAAGTCCTCATTTATGAGTTATTTGGGTTAGGGTTATTAAATAAATTAATTTAATTAATTAATTTATCAAATGAACTTGTCAATGACCGCTTTAACTAGATGTCCCGTGTTGACCAACTTTAGGTCGTGCATAGGGTCAATCCTATACTTTGAATTCAACCATGGTATTAGATTTTTAATATGAGATTCTATTTAATATTTATATAATTTTCTTTAAGAAACTATGTGTTTGTAGTATAAAATACATTTAATATTTTTATAAAACATATTCTGGGAACACCAGGCCTTGTAAGCGCATTCCCTCTCATATTCTGGATCTAAAAATATATCTAGGAATATTCCAAAGTCTTAAAAAGAAAAAATTGATTCTCTACATCATTTACTCCTTCAATATTTTTCTTCCCTGAAAATCAAAACTAAACAAAAAGATTGATATAATGTAACCACATCTAGATCTCCTGCTCCCAAAATCTCTCTGTCATGCTTACATGCTATCACAACACACGAACCAGGGGGATGGCCCATCCATATAGGGTCCTATCCTATCAATCCTCAATCACCACTAGGTGATCCTCAAATGCAGATCCATCCTCCATGTCCAGCTCTCCCCAATAATTAACATGCATAGTGTCATGCATGTATCTCCTCAGTTATGACACATGGAAGACATAATTTATCTACTCCTACTGTGGGGGTAGGGTGAGGTGGTAAGAAACCTCATCAACCCTATTAAAGATCTCAAATGACCTGATGAATCTTCAGGATAGCTTGCCTCCCCAACCGAACCTTCACAATCTTATTTACGGGGATGATCTAGGGAAAATGTGGTCTCCTTTCTTGAAAACAAAGGGCCTAAAAAATCGATATGTATAATATTTCTACCAGCTCTGGGTTTTCTTCATGAACTCACGTATGACCTAGGCCTTCTCCATAGTCGTATGCACCATCTCTGGACGCACAAGAGATGACTCACCGATATCTGTACAACACAAGGGTGACCTGTAGTGTCTCCCGTACTGGGCCTTGAAAGGTTCCATTCCGATATTTTAGCGGTATATATTATTATATGAAAACTCTACCAGTAAAATGTGATCCTCGCAAATTTTTCCAAAGTCTAACATGCAAGTCCTCAGCACATCCTCCAACACTTGGATAGTGTGCTCGGTCTTCCCATCAGTCTGGGGGTGAAAGGGTGTACTCATCATCATATGGGTACTAAATGCCTTATGTAGGCCTCTACACAACCATGATGTGAACCACACATCATAACTAGAGACAATAGTTGAGGTCCCCCCATTAAGGAGAACAATATCCCATACATACAACTACATCAAACTCTCCACGAAACTCTACTCATTGATAACAAGAAAGTGTGACGACTTCGTGAGTAAGTCAAATGTCACCCAGATAGTTCCATGACCTCTTGTAGTCCATGGGAGTCCTATCACAAAGTCCATGGATATGTCATCCAATTTCCACTCTGAGATCTTAAGGGGCTGCAATAAACCCACTGGAACCTGATGCTCAGCCTTCACCTGCTGATAGGTGAGGCACCAAGATAGGAACTCATCCACTCTATATCTCATGTCATCCCACCAAAACTACTGCTGAATGTCTATGTACATATTTCCCACACCAAGATGTACAAACAAAGGAGATTTGTGGAACTCTCTCATTACCACCTCTCACATCATGACTAGGACCACCATCCATCCCTAGAAAAGCATGATGTGATTCTATCCTTTAGAAAATCCATTGTGTGAATATTCTGAGGATATATAGTCATGTAATAACTCAAAATAGATTTACCCCAACTAGGAATATCTCACACACTGAAGGAGTGGATAATTCAACACCACCAACTAAAAAAAGATACACCCTTCTGCTCAACTAGGGTCAGCTACAAGGAAGACAATTGATCTGATGTCTTCTATTCCAAATAAACTTGGGACTTCCTACTAAGGGAATATGCTACCACGCTACCCTTCCTAGGAGTATTGATTATATCAAAGTCATAATATTTAAGTAACTCCAACTAGTTACTCTGTCTCAAGTGTAAGTATCTCTATGGGAAGACATACTTGAGGCTCTGATGGCCTGATTAAATAAAAAAGCACACTCCCCTAAGATAGTGACTTCATATCCTCATAGTGAAGACTACCATTTCCAACTCTAAGTCATGGGTCATGTAGTTATGCTAATGGGGTCTCAAACACCTTGACCCATATGAGATAACTACCTGTCTATGCATCAGTATGAAACTGAGCCTATCTCTTCTGGCATCACAATACACTACATACTCCAAACCCTCATATGGTAGTCTCAAAATAGGATAACTCTTCATCCTAAGACTCAAATTTTTGAGGGCCCTATGAAACTACTCAATATAGGTAAACAAATTCCGTTTCTAAATTAGGGAAGTCAAAGGGGCTGAAGTCCTAGATAAGTATTCTATAAACCTCCTGTAGTACCTCACCAATTGAAGAAAAATACGCACCTCTGACATGATCTTGGGTGGATCCTAGGAAAGCACTACATTTATCTTTGTATGGTCCATAGATAATCCATTATTAAAAATTAAATTCCCCAAAAAGTGAACCACATGGATAAAAAATTGGCACTTTGAGAGATTACCAAAAATTCAGTGCCCCCGAAACATGTTTAGGACCATCCTCAATTGATCTATATGCTCATACTCTATGAAAAAGTAGATGAGTATGTCATCAATGAAGATACAAAAATTAGTCCAAGTATGTCTGAAAGATCTGATTCATCATATCCATAAACATAGCAGGGGAATTCATCACACTAAAAGACATCACTAAGAACTCATAGTCTCCGTACGACATCATAATGCTAGCTTTGGAATATCATCCTCATGAACACTCAACTAGTAGTATCTGGACATGATATCAATCTTTATAAACTATCTCTCACATCACACCTAATAAAAGAGGTCTTCAATACTTGGAAATGGGTACTTTTTCTTTATCAAGGCATGGTTTAGGTGATGATAATTCATACAAAGTCGCAAGCTCCCATCCACCTTTTCCACAAACAAATCTGGAGCTTCCTAGGGGGACACACTAGGTCTGAAAAAACCATTCTCTTGAAGGTCCCCTAACTACAACCGTAGATCCCAAAGCTTGGTAGGGGCCATCCTATATGCCGAACAAGATATCATAGTGGTCCCTTGGTTCAATTTGATGCAAAACTCCATCTCAAGTCTCATAGGTAGTCCCAAAATTTCCTTAATAAATTCATCCATATAATCCTCTATGAATGAAGGAATCCAGATACCTGAAGAGTCCACTACACTAAGTAATAAACTCATCAACTGATGGGTGATGGGATGCATCCTCCTACTTGAAATATCCACTCTCCCATCTATGAGATATCTCTCTCTCACAAAGTAGAATCTCATCCCATCTTTTTTAAGGAATCTTACTCGTTTATGGTGATAGTCAATCTGGACTTAAAACATGGAAAACCAGACCATACCGAAGATTATGCCATAAGGTATCCTCATGATGACCAATAGGTCCCATCAGAGACTTTCTCCACCAAGTGATATCTCACACTATTGGAAGATAAAAGATAAAGAAGAAGCATTCCCTATAGAAACTTCAATCTAAATTTGATGGGCTAACGCCTCAATTGGGATCTTCGGATCTCCCACCATGAGTAAAGAGATGAATGAAAGACTTGAACTTATATGTACTAATACTGAATCAAGAGTAGAATAAACATATATCATACCTCTAATCATCTCATGTGTCACTGGGTAATAAGCATCCATTGCCTATATCTATCGACGACCTCGACTGCTAGCTCCTAGAGCCTGACATGGGCCACCTGGTGGTAGTGGTGGGAGTAGATCATAATGTCATCAAATATTCATAACTCCTCTTCCAAGAGCCCTACCTACTCTTTTTCCAGCTCCACCTCCTTGGGGGATACTATTTTTATGCCTAGGAGGACCATAATCACAACACTATCACTTTTATGGTGATCCATCAATTAACTATATTCCTTCCTCAAAAAATCGAGTTGGGAAAGCTTGTTCCGTGTGACCTCAACCATCATATGCATAGAACGACCCCTCTCCAGGCTTCCCTTGTCCTCTATGTAGTTCCTGAACCGCATGACCACATACCTGATTCCAGTCATGGGTACACCTCCTATTCCTCATCTCCTGTCTTCTACTAGACACTGTAGATAACTCATAACTATGATGCCCACTAATAGTACCAGATGTATGACGTCTATCATATAGGAATCTCTCCTTCACTGGTGCCCACTCTAACACTCCATATATGGAAATTCAAAGGGGTTCCACACAGACACAGATGACTCTATAGAGACCCTACTCAAACTTTTGTGCCTAGAAGTATCCATACTGAATCATATTAAGGGAGTGTCATATATGGTCTATAAACATAATAGCATACTCAACAACTGTTATCACTTTCTGCTATTGTGCCAACAAATCTTGAATCTAAATGGAGTGCAACCATGAGGGGTATTACTCCTCACGAAACAACTATTGGAAGTCAGTCCATGAGAGTGTTGACTCATCATGTATCTCTATGACTAAGCTCCACCAGCACCTAGTTTATTCATGTAAAAGAATGGATCCCAACACAACCATCCAATCAGTCGGTTTCTGGATAAGCCTGAAGACATGAATCACCAACTCTAGACAATCCTCCAATGCATGGGGATCTAGATCACTGTAGAATATCAGCAGTCTTTGGTTCTAGAACTTTTGGAGTGTGCTAAGCCTATGCACATCCTTAACCTAGTATTCTGGTATAATCCACTACTCAATAGGTGAAG
The DNA here is from genome assembly GCA_963277665.1 of Viscum album. Lineage (NCBI taxonomy): Eukaryota > Viridiplantae > Streptophyta > Magnoliopsida > Santalales > Viscaceae > Viscum > Viscum album. The sequence continues at coordinate 1,232,210,802 of OY728140.1, read as the reverse complement.
GTGCTTCTACCTATCCGTCTGGAGGAAAGATCTCATGAGATGACCCTTGAATTGAGGCCTCATCACTCATAAAATCATTGTCATGATCCTAAATAGGTAACCTAGATGGATATCATTGTAGAGGAATCCTATAAATTTAATCAATATGCTCCATGGTCAGATGATCATATATATATATAATAGAGAGTTGACTCAAGAAGGATAGTCAAAAGACTCAATACTATATGATGCATATACCATTGATCCCTGCAACCAATGTCTCGGTAGACTAATTGGATAAGAAGGTTTTTAAGGTCCAAATGAATGGATACGTCATCTGTCACACAAACACTAGGGTCCATGGATTGAGAGATGCACTCGATACACTTTGAGACTATTTCCCTAAATCCCAACCAAATCCTCACAAGGGGACTACTCCAAAAATTATCCCAAGGATCGAACTAGCTCTAATACCAATATATCATGACCTGAACCATTGGGGATTAAGATAAAACTACCCCAAGCCCCCCTCCATAGCCCATGGGTCGGTGATAAGTGCCAAAAGATACAACTAATATGGTAGGCCTTTGCATAATGTACCTGTACACACACACATGACCATCTCAATGAAAAATTGAAGAGGAAATAAATAAAAATATGAAACATCTAGATAAATAAACATACATGCAAAACCTCTAGGGAATACAAAGAGTACGACAGTGTAAAATGGAAATTAAAATAAGAAAAATACATGCCCAACCAGAAAAATGTCTCAAACTGAATAAATTAGAAAAGTAAATATTGAGAGATCCCATCTCCTGATCTCCAAGATCCGACCACTATACACAATCAATGCACCAAGGTATCCATGTGCTCATATGTAGTTACCACCGACATATCCATCATTTTTAAAATACATGACATATGAAAGAAAATACCATATAGGGGTGAGTATATACATACTCAGTAGGATGACCTAAAATTTAAATGGGAAGCAGTAAGAGACATAATAGGAATATAAAATAGAAGGTCAACCCAAAGAAAGAGAGTAAAAACATCCAACGACATGGATATATATATTTATATTCTCAAACCATAGAATCCCTAACAAGAGAGAAAGGTGATCTCCATCTCATAGCCTAGCCTAGGGCGATGGGTTTTCATATAGATCCAAAGGTCCATCAACGATGCCTAATATCTCATGTTTCTTTCTAAAAAAGTTGTATGGAGGACCCATACCCCAGTGCGACAGGGTAGTACCATCTCCATGGATAGAGGAACTGCACCTTGATGCCACAAGTGAGTGTTTTCTCAATCTTCATAATGAGTATGGAATTCATGTGCCCTGATGTGATAGGGGAGTACTGTCACAATGTATAGAGGACATGCGCCTTGGTGCGATAAGGGAGTACCTCCTCTATAATAAAAAGTATGAAGGAACTGCATGCTGATACGAAAGAAGAGTACCATATCCATGAATAGAGGACCCACACACTATTACGATAGTGTAGTAACATCTTTGTATCTATAAAACAAGTGTGGATGACATGTACCTTTGTATGAAAGTGTAGTACCATCTCCATGCATAGAGGACATGCGACCTAGTGTGACAGGGGAGTAGTGCCTCTATCTATACTCTAACGATACCATATAATCACTATCATCATCAAGAATCACATAAATAAGCATCACACTTATAATATATCATCATATATCAAAATCTAATATAAATCCCATCATCACATTCTATGTAAAAAAATGCATGGAATAGACTAATTTCCCAAATCAGAAACTCAGTGAAAAAACTGCATTTCACCATATAACACATGAATGGAACTTTTTGGGTCCCACACATGAGTATGAATTAAATACCCGATATTGATCTCAAAATGATCATCTCAATATTAAGGCCATGTTGTCGCAAACACTGTGTCATTCCAATGCCGTTTGGAGAAGATATTTTAGGTATAAGATTTTGTATAAATAATAATAATAATAATAATATTACTATTATTATTACAGGGTGCTTTATGGACCTGATCCATGAGACAAAATTAAATATCCAGCATTTATCTTAAAATTACTATCTTAAATTCTGGGTCATGCTATTATAGATGGCACATCAATCCGATGTTTTATGAAGTAGTTGTGATGAAAAAAATGTTTTCATAATAATATAAATTAATATGAAGAGGTAATCCACGGTGGACTCCCCCCTTCCCCCTCTCATATAATGTGAAACCCCCTTTGATTTCCTGTTTTTATTTTTTTATTCCATTTCATTTTATCTTTTTTTTTTATTTTTCTCTCATGTTATTTCTTCTTCCCAAAATTTTCATTCCCTCAGTAATCCCTAACTTCTTAGCCATAAATATCATCTGAAAAACGTGCTTCGTCATTGAAGATCATGACACCTCAATATGTTTCCCAGGTCTCACCACCCTACAACCACTTTGAAAAGACACCACACCTCTTCCTCGCACATATTTCCTCCTATCGCATGCATCCTACCTCGGTGCCAGCCTACCTTAAAATCGGATGACCTCGATGCACCATCCATCACCATCCAACCACCACCGAATTATAACCATGTGATGACCGTACTCATACCACATCTGATTCATCCATCACTAACCCATTCCAATAATAAAACCATCATTGGTAGCTATCATTAGTCACTCAAAGGGATTCCAATTTTCCTTATTCAACAAGGATTGATATTTTTGATGAGGTTCAATAATTCTTATTATTCTGGGGTGAAATAAATTGAGAAATTTAAAAAAAATATAAATGTAAATAAAATCGTAAGATATATAATGAAATCATTATCTCAATTATGAAATAATCTAAGAATGAAAAAAACAATGATAAAATCCACAAAGAAGAATCCCTATCTCGATTTGGATCAATCACTTATGAAGAACGATTCCATGCCATCGTCGTTGGTGATCCAAAATTCCTCCAATGGATCCTCTCAAATATCATGGTTATGTGACTAACCCTGTGATTTGTATATAACCATATATTTATAGAAAAATATTTTGTTTAAGTTCTTTAATAAAGTAATTAAATAAATATTTTGATTTATTTAATTATTTCACCCATAATGGAACTCAATCCCAACACCCAACACTGACCAAGGTTGTGTCACGCTAAGGGTAAAATCCATGTTCTAGAATCAAAGGTGGTCTCATATTTCTTACATGAGTCCCCGTTTGTGAGTTATTTGGGTTGGGGTTATTAAATAAATAAATTTAATTTATTTATTTATCAAATTCAACCATCAACGATTGCTTTAACTAAGAGTCCCACACTGACTAAACTTAGGTCATGTATAGGGTAAATACTAAACTCTGAATTCAACAATGGTCTCATATTTTCAATATGAGATTCTTTTTAAGATTTATCCAATTTACTTAAAGAAAATATGTGCATATAGTATAAAATATATTTAATATTTAAAAAAAATTTATTATGGAAACACCGAGCCTCATAATCACATTTTTTCTTAGTGATTGGATTTGGAAATACATCTAGAAATATTCCAAAGTATTAAAATGAAAAAAAGGATATCTATATAGGTACTAATAGATTTATCATCATTTTTCTTAGATCAAGGAACTCTTTATCCATCTTTGTATGAATAATATGTGGAAATTACTTATTAAAAAATAAGTTCTTGAACTCATTCCTATCCATGGATTCAATTTCATATTGTTTCATTTTATTCTTGAAAAGTTTTTAGTATTGATCCACTTAACCTTCCAAATAGTAGACAACCAAAATAATTTTTTCATGTTTCAGACACTGGAGAACAGAAAATATCTTTTCAGTGTTACTGATCCATTGCTTAGAAACTAGTGTATTAGTGGATATACTGAATGAAGGTTGGAATTGACTCATTAAGGACTCAATAGAATGTTGTTCCACCATTTGTTCATTTGGAAGTCCAATATGATTCATAACTTGAGAGAGTTGTGTGAGTATATCAATGGGATTTTTTATTCAGGTTCCCATAATATTTGAATTATTAGGAGGAAAATCATCGTATTTTCCATTACACTTATCATTAATTCGGTTCCTTAGGGTTCCATCCATTGACTAATACAAAAAATCATAGAGTAATAAACAATAATAATAGCAGGGAACCATATAATTTTTGCAAAATCACTTATAGGATGTCTTAATCATGATGCCTTATTTAATATATGAACCCTTTGGTTTATCATAGGTCATTCATAGACATATCCCATTTAAATCCTTCATTATGGTTCATAAGGTTTTTGTGAATTTCCAAAGTGTATCCCTTAGGAGTGTCAAACTAGGTGTGCGACAAGGTCCATTATCGTGCATCAGTTTCTGATCGAGTCTAGCTCAATATGGTGTTTCAAGGTTATTTCCCCTAGGTAAATATATCAAAGATAAAGATCAACTTGTAGTATCAATATAGGTATTTATTTCTAGGAAACCACTTGATCCATGCTTTACTAAAATTTGACGACATTTTACTTTACTTTGAATCATCCTTAGACATATCCTTATGCATGTCCTTAGGGATCTCACTAAGGTTTTATCATCCTATTTTATTAAGGTTAACTAATCCTTTTCTATAATACCAACTATAGTAGACCAGTATTTTAATACATAGAAATTACATCATTTTTTGGAATATTTATTACATTACAAAACACATACTTGAAGACTATATTAGTTTAGTTCATTTGGAAACATGGAAACATAAACTCTAATCCATAAGTGATTTGCATCATCTCCCACTAAATTATTCATAACTAGAACCATTCTTAGACACATCATACATAATACATATCTTCATAACTTAGGGAAAGGAAACATAAGAAAGGGAAAGATCAGATGCTCAGTAAGGGTAAACAAAGGAGATATGTAAGCATAACATGAAAATAAGTGTATGAGAACATGATCATAACAATTGAAAAACCATTACCTGTATATAAAATATCATAATCATGATTCATGGTATAAAAATTAGAAGTTAAAAAGACATGAATCATAAGTAAATTAAAGAACATAAGCAAAGAGGGCATAAAATTTTCACAAGACATGAATTTTTGGTATACACATAAGAATAGAAAATCATTTTCATATTTGTCAAGGATCACATCCAAGGCCATCATAGTAGAAAATTTACTTTACTGTACCAAGTTAACTTTTCATTACAACCCTATATTACTATAATGAGTTCACTCCTCATTCCAACCCTGTATTACTGTACCAGGTTCACTCCCTATTCCATCTATGTATATCTCATGAGATATATAAATCTTTACCCAATGAATTGGTGGGATATATAGGTCCCACCAATAAAATAATGAAAACAATATTTATGTGTGCCACAAGATCACAAACATTCATCATATCATAAGACATGAAATAAAATGGGTATCATAAATATTTCATCATATCATAACTTATGGAAAAGTGATAGGTTTCATAATAATTTGATCAAGCTATAACCCGTGTAAAGAGGCAGGTTTCATAAGTATATAACCCTTGGAAGAGAAATGGGTTTTATAAATATCATACCATTATAACATAAACCATTCAAATAAAGAATATGAATGATACCCTTGGATTATATCCCCAGTAATACCTGAGTAACACCAACATATTTCATCTTAAATATAAAATAATTTTGAAAGTATCATTTAAAATATTTCTTGAGAAAAATATCATTTCCGCTTTAAAAAACACTTTTTAAAACGTAATTTTTTTTGAAACCCATATTATTTGAAAATAAATTTGAAAACATAAAAATTATTCTTCTAATAAATTATTTCTCCTGACATCGGAATATTTTTTTCATGCAAAACATGTAAAAAATGAATGTTCCTTCCACATTTTTGGTAAAATATAAAATGGAATTGTTTTGGAAAATAACATGAAGATTACATTATTTTTTTTATAAAAATTAAAACATGGGTAAAATTGTGTTGTAAAAATTTTATGTGATTCATAAAAAAATTTAAAACATTTTTAGAAAACTTTGTTTTGAAAGAAAATAGATTTCAGATCGAAGAGAGAAATAAAGTCATATTTAAAAAAAAAAATTATTAATACTTTTAAGTACCAACGAGTAAAAATATGGTACCATTAGTTTAATATATAATTAATAACCATATTAGAATAAAATTAATTAGAATTATTGAGAGGTATATCATGGTATTTCAACATCAGATACGTAATAAAAAATAATCCTGGTAAACAATGAGATTGCAACATAAAATCTTTACCACTTTGGTAAAATTGAATCATAATCCCCATGAAGAAATAACATATAATAAAAATTAAAATATAATGTGGATGATAAAATTCATGATATTACATTTCAAGGGTATGTATATACACCTCATGAAAGAATATAGGTTTATAACATAACATACGTCTCAAAGAAGGCAGATTGAGACAAAAAATCCCCTTACAGCTTTGGTAATGTTTTTAACCATACAACCCATGAAAGAGAGATCATAAAATGGATATTTAAATCCAAATAATTCTCATTATTATAATAATTAAATAAATCCATGGGCATTATACACACCACAAATAATAAATAGGCAGTGAACATGGCTTTTGTCTCATAGAAAATAAAAGTGAGACAAAAATCCCTTACATTAATTCTTGACTTCCGTTGTAATCATTAAATACTCAATTATAATAAATATAAGTTTATTATATGAATATTAAATAAAAAATATTCATGTATATAATACCATATATGATTTTATTATGACCATTTATTACCTATTTATTAACAATTCTATGTTAAAGTTACGTTTCAGGTAATAACCGCTCTGTTTTTTATATATGTTTTGATTTGTTATATATCCTGTCCTCTTAATTTAATAATAATTTCTTAATATAAAGAATTATAAAAATGGTATAAATATAATATATAATCATTATATATTTATTTATAATAATCTATAAATTATATAAATTGGAAATGAAATACATCATTCATGGAGACTGTAGGCTGTACGTACACACGAATGTTGTTTTTATTTTCTTATTAGATTGAAATAAGTAAAATTTAATTATATATTATCATTATAGAAATTTTTTTATTTCATATTTATCACCTATTTTTATTTAACCCATCCTTAATACATTTCGTTTAGAGAATGAAAGAATCTCATCGCTTCACGAGTCAGTAATCCTCCGCACACACGAACAATGTTATTATATTCTCAGAAAATGGAAATCATGAATGTATGTGTGATATAACAAATAAATAAGAATAATAATATAATTAATATCATAAATATCATATATAAATATTATTTCCATCAGTATTCCCTACCTTTATAGGTGTTAATGGAAAAACAAATGACATCGGTTCATGAGGCGGTAGTCCGCCGTACACACGAACGATAATTTCTTAACCCATTTAATGGATATGTGCATAGTTATAGGAAATACCCTTAACATAAAAACATATAAGTATATTTAATATCCAGAATTTATTATATAATAATTATATAAAAATAATTATAGTTTTTTGTGGAATAAATAAAACAAAAACGTTCATTGATGAACGTTGCCACTTCTTTGGGTATCTTCTTTTGGTTTGCACCAATGGCCTTCATTGGTTCAATTTATGCCCAAATTAAGGATTATATAATTATAGGGTATAATTTTATATTTTTTTGGTTTGGTATTGTCTTATCCAATTGGTTTTTAAGGTGTGAATAGAGGGGGATAGGGGGTGGCCTTTTATATGGGAGGTGAATGTAAAACTTGTAAATTTTTGAAAAAGTAAGAATTCCACCCCCGTTGTTTATATAGGAAAAGTTTCCAAAATGGATAAAATTTAAACCTTAGAAATTATAAAGTATAAATATGGAATTAAAATGATTTTTGGAAAATATTTGGGTCATTTTTACCCCTTATGTTCTAAGTTTAACCACTAAGTAATTTTGTTTTTACCTTAATTGTTGTAATTAATTTTAATTACTTTCGCTAATTACTTCGGTAAAAAATTTAGTTTTAATTATTATAAATTATAAATTATAAATTATCCTTATTAAAAATATGGAATAAATTTTTCTAAATTCCAATCACATAATTGGTAAATATTAATTTAATATTAATCCTATAGACGTGATGAGAAGGCTGGTTTTTAAAGCGAAAATGTTCAAAAGTTTAGAGTGTTTTTATATTCAATTTAATTATAAAATTGATTCCAATGACCTAAACTGGATTAATAAATGTGTAATTGAAATAATTATACTTTAAAACCAATTAAAAGTATAATTTAACTTTATAAATAAATTAAATTAAAAGACAATTTTCAATTAAAATTTAGTATTTTTCATCAAAAAATGAAGATTTTCAGAAAACTTCCAAAAATTCGCCCTAAGATAATTTTTAAATTATGAATCCAAAAATTAATATTATTTTATGAAATCAATATCCTAAAAATGTGAAAAAATAATTTTATTAACATTCACAAAATGAAATTAAAAGAATAATTTTTGAGAAAATAGTATTTTCAAAACATATAAAGGCTTTACCGAAAATTATGTATTTTATTATAAATATGTTTTTTATGTAAAAATATTATAATTAATATTTTAAAAGTACTTATTACTTTTAATATCACTAAGTTTAACATCTAGGTAATAATAGTCGTGTTTAAATAACTATATTAATAATATATCATTGTTTTGTTAAAACTCAGTGTCTCAGTAAAGCAAGGAAAGCCAGTGTTGTGAGTAGAACAAGATTAAATCAGTGTTGTATGTAATGAAGGACATAAAAAAATTAATTTATTCAAAAAATAATTCATAAAAACCTGGGGTGTTATACTATTTATTTTTAAGGACACCTCATTTATAGGAATCCTTATGGAATATGTCTATATGATGTGACTAAATGGAGACCCTATGGTATATATTTATTAGAAAAATATAAAAAGGGTTGGTGAAATCAATAAATTCTAATAATATATACATATTTTATAAATTCATTTATGAATAAATCAGTCATAATGATCATAGAATATTCATTTGGAATGAAATGAGTGACATGTGTCTCTAGATGTTTAGTGAGAGAACTATATGATTTCAAGATAAATATATTGATAACATATAAAAAAAATTATTGTGTATTGCCATTTTGTTAATACTAAGGATTGAAATTTCTCTATGTTTGAATTAAAGTATCAACAACATTTTTTGGAAAAATATCTACAAAATGGAGCTATAAGTTTTCTAAATCTATTCATAGTATATATATTAACATATTATTGAATAATAAAATTTGAAACAATTCAAGACTGAATTATTGTTGGAATATAATTCTTCTAGTAGAACATGAATGGGTATGGAGATTAAAATATTTTCACAAGATTAAGTGCTAGAAATTCATCTCATGTTCTATGATATGTACTAACATTTGATATTACTGACGTATAAATAATAATGGGTCAATATCAAATAGATCCAACATAATTTCATAGAATCGTAGTTAGAACATTCCAATAGTACTTGGAAAAGTAGAACTGGATGAGTTCATTGTGTATTTAGAAGTGGGAATACTAATTATTGAGGGAATGAAACACTTATCCTCATTTAGTTAAATTTTATCTAGTTAATAATGCTATAGTAATATGCAATAAATACTTTATACAAAAAGTGGTTTCCATATCTATAATATCCAAGTACATTATGGCTTCTAATGTAGCATAAGCAGTGGTTTATAAATGTCTTATTTTGATTTTGGGTTATACCAAAATAAATAGATTTATCATTTTATAATAATATTAGTCTAAGGATTTAGTTTGGATGTTAGGATTCTAACATGGGACCATGATGTTGATACTTGGTTATATCACTACTCGCGTGATTTTATCAAGATTATAACATTTTAGTAAATATATTCTCTATAAAAACATGTGGATTTACCAAACCTAGACACAGAAATGTGATATTGTAGCCATAAATTAAAGAATCATGTTTAATATGTGAGGGAAAACTAGTCATTAGTAGTTGGCTCTAGTACAAGTGAGAATTTTTTGGAGTTGGTTCCTTAAGACCAATTAATTTATACTTTGGATTACATATATATTTATATAAGTGAATATTAATATAAATATCTTATCAGATATTGATTATTCTTTTTCATGACATTGATGTGATAATGTCCTAAAGTATCTATCATAGTGATAAGGTCATAGCAGTTATCTGCTATGATGAGAACCTTGAGATGCTATGATGATATCTCTTAAATATACTTTTACATTTGAATAATGTACTATGATATGGAACATAGTATTTATACTGTCATGTATGAGTACTTTTAAGAAGATGTGTTTTTTATTATGAAGTTCGCACCTAGTAATCTCTAATATGGGAGATTATGAGAACAGACCCACCAGTAGGAATTTTTCATGTTTTGGTGTTATCAGAAATTCCTATCTGCAAGCATGTGTAATGGTCCTTTGAATTTAATATTATTATTAATGTTTATCATAACTCACATACTTATATTTACTGACCAAAACCATGATTCCATATGTTCCTGATAAGTAGGGTACGTTGGGTGCGTTACAAGTGACATATTAATAATAATAATTTGAGGAATAGTTTATCCCTTACTTATTTATGGAAGTCGATATCTCATCCCTTTGATTAAAATATAAATATCTCATTAAATTACATTTTCATGGTATCAAATTTTCTATTTCAGATAATCAATGAAATATGTATCAAGAATATAGGTTGATGACAAAGATGTGTATCCTTATTGATTAGATATTGCACCAAATGGATTATATTTCATAATGATCATTTGAATGTAGTTTTCATTGTTGTGATATTAATTTATTTATCTTAGGTGCCTTGACCTATTTATAGATAGTAATATTGGACTTTAGGCAAGCCTACATAATTCCAATGAGAAAGAATCCAAGAGGGACACAAACTAAGTGTTTCCATTGATCTTGATTAAATTATATTTGAATTTATTTATGGTAATTAATAGTATTCTCAAGAATAAGGAATAATTTTATTCATGTTTTATTGATATCTAATATTCTCAAGGTAATAAATAATTATTTATTTGTTAAAAAATAATTTATTTATTAATAAATAATTTATTTGATTATATGAATATATAATAAATATTTATCCACTGGTTTATAAATAAAATGAATATTTTATTTATTGAATATTTTAATAAATATTTATTCACTGGATTGTGGATAAAATATTTAATTATGAATAAAAACACTTTATTCATGTATTAAATAAATTTTTAGGAGTTCAAGAAGTCCAAGATCATGTCCGGTGATGAATATTAATTTATAAGCTGGTAAAATAATATTTATCATTATGTGAGTTACCACATGCCATAAAATAATAATAATAATAATAATATATTAAATGGGGTTTGTTAAATATTATAATATTATTTAAGGGATGATAAGAAATTAAATAATATTTTAACCTAAACTCTATCCCTATAAATATATGTTTATATATATTTTATATGGTCAATCAATAATTGAGAATCGCTGTGCACAATAGAATTCTCTCTTAAATTCCTCCTCCTCACCTCCTCTCAAGAATGAGAAGTGCTAGGGGGATTCCTTCATACTCGAAGGAACTATAAGAAATAAATATGAATGATGCAAGATGATTGATTTGTTGGCTAGAACCTAGAAATCAATTTATGTCACTCAGATATCTAAGGAACATGTGTGGATCACCGTTAGAGGGATTCTACACTTGGATCGTTATAGTGCAATGAAGGTAATCTAAAAAAGGGTTTTAAAGACGATCAACACCATCTAAGAAGAAAGATCCTAAAATCAGGTAATCATATCTTCTGATCATAAATAAATTATTTATAAATTTAACGTGAAATGATCCTCTCAGTGTTTTGGGTTTTCCACTATGTTAATATCCAATGGAAAATTTCATTGGTCATGGCATTCATGTAATGTACAATATTGTGAATGATCCATTATATCTAAAAAACCTTTATTATTCCACTCCCACCATGGTGCTTCCACTACCCCTGGAACCTTCATCACCTTCATGAATAATCACCCATGTACATGAATGATATTCTTGGACTCCAATTTATAGAACTTATTCATTGAATGAACAATATTCTTGGATTCTAATTCATCATAACTTATGAAATGACCAAATTTTGTCTCCAATATTAAAAATATTTAAAAAAATCACTTATTAATGTATGTGATTGTTAAAATAATTTAAATATAAATAATATACCTTTGAATCATTGTTTAATGTGTCAATAAGTTAAATGAAACATGAGTATAAGAGAATCATTTGATTGATAACTAATATTTTCCTTATTTAAGAACCATGAAGTGTAATTAAGAACCATGGATAACATAGACAATATTCTGGTTAATCTTACCATGTTATGGTTTATGATTTCGTACATATTTCTAATAGCCATTTCATGAAGAATATCCCGAGGATCATAAGTAATCAATTGGTGTTGTGGAGAAAATTGAATAAAAATGATAGAATATGAATAAGATAAAAAAGTTAAAAGACAACTATATGAAAAATTGAACCTTTGAAAGAGAAAAAATGTTTCCATTTGTAAACACATAACTTATACCCAAGTATATGTATGTTCACCAATATATGGTGAAATTATAGATCCACATGGAATAAGTGGGCGGTTTGTTTCTAATTTGTATAGAAATATTATTTCAGAATGAATTTTCTATAATTATATTATCTAAATATTTCTAAATTAGTATTTTTATAAATTGGAGAAATTAAAGAGTCATTTTATAACCTAGTTCTTAAAGAATCAATAAATACTATTGGATATGTATAATGTACTATTTTATAGGAATAAATTATACGATTTATCCTATATACTAAAAAGGGACAACATAAATGAAATGTGCTCATATATAAAGCTAAATATTTTGATTTTATTATAAATATGAGTCATGTAGTCTTTTAGAATAATTTAAAATTAAAATTTGATGCAAATTATCATCATATATTAATCTCAATCAAGAGGAAAAAGACATTATATTAAAATATGCAATAGATTTTGTGTTTTTCATATGTAACATAAGTTAACATTATATTTTTATAAATTTATATCTATAATAAAATATTTAATGTTGTAAGTTTTGAATAATATAGATAGACTAGGTATTGACACTCATTCAATAAATTTGGATAATTTTATAGTGTAAATTCAAGATTTTTTAGTAAGCTCAAGGAACTGAAGGAGGTAGTTTATATGTAAACATTTTTAAAGGAATATATGTGTAGTTTTATAGATAATATAAAATTTAGTACTATGAAAAGATCATAAAACATTTATTTAAGTTTTATAAGATAATAAACAATAACAAGAAGATTAATTATAAAAAATATGTGTTTATAGGGATGATGCATGGTATATGTAACTTAGAATGAAATTCATAGGGAAATAAATTCTAATCAATGAATAAACTACAATTGAAAGTTTTTGGTCTTTAAAAATGGATTCCAAAGACATATTTTTTTTCAAAAAAATATATTATATTTTATAGATTTGGGATTATTATAGAAAACTAGAAATATTTTCAGATAAGGATGAATCTAAGGTTTCACTTTCTCATTATATTTCACTACAATTATAATTTTAGAATCAACATTTCTAAGGAAATAAAAAATTACCCATTATAAGATGAGAGGCACCTTAATGGGGTATTTGATTAATCTATAAATTCATTATTTTAATGATATCAAACTATGTTTATTTTATTATTAATAAATTTTATGTTTTTTAGAAACGTTTATTTTTAAATTAAACATGAAAACATTCCTAAGTGTCAGATATACTTTAAAGACAATAATTGAACGTATGAAGAAATTCAACTGACTATATAAATAGATAAGTAGTCATGTACCAAATGAGTTCAATTTCTCTAAATTTTTCTAAGTAATTCATATTATAAAAGAGTATTGAATCAACCAAAATAAGGATTTGATCAACCACATGAAGCAATCTGGATCTTAGCATAAGAAGTGGCTATATGATCAAGTGGATCGACCATGTGACTAATCGATTGATCATAGAGGACATTTTGCAAACTCCTTTACCAACCACAATAGTAATCGAGTGACCAAAATGAAGAATAAAGTGACCATATGATATATACAATTATATATCATTAAAATAAAAAAGAATGATAGTGACTTAATGTTATTCCCTATCAATATAATATGCAATCAAGCGACCACATGATAGAGTTGGAATTTTAACAAAGCACTAAAGTGATCGTGTGATGACTTCAAGTGACAAAACGTTCAATTAATGTGACTGCATGTTAAATTTATCGACTTCATGAAATATCAAGAGAATCAGTTAAATTTTTTCACATGTTTTTAATCATCTGTGAATTATCAAGATGATATAATTTATTTAAATTTACCATGCCTAACTTGAATTATATTTTAGAAATATATTCTAATAACCGTATATAAATAATTAAATTTAAAGTAAATAAATTTAATACTCTCATATTTCATGTTGAATATGAGAATCTTTTATGATTATACTTCAATATAAATTTGGAAAAATATTTATTTATATAAATGGAAAAACACTTCACGAGAAAGTGGGATTGAATATAGAGAACAGAGATCATAAAAACAAGAACACACATGCTTTTAGTCTATTTAGAAAACCTACAAAACTATGTTTTCTATTTTACATATCTAAAATATCTTATAGAACATTTTTGATCATTATACCCACTTTCAAAATAGAAGGAATACATTGGAAATAGAAAAGAACCCCACTAAAAATACAAAACTCGATCTATTATAATGTTGTATAAAACTTCATATCTCTCTCCCCCTCTCTCTATTTTACATTTATTTTGAGTTTTTATTTGTTTATTTTGTATATCTATTAAGTTCATACTCATGTATAGTATTTAAAAGTACCCTAATACCATTTATTTAATTTTATTCATCTTTTTATTCCCATGATCAATCATGGAAGAGGCTATATGATAGTCTGGAAAACCCTATACTATGTTGTAATCTGTATACCTGATCCTGGTTTGGATCATCCTATTTATGTTAATAAACATTCTTGATAGTATATTACTATCAAGTAGAGGGTACTATTTATTGTTTTGAGACCAAAACTCTTGTTTTTATATTTCCAATATATGTTATTTTTTTTTACTCTATTTTAAAATTGTTTTTCAAATAAGTTTATAAAAAATATACTTTAATAGCTAACTTTTACTAGTTATATTTCTACTATTTTATCTGATTAGATTAATACTAAAATATTATGCTAATTTAAATTTATTATAATTGATTTTTAATCAAGATCTTGAGAGGTTATTTCAAAAAATCAATTTAGTTATATCTACTATATTAGTTAACTGGGTATTTTCTAAATTGGGGGATTTTTTTTATAAATATTTTCCTAAATTTTTTTAATGGATGATCAATTCATCCACCCACTTGATCACCCCACTCCAATAAATATGGGTGATCTGGGTGTACTATATTTAATCCAATTTAAAAAATTATATATTGTTTATCACGTGATATAATATTGGTTCATGGTTAAAGAAAAATATCCTCTCTAAATAAGTGACTAACTCACTAATAAATATTGAAAAATTAATTAAACACATAATAAAAACACCAATTTATGTGGTTTAACTCTAATATATAGGAAAATACACATAAAAATATCACTAAACCTCTAAAATCTTGAGTAAAAGAATTTGTAGGATTAACCCACCATCAAGAATAATTACCAATCACAGATATATCTTCCTATTATATATAAATTAATTAGTATATAAATGAGAGGGTTTATATTTCATCCTTAATAGTTTAATAATCGGATTATGTTCTAATAACCTATAATGAGGGATTATTTATAATCAAATATTTATTATCTAAAATATATCATGGATATTTAAACAACTTTTTTCCTCACTCCTATATTTTTTCACAATCTCTCCTCATATAATTTTAATTTTATTTTTTCTCAATTTAGTTATTCTATATCCATATTTTACATATTTAATAATTTATTTCACAAATTTCTATAATCAATATCTTTAAATAAAAATTCCACTATCAATACCAAATATTTGTTACCAATATCATCTATGTTGATTTTAGATGTATCTAAGGTTCTCTAAGTAAATATTCCTTCAAAATAATCAATTTAAAATTTATTTAAATGATATATCATATCCCTCATATGAATCTATGAATTTATTTGAATGGTTAAAACAATAATTGAAATTCATGCTTTAAAATAATGGGGATCCAAAAATTCTTTTGATGTTACCATGTATGTGAATTCAAAAACTATAGTGTAATTAAATTGGACATGATGTGGTATAATGTTTCATGATGAATGGAAACTTAAAATTCAATTTTGTAATCCCAAATTTAAAATAATGAAAAAACAAAACTATATTAAAAATAATAATATAGTCCTTAAAATGGTTTTTTTTTGACTCCATCGGGAAATTTAATCTATTATGTTTTCTAAAACATGGTCTTCAGACCATGAAAAGACCATCATAAATATAATAATGTTTTTCATAAGATCCACTAAATTTATAGATTTATTTTAATAAAACATTACATTGTTTTATTTATTTAATTCCAAGAAAAAATGTTTTCACATGGTAGATCTATGATATCAATTTGTCTTCATACCCATCCCATGATTGAAAATAATAGTTATCATAAAATAATACCTCCTATTAATGATATTATTTAACTTTTAGTATAATATTATTATTCCACTTTAGGTTAAAAGTCATAAAAATCATTAATTTAATATAAAAATGTTGTTTTATTTAAATATAGACTTTACATATCTTCTGTATGACTCAAAACCATGACCATGTCAATTCCACATCCATAAACCATAATGTGGTATTATTCTTTATTTATATAAATTAAATAATATTTTACCATTGATTAAAAAATATTTATAACTAATTTATATAATTTCATTGCATTTTTAATAATTTAATATCCCCAGTAAATAAATAGTTTTCTAGAAAACATAACCACTAACATCAATTCCAAAGATGGGTTCAATAATCTCTCTACTTTTTAGAAATATTTCAAGAAAAAAAATATTTCTAAAAATCTATAAAACGAAGTAATAAAACCCCCCATCTTTAAACATACATGATTTATGATCAATGTAAAAAAGTAAGATAAAATATCTCAGTAGCATACTTATAAAATATTTTTAAAAATTTAACTTGCATACCTCAATTAATTAATAAATCAATATCTCCCCATGAATTTATAAACACTTACATTTTCATAAAAATATAATCTTTTTCACATGTCAATTCCACATAAATAGAATCTCATTGTTTCTAACTTTCCTTAAATATGTAATTTTTCACATTATCTCCCTTTATAAATAATCCCAAATAAAACATATTAAACCAAAAACAATTAATGAAATTGGGAAAATATTTTTTATAAGGATGATCAAAACTAAATTCCTTGTATAGATTGTAATGGGTTTAACTTCTAGGTTTGACCTATGATTCTCAATGATATATATCATAAATAACTTTTTAAAAACATAATCACTTGATCTAACATATCATGTTTATCTAAATTTAAAATATTTTGGTCTACTTTTCCTTTAAAAAATAATATTTTATCTTTATGTGATCCATCTATGAGTGTTAAAATATTTTGCATATAGATTATTTCACTAATGTGCACATAAAAATGGAGATAAGTATGTAATAAATAATTAGTTTTTCATATTTTATAATCATAATTCATTGAATATAAGACTCATAATATATCAATAGATGAGGAAAAATCACATTTTTAATATATTATTGTATTTTTTAATTTACTAAAAAACTAGACTCATTTGTGATTTTATTAATTATTCAGTATTTTATTATTTTATTTTGAAGGATTAAACTTGATTTTTGGTGTTTATTAATGATTGATTAAAGAGGGTTCAAGACAAGGAAATTATTAAAATCATGGTACTATAAAGGTAAAACAATAATTTCATATAAAAAACTTGGTTATGTCGATACCCATGTCACTACTATATTCTATGATAGATTGAGTCGCTAATTATAATACATGTTGGCCCCAATAAATATGGATTTTTGATGACTATGATATAAGAAATGAACTGGGGTAGGCCAGTTGTATTTGATAACATAATCAAATCACTACCCATGACCCAATCACCTCTATAATATTTGGAAGTCATTGTAGATCTACAATACACTGTTATTGGGATGGAAATGAACAGTACCCACATAAAAAATTATCTCATATAATATAGAATATCAACACCAGTGATTGAAAGAGGAAGCTATAAGGGATTATGATTTCCTATTTGAAATATGAAATAACACTCTCAATGATAAAAAATAATAAAAACGGATTTTCATATGATAAAATATTCTACATAAAAAGATATTTTTCACCATTCTGGATAATTTCATCCCATCACTAGACTATATTAGAAAAATTTACTGGTTGGATTTAATTACAGAACCTATATCATTAAATGTGATATACATGTATCACAAAATTCTATATTCTATCATCAAATAACATGCTCATCATCCATCATGACAACCATAGATCTATGGAACACCAATCACATGTGATAGTCATTTTAAATTACTCGTGAATAAATAAAGGCGAAGGATCATGGTTTTTGATGAAAAAGAAAAGAAACATAAAAGGCATACAAGATCGAGGGGGCCATCAAGAAATATCTATATGTACCTAACTATCTAAATTGGGTAGTGGAGTAATAAATAAGACACATTGACATAAATGGTTTAATGAGAAGAATAAGAAACATAGGAAATGGTTCATAAAATCAAGTTACCTGAAGCTTATCTAACATTTAAGTAACCTCAAACATTACCTTCCATGTGGAATAATCATAGATAACACTATCTTCAACATGAACTAATCATTAAGGAGTACATTTTCGATAAAAGAAACAATAATGTGAAGAGAGATAGATTCTAGACCTTACTATTCTATATCTCCAAATTTCATTTTAGTTCTAATTTATTATTATTGTGTATTTTTACTCATTTACCCCTATGTTCTCATCTTAATTAAGAGATAACCACTTGTGGTTAATCTAGAAGGATGGTAGATGTTATAATCCCTGAGACCATGTTATTTTATTTATATTATTTTTATTTTTGTTTTTACTCTAAATTAATAGTGAGTTCGAGTAGATTTGGTAAAAGTGATTTCCATGATCTTATTGATTTCTTCACTCTATTTTTAATCTTACATTATTAAAAATATAATTACCTCATATTAGATTATTCTATATATAATTAAATGGGGTGAGTTTTCTGAGTGAAGTGTTGCATGATCACATGCACATAGATTGGAAACAGTGCTTAGGGTATTCACTATTTTGGATTAATTTGTCCTAATTAGTATTTTTCTATATAATGAGTCTGGAGGAATTATGAGTTTCTTGGATATTTCATTGGATCAACATCTTACAAAAAGGAAATAAGGATTAATGAACTATGATCATGGTGTGTTGGGACTTAATAATAAAATTAATACAAGGGTGATTAATCCAAGATTATGGGTAATTTAACTGGGTATAAGTGACAAAAGAAGATTACCATTTAGGGGAAGTGATAAGATAAAGTGGAAACCCACAAAAAGAATGCCAATTATTCTAAATAATAGTTTATTTATCAACTTTAATTTTTTTTCCACCATAACACAATCAATTCCCATTTCTTTATTTTAATTGAATTGTTTAAAATACTAAAAGAACAATAAGTGAAATAATATAGTGAGTGAATAGATTGGATTACTAGAGATGACCTAGATGTTGTAATATAATGTAATCATTTATAGTTTATAAATTTTATTTTTATAGGTTAATGATAAGACTTATTCATAATTTGGAACCACTACTAGGGATCAAGTATTCATTACTATTCTATATTATTTTTTAATAATTCATTCATATTTATTTCTTTCATTTTTTCTTTTTTCTTTGATTTAATTCAAAATAGACTATAAGAGTATAAATCTATAATAATAAAATATATAGGACAATCATAAAATTCTGGTTGATCAAATTACACTAATATAATTTGACTACAGTCTATGATCATAGGTTTTGGAAGAGGATAATTATGTTAGATCATACCAATGGGATCAAAAATAACATATTATGTACTATTATGGATGGTAAAAGAACCAAAAAATAGGACTATAGATATGTAAATCCTTTATATCAACAATTTAAATTAAAATTCATAATGAATTATTATAAATGGTAGATATGGAGTAAGAGGTAAGGATATTAAACCAATGGATATAATATATAAAGGTATAAGTAGAAAAAATCACCTCTATTATTCAAGATCTTATGCAAGAAAAAAATTACATGTGGTGTAGTGATGCTAACCGAGATACCTAAATTGTAATAGGATAGAGCACTACATGACCTCATTTTGACCTCTCGGTCACTAAAGGTTGGAGAATAACATTAGGGTTCTAAGAACACCAGTGGGATTTGGTTTACCCCTTTTTATTAATAAAATAAAATACAATAAAACTAACATGATCCAAATCGAGTGAATTCAAAATGATAAACATTTACAAATCATATAAAGTTGAATAGTATAAAATTATCCATGAAACCAAAGGCTAAATGAAAAAATCAATCTCCTGCCTCCATTTATAACACTAAATGTAAAATCAGTCATACGAACATTAACCATGATTAGATAAAACAATTCATCTGAAAATGCACTTTTACCTATAGGTACCCGAAAAATAGACCATGAAATTTCATGTACCCCCTGAGTGTATATATTGGGTGTGAGAATATAATACCCAGTAATAAACCACATAGTTTCTAAGTTATATTGAATATATTTATATATATTACTTATATAAATCTATACATTTATATATATTTATATTAAAATGAATTCACAAATGGTTATCAATAAAAACATGGAAGCATCAGATAATGGAAAACTTTATAAAATAGAATCATTTATAAACAATAAATCCCAATAATTGGAGGGTCTATAACTAACATTATTTATTTGATCCTAGACTTGGATCTGAGACACCATGTCAAGGAAAACATGATTCCATTCCCATCAAACTAAGATCATAACAATACTTCCCTTGGATGAGTCATTGGAAAATCCTTGAATTTTTGAAAGAGGAAAGTGTATAAAAGAATCAAGTAACTATCATCACATGCCATTATGGATAAGGGAAAGGAGTATACAAAAGTCAAGTCATTGTGATCCTATCCCATTCATTAATCTCTAGATAATTCATACCAACACACAAGTTATATAATGGAAAAATACCCCTTCAAACATACTCATTATCTATCAAAATAATATCCACAGTGAAGGTAGCATTATTATTTATACTAATCAACATGATTGGTATAAAAAAATTAAAAACAATCTCAACATATCAAATTAATAGTCACACCTAAGAAATAATTCCATTATAATGAATCTAATGCTCAAAAAAACAAAAGGTAAATATTCTTGAATGTGATACATTAACTATCATATCAATAAAATATAATTCCAAGTCACACATGATAACAACATAAAAAACGAATAACTAATGAATATTATATTAAAGAATCCAAATATGTAGAAAAATATCAATCCAAATATAAATCAGGTTATAAGGATACATTCTCTTCATGCTTCTCTAAATGAAAATTATATTAGTTATAAATTATTGAATGATGAGTAATTCATGGTTCACTAAAATATATCCAAAAAAGGATCTATCTTTATCATGGTAAGTAACAAGTGTGCACTAGAAAAATACTACCTAAGATCAAATATGGTATTGTTTATAACCAATATGTGTTCGTATTAACCTATGTAAAGAACTATACAAGTCACAAATATTGTATTTCAAAAAATATTTTAGAAATAGATTTATTTTTTAAAATATTTTTTTATTTAAAAATTCATTTTTAATGAAGAAAAAAATTTATTTAAAATAATATATGTTCATAAAATTTTTACCTCCAAAACAAAACTATAGAAAATATTATCTAAAACACGTTCAAGTGAAAATTTAATTTTATGAAATCAAGTTATAATTTATAGTTTTTTTATAAAATCAAAAAAATTATACTACTTTATGGAAAAAGATAAAATAAAAATTTCAAGATAAAGCATTTTGTTTGCATAATAAATCAGATAACAGAACCAACTATGTATATACATAACATCATTCCTTTCCAATTAAATTAATTCAGTAATTACCACACCACTGATAGAAACTCTTAACTAAGGGTTAACATGGGTTGTTGACTTATAACCTATGTAGGTTAAAGTGGAAAGTAATGACATAGCAACCCAATCCCAACCCATTCGATTGGGTAGGATAAAAATTCCACTAACCTTAGTATCATACCCAAACACCAAAGCCTAGTAATAAATTCCAAGGGTATATGATATCTTTGGGGGATGATTTACCATCATACATAACACAACCTGATATAGACTACCATAATGGTAAAAAATAAATTTTATGCATGATATAAAATAAACCAAACACTAATATAACATAAAAATAAAATGATCATAGATGTTTCATAATAATTACAACCAATGTTTCTATAAAACATAAAAGTATCCAAAGATGACCATAGTACCAAACATGGAACTTCTCTAGACTCCATAACACAACCAACTCCAAGATCCAACATCCAAAATCAATGAGATTTACCTCAAGGTGAATTTATAGAAAATTAAGAGACCATTACCTGACTTATATCATGATAAGAAAATTTAATTTACACACCAAAGTGCATATGAAAGGGGAAATTATACAACTTGGTAGACAATACACTAGAGACTTCCCACACACACCACTAGGAAACAAAATTTAGATCACAATAATATATAGATATGATAATAATTAAAATCATGATTTACAATACACAAAATACATATAAGGAATGTGAATTAGTGAAAATAACCTATGTAATACACTAAAATTTCACACAAAAGATGTCATTATATGAACCTAATACACCCCCTACTATATGAGACTCTCTGAAAGGATAAACTTATGAGAAAAAACATTCACAAAACCTAATTCATCACTTATAATTACAATTTCACATGACCCAAAATCCATCACCGATAATCAATTCTGAACCAACAAGGCCCCGTACATGAAAAACATGAACACACACAAAAAAAATCATTAAAAACTAAGAACAAACCATTGATTATAAATAATATATTCAAAGTTTTCATTTATTAAGGAAAAATATTTCATTATATACTATAATCTTTCAAGTACCAATTAAATAGGACTAGAAAAAAATCCACCCACCTTTAACACATTCATCCATTGAATCTAAGATGAAGAGCTTCAAAAAAGAATAAAATATCCCAACACGCCTATGGAAAACTCCCATTCAAGAACTCTAGTGAGTAGTATAATAATGAGTGTTTTTACAAGGATAATAAATTCATACAATAGAATTTATGACCCCCAATATATCACACATGATTCCACTTTATGGTGTTTATCTTCCCTAAAATTTTGGTGGTGGTTTCAGTTATTTATCAAAATTGAAGGGATCATCACCATGACTAGTACCATGATAGAGGGGAAATCCATTTTCCATTTCAAGCCCTACTATGGATTGGACCACAACATGGTGGATCCCAAGTCATTTTGAACCACCTGCATTATACTAAACCTAACTCAATATATACACGACACCCACCACTATAGTGTATTGGCCATCCCATTTCCTATAGGGAACCCCTTGCAATCACCATATAAACCAAAACAAGCAGCCATGTGGTGTGGTAACATATTTTCTCATAGAAATCTTAACGTTCCCACAATACCAAAATGAACTAGACAACTCCCACCACTATAATCAGTGCCACTACATAGTGAATCCCATAATTCCCAAACTCCCTCTTATTAACCCAAAAACCATAAAACCTCTCAAATCTTAATAGAACCAAGATATGAATTTAAAATTAACTATAAAATAGTAAAATAACTTAAACTAAGGGGTGTCACATTCTCCCAACCATTAGGTCCTCCATCCTTTGAAATCTAAAAGTTGGTGGTGCATCAAAAATGCTATGGACATTGATATTACATAAGATTATCACATTAACATGTCTCATATAGAATCTATCCATGTTTCTATAGCACATAGATCAAGGAGATGTATCTTCCCTAAAAATATTTCTCTTACCTATCCATAATGAAAATCAAGTTGTGAATGAATGAACCATTAGAATCAAGAGAAACTTGATCCTAGTTATTCACATGTATTGGATCTGCCTAAAAATTATTTAGTTAGGATATTTGAAATTCATTATGAATTGAACTGAACGATAGTGGTAAATATAACTAATAGGAAAATTCACTTATGTCTTCCATAATTTAAAATAGTATAACATATCGAGGTATTGGTGGACCAATTTAGAGGATACCATAAAAAACATGGTCACCAAATTCATAAGAAAAAGAGTGATAATGGAAAATCTTATACGATTTCTGACGGCTTGGGGAAATTACCATCATTTTCTTGATCATTTTATTTTCTTGGTTATCTCATCGATATGACTAAGAATAATGAGGGTGGTTTCACTGATATATACCCAAAAAATTATAGATCAACATGATCGGTCATATAATTCTTCAAACAAAACTATATTTATTGATATTGATAACTATTATTATAGAAAAAATATACTACTAAAAAATGATCCTAACATGTACCACTAAATTCCCTTACAAATGTTTAGTGCATGTATTTAAAATTTTGGATAGTACACTTAGACTACCATCGATTTGAGGGTGGTAATCCATTCTCATGGAAAACTAGGTCCCATTGGATTATTGTAGAGAGCTCTAAAATTAGGAGGTAAATCTTAGGTCTTGGTTAGAGAAAATTGAAATTGGTACCCTATAAAATATTACTACTTCCCATATATACATCATTGTAAACTTATCAACCAAATTTGTTTATTTTATTAGAATAAAGTGTGTTGACTTGGTAAAAATATCGATAATTATCCAAATAGAATTGTAACTCTGTAGCATATTTGGTAACCTGGTGAAACAATTATTAATAATATTATCCTCTTTCCATATGGGTATTGGTAAGGATTATGGTAATCTAGTTGTTCATTGATGTTCAGGATTTACTAATTTAAAGGTTAGAAAACATACCACATACTCAACTACCTTTATATTCAAACCCAACCACCAAAAATAGTTCTTCATTGCATGATAAATCTTCTATGTACCCAGTGAATATCCCACTTATAATGATGGTATACCCAATAAAGGAGTTCCTAGAAAGAAAAAAAACTACAATCTGAACTCCAGATCACAATATTGAATTATTATACAATAAAATTAGGTGCACCCCCATACACTAAAGGCATAAAATAAATGAAAAGGGTATGTTATATCATTGGGGGATGATTAACCCTCATACATAATAAAAATAATAGCATAAAACCATAATTCTATAAAATAAATATTATAGATGATATAAAACCAAACAAAATCTAATATAACATAATAAGAAAATGATTAGATATATAGTGTAATAAGTATAAATAATATGTGTATAAAACCCAAAAGACTCCAAAGATGACCCTAAATATGGAACTTCTACAGGTTCCCCACCCTGACCAACTCCAAGATCTAACCTACAACATTAATGAATCCTATATCAAAGTTATATACTAGTAAAATAAGAGACCTTTCCTTTACCTACATCATGATAAATAATGTCTTCATATGCAAAAAAGTGCATATGCAGGGGGTGAGTATAAAACCCAATGGGAAATCCAAAATGAACTTCCCACACACACCACTAGCCTAAATGCTCTGAAGGCCTTGATTATTTATTTATTTTTGGGCATTAACCTTTTTAACTGGGTTTAGAGGGAACCCTTACATGAACCGTAGGCCCAGTGGAATCGGGCCTAGTACATGAACCAATGTCCCAAAGGCACAATTCCAAATACATGACCTTAAGGCCTAACCAGACTACACTAGAAATGTTGCACCCCGGTATATTCATCATTGATGGTGCCTATCTCTCCACCTTGAATTTTTGATCGGATAACATTACCTTATGCAGATCTGTATAGTGCCTGGTACCGATGGTAGTTTCCATAACTTCTCTTTCTTTTAATTCAGTTATCTATTCTCTTGTGGTTTCTATTGATCTGAATCCTCTTCTAGTCCTGCTCCTGTGTGGTCTTCCCAAGATACTTCTTAGTCTTTATGGCCCGAAGGCCCTGTATCTCGAAGGTCATTGGTGAGCCAAAATCCCTATGGACTGAAGGCCCTTGGTCGCCTGAAGGCCGTATGGCCCAAAGGCCCCATGGTCCTGTCGCTCGAAGGCCTTTGGTGGCACAAAGTCCCTGAGACCTGTAGGCCCAAATCAGTTCCCGGAAGACCCAAATAAAATGAATAGTTCTTATTGCTACAATACTACATGGTACATACTACTATACTACTACAGTACCCCTAAAATTCACCTCCACCCGGATTTGATCCTGGGCCTTTCAGATGCTAATCATGAGCCTCTACCACTTAGGTATATACTGGTTGGCACACACACACCTCTAGGATAAGAATAAGTTAGCTCATAATAAAATATAGATATGGAAACAAGTTAAAAAGTGATGTATGGTTCATATAATACATATAAGTAAATAAAAGTTGTGAAAATAACCTACTCAATGCACTAACATATTTTACCATGAATTTCATGGAATGAACCCAATGAAACCCCCCTCTATACAATACTCACTAAATGTAATAACTCACAAGAATACACATTCAAAAAACCCAGTCCATCACTTGGAGGTGGAATTTCATGTGCCCTAAAATTCAGCACCGACAACCAATTACAAACTAGCAAGGCTCCATATAAGAAAATCATGAATTGACACATGCCAAAGCTAATACTTTCACTAATTTTACATTGAATTTTTATGTTTTGAATCTAACCAATTTTTTAATTAAAGGTATATTGCTAAATTTTTAGATTATACAAATAATTTGGGTTAAATTTTAAAAATGGATTAATCATTTATTTTGAATTGTTTTTATTTATCTTTGAAATTAATTGGTAAATTTATACTTTTTAAGTGATGATTTAATAGGGATCTCTAATTAGATAATGGATTTGAAAAATGAATGGATATTCCAGTTTTTCCCATTCAATTTCACTCTATTATTTTTATCAAAGAATATTATATGTATTGAATCTTAATTTGATTTTTTTATTTGATTTTGAACATGTTGGGATATATATATATATAGACATCATTTGAATACATCAAACCAAATTATAATTTTTTATGGCTATCATGGGCTATAAAGTTAATAATATACTATATTTTTCAATCTTGATATCAATTCAATTTTTGGACCACACATTTTTAATTCATGATCATATTCAATTGAAATTTTTACATAGGTTAAAGGACTCAAAACAAAATACATCATTAAAATGGGGAAATATTTATTTTTATCATTATAATGATCAACCATGTGAGACAAATAGTGATTTATTTTTTTTGAGTCTTACATTCCATTTTTTTAACTTTTGGAACCCTAGACTCCCCTCTACTTTATAAATATGTATTATTCACCTTTGGAGAGGAGGGATTATGGATTAGAGAGTATCGATAATATTAGATTAGTTTTTTATTATATTATTTTCTTTCATGTTGTATTCTAACATTGTATTTTTTTTTAAAAAAAGTGTTCCCTCTTTATCTTTGTTCTTTCCTTTATCTTTACTGTGATCTCTTACACTCACTATAGTGGATAGTTGAACTATAAAATTTCCAAGGGGGAGGTTTTCTTGTTGTCCCAAATTCCCACTTTACTATTCATCAAATTTATTTTCTATTTGGGGAGAGGGTGACAGAAGTGTTATGGGTTGTGCTATGATCATCCACCACTCCTTGGAATAAATCTCAAACTCATTTGTTCTCTACAAAATCAAAATTCCCTCCCATCTCTTAGTAATAATGTTCATACAATGGATTTGAGTGTATTTGAGGGATAAAACTCATATAATGGAGCTGGTTCTTGGTAAGTTTGATGCTCTTGGTTGAGGTGTGTTCATCATTAATAGTCATTAGAGGAGTTGAGGTTTGGTATGCTGAATAAATCTCACAGGAATAGTAAATTACACATTCAAATTATGGAGTAATAGTACATGTATGATGGGATGGACCATAAAATGGAATTTATGTTTTAAGTAATGAATAATGAAGTAACCCATGTAGTTATCCCTAAGACCAACTATTTTATTACTAACTTAATTTTTTCTACATTTTTATTGCATGTTTCCTCCCAGTCTTGCATTCCAATTCTCAACCCCTATTTCTCTTACTATTGTTTTCATATATATAAAAACACCACAATATAATAAGTGATTTAGGAATAGTTAGTTATTCATTACAAAATCTCATCAAGATAGATGAACTGGGTTAGTCATTATGCAAAATTAGAAAAAATAAATAATATTTTTTACACCCTGTGATAGGTTTAACACAATTTTCCTACATTTCAAGGATCCCAATAAATAATTCACTTTTTTTATTTTGAAAATATTTTACTGCTTTCCAAATTAAATTAAAATCTATTTTTTCCAAATCATCGAGTAATTTACCCTCACCCATTGAATATAGTTTTTCTTTATTTAGTAGGTAGGTGAGGGGATCTTGATGCTTAATTTTCTTATAGAATGAATTCAAGGAGGTCATCCAGGACACTAAAGAGGCCCTTGAGTAGCTAGTATTGGAAGCATATTCCTAATAATCAACTAAGCTCTAGGAGTATTTTTTGGAGATTCATCAAGAAGTGATTGAGGAAAAAATAGACCCTCTCTTGTTTCCTCCATTTTTTGATGAAATTATAGAGTTATAGGTATTAAATGAAGGATACATACAACCTAACCATATCAAGAACCTAATCAGAACATTACATGATGAGATATAGGATATTCATGAAAAAAACATGCATGCTAATAAACTTATTGTAGATCAATAATATTTTGATGAATTTTGGAATTAAATTTTACATATTGACTTGAAAATTGATCATCCCATCCTTAAAGAATAAGAAATATCACAAATATACCTCCCTATAACTTTGGAAGAATAACCCACCATGTGATATAATTTGAAGAAAATATAGAGGATCCTAAAAACCTATTTCCATACATAGTAACTAAAATTCATGAGGCATTAAGATATAAGAAATGGCTAGAGGATGAATCACTCAATAGAGTAAAAATTTCATTAAAATAACTTACATTTGATTTATCTGTGATGGAATAACCATATCACTCTTTATAGGATAAAATTATAGATCTGATCAAGCTATACATTTCCCTAGACATCGATGAATAATTTAAGGAATTCGCCTCTAAAGAAAAATTGATATTGGAATTTGAAGATGAATAGTTTCGTAGGGTTGTTAATGATGGAATAAAATATAAATATTATATTAATGAGAGATAAATATTCTTTAATTTAGACTATTTGAATTTCATTAAAATTAAAAAATTCATTGAATTCCCCTATGACAACACTTTTAATGAATCAAATTATGAGAAAGCATTAGATGTTGAATAAGTGGACAAAGAAGTTCTGTTTTAAGAAAAGGAGGAGGATCCATATGTTCTACTTACCCCACTATTTATGTTTTACCATATTACAAAGGGGATATATCTACTATAATTTATCCATAGGGTATTATACATGCAATCTAAGCTTAAGAACATTGGAAGAAAAAATATGTAGTGGTTAAAATCAAGGAAACCCCACCTACCCTTAGATTTTTTATGATAACTAAAAATGAATGTCTAGGGATAATGTAACCCTAGTATTTACTTGGGGAATCAAACCAATATTTATCCATTTTATTTCCCTTTCTATTTCTTTTCATTTTTTTTATTTTAATAAATTTCTCATGTTCTTTTTTGTTTTTCTTGTAGGTTTTTAGTGATCAATATCAAGGTGATTAACTCAAATATATCATTTCCAACAATCCAAGTTGTATTATACATTTTATTCCTTGATTTTTTAATTAAATTCCACGTGTGAAGCTGCTATAATAATTTTTAATCATAAAGTGGTTAGTAATAGTCTAAGTGTGGGGTAGTGGTCCCAATCTATTTTTTATTTCATGTTTTCTTTTTTTGGAGTGTTTTTAGGTTAGAAAATTGAGCTTTAATTGATATTATTACTATTAAAACAATTCTAGTTAGTCTTGAGAGTTTCACTGATGTTGGAAGTGTGTAATTTATATGATTTTTGATTTAATTTTCCACTAATTTTATGGAAATTGTTTTAGAACTAGAAAATATTTTGTGAATGGAAAAGAATAAAGTGGAATTAGAACTATAAAATAACGAAAATTGAATTTTGAACTCTATATTGATTAAAATTACCATTTTAAAAAATAATATCTCAAGTAGCTAAACAAAAAAAATTCATATAATTCCTTTTAAATTGGAGTAAAATACAAAATTTTGATCCCATAAAAAGTTATTATATATTTAGTCCTTAAAAAAACAAAAAAAGGGAAAAAAATAAAAAAAATTAAAAATAAAAGTGTAGTACCAAAATTATAAAAGAGGAATGGATTTAGGTAAGGGTAATGTTGAACACTAGATGAATAATAAGATAATTTATTTATAATAATATAATTTGGGTTACATGAAAGAAGTGGGAAATTGAGCTCCTGTTTAATGATCTCAATAAAGAGAGATTTGTGATAGTGATACTTGTTAAAATATTAATTCCATTAAATTTTATTCTATTTATAATCTTGTAACTTGAACTTTTTCATAAATCAAAGTGGCTAGTTGGAAGAAATAATTGAGGATGCATGATATTTTTAATAATTTTTGAATCATTATTTTTCTCCTTTTCAAGTTTGTTTGTTTAAACCTGGGAAGGACATTACCTATTTTTAATTTAATTATTTTTATTTACCAAGATCTTTGTGTTTAAATTTACCATGATTATTCCTTTTTTAAATCCCTTTACATTGAAATATATTTTCTTAAAAAATATTTAATATCTTGTCTTATTTTTCAATTCTCATGCTAAGAGGCTTCAGTTCTTCAATTAAATCCCCAAACTTCTTGAGTAACTCACCATATCTTTAATTTTTAATTTTCTAAAATTTATTAAATAGTCTATTTTCATTATTGAGATTGGTATTCTATTCAAGACAGACCATAAGATCTGCTTTCAATATATGTTCTATGTAGCTTGGTTCGTCTTCCTCATCACTATTTGAAGAAAATTAATATTCTTTAACATGATCCATGAAGAATTTATATTTTTTAGTGGTAAATTAAATCTATAAATCATTTATCTATGATTAATCATTATTTTCTCCATATTTTATCATCATATTTCTTCTCTTACTTCTTGGGAACTTCTTCTTTCTCATATTGTCTTTCTTATTTTCCCCCTATTTCTTTTTTGGAATAACTTCTTCCTACTCATCATTATCAACCATACCATTCACCTTATTTAGAAAATTAACTTCAAAATTTCCTCCTCTTCTTCTATATTTCTTTGAAATAAGATATGTTATATTTTAAAACTCTTTATTTTTTTTCATCATATCTATTGTCTTTAAAAATCTTTTCTTCTTTTTATTTAATTTTTAGATTCTTTATTTTATTAAATGTAATATACTTCTCTTTTATTATCTTATTATATAAAATATGAGCTCTTATCATCTCATAATAAAAAATAATATTGTTAAATTCATCAAGAGATAACTCATTCAATACTCTATCTTACAAGGAATAATTTTTTAATCAAATATATAAGTAGATTTTCTCATAAAGGTTTTCAAAATGGTATAATATTATAATGTGTCTCCAAATACTTTTATATTTTTGAAAAATACTATTCACCCTTTTGAAGTTGTTTTCAATAGTCTCACTATCAACCATTCTAACATCTTCAAACTTTTCAATCCAGTTATGAAGCTTCAATATTAGGCCATATTCCTAGTGTATTTTTGAGTCTCACCACCTTTGTGTACACTATTTCATATAAGGACCTCATAAATTCATTCCTTTCATTTTTATAAAAAAAATATTAGTATATATCATGGGAGAATCATTATCAATTGAATTAAACTCAATTTTGGAATCGTTAATAACTTCTAGGATAAGATAAATAAGATTAAGGAATTATCTCATTATTTCAATCATGTTATTTATTTCCATTAAATGTATTCACACCTATAATTTTGATAGAATATATATTATACATATATTCTTAAAACAAGATAATATCTTTCAAAGGTGGACTATACCACTTGAAGTGATTAGAAGATAATGGTGTAACACTTAAAAGGGGGTTGAATCAGTGTTTCTTACTTTTTAAAATTTCATTTTGAAATTAAAAAATATTAATTAATGGATTAAAGATATAAAAAAATTTAAATCACTCCATCATATATATGTAATTCAAATAAAAAAGATCAAAAAAACATAGTATTTTTAAAAGTTTTACTTCTAATGTGGGTGACTGTGTCATTTTTTTATTTGTATAGAGTACAAGATATAGATGTATAAATAATATGATAAAATTAATATAAATAATAAAGTTTCATGCTAAAAATAAACCCATATCCCTATGATATAGTCTTCCAGCTATTATTTATATTAAATCCCTGTAGTTTTAAAAAGTTGATCCGACTGAAATTAATAGGTCTTTTTTATTCTCCTAGATGACTCAACACTAAATAAAAGATATTATAATGAAAATATTGAATATTCATAATTAATATAATCTCTATCCTTCTCCAATAATTTCAATATACAAATTATTATTTATAAAATAGTATATTGTGAGTCTTTATCTCTCAAAAATATTTTTTCAATTTCTCATGAACTCTTAGACACTTTATTTCAGTGGTAAGAATAAGTAAGATTTATATCACCCCTTTAATTTATCAATATGTTTTAAACCTATAAAATCATCATTAATCAAGTGAAAATTTTCTAAATATTAAAATTTTGAATTTCTAGATAAATATGTAAACGTGATTTACTAATTTAAAACTAGTCAAAAATATCTTCTAAGAAAACCTTTAGTTTTGATCATCATAAATGGTTTAAAAATTTGTTTATTTGAAATACTAAAAATGTTATGTGAAGAAATTATTGTTTTTTATAATTTTATTCTCCTCAAAATCAGTATCATATTTTCTTTTAATTTCCTCATAGACCACATTACCTTTATCCATGTTCGCATGGAGTAATCATATCATGGTGTGGTATTTATTTTATGTCATGTTATAATCCTTACACATCTTCTGGTCTGATATTTATGTGTTAAAAAATTCCTAATTTTATTTTATACCATAAAATACCATAATATAGTGTCACACCATACTCTCATGACCCATTAATATGGTGTGACACCATCTCATATATCTCTCTTCACCTCACATTGTGGCTTGATTACTTTAGATATATAAAAACAGATCTCTAAATCACAAACTTAAACACCACCATTGCTTCTTCATATTTTGGATTCATTATTCACAAACCAATATTCTACTTTATTTAATGGTGAAATATCATATTGTCTCATAATCTTCTTGAATAATTGTAATGTTTAAATCCTTAGAGGATACCATAAAATCTTCTAGTTTAGATCTTATAACTCACTTGAGAATATCTTTTAATATTATATGACACATGAAAGTATCCTTCATAGCCTAAAAAACCTATAATTTAATAATCTATATAGTCAAGTTTCCATGATACATACCAAATAGGATTTCATTTGTTTTAAAATAACTTCACACTAATTTGATGTAGCTCATTGACGCAACATTATTCTTATGCATCCTGAAATTAATCTTTCATAAGTTCTATATATTCTTACATAACTCTAAATTATTCATTTATATTCCTTGTAAAAGTAGAATTAATTTTCCATAGGGTAAATATATACCTATTTTAATTAATGTTTCTCATATATATTCATTAAATAACCTAATTTTTAACACATACTATGCAAAATTTAACTCTATCCTTCTCAACTCATTTCTAAACTTCTTCAATCATATTAAATCAACTTAAAACATTCTAAAATCCTCAAAGATATTCTCAAAACCTAAAAAACAAATTCTCAATAACTTTTGATGATGCTAACACATATTTTTTAATAAATACAACACCCTTAAATAATTCCATGGGGTTTTTAAAATTATATAAAAAATACTTTGGAAAAATATATCTTATGTTTTTTATCAGATTTTTTGAATTGTATAAAATAAATCCTTATTAATTTAGAATAAAAATTCCATTGTTAGATGTTAAAATCCCTTTAAATAATCATAAGTTTAACATCCTGATAGTTTATTATGTATTACATAAAATAAGTATCTTATTGAGTATCTTGTGTATACACAATACCAATGTAAATTGAATAATACTTTATTGGAATGAAATGTAATCATAAATAAATTATGAATGTAAAATTTTAAAAAAAATAAATTTACACAATTTTCAAATAAATAAATTAACACTCATTGGTAATTGATATTAAATAAGGTTGAGAACACTTAATGATCAAAAGGGTCATTTTTTCTATAAAATTAGTTTTTATTTTTATTTTATAATTTCATTTAAAAGAATAATTTATGAGTTTTAGAATTTTAATTTGAGAAAATGAACTTAATTTTTTAATTTATCATGTCAAAATTAACAAAGGGTATTTTTTTGGGGATTTTTTATATAATGATTTATTTTTAGGTGAATAGTGTAAATATAATTTTTACAAATACCGTAACTTTTATGAAATTATCATGATGTAATCTTGAATTAAAAATTTATAAAACCTTTAGCTCATGAAAACATTTATTTAAGGATTATAATATATCATTAAAAACATTGTGCTAAATTTTAAAACCCATTATTCACTTTTTTGGAACCAAAGTTATATTTTATTCTAATAAAAATTATTTTTTAAATCTTTGCATTTAATAGTGTGGTTGAATGGTTATATTTGGTTTTTTCATGCTTCTATTGTCAAATAACCTTAATTTTTTTATAATAACCAAATATATTCATTGTATTCATGACTACTCTATAGTATTTGGACTAAATAAGTATAAATTCTTTTTTACACATAAAATACTATTTTTTTAAAAAATGGGTTTTATGCATTTTGTGAACTTATATTGGAATAAATTTCTGGGTATTATAGAAATTTAATCTTATAAAATTTATTCCATGTTTCCAATCACCATATTTAAATTATTTTATAATTTAAATTTCATTTTTAGTCATAATTAATAGTTACCATGATAATACTTTGTCACCACGGTAAAGATTGAAAGGGATAACAATGAGGTTAAAATAATATATAAGGATTAAAATTTCTATAAAGCTTGTCTAAATATGATTTTATGAGTGTATATAGACCTTAAATTTCCCTATATTTTAAATTATAATAAATTGGAGAAAATTTATATGTTAAATACATTTATTATATTTCATTTTTTTTAATATTTTCATGGATTTCGCTCCACTCACCTATAAAAAGGAACCTCTTATCCATTTTTATACATGCACTTTTAGAAATTTATCTTAAACAATACCCACCCAAATACATTCCAAATAACCTTAACCGTGTCCTAGATTTACTTTTCTCACCTAAATACTAAACCTATATGGATAAAGGTGTAATCCAACAGAAGATATCCAAATAGGAGGTATAAGTCTTAACCAAATTCTTTCAAGTTAATTTGTTTTTACACCAACATAAAATATTTTACAACAATAATAATATAATTTAAATAGAATATTTACTATATTTAAATTATATTATAATTATTTAACAACTAGTTTCTATCTATTTTCAATCCTATGAAAAATAAAAACATCGCTCATGCGTACGTGCAGACACTACCTTCACAAAGCGACGTATTTCATTTTTCATCGCCACATCACATGGATAGTATAAGGATAAATTAAAGGAATATATTTGTTATTTATTACATAATTATGATTTATTTAAATATTAAATTTTATCTACTTTACTTCTCTACCAACTATTGGAAAATGGAAACACTGCCCATGCATACTTGTGAACTACCACTTCCATGAAATAACAAATTTTGTTTTTCATTAGCACATTACATATCTTATTTTATGAATGAAATAAATAAATAAATATTAAATTTATAATTTTATTAATTTTATTAATTTTATTTAAATATATTTCAGTCATTCTATTAATAAATTTCATAATAAATTATCATGGTAAAGTTTAATAGCTTAAAAAGATCTTACCGTGACACTTTACAGTAATGACCTATTAATTTTATTTTAATTTTTCTTCATCATATACAAATTCTTAAATATGATTTATCAATTTTATAAATTAAATTAAATTAAATCAATAATATCCTTTCAAAGGGATAACATCATCATATAATAATATATCTTTACCAATTTATTCTTTATAAAATGTTCTTGTTTGGGTTGATTTTACCACCTACATGAAGATGTTATAATATTTTTTTCATGAATGATTAATGAATGTTATGTAATAGTAATATTATGTAATAATAATTAATTTATTTTTTGTAATGGTAATATATATATATTTATTTAAATATATGTAAACGTTTTATTAAAATAATTTCTTTATATGAGGACAAAACTTATAAAAAATGGAATTTTTAAGCTTTCTATGTGATTCATCACCATAAATTCCAAAAAATATCCATTGAATTGTGAAATAATATAAAATTCATATATAAAATCATATGAAATTTCTATAGGTGATTAAACCATCACCGAGGAGTAAGTACTAAAACCACCAAATCAAAGCAGGTATGAGAAACGAGATAATTAACATGTAAACATTGAATTTAACAGAGAATTGTAAACATATGAGTAATAAAAAATTACAATTAAATGATATCACGAAAGATAAATATAAATATATTTCTTATGTAAATTTATAAAAATTCTAAATTTATTATACAGGTGTTTATAACATGTTATAACATGTGAATTTATGAGGTAAAGGGATTCTTAACTCAATTTCCTTTCATCGAATTATATCACTTCTTTATTGACCAAGTTATGCCATGATTATGCGTGTTATGACATATAATTATTTTATATATTATTTACACATTATATATGTATTTTTTTTTTCAAATCATCATTTCCATAAGAACCTTGGATATCTCATGAGTAACCCTTGTGTTATTTGGGATTTCATGGTAGGATCAAGTTATGATTGGTTGTCGAGACTCAAGAGGTTGGTTGGGAATGGGTTTCTCATCACCACCGACCATGATGATTCTATTTGCATCATGGGTAGTTTTTATTTTAATTTTTAGATATAAATTTTATTTTATTACCATTGATGATATGTTGATCCTAATTGGCATGGTCGAGTTTCATTGGGGGTATTTCATGGATTTTGGGATGAAAATGGATAAAAAATTGAGGTGTGATGTTTGCTAAAATGGCCTGATGAACCATGAATAAGTAATAACTTTATCCCCAACCTGTTCAAGGAACTACTACATGATTGGAACATTCCCCATAAAAAATTTTCCATATAAATCATGGTTCCACATCTCATTATTGTTTCTATTTATACTTCCTTAAGTGATACCTAATAATAAGGGTAAACCCAAGGAAGTATTTTGATATGTTGACATGTTGTTTGGACTTGTGATGTGTTTTAAGTTTTATGAATTTTTATAACTTCTTAAAATCATTAATTTTAAAATCATTTTAAGGGGTTTGATAAAATGTGGTAAGAAAAGGGAATATTTTTTTGGGAATATTTAGATTTTTTTTTTGAAATTTTTTATTTCATTTGAAAAACTTGGGTGGTGTTTTAATTTTGAAATTGGATTTAGAAATGTTTTGAAAGGGGAATGATTTTGAAATGTTTTAAAAAAAGTATAGGATTTTAAAAAGGGGGGTTTTGTTTCCATTTCATGGATTTTAAAATTAAAGGTTTTAAGAAATATTAAGAGGGGATTTAAATTTTTTGGAAAATGGAAGTTAAGTTTCTATTTTAAAATGAATGTTTGATATTTTGGAAATGAATATTTTAGAAAATGGAAAATTTTTAAATGGGGGGTTTGGGTAATTTAAGGAAAACATGGCCTTATGCCGAGTATTGTTTCATTGGTTTTATTCTTCAGATTTGTATTTTATTTTGTTGGTATATTTTGGCAGAGTTTTTGAGACATAAACTATTCGAGTTCATGTTTCATGATCTTTGAATTATACCTCCCTAAAAGCCCGTAGAATGGATGGATTGTCTATTTCAATGGATGAACCTCTAGGTGATTCTATTTCTTGTTAGGTGTGGTTACTCTATTTGGTGACCCTATCCAGAATTGGAATTTAGTGGTAAGGCTAGATTCTTTCTTCCTCTTGGATTTGGATCTAGGTTTCTATTATTGTTTCCTCCCTCTTTTGTGTGATTCTCTAGATTTTCCATAGGTATATCTTAAAAACCTAGTTTATTTTTGTTAGAGTTTGTAAATATTTGTTTCTGGCGGTGATTATTTACCTTGGTAGTTTTATTTTTCAGTGTAATTAGAGATAGTGGGATCCTTTTGAATAATATTTGATCCAGTTAGTGTTTGAGTGATTCAATGAGAGTGCTTACGGGATGTTATTTTTCTTGGAGTGTTTATGGGACACTAGTGATTCTTTTAGTGATTGTACTTGGATGATGATCGTGTTCCTTATGTTAAGTATTTTGGGGACTATGTATTGGAATTTTTTGTTTTTATGGGTTTGGCATGGGTGATTTTTGGTCAGTGATTGGGTAACTGGGATGAATGGCCTTCGATCAGTTGATCACCAAGGAGTGAAAATTATTTTGTGGTTATCTATGAGACGTTGTACCATATTTGAGGTCATAGTTTACCAATTTGAGTATAATAACCTTGGTTTAAGGTGTATTTTTTTTCTTGTATTGAGAGTTCTTAGAGTTTATCCTCCTTTGGGTTGTTATGTTTGATGTGGGTATTTTGGTTCCTTTGTGTGTTCAGTGGAAGTTCTTCTTTCATGGTGATTTATCTCTTGGGGAGTTGGTATTAATGAACCACTAGTTTGTATGAATTATAAATGGTTGGGAGACCTCACGAGGTCTTGATTTTCTTTATATTGTGTATATCTTTGTGGTTGGGTTCTTCTTAGAGATGTTGGGTATTTCTTGAGGATGTGTTCTGTTGATTTTGGGGAATCATTTTAGTTCATGTTTTCTATTCTTATTCTATATTCTGGTAATGGATTTTTGTGGGAATACATATTTATGGTTGTGATAATTTTTACACACCAAGTTTTATTAATTAATTAATTTAATATTATTTTTAGTTTTTTAGAGTTTTGGAGAGTTTTGAGGCATAAATTTTAATTTTTCTAAAAGCTTCTACGGGTCACGTAGTTAGCCAACATAGTTTGGGAAACCATGTAGTGACTGTTTTATAGGTTCTATATCAGGATATTTCCATTTTTTATAGTTAGCACATAATTTATTAAACCATGTTGGGTCCTAGGATTAATTATGTACAACATTTTGATGCCTAGTGTGGGTTTCATGGTCATCAGACAATTTATTAAACCGTGTGGATAAACCATGCACTAAACACATTTTTATTTATTTATTTATTTTATTTATTTTACCCATTTTATCTTTTCATTTCCTCTTCTTGTATTCCATCTCCATCACGCACCCCCCCCCCCTCATGAATGACCTGAACCTACCATGAACCACTTCCCTCCTCTCAAAATCCCCTATAGATCATCATTTCTCTATATTTATTCTAGTTTCTTAGATGATTCTACAAGGTATGAGTTCCTATTCGATCCTCCTTCCATTTTTCCATGTTTTCCCCTTCCCTATACCCTCTCATTGGTCCGTCCAAAACCTAGGACTAATAATTGAACAATTTTTTATGATTTATTCAATGTCTAGGGTTAATGTGGGTCTCTTGTTATCTAATTAGGTGTCCTCCATTGAAGGTTAAACATTTAGGTTCATATCTACTGGGTTCCCATTGAATTGAGGTAGGATGTACCATGTTTAAGATTTAAATTTTAAAACCATTTAATTATTGATTTTTTAATTATTTTATTTAATTATTTGATTTAATTATTTATTCGTATTGGAGAATGTTGTATTGGGTTTTATAAGGGATACACAGTTTTCTTGATTTAGCATAATTCCTTCACTTTGCATTTCAAGTTAAACTTGAAATTCGAAGTATTTTGAAAATTTTTAAGTAATTATTTTTAAATAAATTGACATATTTAAATTAGTTTAACCCATTTGGGTCCAAAAACAAATTAAAGAACTTTATTTTGAAACTTTATAGGCCTTAAGTAAAAACTTTATTGATTTTTCAGTTTTTATTATTTATAATTTGTTTTAGAAATTAATTCGAAATAGACTATTGAATGGTTGTTGGAAATATCAAGTATTGGAAAGGTATTTCAACATTCAGTTTTGAAGAAAAATGATTGTTTTATAAAATGTTGCTTGATATATATATATATATCTATATGTGTGTGTACAAATTCAAATGAGAATATGGGAATTTGTTTAATGAGATATATATATATATATATATATTTATATATTTAAGTGTGTATGAGTATAACTAGAAAATTATGGTTTTCTCTCTTGGTTTTAATAACCTAGTTGAAAGGGCCATTTTTGAAATTTTAAGTAACTTCTGAATTTGTGCATGTGTGAAATGTCCTGTTGAACTCTATTTGACTTGTTTTACTTTGGATTTGGACCTTGGGTTTACTTTTTATTTTACGCCATGTGATAATTATGCACTCTCAGTTATTTTATTGAGGGGAATCTAGGGGATAGGGTGAGATATTTGATATACTTTTTGACACTTGTACTGCTCTATTTTTATTATTATTGATTATAATCGACTTTTCTCTTTGCTTGTTTTCTCACCCTCTCTTTACATTGGTCATGGGAACCTAAGTAGGTATGTGGGATTCTGGACTTATTCTACACAAGATATCCAAAAACTTATAGTTTCCCCTTTAGTTAGTAATAGAACTAGATTTGGTGTAGAATTCTGATGAGGTTGGGTGCAAGATAGTCAAGTTGTTTATGATTGGACACACTATATGTCGGAAGGTTGGTCCGTTGAGTAAATTATTAGATTATCTTACTTTAGGAACTAGGGTATATCCCATGAAATATAATCCTTTGTTTGGTGGATTCATTTAGGTGGAATCCCTTTGATATTTTATATCCCTTAACTGCTTGATATATACGACACCTAATATTAGCTTCTTCTACTTTTCTTATTGTATCTATGACATGGTGCCTTTCTATAATTCTATTTACATTCATTTTTCCCTTTTTGGTTCATTATAAAAACTTTTGAAATTAATTTTTAAGGGTCTTTGAAATGGGAACTAAAAAATTGGTGTAGTCCCACTAAATGTTTTTGAAGTGGTTGTTTTAATTTAAAATTATCAAATAAGAAAGTTTATAAAATGGTTTTGGAGACATCCATCTTTATATGTTATAAAATAAAAACCTATTTTTAAATATTTTAGTAAAAACTATAACTAAATATATATTTAATTTAAAGTTTATATATGGGGAGTGGTTTCTATTTAGCATGCCTACTGAGATTTAGCTCATGATTATTTATCATTTGAGTTGTAGGATCTTATCTATCTTTAAGCCTCTCTTGAATGCATTGATTTATCTAAGGTTAGATTTATTTTATTGCATTCGGTGAGATATTCCTATTACTTGAATTTGGTAGGATCTAATTTTATTTTCCTAGAATTTCAATAACGGGGTCCTTTAAATGATTTAATTTTTCAAATTATTATTTTACTACTTTCTACGAATGGAGGTTAGTGATAACTATTGGTGGATAAAGCAAAGGCATTTGGAGGGGGATTTTTATGCATCTTTTCATTGCTCGGGAGGGAGTTTGTGGTGTGAGTTAAGTTTTTATTTCTACATTTATAATTTTCTTTATAGTTAATTTTTACATATTTTTTTGGTAGAGATGTATGATATATAGATGGATCATGGTGGTTTTTGGTTAAAAATTTTATTGTTCATTTACTGTGATTTAAGGGGGAAATCATCCCCAAGTGTTGTTTTCTTGATGTTCAGGAACTTGTGCCAACAATTTTGGATTGAGAATTCCTATTGGGCACTATCTAAGTCCATATATGGAATCTAAAAAATGGAATAATCAATATATTTTGTGACACATGTGGTTCTAAAGCTCAAAACATCTTTAACCATGGTGTGGTCTACCCTGTATTGCAAAGAGAAGTGACAAAAACACTCTTTAAGCCACCATAAACCTCTAGAAAATCCCAAACCCAAATTTAACCAACTAAAATCCTGAATAAAATATAAATTTAACCTAAAAGGTGTCACAGATCTCTCCACCATGCCACTTTTTCCCCTAAAAAGTAATTGGGATTCTAGAATCATAAAGAGATATGGATACTACTACATTATCAGCACTTCATACTCCCACGTCTCATAACTATAATATTTTCACTATAATAGTACATGGACCAAGGTAATAATTTTATTTGTATCAACTTATTCTGAATATCTATAATATGAACTCGTTACTCAACCATTGAGGTTTTGGGGTCACATTCAACATCTTCCCATTCCATCACATGAGAAGGGTCTATTTGATACCTCCTCAATTAGGAAACCTGAAACACATCATGAATAGACATCTAATGATATGGTAAATCCAACTGATATGAAACATTTCCAAGATGTCAGCTAGCCTCAAAATTTCCAATAAACCTTAGTTATAACCTACCCTACTTTCCCAGGTGATGATGTCCCAGCCAGGGTGAATCTTTGAGAAAACACTGATCATAAACCTCAAACTCCAACAGGTGATGATGATGGTCCTCGTAGGATTTATAGAGACTTCAAGTTATTTCCAACCTCTTATAGATCAACTACACCTTATCTATCATCTTTTGAACAAGACACATTCCAACCAAATAACATTCTCCCAACTATTCCCAACACAAAGTAAATTTACATGCACTCTCATACAATGCTTCAAAAGGTTACATTTTAATCAAAGCCTAATAACTATTGTTATAGGAAAAATAAACCAGTGGAAAATTATTTTCCCATGAACCACTAAAATCAAGAACACATTACTAGAGAATATACTCAATAATATAAATTTATCCCTCAATATGGCCATCCATCTAAGTGAAATAGATCATGCTTAACTTCAATTTGATTCCAATTACCTCTTGAAAAAATTTCCAAAACTAATATGTAAATTTTGGGTATCTATCATAAAAAAAGTAGAATGAACTCTATGGAGTTTCATGATCTCTCAAACATACAATAATATGTTCTCTTGTACCTTCATAATATCTTTACACTACTACAAAATTCTGTTTATTCAGCACCAGGGCTTTGACAATGCTAGCAAAAAGCTCTATTAAAGACCCCATTTGTCAACACTAAAAAAGCACTATTAAAGGGGGACCTTTTTCAATGATTTTTTTACAATCCCAGATGAAGGCCCACCCTTTATCATTTATTTTAAAAAATGTGATGATAAATTGGGTCTTTTATTATCTCTCATAAAAAAGCACTGATAAGGTGGGGGGGGGGGGGGTTATCAGTGTTCTTTAGAATCACTGAAAATGACCCCCTTTATCAGTGTTTTTTTAGTAGAGATGATAATGGTATACTTCAAAAAAAAAATATTTTATTGAAAATAATATATTAATATATAAATATATTTATATTGATATAAATATAATATATATATTTTAAAATATGTTTTAGATACGGAAAATAGAAATGTACACTTAATATATAAGTTATTTAGTTAAAATGGATTATAAAATAATTTAAAAATTATTTTTAATTAATAATTTTTTTATAATTACCTAGTAATAGTAAATTAATATCAATTTTAAGATAAATCAAAAAATTAATAAAAGATCTAAAATAAGTTAAAAACATAACTTGAACTTCAAATGACCATAACTTTTGATCCGAGTGTCCGTTTGAGCTATACAACATATCAAATCAAAGCCTGTGACAATCTCTACGGACTTAATGACACATTAAACCTATTTCAAATTTTTATAGGCAAAAAGTCCCATAATGTCTCTAAAACTGAGTTTTTAGTCGGGGAACCTCAATTTTTTTACATTCGATGCAATTTCAGCCTCATTTAAGGGGTATTATTTCCTTTTTTGGTAGAGACAAAATTTATTATCTAGTCATACATTCATATTAATGTTATGGTTTTGAAATTTTATCATTTTTCACAATGTAATTTCATTTATAATTAAATATATTTACATTTTATTATATTTACTTATAATAAATAACTCATATAAATATTTATATCAACATATTTATGTAAAAATGTATATTCTTATATATGTAAATCAATACACTTTCTAAAAATATATTTAAAACAGTATCTATCCATTTTTTACATTATAAAAATATATTTATAA
Organism: Viscum album; assembly: GCA_963277665.1. Classification (NCBI taxonomy): domain Eukaryota; kingdom Viridiplantae; phylum Streptophyta; class Magnoliopsida; order Santalales; family Viscaceae; genus Viscum; species Viscum album. The sequence continues at coordinate 1,232,166,123 of OY728140.1, read as the reverse complement.
TATTTATATGTACATATATGTGTGTATTAAAAAATAGATATATATTATATTCTAGTTTATGTAAATGAATATAATATATAATATATTTAAATAAATATAAGTATATATATCACACACACCCATATATTGTATAAATATATTTATATATAATTATATTAATATATGAATAAAAAATATATTTGTAAATATATATAAAAATACACTGAAATATCATTAAATAGATAGAAAACAACATTGTGTGGTGGTAAATGTGTTCTATATTCGAAGGAGAGGTGATGGGTTCAAATCCAGGTAGGCGCCCATGAGGCTGGAAATTTGAAAAGCGCTGATAAAATGGGTGGTTGGGTGAAAAGCACTAATAAAGGTCAGGGGAGTTCTATTAAAGGTGTCATGGAAGTGCTGATAAAGGGGTCAGGCTCATGGATCTATGAAAAACACAACTTTACCACCTTTAACAATGTTGCCTTTATCAGTGCCAAAAAATCACTTTTAAAGCCCCCATTTAACAACTCTAAAAAAATGCCATTAAAAATTTCCCTTTAATAGTTCTAAAAATAGTGTTTTTAAAGGGGGGATTTAAAAGAATTTTTTAGCATTGATTAATGCTTCAAGATTTTAACCATGCTCCAATTATTAGTTCTTTTTAGCGCTGATAAAGGCATATTATAGCACTGTTAAAGTAATCATTTTTAGTAGTGTTAATAGGCAGAAAAATAGACAATTTTTTGAGTCGATTCGTGATCACCCAAATTATATCATTCCCTCTAAGTTTCCATGGTAAAATCATAGTGAAGTCCATATATATCTCATCCAACTTTTATACCAAAATGGGTAAAGGCTACAATAGACTAGTAAGTCTTTGTTTCTCTACCTTAATCTTCTAGCATGTAATGCATTATTGTATGAAGTCTGCAATCAACTACCTCATCCCCAAACACCAATACAAATATCTAAAATCATGATAAATTTTAGTATTAATAGGGTGAATAAACTAACTAGAATTATTTCCATTATTAATCAAATCTTGTCTTTGATTTTTTGTAATGTCCAATCTAACTTGAAAACGTAAGGCACGATAAGGATACTGAGACTAGTCACCTGAGGTCTCCACACCATTAAGGATTTAACTAAAACACTGAACATAGGCATATTCTAAATTTCTTAGATGAATCTAATAATAAAATTAAGATTCTTATTTCAGACAATCTAAGAAAAAATTCATATTAGATTATTCCATATCCAAGTGCATCTTAGTGAACAAACTCATCAAATACCATTAACGATCACATTACACTTTACCATTGTGTATTAAATATCAAAATCAAAAGTTTTAAGATACTAAAATTGATTTTTATGTCATATATTTAGATCTCTCTAGGTAAAAATACACCTTTTGATTTTACGGTCTAAAATATATAGTAAACCACTCTCTAAAGAGATAGTGGTGTCATGTCTTGAGGGAACACATCAACATATCCAACTCATGATCATGGGTAGGGTAGTTATCCTCATGAGGACATAGTTTACAAGTTTCATAATCCACCACTTTCTTCCCTTTGATCATAACACATCCTAACCATGTACCTAAGGTGTCACAAAAAAAGTCATAACCCAAGCATGATTCTAAAGGAATAAGAACTAGATCTCAAGTAAACCACACCTTAAACATGTATAGTTTTCTTTGAAACCATTTTGTAATGAACCAACACACTTCAACCTAACACATTAACCAAACTATCTTTCTAAATGTTCTAGATTTTATTCCCAAACACCACTAGCTAGTGACAATCACCTGAGTATCAATATACAAAACCATGGGAATGTTTTCACCATGAAAAAATAGAACACAACTCATGTATAAATGAATTTGGATAAAAAATCATATTACATCATGGTAGAATAGATAAACATCCATGATATATAAAAAACATGTTAGATGTCTAATCATGGGGATACATAAGTCTAAGATCATGAGCAACTCTCCACGTGACCATTTTTCACCAATATCCAAACCCACCATGGATGTGACATCAACTAAGAGGAGTCATAAATATACATCAAACCATTACCTTTACTTGTATCCTATAAAAATATATATACGTCCCAAGGAATATACAACATGTGAGTAAAATTCCTAATAGGATACCACCATGAATCAATAAAATTTTTATCACCATGAAACTATTATTTATAGCATTAGAAAATTAAATTTTATAAAGAAATTTCATTAAATTTTATTTTATAAAACATATTTTGGTTTTCATTAAAACAATCCATAATCAAATCCACAAGAATATGGAGATAAACATGTTTTATAATGAAGAGTGAAATAGTCAAAATAATTCATATATAAAAAGATAAATATATGAGCATCATATAATTAAATGTTATCATCCTGAATAAAACCAAGTATAAATAAAAAAATGGATCTAGCCTATGGTAATATGTAACTAGGACATTAAAGGTACACTAAGATATAATATATTGAATCCTAGCATTACTGAGTCCTACTGAAATCCATCAGTATCACAATCATCACCCCTAGTGGTTCCACACCAACTAAGGTTTTAATATATCCATAAATCAACACACTCAAGATTCCAAATGTTATATGTTTTCTCAATACATTCAAGTACATAATTATCACAATTTTATAAAAAAAATTCCAAAATAAAATTATGACCACTCCCATGGTTGAAAATTCATTTTTCAGTAAAACCCATCTTTAAGGAATTTAATTGAAAACATGAAGTTCATAAAACTATTTTTAAATAAAAAACCCCTTTAAACCCATTTTCCAAGACAAAATAGAGTAATTTACACAAAATAAACCTCATAGATATTAAATGAACCATTTTTATAAACCAAACAAAGAGAAAAACAAGAAAAAAATGTATTCCTTGAGAATGAACAATTTTATAGATACACCTATCTCAAAAATAGAGTAAACTTAGTTTCCTTTGGAAAAAGTGTTTTGAAATGAAGATACTGAGATCCCATGAGTCTAAATAAAAAAGTACAAGCTTATGGAGGAGGTAAAAATGCTATGCCACTACTTGAACAAGGAAGGGCCCCAAAAACTGACCCAAAACCAGCCATATTGTAACCTTAGAAAGAAAGGAAATATGATGTATTAATATTGGGGTAAAATGGGTTTAATATAAATTAAACATACCTTATTAATCATAAAATTCACCTTAATTAAGATTTTTTACTTACCATCGAAGATTAGAGTTAGAATTGGTCATTTCAAATTCCAAATCAATTATCACCACGACCTGGTGTTTCCCACCATGGCATGGTTGCCATGATCACACAAAGCCTAGGGGAGACCCAACATGATGATCCTATATGGTGTGGTGTAAATTCCATAGACATTTTACCCACTATTCCCATCACTGTGATATAGTGGTGGCCACTTTGGTCATGGTCCATAGGAAAACACCTGGTGTCCCATGCTTGAGACCATGGCTAGCCATGATTTTTTTGCCCCTACCAATTTTACACACGTGATTCTTAGGATCAAAATGGCTTGAACCTTGGTGTGGTCTATCCTTTTTTGCACATTGAAGTGTTAAAATCACTCATCAAGACAACATGGATCTCTAAAAATTCCCAAACACAAATTTAACCAACTCAAGACTCAAAATAATATATATATATGACTAAGAGGGTGTAATAGGGTTATATCACTTATTCATGGACTATGTTATGAAAAGATTTTGTGTGTTATTAACTATGATTTTTTAATGTCTTATTTCAAACCTTTTTATTTCGATTTTTTTTTTCACATAATCATTTCATTAATTTATTTCTACTTCAAATTATATGATCTTTATAAGGGTTTTTGGTCTTAATTTCCATTCCTTGAGATATGTTTCAGGTTATGCACCATGATTTATTCTATATGGTTTACTTATTTATCCATTAATGTAATTTGACATATCATTTCATTAAGATCATGGGTTTTCTATAATCATATTAATTTCCTTCATTTAATGGAAAGGGTTTCTCATCTCAAACTTCTTTCTTTGAGACATGTTTTTGAATGATGCACAAATATTCATTTATATGGTGTATATACTTACTATTTAACATATAATACCCTGAACATATTTTTACTAATGATATTTTTAGTTTATTATTAAATTATTTATTTTAGAGGTATATTTTATATTAAATCTCACAGGGAATGTTTCTTTAAAACATTTTTTAAAAATGTTCTAACTTTTTTTTTACATTTCCACATTGTTAAAATCATTTAAAGGAAGTTTTTATCCATACTTAAATGTTTTATAAAGAAAATTTATATTACCTTTAAATTTCTTTTAAAATGATTAAAATTAATCATTTAAAATGTTTTTTATGAATCAATTTTTAGTTTATTTATAATTAGTATGAAACAATTTTTTTAACACATACTACCTGAATGGATTTTCTTTCAATTAAGAAAATTTTTCATTATCAAGATTACTTTAAATGTTTTTATGCTTTTCAAAGAAAATAATACTACCATTATTTTGGTAATTTTTTAGATTTTAAAAGTTGTAAAAAGTATATTTCCTATTGTTTTTAAAACATATTTCTAATGCTTTTAAAATTCTAATTTTATTAGTTTCAACATGTTTTAGATGATTCTTATGATACATTAGGGATATGTTCTAATATTCCCATCAAATTTCTTTCTCTAGATGTTTTATGATGACATTTTTAAGGAAATTGAAATAAAACTTGTTTATATTCCATGATTTAATCAACATTTAAAGGAATGATGGTTTTTTATGAGATTCATATTGAAATTTAGGAACTACGTGTTTTCTTCATGTTATGGTTCTTGTAAATTATTGATGATGATGGGTGAACTTGGGATATAGATCTTCAATGCAGAGGGCTATAATTTATTCTCTATATAAATATTCATTAGAATCAACTGACTATAAGTTATTCCATTACGGGTTAAACATGAGTGAACACATGTTTTGAATATAATATATCAAAATAACTATATAGTTTTATATTATTTCAATTATTTCAAATGTTTCCATTAAAAAAAGATTTATTTTTTATGGATCATGATTGTTGTATAACATTAACATTGTATTATGTTAAATATTCAGACCATGACTTATGATTTATGATCTACATTTTAATGGTTATTAATTATCTTATATCATGATTATGATTTTTTTTCTCAAAGCCTTATGCTAATCTTATCCACAATTATGATCTTAAATTGTTAACACCTATGTTTAACCTTACTAGGAATTTATGCTCAACCATATTATGTTTCCTTTTCCCTAGGTTATGAATAATGGTAATATATATGTTTTATCTAAAACGGTATCATGTGTGTATAATTTTATTGGTGATGTTGATGTATTCTTATGGAATAAGAAAGTCTAGGTGTAATGATAGAAATACCCATTTTATGAGAAAAACATAGGTTTTATTATGTAATGGTTTTCCTAATTATCTAAAACTCTAAACCTAAAAGGAATTGGGTATTTAAGTGAATCAATATTTATTATTGATATTTATATTATAAAATTTAAATTTGGATCACTTAATTTGATATCAAAAAAATATGTAAAGAATATGTTTTTAGCATTGTATATGGGTGTACGAGTTGGGAGTGTTATAAGAAGAATACCAAATATCCATTTTATTAGCTCAATTACATGACTAACATAAGTAGAATTTAAAAGTATGAAGGTTAACATAAATTAAATCTTTTTAACCATAGGGTATGAGGATTATTAAAATATATACAACAGAATTATATTGGTGACATATATGAATGATATTCCATGTGTTATACTCAATGCGAATCAATCAAGATAAGAAGTCTTACTTATATCTCATGAGTGAACTCAATATCTCCATAAAAAATTCCCTATTATTATCTTAATATATATTCACAACATGTTAAGTTACATAAAGATCATTTATTAGGGAAAAATTAGTGTTTTACTTACAAGGTTTTAATTATTTATCATATTTTATACTATATAAGCATCATATATGAATGAATGATAATTTGAAATTTTAAATTATTCTTAAAATAACAATAACATTTTTATTCATATTTTTACATCATATTAATATATTTATTACACATATACAAGAAAATCCAAGTATATTATTAATACCCCATGATGTATCTTGTACCAAAGGATTATACATAACCCACTTGTTTTTATTACACTAATGGTTTTGTTAAAGGATCTACTATATTATCATTTATTTCCACCCAATAAATTTTAACAAATAACATCTCACTAAAAACTTTAAAGTGATGGTATCTATGAAGAACATGTTTGTATTTTAGGGTAAGAAGGTTATTCATTATTTATTTGATGAAAAAACTAATTTATTCATGAACTAAATTATCTAAAAAAAATTATTAATTTCATATTATATTGATATGTATTCAAACATTATCATGATGGTCTACTTGTAAATCTTCAAAAAAATTAACATAAAATTTATAAAGAACACAAACTCTAATAGGGATATTGAATCATCTTTATCAATTTAGAAAAAACCCATGATTTATCTCTTTATAATGAGTTGTTTATTACTTATAAAAGAAAAGAATACATATTAAGTTTGTCTTTAATACCTAAGTATATTCTTGATAGTGATGTAGTGACTTTATAAAGTGTTTTATTGGTATATTTTGTTAATGATTAAAGCATAAGATACATCAATTTTGGTTGACATAATAGATTATATGATAATAAGTAGGTTTATCCTATATGGATTTAAATTTTTCATCATTTTCCATGACAATACTATATCTCTCTAGTTTATAAAAAACCTTGTAATTCCTATTATATTATTTTATTATTTAAAACAATTAAATTTTCATAAATTATTATTGCACAAAATCATTATTTATCTCAAGAATATTTCTTATTTGTTTGTTCTGAACTTTACTAATCTTTAAATTGCTCACATTTATTTCATGAGAAGTGTATTCTTTCTCAAGGAATACACCAATTCAAGCCAAAAATGAATTTTTATTTGATGAATTATATAATTAATATTTCATGGTTACTAGAGATATCTAGAATTTAATAATTAATCACATTTAAGATAAAAAGATATTTTTTGTATTGTATGGATTCTGTACAAATACAAGTCCTCATAAAATAAAAATATAGAGATTTCATCATTTGTATATAATATGGAATTTTTGATTTATTTACAGGGAATAAATTTTGGTGTATAATAAAAAATATATAAATTGTAATCGAAAAATTAAATATAAATGTTTTATAAAATCATCATCAATAAAATCACGTGTAATGAAGTCTGATTCTTTTATTCCAATATATATGTATTGGTGTACAAGGATGGAGTGAGTTATAAAACAATTATAAGATCTATTAGATAATTATTAAATTGTTATATTATGTATTATTCACCACTATATGATCAAAATATCTTAATGAATAATGTTCGTGCATAAGAACACATATCATAGGTAGTGATATAGGTCATGTCACTTCCTGTGATATGAGTATTAATGGGTTATTCCATGGGATATCACACAACTTCCATGTTTTCATTCTCTATATAAGCTATTAAGTATTAAACCCTATATCATATGATGATATATTATACATGTATTTATTAAGTTTTTAAATAATTAATAGTTAAAGGTGGATTTATTACAATATATTTTATTGTATTTTTTTCATCCAATGTTTTTGAAATGTTTCGAGATTCATCTCATCTAAGCCATCTTAATTTATTAAAGGAATTATATAAGAAGATATAAAAACCTAATTAAAATGCATGTGAGATTTTATATATGATTCAAACAATCATTTTATTACTTGTGAATGTATTATTCCTTATATTATTCATCATAGATCTAAACAAAATACTTGTAAAAGGAAGATTAGACCCAACAAAGAAGTTATACTCTTTATTTTATTAATTTATTTAAAACCTCTCCTGGATAGATTTTTTGTATTTTTGATTAGTGTTTTATAAAACATTTATACATATTATAATTCATCAAAATATATCTATGATATCAAATCAAATATAGTGATGTTTATAAGAAAATACAAGTTTTAAAAAAATCTAAAAGAAAACACGAAACCATAGTCATGATATTCTGATACCATTGGTTGTGTTATGACATGTCCTAATCCTATTAATTAATTATGACAATTTAGACAGTGGTATTAGATATAACTATTTATAATATGTCTAAATAATTTATCTTAGATGGTGTTTTAAGAGATTAATTCCTCTAATGGTATGTATAGTGTGTTTTAGAACATGGACCTGCATTAATTTCATCAATATAATAATAATATTATATGTGATGCATAATAAAATGTTTGTTTTTGGGATATCATTGGGAGTCATATAGGAATATTTCTGTATATAATATGGAATAAAAATAGGGACAAACTTTGATAATGTCTTGATAATAGTATATATATTCTACCAGAAGTGATATAATATGCCACCATCAGTGATATACATGAAATAATATATGATATAATTCTGTATTATTCCAAAATAATATGGAATTAAAAATATCATTGAAAATAATTTAGATTATATTTTTTCTACTATATTAGGGGTTTTAAATATTTTTAAATTTTTTGTTTATGAGCTGAATTAATAATTAATAATTTTTTAATAAATTATAAAAATAAGTTAATATAAAATATTAGATTTATAAAATGATTATAAATAATATTCTTATTATTAAATGTTCATAATTGAAAAATTAAATATTAATTATCAATTTATAATTATTTAATTATTAAATATTTATAAAATATTCAAATAAATAAGAATTTTTTATATTAAAGCCACATTTAAAAGAAAATTAGACTGTAAAAAATAGATGATGATATTTAAGTATAAATGTGTTTTACAAGGTATAATTATTAAAATATATAATTCTTTAAATAATGTATATTATTTCCATTATTTATAAGGAGTTTATAAGGAATGAAATACGTAAATTTTATATTTATTAGTTAATTATATATTTTAATATTTATTATAGAGTTCATATATACCATGTAGTGATTAAATATGAATCATATTAAATTTATATTATGTATATAAAATGGTAATAGTTTAATATGCTTAAATTTTCAAGTGTTCATAAATTTTCATGTTTAAATTTATGAAATTTTTATCTATTTATTTATTCCTTGTTGTAAAATATTATTAATATATTAATTTTTTATATGTTAATATTACTATGCTAAATTTATTTTATTTAAATTTCATATTTATATTTGATACCATGAATTTATATAATTTCATGCAAGGTAAAACACAATATTTAATTTAATTATATCAAGGTTGTTATCTTTTTGTTATAATTATAAAATGAAGATTTAGTATAATTATTTATACATATTTATAGTTAAAATATATGTGTAACTCTAAATCACTATTCAATAATGATTTATGGATAGTGGGAATTCATGTTAGACTTCGCATGAGCCCGGGGTCGTGGATCTGTTTATAAAACTGGGTGTTGGCTACTTGTTACACTATACATTCTCTTAAGTGATATCTTAGTTACATATAATTTTAATCCTTTATTTAAAAGAGTTTGATGTAATTTTTTCCTATTATTCATATATATATATGTGTGTGTGTGTGTTTAATATTATAATTAAATTTTGTTATGGATGTATAAAAAAATCATTAATTATATAAATAATTAGGCATAAACATAATCAGAACATATTAATTTAGTTTATTATTATAAGAATCATAAATAAATTATAATAATAAATACTTAGATGTAAATAATGTGATGTAATACACATGAGATTTATATTGAATAAGATGGTGAGATAATATAAAAATCTCAAAATACCAAGTATTAGATTAATTTTTATAATGTTCTTACAAATAAAAGGTATGTTTTAATTTAAACTTTGTCATTTTATATATAATTTTGTAGTTTTTCACTAAGGATGAGATTTGGAGGGTTTTAGGGTTGAAACCCAAGAGGATAGAGAACCATTAGAATCTTATGGGAGGTATTAGACTCCAACCAAAAGTTTTTCGGGATCCCACCAGATGCCTGGTGGGAGTGGGTAGGGGAAATGTGTTGAATCCTCCATTATTTTCATTGCGAGGGACCACCAGACACTCGATGGCCCACCAAAATTCAATTGGGTTATAACTGGGATTCTAGTGGGATACATGGCCCCATACTTAAAGTGGGGTAATTTTTTGTAATTTTGGTTTCCCCCTTTCTTTTTAATCAATCTTCCTCCCCTATCAAGCTTAGTCGAATGCTCCCTTTCTCCCTTGAATATCACTTCTTTATTTGGTTATTCCTACTTTATCTAACCTCTAAATTAATCATCATTATGTGTGATATTCACCTCTTGGAAAGACTTATTCCATTCTAGCTTTAGTCTTAGGTTTATTTTGATTCTTTTTTCTACCTTTATATCAAATCCCTAAATTTTATGGTTTACATGTGATCTTTAGATATTAGAGGATTTAGCATGAATCAACCAACACCCTTCCATGGGTTAACTTTTTAATATTAAAGGTAAGATATCACAAATATGTTTCATCATTTATATGAGGTTTCAAGTAAAATTATGAATATGGGTGTGCCTTTTGGTTTGTGATCCCTCTACATAGTGATTTAGCGATCTTGGGTATGTTTTCTATAATGGTATTAGCCCTTATGTGATGAGTTAGATGGTTCCAAATTAGTTAGGTTGATCTTAAAGTGAATATGGGGGGATCATAGTTGGGTTTTCTATATTATTTAAATAAGATTAACTTGGTATGTTCAAGCTTGATATTAAGGTTAGGAGGTTTTGGTCTTGGAATTTGGGTATGTGTTATGATCTTATCCACTTGATAAGAGTTAAAGGCTTAAAGATGGATATTATATCAAAAAATAAAGTGTGTTGTGTTGTAAAAGTTATCCAATGGTCTTAAGTATATTATGTATTATGGGTTGAGGTGAAAGTATTATTATAAGTGGATTGACCTTATATATGAATGACATGCCTTGGGAACCGTTAGTGTATGTTATAGTTTGGTATTCCATGTTAGAAATGGATTTGGGCTCTCGGGAAGCCTTATTTTGTGTTTTTGTGTATGGTTTGGTATGCTTCGAACTATATCATCATTGTTCCTATATGGGTTGTTGGTTATGTTATTACTTCCTTGTTATCGATTTCTAATATAGTTGGTTGGCTATGTTATTCCTTCCTCATTATCCATTTCATATATAAGGGTTGGCTATGTTACACTTTACATGCTATCCATTTCCTATGCTCATTATCTACTTACTATGATATAGGTTGGTTTTTCATGCTTTCCTTGGTGTCTACATATTACCATAGAATGTATTATCTCACTTAGACTATGAGATATCTCATTCCATTTAAATTGTCTAAAGTGGGTATGAATAGGGTTCATGGTGGCTTGGTTAGCACATGATGACTTAGATTTTATGTATATTTAAAATTATTTTTTATGAATTAGTACATGGAATCATATATATTACATTATTATATTTAGTTTTGTTTTGTAGTTTCCTAATTGGTTTCATACTCATACCTTTCATATTCACTTTGGTGGGCATGTTGACTTTACTAACAGGAATACAAGGATGAGGAAAGTCCCTATATCAGTTGGCAGAGCATCATGATCTTGGTGTGGAGATTGAGGCAACACTAGGATATATTTTGGGATGTTTTTTTATCAAATCCCCCTTTAGTATTTTATTCTATTATATGATCCATGTTTTGATCAACTGGTATTGGGGATATTCTCATAAATGATAATGCATGTTATCATGGGTTCATTTTGTTATTACATATGAATTTATTTATATAGTTACCAGGTAAATATGATTATATATATTGTTTTTATTACTTTATATTCATTAAAATTTTATATAATTGTTCACCATGATATTGAGGGAATAGTCTCCACAATGTATAGTATTAACCCTTGTTTATGTTTTCCAACCTCTTTCTAATGAGGTGGGGTGAATACGTTCATTTACCACACAAGTTCAAACCCAAAAACTTGGGATTGGGTGTTATAAAAATGGTATCAAGGAACCTTATATTATAAACTTGTGATTTTGGGGCTTGATTTATCGGTATAAAATTTGGTTATAAGCTATTATTATGTATGGACAACACCTATATAATAGTAAATTAGGTTACCAAGGTTTGGGGATTAATGTTATTAGTTTTTATGGTTATATTTTATTATATTTTTCCTCAAGTGACATTTTGAGTTAGGGTTTATTGTTTTTATCTTAACCTAGTGTGGCATAAGAGTGTGATTTTATGCATCATATTTGGAACATAGGTTCACGTGACATGTTTTTCCTTATGTTTGAAGAAAATGGTTTTCAATAAGGGGGTTTTAATTAATTAAATTTCAATGATAATTTTTTATATTTTTTTAAAATTAATAATCAATGTAATCTAATTAATTAAAACCTATAGATTCTTTTGTGGCTATTTATTTGATATATGTGAAATATATCAACATATACATCTAGTGTGAACTTAAATATAGGGTATTTTGTAGATTATATAGCTCTAGCATCTCTTAGAGTGTAACCCTATGAATGCTTCTTCATTAGGGGTAATTAAAATTAGAGGATGGGTAAAAGGATTATGTAGGGGTATACCTAACCATGTTTAAAAAATTTATCAATATTTTTAATTTTTTTAAAATATTCCTAAATTGATGTTTTTAATTTTATAAAATTCCACCTCAATGATGTCCCATAGAGTAACTAAGGTAAAGGGTTAAGGATTCTTTTATCATAACTTTTATTATAGAGGATGTAGGAGTAGATCATTATCCTAACTCTATTCTCATGGATTAAGTGGGTATTCCTATTTTGGTAGGGGTGTTCAATCTAGCACCTATTGTAGGAGGTGATTTCTATTGGTCCAAGCCTCATATAGTGGACTTAAATCAAGATTTACATATAGAAAATAATCTAGTTTTACAAGGTACAAGAAGACCTTTGGATATCGAGGATTGGATTGATGTGATTCAAATAATAATTGAGATCATCACACTTTCTAAGAGATGGTGGGTGCGTACCGATGCTGGTGAGGAAGAGTAAATGTTTTTCATTGAATGATTTTATGAACCACTTCTTTTAGAATTTTTTTCTTAAGTACTCAAAGTTGTATAAAGCACATACTTTTATGTAACCCCTCTAATGAGAGATTATATTACCAAATTATGCTATCAGATTATCTAGGTTATTAAACTCTACAACACCATTTTCTAGGTATAAGGACCAAACAACCTATATATTTGAGAAAATAATTCAATCCAACATTAAGAATTAAGTATTGTTGTTCAATTTTATATATTATTTATATTTATTTCTCAAGTATATCATAATCAATAAGGATCTTATAGAGGGTAGTGTGGAAAACATGTTCCCTCTATTTTGTTGTCTGAGTGACGACCCTTTAGGTAACTATTTTGATAACTCTTTAAATCTATGGGAGAAGATATTATTGGAGATTAACTAGGTAAGGGAGTGATAGTTTGGTTAGGTTGGGGGTGATTTACTTTTTCATTTAGGTAAAACCCCAATTATAATCTATCAAGGTGGGAGAGTAGGTTATTTCTGTTATATATGTATGAACCCACTGAGGGAGAGTCAAACTTATGGGAGTATAGGATACTTACCGTGTTATTATAGGTGGTCATTATAATAGGGAACATGGAGAGGTTTAATATAGAACTAGGATTCTATATCATGGTCAAGTGGAGCTTAACTAATTAAAGGTAGATCTTTATATAGTTAGTCTAGGAATGGCGATGGTTGAGGAACTCATGATTAGTAGAAGCAGAAGGCACTATAAAAGAAATACCTTAGTGAAGTTAGGTATTCCAGGGATAGGGTCATGGATCCAATATAAATAATTTTTTTCATTAGACTAGATTCAAACTAATATGATTTACAGACCCATTATTATTATAGGAATGGTTTTTGTTACCTCTATTTTAATAGATTTTTTATTTGACATGAGGGAAACAAATTCTATAATTTTTGATTAGTTGTTGGTTGGTTTGGATATTGTATTGTAATATTTTTGTAGGTTTTTTATATTGGATAATACTTTGGGGAATATGTTGTATAGGGTTAGGATATTATTTTGGTATAACATAGCGATAGGAGGATACAGTCACCCATGGGATTTCTTTTTTTCTAGATATGTCTACATTTGACATTATCTTTAATATGGATTTGATGATGTACTTATAAGATCATATTAATTACTAATAGAGAGATGTGTTAGTTAATTAACTCATAGAAGAGAAGCATAATTTCTTAAAATAATGGTATTTCTAGGAAAGTCTTTTTGGGACCATCATAAGTAAGGTGGAGGTACTTTAGCATAAATGGTCAGTATAGTCTGCATAGTTGACTACAAAATATTTCCACTTAGTATTCCTTTAATAGTATACAGTTTTTATGAAATTTTCTCTAATAAATTCTTACTATTTCTACCTAAAAGGTAGATTGAGTTTACGATTTACCTTATTCCATGTTCTTAACTCATATTGATACACTCTTATAATATAGCACTGATCAAGCTGAGAGATCCCAATACATAAGTTGAGGAACTTTAGGTGAAGATTTTTATACATCCAACCATGTCTCCTTTAGGTGATAAAGTGTTATTTTCTTAGAAAACTAAAAAAACCTAAAATTATATATGTATTTTTGGAAACTAAATTAGGTTACTATGAAGAACAAGTATCCCCTAACATGTATGGATTTTTTATTGGTTAAGGGAAGATCAATAGTTATGCAAGAGTTATCTAAAATTAAACTATCATAGACTATGATTTAGGACTTGGGATATACCAATAATGAAATTTTGGAGTAGATATGGGTTTTATGAGTTTTTAGTGATGTCATTTATCTTAAGTAATGTATTATTACTGTTTGTGGTTCTCATGAATTGAATCTTTAATCCCTATAGGACCTGTTCATTGTGGTGTTCATTGACGATATTTTAATATATTCTCAGACTGATAAGTTTGATGGTGAGAATTTATAGATCATGTTGAATATGATTCAAGATCATTTATTATATTTCACAATCATGAAGTTCCATTTTTGGATTAAATAGTTGTGTATTCATGGTTATGTAATTTATGAGGCCAATATTTATATGGATCTAGAGAAAGTGGGGGAATCTCTATCTTGGGAACAACCCAAGAATGTGTTCAAGATCATGTGATTCCTTATATTGGATGGATATTATAGATGATTCATTTGATATTTATCCTATTTTTAAATTCCTATAATGGGATTGACCAAGAAAGGGGTGAAATTCAAGTTGACTAGTTAGCGTGAAGAATTATTTCAAGAGATGAAGTAGATGTTATCAAAAGTTATGATTCTAATCATTAAAAATTTAGGAAAGGGATATACAATGTTATATGAAATTTTAAGGGTTTTTCTATGGGTTTTTTGAAATAGGAGGATATGGTGGTAACTTATATCCCTTAACAGTTGTGTCCCCATAAGAAAAAATACCCTACCCATGATTTAGATGTCCCTATTTTATTCCATAATCTAAAGGGGGGAAAACACTATATCTTCATGTATAGATTTTTGGTTCATAAGGACTGAAATATATTACAAAACATCTTATAATAATGTGACCAAAATCTAAGATAGAGGCATTAGGTGGAGTACCTACATACATCAGATTTCGAGATGAAATTTTTCCAAGGAAAGGGAAACTTCATGGAAGATACTCTTAGTATAATGACTCATGAGTAAGTAGTTCTTGAGTTTGGTGAGAAGTTTAATTTTATTTTCAGCTTCATATAGTGGATTATTAATTTGATGAATAAGTAAGGTAATATGAGTTTCACTTCTCCTTTTCATAACATCTTCATTGTTAGAATGATAGAAATATATCTAGGAGTAAAATTTAGATCTTTTAATGATGATATATAGACTATTTAATGCAAAAAATGTTCTAATATAGACCTATGATAAGAGTGGAGTGTTATATATCCATATAAGGGTGATATTACCAAGTTTGAAAAGGAATAATTTGATGAGGTACTCTCATACCTCTTGATGGGAAGTACATATTGGACTAACAAAGATGTACCATGACATATGGAACCATTTTTAGTGGATTTTAATGAGGAAAGATACTTATATATATGTGTATTGATTCCTTGTTTATTATAGAGTGAAGGAAGAACACTAGATACCAAGTGGATAACTTTATAAACTTATAATTATCACTAGGAAAAGGGATGAGGTGACAAAAGATTTCATTAACCAGCTTTGTTGATCACTAAAGAGTTATGAAGTAGTGTGTATTATAGTCTATAGGTTCTTGAAGGTCTCCCAATTCTTGACTATTCAAGAGAATCATCCATTATATGGGGTAGGAAATCTATATATGTGGGAAATTATATATCTATATAGGATTTATATTAGCATATTATTCAATAAAAATGCTTATTTTATGTCTTGATTTTAGTATTGGTTACAAAAGGACATGGGTAATTAGTTAAATATGAACAAATTTGATCTCCTATAAATGGATTGGAGGTTTGAGAGGATGATTTAGATACTTGAGGATATACTTCTGGCCTATTGGATTGAATTTGGTGGATATTAGGAGAACTAACTATCCTTGGATGATTTTTTCATATAATAAAAACTATTATTCCTTGATGTAGATGTATCTCTGGTATAGTCAACAATTCCATTCACCTCTGTATTAGTTGGAGTCAGGTGATTTAGTGATCATTGGACCGATTCTAGTATATCAGATAAAAAAGATGGTACAATTGATCGAGAAAATGTTAATCACTACTTAGAGTGAACAATATTTGTATATTGACTAAAGGTGATGGAAAATTTTATAATACTTTAGCTTATGTAGGAGATATTTCATGTGTCTCAACTCCATAGGTATAATCCTGACACAACACACATGATTAACAATAAGGATTCCAAATTTATGTAGGTACATCATTTGAGGAGCACCAAGTGGGTAATATGGACTTGAGTGAGAATGTGTTTTTAGGAAAGCTCATGCCTCTAGAGCCTGTAATATAATAAAACATATGCAATTAAGAGGATAATGGGGAGAAACAATATAATATAAGACAATAGTGTCCATTATTGTTTAGTTAGGAGCCTCACAGTGACCTTGATCGCTTGGCAAGGAGTTATAGAGAAGCTCCTTGTGAATGTGAATTCTTAATAGAATAGTTTTAATGTTCTAATAATTTTTAGGTATGTTTGTATTTAAAATTGTTCATTTCATATATAATTTTGTGTTTATTGAATAAATATGAAATTTGGTTGGAATTCATGTCAAAACTAATGAGGAGAGAGAAATATAGGAAGTTGATGGGAGGTAATAGAATCCCAATAAAAATATTATAGGAGTGGAAAGGATAGTAGTGCCCAGGCCCCCATTGGCCTCCTAGTGATGGACCAACAAACTCTAGGTGGCCCATCTGAATTCTAGTTCGATCTCACCTGAATTATGATGGGAATCCAAACCTCACCCCACTTAAAGTGGTGTTTTTTTGGTAATTTTATCCACCCATTTTCTTTTTAATCCATATTACTCCCATCTCTATCATTCCACATGCATCCCCTTGTAACTACCTAATATTTCACTATATATTATCCTTATATAAATATTTTATTAATATAATGTTTCACATTAAATCCTAAAAAAATACCTTGATATATTTTGAATATTATATATGGACATTGAAACTTAACAATTAAATTAACCAGTATAAATTTAAGCAACAGTATCACAAACCAATTAATAGAGTAAGAGTAATGGAATCTGGAAGCATAATCCGTCCTTAAAAATACCATTTATCTGAACTCATAATGTAGGTAGCTTTTCTAGGATGTTCCTTTTACCAATCACAAGTCGAACTTGAGAAATTACGGTTTGAGAAAAACCATATAAGGGAGAAGGTCAAGCTCATGGAGATTGTCAAAAGGTCCTTGCTAGCTAAACCTCCACATACAATTGTAACCAAAGACCATATAATTCTTAGGTATCATGCAGAGATCATAAGGGTTTAAGTAATTTGAAAATAGTATTGTATAAAAATGTAATAAAATATTTATATAGAAATATCATGAATTTATATACTCTTAAAAAAGTCATTTTGGTAAATTCACAAAATGCTTAAAAATGATTTTTTTAAAATTATAAATTTTAATCCAAGGAAATACCTTTTTTTTGGTTGAATAATAATAAGATATATTATAAGTATATTAAAAATTAATTTATCAAAAAAATTAGTTATTATACCAAAAGTCATTTTTCTATAAAAAAGGCTTTCGCTGCGTTTTATGTTTTTAATAAAATTTATAAATTTTATGATTTTAATTTTAAAAAATTAGAATATTTTTTGGATTTATAAATTCCAAAGTAGCTTAATATTTTTTTTTGGTATTTTTTGGAAATAATTAATTTTCAAGTGAATAGTTAAATACTATTTTATTAATGTCATCACTTTTATGAAATTATTTTATTATATAAATACATTGAATTATTTTGAAAAAAATTTCCCATAAAATTTTATATTATAAAGTATAATAAAATATTTTAAAATACTATGTTGAATTTTTAAACCCATGGTTAACATTCTAAAAATTTATGTAGCATTTTAAATGAAAATTGTTTATTTACTATTTTGTTTAATTAATTATAACATGATGAAATGAAGTATTTTATTTATTTTATTGTTAAATAAATACTATTTTTTATAATAATTATTTTAAATTTATTTTAATCAATTAAATTGATAAATATATCCTAATCATAAATCATATGCTTAAAAATAAACTTTTTCAAAAAAATAGGGTTTTACACTTTACATGTGCTTGTATTAAAAAATAATTTTCCCTACACATAGAAAGTTAATTTGATAAAATGATTCACATATTTGAAAAAATAATGTTAATATTATTTAATATGGCCTATTAAATTTTTAGGTATGCAATTTTATTTTGAGGATTAATTCTAATTACCATGATAATAATGAAACAATTATTTTAAAATTACTATTTAATTAATATCATGGAATTAATATTGAATTAATTAAGTTAAAATAATTTAAACAATGAATATAATATTATTTATAAACACATAAATAAATATATTAACACTCATTTATTTGGTAACCAATACTAAATAATATTAAGAATCCATAATGGTTAAAATGTCATTTTTATACTAAAACAGTTTTTCTACACATTATCTGTCTTAATTTATAAGTTAAATTTATAATATTTATAAATTTAATTGGATTAAATATATTTTAAATTTATTTCCATCACACCTAAATATTCTTATATTGTTTATGTTATATGTTTCATAAAACATAAAATCACTTACTTAAAAATGAGTTACCTAGTTTAAAAGTAAAAGAGTAAAATGTAAAAACTTAGTGGTAAAAACTGTATAACATGTTTAAAACAGGTGAGTAAACACTTGGTTATGAATTTATAGACATTAAAATACCTCACAATCCATTTTTTTATACTTTTTTCTATTTACCTTGGAATAGTTTCATGTAATTATAAAAATATAAAAGTTATTTCCAAGAGTGACATTTTCCGCCCTTATAAAAGGGGATCAATTACACCATTTCAAACACACACATATCATTAGAATTAATCCTTTAAACTCTTCCATTTTAATCTCAATATAAAACTAATCCACAAAAATAATCCTTTGGTCACTCATAGTCATACTAAACCTTTCAATTTCAAGGGAAATTCTATGAAAAAATCAAGTCTCCAACGTTAGTATTATCTCTTTCCTAAGTTTTTCTTCTTCATATTACTCTTCCAAATATTGTATCACCATAATAATATGATTAATTGAATATAATTAGTATACATATATGTTTTTATATTAATTTTAAAATCCTTTTTTATATATTTTCATCGACTGAGAAAAACAAAGTAATGTCAATTGTGTATGTGTGTGTACTACCACCTCCAGGAACAATACTTTTTCTCATTTTTTCTTATAGTTTTAATTATTTATCCAAAAATATTAAAATATGGTTCAAAATAATAAAAAATTAAATAAATAATCATTATTATTTTATTATAATTATATTATCTCAAAATAAACACCTCCTTAACCACATTCACCAATTGAGTTAAAGCAAGTTAAAGTTTGGATCGATTTAATCACCTACATGAATGATGCTTTAAAATAAAATTATGGATGACTATGGGAAAATAAAAAATAACAATATTATAATATAATAATAAAATAACTATGATTATATGGTTTTTAAAATATTATATTATGTATTTAACCTATATTAAATTATCATTTTTTTTGTTTGCAAAAGTCATCTAAATAAGCCCTCATTGATTCCATTTTCACATAGTGTAACTAAAACACTTTTGGAAAGATATAAGAGATTTATAAATAAATATAAGAAATATATTTAATTATATCAAATGATATGTTAATGATTAATTTTTTTTAAATGATGGATAATGAAATAAATGGTTTAAAACATACGAAATTGGTTAAAGTTATTAACACCCAATGGTTAGAAATAAGTCAAAATTAACCAATATATCCAAAAATAAATTATTATAAGTGAGGAAGATAAATTATAAAATGTATGAATAAAGTTATTTAATATATTTTTAAGTTATACATTTTTTTATAGGAGGATAGAGTTTCATCAACTAATAAATGAAATAAGGTAAGGGTTTTTCATCTCAAATTTCTCTCTTCGAGGCATGTTTGGTATTATGAACATAATATCATTTATGTAGTGTATATACCACCTATTTGAGATTTAATATAATGAATTATATTTTAATATTGTCATTTTATTTTCAACTTAATGACCTATCTTTAAATTATTTTTTATTCAAAAGTTTCTAAATCTATAAAGGTTTCTTTGTATCAAATTTGAACCCTATAAGACATGATTAAGTTCTACATCAAGTTTCCTTTAAAATGGTGAAAATATTTCTCTATTTTAATTTTTTATAATGATCATATTATATTTTATGATATTAAATTTTATATTTAATTTTATACCTCTCATGGGGATTTTATTTAAAAGTTTCAAAGGTTGTAAGGAGGTTTTGTGACTCAAAAATTTTATTTGGGTCATAATAACTTTTCTTGGACTATTATCATTCATGATTAATGTATTCTACCCTATGATGATTTTATGTTGTATTTAAACCTATCCTTATTTTTAATCATGGTTTAAACCAAATTATTCTTCCATGATGATTCTTTTGTAATGCAAAAAATAAATTTTCTTAAGAATAATTCCAATTTCTTTTAATAGATTTTTCTTCAATGCACATGATTTTAATCCCCACCAATGTTCTTCATTACCTTATAGAAAATAAAATTGTTTTTATCTCAAATGATCCTTTTATTACCATTTATTAATTTTAAAATAATGTTTTTTTCTATTTTTTAAGGATGTGGGTGTTCAACAAGGTTATTTGAAAATGTGCAAAAGGTTTTCCATATTTTCAAAATAAAAAGTTTTATCATCCAGTCTAAATTTAATTTTGATAAAATTTATGTATTTTTTCAAATTTATATTATTAAATATTATTTTTAAAATTATATATTTTCAAATTATTTTCAATTATATTTTGTAAAAATTTATATATTTTTGATGTTTTTTTATTAAATATTCTTTGTCAAAGTAAAAGTTTTCAAAGTATTTTGGCTTACCTTTCTTGAAAACTTCATGTATTTTTCAAGTACCTATTATTAATAGTTCTTTTAAGAGTAAAATTTTTCAAATTAATTTCACTTATAATTTTTTAAACCTTATTCTTTTGCAATGATATTTTATTTGAAAATAAGGTTTTCAAAAATAATTCCCTTTCCCAACACAGTTTTTCTTTGAAATTAATTTGTACTTCAATGTTTTTAAAAATTTTCTAAAAATATTTTTATTTTCACTAGTATTTACCCTCTAACGTTTATATTTAATTTAGTGATACTTGCATAAAAATTGATATGTTATCATAATATGATTATTTTGGAAAATGAGAGTTTTTATATTATATGATTTCCTAAATTCATGTTATGTAATATATTCAAAAGGTTTACAAAACAATTTCTTTTAACATTAGACCACTAAGATATGTTTATGAAGTATTTTTCTATGGCACAAATTTTTATAGATGAAGAAATTTGGGGTCCTATATCACCCACCAATTCATTGGTTAAGGATTTATATCTCATGAGAAAATTATGTTAGGATGATAATTTTTTTGTTCATAATGTGACGTATGGGTATTTTTTTTGTTCATAATATGAAGTGTGGAACTTTTATTTGTTCAAAATAAAAAATAAGGGTATTTTCTTATTCACAAAATGAAGCATGGGGATTTTTTTGTTCACAACATGAATCATGGGGATTTTGTTTTTTCACAATATGAAGCATTGGAATTTTTTTTATTCAATATATAAAGCATGGTAATTTTGTTTGTTCATAACATGAAGTATGAATATTTTTTATTCACAATGATATTATTTATATATGATTATATTTGTTCCATAACTCTTTTTTTATATGAAATTACATATTTTTATATTCCTATGATTATGCTCCTTGACTCGTGTTTATTGTATTAATTATAGACACACTTTTTCCATGGTATATGTTTTTTCATTTGAGATTACATGTCCTTAAATAATGTATTATGACCAATTTTTATTTTTCCATGTTATTTTTAATAATAAATTTCTTCCCTGACCATGTTTTATCATATTCTTATGATATAACCCTTTATGACATATTGAAATGTTTTCCCTTATTGAGCATTTGAGCCCACACCTTTCTTATGTTTCTATTCCCTAGGTTTTGAATATTATTATATCATATGATATGTCTAGAAGAGGTTAAAAAGGAGAAAAATTATAAAGTAATGAGTGTAGATTAATATTCTTATATAGCTAATCTCCAGATATTAAACTTTCTATATTTTGGTTTTTTGACTCTTTGTGATATATTTTATCTAAACCATGGTATTAATGTATTATTTATTTAATGAATATATATGGTCACTATAACCCTTCTCTATTAAATCCATATTATTCATTTTTATCTCCAATCATCATTTGGAATTTTAATATAACATTTTTGGGTGTGATATTTACCTCTTGTTAAGGTTAATTCCATGTTAGCTTAAATTTTAGGTTTATTTTTATACTTATACTTTCTCTATCTCAAATACTTAAATGTGCTGGATTATATTATATTTTTATATTTTTGTCTATTGATCTTAGATCGGATAATTCCATTCCATTGATAATGTTAAGTGTTCCTTAAAATATCTCATTATTTATATGGGTTTATATGGACCATTAGGCATGTAGTTATGCGACTTTGTATGTAATAATTATTATTAGGGTCTTAATAATCTTGGGTAGGTTTTCTATGATAATATTACCCATTAAATGATAATTTAGAGGACTAAAACTTAGTTAGGTTGAGATTAAGATGAGTATGAGGGATATTTATTGGGATATTCATCTTGTTTAAATAGGTATAAATTGGGTTTTCAATATTTAGACTAAGTTTGAGATGAATTAGTATTTGAATTTGGGTATGGTTCATGATTTTCTTCACTTGAAAAAATAAAGAGGCTTGTGGGTAGCTAGTACAAGATGAATTAAAGTGTGTGGTGATGTAAAAGTTAGTGATTGTGCTTAACTCTCCTATAAATATTGTGTTGAAGTGAATGGTCCTTTAAGTGGATTATCCTTATATAGGCACGGTTTAATAGAGATATTCCTTAAATACTTAAACATATGTGATGTATTTTGGATATATAATTAAGAAGATATTAAAATATCATATTATATACCTATGGGTCATATAATTTCTTTTGATATATTGATATAGTATAACCAATACCTAGCCTATCATACTGTATGATAATTTTATATCATAATACCATACCATAAATTTTAGAGTATGATGAATTGTATTGTATGATTCACATGATGGTTTATTATTTGTTATGATAGATTAGAATTAAGTGTTAATAGTCAAGAATATTCTACATAAATCTATCATTAATCATTAATGTTTCATATAATTAAATATGTTAGAGAATCATGAATTCATTTAATTGTAAATGTTTGTTTAGTCATGGGATAAAAATGTTTCAGTTGATTCATTTATTATATATCATATAATGTATGAGTAAAAAAATAATAACTCATAGAGAATCCTCAAGGCCTAGATAAAGAATTCAGAGGGCATTGAAATGTGATCCATGGGTCCTATCAATTATCTTTGTATGAATCAAATTTTATCATTTATCCTTTTCCACTGAGATATAAGAATATCATGGTTTAAAGAGGAATATTTGTAACAATTGGGTCCCGGTGACAGTGCAGACACCCCACCTTAACATGGTCGTCGGGTCCTGGCCCGCCAAGTACCACCAGTTTCCTTGTAGACATGTGGTCCCCACCTTAGGGCCCACCCACATGCCGGAACAGTTCATCTAACTAATGATAGTCCCCACAAACCAAAACATGTCTTTTACAGTGTGCTTTGTCCTCACTCACACACACCTTGGGAAACTTCCTAGAAGGTCACCCATCCCAATCACTACTCCATGACAAGTACGCTTAACTGTGGAGTTATAATAAGGTAGGTTCCTTAAAAAGAAGGTGCACCTTGTTGACATGAGTTATATCATTTAGTCATTTAACCCTTTATCATTTTGGGGTGTTACAATATTACCCAAAAATTGGGTGACTTATGTCATCCCATTGATACAAAATATTTGAAGGAGTATACTCAAAAGAATTATATGCAAGATGGATGAAGGAACGTTAGTATCCACCCAAATACTCAATATAATTATGTGTGTAATTGACATGGATGAACTAGTGTTTCATTTATATCCTAATATGGTTGTGTAATTCATTATGTAATAATCCTAAAGTTATTGAGGATATCATAACTAGGAATGATATGTTTAGGTTCTAATGATATATTTCTAGTATGAATGGGTAAAATTTTAAACTAAAAGAAGAAAAGTTGGTTTAAAGATCTAACAATCAATCTTTCAACATCCAGTCAATGTTGTTGAAGCCTTTGGGAGGTTTCAGGAAGAAGGGAAAATGATTACATAGGATGGAATTATTTTAGATTTCTAAAGGGGTTTATTAATATCCATATATATTCCACACCGAGTATTGATGTTATAGAAATCAATTATTTTAATTTTAAGGTTTTATGATATGAAATGTATACATTACAAATGTTCTAAATATATATAAACTTAAAATAAATGTAATAATTTATTGAGATTTTATTTTTATTTCAAATCTAGTATAAAATGTTTCTATTTTAAATATTTGTAATGAAAAGGAATATTTCAATCATAGATGGATCTAAATAAAGGATATATATTCTTATCTCAAATCTTTTATATGATAAGACAATTTATTTGTTGAAAAAGTATTGTTATGAATAAAATTAAGTTATATTATGATAAACATGGTTTATGATTCATCTAAATCAATAAAATTTCTAAAAATCTGAAAAATATAAAACAAATTATTTAGGATAAAAAGGTTTATCCAATATATTTGTCAAAATATAAGGAATATAGAGATTCCATCAACCAATCGGTGGAATATTTTAAAGAATAGAAGTGATTTTTTATAACATTGATCCAAACACTTAGAATAACATATATGATATAGTTGTTGACAGTTCATTTGTTATATATATTCTTGTTAAAGGAAACTAAGTGTTATTTCTTAAACTCAAATGAGTTGTGTATCTTAGCATGATATTATATAGAGAACATAGTTCAAAGAGGCTACTGGGAGTATTTTTCAAACTTAGATAAGATCGAAGGTTAAAAAATAAAAAATTATACTTATAAAAATATCAAGTGAAAGTTACTTTATATCTTAATGGAGTTTTGGGTATGTTGGTAAAGAAAAATAATGGAAATAGTCACATTTTGTTATTATGGGGATCTCAACGGAAAATATTTTAGTGGAATGGTTAAAAGGATGATTTTGATGAAATTAGAAAGAGTTTTAAGTAGAAAAAATAAGTTATTAACATTATAATATTGATTGTTTTGGAGTAAAATATATTCAATACTTGTTTAGTGAGTTGAATATTAGGAATATAATTCCTAGTCTCACCATTATTCAAAGTAGATTTCATCATAGATGTTTCCTATTAAAGGATTTTATTAGGAGGGTTTTAATATATAGTCACATAGATATATGGTAGGAATTCCATAGATATATAATGAATTTAACAAAATATAAAATATAGTAAACATAACTCATTCTAACTGTCTTTAATATAAAATTAAGGATTATTTATTGTGTACAATTTTGTTGTTATATTCCTAAAATATTTTTAAGAATATAATGTATCATTTCATACATAAATAATTTCTACTTTATCTTTTATTTATGTCACCTAAATCTGACACATGAAGTGATATGATAATTAACCTCTCTAATTATGACTTTGAGTTACCTCTAAATGATGTTTTTTCATGTATTATTATTGGTTGGGATGTAGTATTAAGGTTAGCATGAGTAACATTTCATATTAGGATATGAAATATACTCATGAGGCACCAAATGTGTTTTATGTGTTGGATTGACCATCTAGTATACCACATGGAGTGTCATACACTATGTCTTTTTTATATTGGGAGTGAATGTTTCATATCTAGCTTTATCCATTTCTCTAGGTTAGTTAAAATACACAGTATAAGAACCATCATACTTTGATTCCCCTATTTTTTCATTCTTAAGGATAATGTAATCTACGGTGGTTGGGTATGTCACTAATCATATAATCATATGAGTTTAATTAATATGGGATTTATCCGCTCATATAAATAGTATGATATTTTGGCCCTCTGTTAAGATATACTGGAGGAGTTTATAGTCATATCTAGATATGAGATATTCTTATCTACTGGATGTGGTTCATGTGATGTATTCATTAATTCTAATGAATTATATGTGATATGTTCATCTATCTAGTTAGTTTATACTCAGAGAATCAAGAATGCATAAATAGTTATAAAAAAATAACATACTTAGTTTCCTATAGTTACTCAATGTCATTGATGAAGTTATCATATGAAAATGCATGACTGTATATGATACAACTGGTTTACAAAATCATTGAGATGTATGTGTTTAATGAAGATCATTTCAGATACCTTTATAGACTAAGTAACTCTACTAATTTTTTATAGGTCACTCTTTTCTTATATTTGTGAATTTAATAATTAATATTTATTTTCAATGATATAAAGTATAATTGGGTTACACATTGTGGTTAGATAAATGGGGATTTTGTTTTAATAAAATTAAAAAGATGATCTAAAAGTGTTTTATAATTTATCCCAAAGTATTTTTTGAATGGGTATGATGTAATACACAGTGGAGTTAATTATAGTTTTCCAAACGTGTTCTGGAAACTATCCAAATAGAATTTTATATATGGTTTCATAATTTTTTTTATTTTATATAATATAAGGTGAAATGTATCAAAGTCTATAAGCCTGTAGTGAAACTAATAGGTTTATGGAGATATTTCCTAAGGCCGTAAATACTTGTGATGTATTTAGGATATATCATATGATGTGATTAGAAATTTCATATTGTATGATATCCAGGTTACAAAATGAATATTTTTTGGCTTTAGGGTATTTCATTTCTTAAGATATACTGATATCATAGAACCACTATCTAGACTATCATATTGTATGATAAGGCTATATTATAATACTATATCATAAGTGTTATGATGTAATGAATTTCATTTTATGATTCACATTACATTTTATAATTTTTAATGGTTGTCGAATATTAAATTTTAACATTTGATAATCTTACACATATGACTATCATTAATCATTAATGTTTTATATGACAAACATAAGGGAGAATCATGAATGAATTTAATTCTAAATTTATGTTCGACCATGGGATACAAATGTTTTAACTGATTCATTTATCATATTTAATATGGCGTATGAGTAAATTCATGATGTATTAGGCAACATACTCAAGGTATATATAAATAGGCCAAGGGCAATGAAAATGTGATCAATGGTTCTGATAAATTCTCCATGCAAGAATCTCTCTTTCTACTTCATCATTTACCACCAAAGATACTAGTATATCATGGATTAAAGGGGAATCATTTCCAAACATTAAATTATTCGGGTAAACCTGTGGATAAAACATAGAGGAAGTATATATATGGATAATTTTAGAGAATATTTATAAAACATGTGGTTGAAGATATGATTTTTTTCTAATTTCATCATAAGGAACAAAAATATGTTCTTCACTTAATTTATACATGGTTTCAGTTCAATAGAACAATAATATTAGGTTTTTGGATTCTTGATGAATTTATATTCTTGAATAAGTGTTATTTTAACTATTGAAACCCATCATGGTTGGACTTGGGTACCATTCGTGCATTTCATGGGATTACAATCTATGTTAGGAATAGATTTTGGTTATAGGGAGGCCTTGTCAAGATTTTATTGTATGGTTTTGTATGAAATGGTCCATGATAGATTTATTCATATATAGGATGTTTTCTATGTTATTCCTTTCACATTATTTTTTTCTTATATTGGATGTTAACTATGTTATGTCTTTCATATTATATATTTTCTATAAAGGTGGATGGATATGTTACAGTTTCATCTGTATTCATTTCTTATGTGGGAGGTTGTCTATGTTGTTCCTTCCTTGATATCTTCCTATTATCATGTAATTTTTAGGATCATATTGGGTATGAGATAACTCATTCCATTTGTATTTGATGAGTCATTTAAGGTTGGGTTTTATGGAATCTTTGTTAGAGATAGATGATTTAGCTTGTGTGAATATTTTTTATTTTTTATTTATAGATCAGTATATGAACTCATATATATTGCTGGATTATGTTAAGGATAATTTTATATTTTCCTAATTGGTTTTATTCTCATTACATATACTTGAAATTTGGTGGGTGTGTATTCTTTACTGTTATGGATTCAAGGAAGGTTAAATCCCATAAGTTAGGTGGTGAGCATATCAGGCTTTTAATCAAGATAGACGAGATACCAAGAAATACACTATGATCTTTTATAGTGGATCCTCTTTTATTCTCTTATTATTTTGTATGTCCTATGTTTTTATTAACTACTTATGGATATATTCTTTTGAATAATGATATATGTTATCATGAGTTTAATTTTTTTTATTATATATGATGTTATTTATATGATTAGTATGCTTTTGTGATTTTATATAGTCTTCATATTTATTTATGGATAATTTGATATTATATGATTGTTTGGAATGATACTAAGGTAATTTCCTCCCCAATTTATGTTACTATCCCTCACTATAAATTAATAACCTATTATTTATAATGAGGAATGCATGTGGTGACATAGCACACCAGATTAGACTGAATAATATGAGATATAGAATTATACTTAAAAATTAAACACTCATTAAGAATTTAATCATTAATTACTAGTGACTCTAATAATAATTTTCCCACATATTATATTTTTTAAGTCTAGTATAATATGGGTAAACCTAAATTTTAGGTTCTAATTCATTATGTAAAATTTTTATATGCTTCTATGGGTGACCTTAACCATTATGTGACTATGGAAATGGAATTGAGATAATTAATTAGATGAATATGGGGTTGATTTTTTCTAATTTACTCTACATGAGTTATATTTAATGTTTTTACCAAGAATTAGTTTGATATTAAATATTATCTTGATGATTATTTTCATTGGTTGTTATTATTGAATGATAGATATTATTAATGGAGTAATAAATAGGATGTGATGTTTTTTATTAGTGTTTCCTTTTGTTTTTAACACATCAACACAATTGTCAAAACTTGAGTCCCATTAAAACTAAGTTCAATTTTTTTAATTCAGATGTGTTGAATACCATTTGTTTGTATGAAGGTGTTTGGAACTGTTATGAAGTTTAATATTGATATTTTGGAGGAATTTTGTTGTTAAAGATAAAATCACCACACAATGGATGGCGTCACACCATGATGATTATATATAATATTAAAATTTAGTGAGATAAAATGGATCATATCATAATGGGATTTACCACACTATAATTTTATTGTTAAATTTGATGATTTTTGAGCCATTCCTTCATAACATAAAGATAACACCATAAAAGGTTATACGTGATTTTTCTTGTTCACATTATTTACTGTGTGCAACAAGATTGTTCCATGAGGAATATATTTATGTTGTGAAACAATAAATCACATTAAAATGTGATAATTTAACATATTAATACTCTTGTAATAATTTATTAGTTAGTGTGATTAAATTATTTACACCATGATAAAGGTTTGGTTGTGTTTTTTATTACCAAATCACACGGTGGTAGTGATGCAAATAGTTGTTAGTGTTATTATACATTATGAATATTTTCAAAAATAATGTTGTAATGGGGTAGTTCATTCCACAATTCATGTGATATTTGAGCTTTTTGAAGATAAATATTTTTGGAAACTACCCTGTCATGTTGCAGTGTGCTGAGAAATAAGCATGATCAAACCATGACTTGTGAAAATGTCAAGTTTTGAATTTATATACTGATATGGATTTATAATAGATCTATGGGCTACTAAAAAATTCCTTTAAGTCCTTAAAACACATAAAGAGTTATCATAATGTATGCATTAATCCAATGAATCAAATTTAAGTGATCATGTTGAGAATGGAATTTTGATTTTCTTTTTGAATTTGAATTTAAAATTTCAATGATAATGGTTATAGACTATTGTGTATGAAATGTGAGGTGTTTGAGAGAAATTTAGTATAGAAGATTTTATAAAATTATATATTCTATGATAGAGGAAGATGAAGAATAAGACACCAAATAGATAAGAGAACTATAGAGTATCATCATCAAAAACATATCTTAAAGTAGGAATACTTGGATATGAGGATATAGGATGATCATAAAGAGAATAACAACTACTTTAATATATGTGGTAATGTTTTAAGAATATTATTGATAACAAAATATAATATAATATAATATAATTAATATTACTCAATGAATAATTTTAGAACAAGCTGGGTTGTTAAGTATTGAGACCACTCACAGTTTGATAACAAAATTAGTGTATGAAAAATAGAAAATAAGTTTATAATCATCTAAAAAAGTGGATTATATTATTAAAGGATAAATATTATTATTTCTATAAAATTTAGAATCATTTTTTGATTATGTGGGATAAATTTAAATCATTCAATAGATATTTTATATATAACATGTGTTTAAGGATAGTCTAAGCTCATTTATATTCATTGTGACTTGTAGATCATATGATCTTGGGTTTTGTAGATCAAAACAATGATGCAACCATTTTTTTGAGTTGTGAACCATGTAAATTCACTCTTCCCATAATATTTTTCTTTTTTTGAAGTGATAACAAAGTTCTAATAGTATAAAATTCAATGAAATTAATGGGTTTTAGAGGTTTTTTAAGTGGTGGAACATAAAATAAGAAGACTCTCCAATTCACCCTTCCACCCCTCCCCCATTAGTGAAGATTTGATGATCCTAATACCTCTGGGTGTACAAGTATCCAAAATAATAATTATCAAATCTACTTTTACATTTAATATTATAAGTTGTTTAATTATTCCTCCCCAAACCCTTTTTTATTTTATAAAAGCCATAATATGGGATGTGGGTGACTATGTACATCCATATACAAACAGTTCATCAAAATTCAAAAAAAAAACATTATAATCAAAATGGATTTAAAATTTCAAAATTTTAAACTAGAGATATATTAATTTATGATAGGGAATCATACCTAAAAAATTCCCCCTCATGAGTAGACCATGGTTGTACCTCCCAAATACATCATTATCCACCACTACTTGTTGTTGGTATAATAATTTGGTGAATCAATGACACTGTAAGAACCATTGATCCCATATATAACTACCCACAATTATGAATAAAACAATACAACATGAACCATTATAAGAAACCCCTCATAATGAAACAAAATACTAACATGAAGAACACCAACATCATTATACCATTACAGATGAAATATAGGGCACCCGATGTGATTCCTACCATCAGATCCACTATGAAACCAAGAAAAGAAACCCTAGAACCTTAAAATATAAACTCCTTTAATATAATATCATCATCAAACCCATTTTTTTTAAGATAGGTAGTGTTTATTTTTTTCAGTGGAGTTGGTTCTGAATTTTATGAGCAAAATAGGTTATTTTAATTTAGTGAATAGTAACAAGATTCTAAATTTTGTGTGAAAAAATATCTTTTTTACTAGGATATAATGTCATAATACCTATTATTTATAAATTTGGATGTTACTTAAGTAGAAAAAATGGGTATATTCCACATGCAGAAAATATTTTGATGACAACTATTGATCAGAAGATCATTGAGAATGATGGTCAAGATCAATATGAAATTATTTCAACACTTCCAGGGAAATTATTTATTAATTTCATGGGGATTAATATAGTTAAATTCATATAATATTGGTTAAACAATATTAATAATATAAATTTAGTGGATAAAGAATCTAAACTATGGATTTTTTTGAATTAAAAAAGTCATTAAAAGGTATAAATATTAATATGCTGATGAATTATTTATTATATTCAATGAAATAGTGACTACTATTTGAGTGTTTTTGTGAGTTTTTTGAATATTATTTAGTTGTTAATAAGATAGAATGATTTTTTCTAGATAAATTTGAAAAAAATGTTTCATCACTTAATGATTATGATTCTAACACACTTCCATTGCATTATTTGTATGACATTTCTATTTCCTATGAAATGAGGATAGGAATCACTCTCAAGAAGAAGAGTAAAGATAAAAAAAATATTTTAAATCTATGAAGCATGAGAATATTTGAAGATAAATAAAATTTGAATAATAAAATTATAAATAATATTAAGGTGTGGTAATAAAGTATTATAAATTTATTTCATTAATTTCAAAAAGTATTTCTAAAAAAAGGAATATATTGGGGAAATATACCACTAAAATATTTTAAAAGTGGAGATATTGGACATTTTGTATCCAATTGTCTAAAACTAGAGGAATAAGAAAGTGATAATAAAAATGATATTTCAAGGATTTATTCAAATAATAAAAACCTATAAATTCAACAAGTATAAGTTTTTATCTATAATAAAAGGTAAGAATATCTCAAAATAAAAAATTGAAATTTATTATCTGAGTTGGGCAAGGAATAAAGTGTTGAAGATGAAACTAAATTTAATACTTTATGTAAAAAATATGAAACGTTGTTGATTTCTATAGTGAAAGATTATGATTTCACAAGTGATAAATATTATGGTTAAGATAAGGATGGAGTAACTAAGATGGATTTTAATATAGTGTGTGAGTTAAAGGAGTTACTTTTAATGATTTCAAATCTTGAGAAATAGAATAAGAAGTTGAATAATGAGTCTCACACATCAAACAATATTTTGTCTATATATATTGAAAAATAGGTTTCATTTTCATACAATAGATTTACTATTTAATGACATTTATTATTATTTCTTTATTATAAGTCAAATTCATTCAGTGTTTTGGAAAAAGGGGGAGTGGTGGGATATTCATGGTTAGTGCATGGTTGGATCATGATTAGTAATCGCCATATGTACCAATCATATTTATGATTACCTCTTTATAGTGTGATGTTCACAATTAGTTCATATTTAAGTAAACCATGTGGCATAATCATATACGAGTTAATAAAGATTGTGTGGATTAACCTCATATTGGGTGAGAGGTGTGTGGTTAGAGAAAATCATGCGGGTTAACTGGATGTGTCATGGGAAACATTGAAATCCAAATAAAGGGGCTCTAGTTTTATTCTCACAATTAGTTCATGCCTTACCAATCAATATATAAAAACCATGAAGACATCCTAGGAATTTAAAAATGTAAAATTTCTATTCTACTCTTGCTTAATTTAATTCTATATTTCCTCCACTCCGTTCCCCATGAAACTCTTTAGGCCTTCCTCACATCGATCATTTATCCTCCCACACATGGTCTTGATTTTTTATGGATTCTTCACCTTGATTCATCAAGAAACTCTAAGTAAGTGATTCTCTTCATCTTATATTTTCTATTCCTTCCTTATCCCTTGATTTTCTTCCTCTCATATGGATAAGGTGGACTAGGGTTTATATTTTTAAAATTCTATTTGGGGGGTTTAGTGTTTAAGGATTATAACCAAGTTTCTGGAAACATTTTTATACTCTTTAGTGGATGTAAACTACCCAATAATGGTTTTATTGATTTTAGGTAGGTGGTTTTATGAGCGTCCTTTATTTAAAGAACCATATGTTCTTGAATCATTTCTAAAATGAAGTTCTAAATTATTTTAACGATTATATACCATCTTTGATGTCTGAAATGTTCAATATGATTATTCTATAATTTATCTCCTTTAATATGATCCAATAAATATGTCATAAAATCTCATTGTTCACACATAATACGTACACCCTTAAAGTATATATAGACTATTTTTTACAGATCTAGGTAAAGTAAATGCATGGTTTAGAGGTAATGGATGTTTATGTTAGATGATCATGGGTTGGAGGAGGTGACATAGTGGTAAATATCCCTCATGTCACATGGAGGTATGTATTAGTTATTTTATTTTATTTTTTGTTCTTTATTATATTATATTTAACCTTTTTTTATCATGTTATCTATTTCTCATCCTATTTCCCTTTTTGAATTCATTTTGGTTATTTTGTATATATATGTATACTTGACCATTTGATTACATTTTTTATTATAAATGGTTATATTTTTATGTTTTTTTCTTTGATTTATTATGATCTCTCTTATCAGTTATAACATATTGATATTATTTTTATTATGATCTTATTTATTTGGGTACATGACTCTCCAACATATTGAAAATTCATGTAAGTTGGTAAAACTTGATGATGGATCATTTAGTTGGGAAAAACTATTCCAAAATTTATTTACTCGATTCACATGAACTATTTTTTATCCCATGGGTATCAGTAATGAACTTGTGTCATGTCATAGGTTGGCTCGGGTAATGGGTTATTGGTAGTCCAAGTCGGTTTTTGAAAAAATAGAGGCTATATAGTTTTGCCTCACGGTTTGATAAACCATGGTTTAAAAGTTTACAGTGGTAATTTTGTTAATTTTTGTGTTTTATCTCTTTTACATGATTTCTAATGATTCTTATGATTTTTCATTAGATATTTGTGGTTTTAATTGATATTATTTACTTACCAAGACATGATTTTAATTTTCTAAAAAGCCATTTTAAGGATTACTGGTAACAGTACAAAAAAATACCAAGATTCAAAAGTAAATCCTCAACAGTACTCGAATATTCTAGAAATCATTTCAAATTTTAAAAATTCAAATTTTTGAGTGGAATCATTACCAATGCCATGCGTCCACCTTGATTTGCACAACCATATTAATTCGTACTTAACACCACATGTCTCCATCATCTCACTGGAAAGACCATCCACCAGAAATGACTTCATTGCCGACCCAACATCACGTCATCACACACCTCAATAATCATCCTCATCGGTTCGAAACACCACCGTCGACGTCAAAACCATAGCACAACTACATTGATCAGCTGAAAACTAAAATCACCACTAATAAAGTCACTTACACTACTTCTGATGCACTCATCATCATCATTGTCAAGCCGATGGTCCATCAAGAAAGTTGTTAGAAGAACACCACAAAAGAAACTAGGAGCACCCCACCTTGACGCCCCAAACACCACCCGCACCAAGGAACAAACCAACAGTGACATCAAAGATGACCACATAAACCCTCCAAAAAAGTGTGAAATGACCCTAAGGTCTACACAAAAACTAGTGGGCTGCCTAAATAACACCATTACATGCCACTGATGACCAATGAGCACCACACCTGCTACAAGAACTCCGACCAACGAGCGGAGCCAACGAATCCAAAAATGACATTAAACTGGGGATAATGAAAAAGAATCCACCATGCTAACCTACCGACCTCGTTTCCAAATTCCCCAAAGATACCACTACTCTAATACATCTCAAAGATATATTTGGAGACCAAGAGCCAGATCAGAGTGACGGGTTGTGATGGAGCTCATCGTCTGGGACCCTAGAAGAACCAAGACTAGAAAACCAAAAAAATGGGAAAAGTAATATGGGTTTGAAACCATAGGGAACTCAAAACATAAATGGAATATAAAAAAATGGAATAATGGGAAAAGAAACCTAGAAGAAGGAATAAGGAGACATCGTGCAGACCCACAGCCGACCAAATGAAAATCCCAAAACCTAAAAGAGTTCATCACTCAAGAACGGACCTAGAGTGGAGCAGAAAATCACAAGGTCAGAGCACCAAAAGATGACCAAGGAACACATCGAAGCATTATCACAGCACCAAGAGGGGGCACTAAGTAAGAGATAAAATGTTAGAGAAGAGCTAGATCTAGGAGAGAGAACTGCCGTAGGAGATCTGGTGGGAGAGATGAAGAGACCAGGGGGGTGAAGTGAGACTCCAACACCACCGGGGAGATAAAAATAATCCTTGAATTTATTGAGATACTAAAATCTATTAAAGTAAAATTTTCCATATTTATTCTAGAATAAACTATTAAAAAATAATGGGTTATCATCATTTAGGCTTTGTTCTACTAGAACTAGGAGTTGAAGAACTTCAAGGTCATTTTAAACTAGTAGTTCCTTCCTAAAACTATGTATTTAGAAAAATATTAGTAATTTTTTCCAATACTAGGGAAAATGGATGGTCATGGATTATATAAATTGATTTTTCAATATTGTTCATTTTTCAAGTAAGATGGTTTCAAATGATAGGTTGAAAACTC
The DNA here is from genome assembly GCA_963277665.1 of Viscum album. Classification (NCBI taxonomy): domain Eukaryota; kingdom Viridiplantae; phylum Streptophyta; class Magnoliopsida; order Santalales; family Viscaceae; genus Viscum; species Viscum album. Next base: position 1,232,129,064 of record OY728140.1, on the reverse strand, counting down.
TTTGTTTTGAAGTGGGATTTTGACGTAACATCTGATTTAAGATCTTTATATTGAACTCCCCACATATAAGAAAGTGGTGGACCAATACCAATTGATATAAATATAATATTATTGGATTTAAAGTAATAATATATTATAATATCACACCTTATATAAGTGAATGTGTGTTTTCAGAAAATTAGAGGAAGTGCAATGAATCTAGAAAGGGTAGTTTTGGTGGCTCAAAACATCTATCACAATTGGATTCATCAACCCCTGTGAGGGAAAACATATTTTCTTACATTAATATTGTAATATTTGGAATATAATATCATATTTTTAAAATTCCATAATAATTTTCAAGATTCTAGGTTTATTGGAAAACTTCCAAGGTTTTATAGAATATACCACTTATCTAGAAGCAATATAGGGTCTTGAACCTTTAAGGGGTCCCAAGTGAAATTATATTTTTCAAAATAAATGAGTTATTAACCATATAGTTTTGGAGGAATATTTGGTTTATCCTATGGGTATATTCAATTGAGGTTTAAACCTCAGTCTATCATGAGACTTCAAGATCACTCAAAAGTGATGCAGTTTCATGATACAGAACAACCCCCTGTGGAATATAAGGTGGGATTGGAAACTGTGTGAGGAACCATTCTTATTAAATCACATATGGATACAAATTTATTTGATAGAGGTTCATATAATTCATTTATATTTGTATTTATTGTGAACTTATTGAACATTCTATATAGTAATATTCTATATATTATGAAAATATCTACACCTCTTGGGAAGAATAAAGATTGTGGATTCAAATATCCTTCATGTATTATCTATATATCTGAGGTGGGGTTACCACTAGAATTTATTATTCTTAATAAGGAAAAATTTCATATTATTATTTTTATATATTGGATGATCACATATAAAGCCTTTATTGATGGTTAACACCAAATGGTTACCATTGCTTCCCTTAGCAGAAGCTCTCATGTAATTTTTTCAAGAATGGGAATTGTGGTATAGTTTAATGGGACCTCATCTTCACAAAGTTGGAAAAATAATATGGAATATATCATATATATTGATATAGGTTTATGAAAGGAATTTTATTACTGGGATTCCTTTCATTTTCAGGGAGTTTTCTGATGTATTCTTAGATGGCATCTTAGGGTTTCCTCCTTAATGGGAAGTTTAATTTTCCATAGATCTGATGCTTAGGATGATTTTTTTGATTACCTTCATATCATATATCACCTAAAAAGTTGAGGGTATTAAAAATTATATTTTAATATTTTTAATACAAGGGATTTATACAATTCAGTGTGCCTCTATGGGATACACCTATACTCTTTTATAAGAAACAAGATAGAAATATTCATTGGTGAATCAACTATAGAGATCTAAATGATGTTACTATCAAGAATAAATAATCTTCACTTGAATTTATGACCTATTTCATAAAATAAAATGGGAAATATGGTTCTTTTCAATTGACCTTTGGTAAAAATACCATCGACTCAGTTTGAACGAGTCTAACATTACTAAGACTACTTTTAGAAGAAGGTATGATCATTTTGAGTATCTAGTGATTCCATTAACCCTAAATAATTCCCTTATGGTATTCATGGGTATTATGATCTATATATTCCATGGATACATTGATTTTTTAACCATGGTATTTTTTATGATATATTGATTTATTCTAAAACCAAAGAGAAGGATGGGCATCACTTGAGTATTTTTTAAAACTATATTTGATCATCACCTCTTTGAGAAATTATCAAAGTGTAGATTCTAGATCTAAGAGGTCAAACTCTTGAGAAATGTGGTGTCATATTGAGTCATTTAAATTGAACATGAAAAAATGAAGGATGTTATGACCTGGGAAGAACCAAATAATGTTTTAAATATGTGTATATTCTTAGTTCTATAAATATTTTGTTGATAGTCTTTTTAAGTATTTCTCAAAGATTACAACTCATTTGATCACCCTCAACTAGAAAGGTTCGAATATTTTATAGAACCCTAAATTTCAAGATTATTTTGATGTGTTGAGGTGGAAATCGATGTTATCCTTTATCTTAGTTTTACGTGGGACTTGACAAGTCCATGTATTATATTGTGACACAATAAGTATGGGATTGGGTTTTTTTCTTATGTAGGGTAATATCATGGTGAAATATAGTTCTTATTAATGTTGGTCATATGAAATGAAGTATCCAACCCATTACCTTGATCTATCATAAATTATACATGTTTTTGAATATTTGAATCACTATCTCTTCAGAAAAAACTTTATACTGTATACTAATCATAAAATTTTGAGCTATATTTTTTCTCAAAAGGATTTAAAACTCAAGAAATGGTTATGGGTGGAGTATCTTTAATTTTTCTAGTTTGTTATTTCCTACACATTGGGAAAGGGAAATTTGGTCATCAATGCTCTTATTAAGAATCCATCATCACATGATATAATGTAATTTAGTAATGAGTGGAACCTGATGAGCCTATTTTTTAAGATGAACTTAGAGGCTAAGGAAGAGAAGGGGAATATGTTTTTACTATTGTTTAGTGTAAGGATTATCTCATTGATATTTTTCAAGGAGAAACTTGAATATAAGGATTTTCAGGGATTAGGAGAATTATATATGGTGGGGAGACCACCGATGAGTGGTATTTTTCTCTAGAGAGAATTCTTTGTTTTAGGAAATTTTATGTAGTTCCTTGTTCTATAAGGAACAAAATGATGAATGATTATCATCACTCATATTTGGTAGCCCATATATGATACACTAAGATGTACTATGATATGAGGCACTTTTATTAGTGTCCTAGAATATGAAAGGACATATCTAACATCATTTAACGATTCTATACTTGTTGTTAATTTAAAGAAAAAAATTAGAATCACTTTAGATTGATTTAGAATATTCATATTTCTGCTTGGAAATATAATTATATACCTATGGATGTCATTATGATATTAAATTATACCACTCATAGTAATACTACTATCTAGGCTATGGTTGACCGATTGACTAAGTCATCTCATTTCATCTCAATCAAAGATAGAGCCAAGGTGGATGATCTCAGAAAGTTATACATGCAATACATCATGAAATTCCATAGTGTTCCTTCTACCATAATTTTATATAGAGATCCTTAGTTCACTTCTAGAACCTGGAAGTTTCATGAACAAACCCAAGATACCCCTAATCTAAGTCTGTGTGTCAACCCATGACATGGCCTGAAGGGTGTTCCCAATCCCCATGGGCTGGAAACTAGTGCCTAAGAAACAAATGTATATAAGTGGGAACAATTTTGACAAGTAAAATAATAATAACATGGATATTACCTCCAAATTTATGGAATTACCACTCTATATAATGGGTTATCATGTATATAATAATAATAAGTTTCAATTTTAACCAAAACCAATTGAGGTATAAGAATATATAACAAAAATCATAAATAATAAAAAATATCCTATGAGTAATAATTGGAAAATTAGGAGTAATATAGATAACATGAAATGGTAATTATGATAAATAAAACACTAAAATAAAATAAATACCTCAAACATCCATCAAATCATATTAAGTAAATCTCTTTTTCTTAGCACTATCACCATCGTCAAACCTAAAATAAACTCTAGCCCAACCACCACATCCAAGTGATACCTGAAAAAACCCTATAATTTATATATATATATATATATATATGAATGATAAAAAATGTATAGTATTTAACCTCCCCACACCCCATTCATAACCTTTTAAAAATAAAACATTTTCTTGATAGTTCTAAAGTATAACAACAATTTTTTTCCCTTTTTAATAAAAAAAGTCACATGCAGCAATCCATTAAACTTATTTTATCCCAAGAAATTGTTTTATCCCTTTAAATGTAAACAAGTATTAAAATTGTTTTATAAGTTATAGGCATAAATAGAGGAAAAATAGTTTCGAAACTATACTCTTGTAAAACATTCACATTTTAAAATAAAGGAGAATAACACACTTTTAAATACTTATTTTTAAGATCTTTTATTGAAGAAATTAGTTTTATATATTTTTCCTTTTGAAAAGAATAAAATTACCAAAGATGATAATGATAATATAATAGCCATATAATAAATATTACAAAAGAAATAAGTAGGTAAATAAAGTTCAATACATAATTATAAGAAGTTAAAAAATGGCATCTTCACAGGTAAAATAAAGAAAAACACCTAAATGTAAACAAAAATAACATAACTCAATCAAAATAAATATAAAAATAATATCATGGGACAAAAACTATATTAAACATGGGTTAGGTACACCTATTAGTATTGCTTCACTAGTTAAAGAGATTCCACCAACTTTTTGGAAGACTATTGAATTACTTCACTGACTAGTGGGGATAAATCACATATTACGTCACTAGTCAGGGTGACACACATAACAAGTGGGAAAATAACTCTAATGATATTTTATTTCCTACCCAAGAACTATAGGTTTCCCAAAAACTTATTCATAAGGATTGGGGTAACATTTATCTCAAAATAATCCTATATTAATAATAAACATAAAAATGTATCTAAAAAACTCCTTATCCCACCCATGTATACCCTATTTTAGTAAGAATCCATATTAATTATATGAGGTTCCAACTGATCCTTTAGAAAAATATTTTGTTAATAATAAAAAACATAACATACATTATTTTAGAAACCAAATTAAATAATGACACTTAAAAGTACTTTTAAAACATTTTAATCTTTAATAAATTCCACCCAACCACATCCAAGACCAATTTTTATGAAAAACAAAAAATAAGTATTGAAAAAAATATCAAAGAATAAGTAATCTTTAAGGAAACCAATACTACACTTAGTTATAGATCATTTACTAAAAAATTATTTTCTTTTAGGAAAATAATTTAAGATATTTTTAATAAACATGTGGCATACCTAAGAGAGGTTTTAAAACTTAAGAGATGAAACCCATTTTTAAAAATCACATGGAAATATAAATCAAAACCACTATATATAAGTGAGGATAACTAATTACATATTAAATAACCCTTAATATCTGAAAATTTGGTTTAAAAGTTGGTAAGAAATCAAGGTTTTAAATTTAAAAAGGTATGCATGGAGCTACCAGCCTTTACCAATGACCTGTACAACAAAATTGAGCCCATAGAGATCTGTTGTGGGTCCTCAAGCTCCTAACATAATTATAAAGACCCTTAAATTAATAAACTATACATTTAAAACCAAAGTACAACAATGGAATAATTGAAGAAAAACTTATCAGATATAATAACTAATGATACATTATGCAAAGTCAACTCCCAACACATTCCCAGTTATAATCCTTGTAAAATCCCTAACTATTACTCCCAATCAATCAACTAATTTTAGAAAAAATCAATAATACCCTAAATAAAACTATTTTGATACACACCTCAATATAAATAACGAAAGACAGAATGAATATCCCCTCATACGACCTCCTATATAGAACACAAATGAAATATATAAGGAACAAAACAATTACACCATGACTTGGTGAAATAAACCACCAAAAACCATATATATAAGACTAAAATTATAAAATAAACCAATAATAATGACAAGGAATATGAGAGGAGGTTGGATTACCAAGGATCTAAGTGATCAAACCACTCTAAATGTCTCTAATCAAAGGTTAACCAAATGAAGGTATGTGGGAGGAAAATGGGAATCTCCCTCTTATATCTATTTAATGTTGACAAGGGAGACTTAAGAGGGTTCCAAATATGGACCCCCAAAAATTACCCAAAGTCCCTTAAAAACTAAATAACACATGGGCCAGGTTTTAGTCTCCCCCTATACACTGTGACCCACCTCCCCCGTAATCCCAGGTTAAACCCCAACCCATGTTCACTATAGTGTGGTCTATGTACCATGGCACGAGCACCTCATAGGAGGTATAGGGTTTTATTTCCCCTATATCCATTCTTGTGGTGTGGCTATGTCTCATGGATTTCTCCCTTAGTAATTTCTATGGAACAACCCCTATCGTCGCACCATGAGACTTCCCAACCCTATAGAACCATAGTGTAGTGCCTGATGGAAATTTCATGGTGACCTATAAATAATATTCTATAATCTCCAGTAGCCTGAGACTCACTCCTAGTGATCTTTCACCTAAATAACATCTATGAAACATCTTGAAACCCATCTAAAAAATAATCAAGGATACTAATCCAAGAACAAAATCCAAAAATTCAAATTATTTTATAATTTCATAAACTATGATGACATAGTTTGTTATAATATTCCCACCATAAAAACTTTTCATCCTTGTAAATCCCTTTAAAAACCCAACAACCTGAGGAAAATCATAAAATTTTCATCAAATAGCCACATACAAGTAGGTTTCTCTGCACTATAAAGGATTTTCCCTCACCCCAAAACCAAATATCTCCTAAATTATGGACAACAACTAATACATCAACATAAAACCCATCAAAATGTAAACCAAGGGAACTAAAATTCATCAATAAAAAAAACTAACCATAAAGAAACCCATTCATATAACCAAATACTCTTAAACCTCATACCTCATAAAATTATCATACTTTTGAAAAAGAAATCATATTTAACACATAAAATTTTCCCAATATAAATAAAATACAAAATGAAATAAAATGAAAATCATAACCCTTGAAATAAAATCTGTCATTCAATTAAAAAAATGGTATAATCTATATATACCACTTCAAAACCACAATACATAATATTTACCTTAAATGAACAAAATCAATATTTCCAATGAAAAAAATAAAAAACTACTTAAAATACTCAAAATAGACTTTATTTAGAAAATAAAACTAAAATAAATCATTTTCAATCACATGATTATTTATTACTTGCTTATCCTAAACAATTTTACAAAAAAACACATCTTTTAAAAAGAAAAACATGGGTATAAAGAGAAGAACAAAATAATAACTACTATATAAATACATATATAATATAAGAATAATATATATATATATATGATTTTAAAAAAAACTAGTTTATAAAATGAACTAGAAACCCATTTCTAATTAGGTTGCCACTAAAATAAGTCATTTATATTAGGCTATGAAACTTATTTGGTAAAGATTAAATTGATGTAAGTATCACTTCATTTCATGGATTCCAACCATCACTCACTATTTTAAAACACCAAGGACCATTTATTTTAAATAATAAAAATGGTTATACATCAAAATTCATTTAAAAAGTAAATATATACTTAAAAATAATTTTTATATTATATAAAAAAATTTACACATCTTTAAAATTATTCAACTTTTGAAAACCATCATATACCAATTCAAATTTAAAATATTTACCATACTTCAATATTTTTAATTTAAATTCCCCATAAAAACCATTATTACATAATAAAACATTTAATTTTAGAGAAATAATCTATTTTAAAACTTATACATCTTATAAAATAATGTTATTTCTTTCATTAAAATCATTTATCATTTTCCAAAAAAAAAATCATAAAAATTATAGCAACCCAACCCCAGTAATCCTAGACCCAATGTATACTACTATTACATTGGCATGATTACAAGGAATAAAATCCTAAATGACATAAGAGTTTTTTATTCTTGGTAAACTGAATACATACATGTGTCTTATATTAAAAATTAATACACTAATTACAACATAATATTTTCTTTTCAAGGAAAACATTGTTCTATAAATGATATAATTGCATATATTTCTTAGTACACTTCTTGGATTCTTGGTGAAGGTAAAAAAATAAAGGTGATATCAAATTCTTAGTAAGAGTTAAGTATAGAGGAAGAAATAATGAATCAATGAGAATAGTCTATATGGTAAGGTAATAATTGAAGATACATTCCATGTAATCAATAAACTAATAAATAAGTGGATAAAAAATATGTCAAGGTAATTAACTAAAAAAACATTACATGTAATCAATAAACTAATAAGAAAGTAGATAAACAATATGGAAAGTTAAATAAGTGAAAAAACATTCCATTTAATATAACTATACAGTGCTTAATAAATATGGCAAGGTGAGAAATTAAAAACACATGTCATTTAATCAATAAACTAAATATGAAATAAATCTATAGATATATTTAAGTAAAACCTCCTCGATAAATAGTAACTAAATCAAAATGAAGGCAATGCTTAATTATTGGACTCCATGTTTCCAAGGTCTATGGTACCTTTACCTTCAAGACCCTTCAAAAGATAGTTCAAAACAAATTGATGCATCAAGGGACTATCTATAACCAGACCCAATCTGTTTCTTAATTGTCCAAACAATTCCTCCTATATCAAATAATCTATTTTTCAATGTGCATTATCAAATATTTGAATGTAGTAGAAGATATAGATTTATAAATATTTCCCTACTTAATAAAATAACTCTCAAGTACACACCATATGTAAAAATGGTATAAAGTTTAGGTAATAATCATATCTATGATAAATGGTGCGGATATTTAATAGAAACTTAATGTTAAATGATCATTAGAAATTGAATATTTCAATGGGACTAGCAAAGGAATCAAGGATGTAAATGTCAATACTATCCATTTACAATTCAATAAAAAACCATCCATATTGAGAATAAGGATGTTATCAATATGACACATACCCATTTTATTAAGAATAAGGGTTGTTGTCATTGATGAAATAGAAGAAGAACTGTAAAATGATTCTTGAGGAAAATATCCTTTTGTTTTGAAAAATATTTTCTTTAAAAAAACTTTTTAAAACAAAATTTTCTTTAAAAATTATCCTTTTAAACTTTAAAAGAAATATTTTAATTAATTATGGTGGGTAAAGTCGTATAAGTTATATAAGGTAAAAACATTCCTTTTTCATTGTAAAAGGTTAGAAAAGTTCCTTATTCGGAAAGATACAATAATATTCCTTAAAAAAATTTGTAAAAGAAAAAAAGGGTAAAATTTATGTAATAAATCATTTTGGAAATGGTAAAAAAATAATTGAAAACATTTTTTAAAAAATTGGTTTTTAGAGGAAAATATGTTTTCTGAACAAAGAGAGAAATGAATTCAGGTTTTCTTAAGAACAATTTCTAAAAAACTTTAAGTAACAAAGAGTGAAAAAATGGTACTATTACATGAAAAGTTCATGAATAACCATAGGATAAGAATATTAAAGGTTTAATTATAATATTATTAAATAATTTCCTCTGATGTAAATTCAATTTTAAACAATCCCAAACAAAATGAGATTGTGAAGTAAACCCTTTAAAAGAACATAACATTGATGTGAGAATAAATCAATGAATAGATAATGTGTTTAAAATTTAAATCCAAATAAAAAAGTTTAAATACAACAATACATAGTAAAAATTTGATTACAAACATAATCTTATAATATTAACAAACAATGAGAAATTAATATAACCCAATGAAAGGGAATCTGGATATGAAATTCTTTACCACTTGGTAACTTTTATCTCAAATACACTTAGATGAAATAATTAAAATTTAAAATAAAAAAAACATTAAGATAAAATAATTCATGATATAATATATCAAAATTGGTAGTAGATACACCACAAAAAATAAATAAGTTGTGATAATGGCACATGCCTCAGGGAAAGAAAAGTGCGACAAGAATCCCTTACCTTGTGTTTCCTTTTGGGTGAACATCATTTTAATTCATTTATAATGGTTGTATGCATGTTAATAACTTATTCCAGATCCATATTAATATTTATTATATTATATATGATCTTATTATAATATCTAATTTCTAATTTTTTTAGTAATATTTTTATTGTTTTAACTATTTTGGGTGTTAATTGTCTTGTTTTTCAAGTATGTTTTGACTTGTTATTTTTTTCTTCTTATATAGATCATGATTTCATCATATAAATAATTTTAAACATGATGTAATTATGATATATAATCATTATATATTTATTTATAATAATCCATAATATTTTGAGATAAAAAATGAAATGAATCCCTCATAGAGACGGTTGGTCGTACATAAGCATGAACACTACTTCCATTTCCTTTTCGTATTTAAAAGTATGAAACATAAATGATATATATATATATATATTATAATTACAATATAAATTTTATTTCATATATGTCACTTAGGTCTATTAAAACAATCCTTTATACATTCCATATATAACGTGAACGAATCACATCTCTTTGAGGAGGCGGTAGTCCACACTTCCACAAACGATGTTATTGTATTCCCACAAAATGGAAATCATAAAGGTATGTATTATATAAAAAAATTAAAGAAGCATAAAAACATTATAAATATCATATATATCATATATAAACATCATGTACATCATAATTATCAACCATTAGAGGTGGTAAAGGAAAAACGAACAACATCACTTCATGAGGCGGTAGTTTTCCATACACATAAACGATATATTTCTTATCCATTAGATGGAACTGAGTGTAAGTGTAGGTAGAAAACATAAAATAAAAACTTTTAAGTATATTTAGGAATCTGATGTTATTATATAATCATGGAATAATAATATTTTAATGAGTGGAGAAGTAAAATAAAACAAAGGAACTTGTGGAAGGATGCTACCTCTTTTTCGGGTAACTCCTTTTGGTTTGCACCAAACGGGTTCCTTGGATGAATTTATGCCCAAGATAAGGGTTCTAGGTTAAGGTTATAAATATTTTAAAATCATTTGGGAATATTTTTGGTGAGTCAAATGGATTAATAGGTGTGAATAAGTGAGAGGGGTGAGTGCCTTTTTATAGTGGAGGATGAGTGGAATTCTTATAAACTTTTTAAAAGGGAATTAAACCAACGTTTTTCCTATGAAAATTGGATATAATAATGATAAATATTTTATAAATGGGAGGATATGGTATAAATATTAATATAAAATATCTTTTTTACAAGTTTCTTGTTCATTTTGGCTCCTAAATTTAAGGTTTAGTCCCTTGTTAAGCTAATTTTCCTCTTAAATCGCTATAATTAATTTTAATCACATTCACTAATATTTTTTTTCAAAATTAATTTGAACCTCTTATAAATTATAAATTATTATAATTAAAAATATAGAATATATTTTTCTAAATTCCAATCACCTAGTTAGCATAAATTAATTTAAATTTAATCTCGCAGATAAGATGACAAAGAGGGTTTTTAAAGGAAAATGTTCAAAAGTTTTCTAGGTTTTTATATCTAATTTCTTAGTTAAATGTATTAAAATGAAATAAATTTAATTAATTGATATAAAATTTTTCTAATTAAACTTTAAAACCATTTATAAATATAATTTAACAATATAAATAAATTATATGAAAAGCAGTTTTGAATTTAAATTTAATATGTTTTACTATTCATTAAAAAATGAAACCTCACAGAAAAATACCAATAGTTCACCCTAACCTAATTTTGATGTTTATATTTCAAAAAACAATTTTATTTTGTGATATTAAATTTATGAAAGTTTAATAAATTGGATTTGAAATAGGTTCTCCATTAAAAGGCAGTAAAATTGCCTTTAGAAAAATATTATTTTTATGCGTAAAATTAGGTTTGTTCTTATCTTATGTATATCAAATCTATTATATGAATGTAAAAAATATTTTATTAAATATTTAATATATATATTAAATTAATATCACTCACTATTTTTTATTTTTTTAATTTATTATAATTAAACACCATTATGAGCATAAAAACAATTCTTTTATATTTAATTGGTTTTTAATTTAATTTATAATTAATTGGTAACCTATGAATTTATATTATATTTGTGTAGACCATATATTTTAATAATTTTTTTAATAATATTCATAATATTTAATTTAATGATTGGGTTATTTATTATTATTTTAAATAATAATGTTTTATTAATATATTGTTGTTCTGTAAAATTCGGTCTTGCATGTAACGCAAGTCATCAAAAAAGGTCGTTGTTACATGTGACACAAGCTAACTCAGTATTGAGTTAATTTGAATATATATCATATATTTAATTTATTTAAAATATTAAATATATTATAAAGTCTCAGAATATTATATTCTTTTATGTACTTGGTGTTGTGTGTCATACACGCTATTGAATAAAATGTTCATACTTTAGAATTTCAGGTTATTACATTCCCCCCCCCCCTTAATTAAATTACGCCCTTATAATTTAACCTCAAAATTGGTGATAAATTCTTTGATATTTTCTATGTTTAAATCCCATATCATGAGAAGGGTTCGTAAAACATCCCCTAAAAAAGAGAGAATCAGAAGTACAAAGGTCATGTGGACTAATATATAACTAGGTCTCTAAGTAGAAGAAAATTATTGGAAAATGAATATACGTACATAGATGGAAATCATAAATATTTATAGGGATTAATTGAGGAAATTAATCACAAACAAGTGAATTATCAATGTAAAGTTTGGGTCCTCAAATCCATAAATCTATTATGATTTAAAATACCATCGGTTCAACAAAAATTAAGGTTTTAGGAAAACATTTTTGTTTTAAGATAATCTTACTAATGTTAAGGAATTATTTTATTAATCAATAATATAATAAAATATATTTACTTGATAGGATTAAATTTCATATGAAAGATTCCATATTTTGGTTTTTCTTTGATCAAATCCCTTACTTCATGAAATGGATATGATAGAATGAACATTTTTTTAATCACTAAAATACACATTTAACATATCATAAAGACCATAAGAAAGTGACATGTCTTCCCATTTTTCTCTAACTATTATAAAAATCCAATATGGTTAATAAATTAATTTATAAACCTAAAAAAAATAACTCTACTTATTCATTGTTAATATCTATCCATCAAATTTTTTAACTAAAAACAACAAAACATTAACCAGGACATCGCATAGGCTAGTGGTATGCATGAAGCCCTTATCATCCTTTGTTTATGGGTTCAATTACCATGGCCTTTCCTAACTTTATGGGATGTCACAAAACATAAAGTTTTTTATTTTCTAAAACCATATTAATATAATTCCTATAACATTTCGAAAAGTATGATGGATATCCTTGAAATTAGGTTAATAAATAAATAGATTTTTAAATAATGTTTTCAAAACAACCTCAATACATAAATACTTTATCCATTTCATTTCAATATAGGTCCTTCCTTGGTCAAAGGTTTAACATAGTTCATTCGTTTTCATTATCTATTAAAATCCCCCATAATGGTTTTTAAAGAAAATGTGAATTATCATAATCATATCCCTCAGGAGTGTATAACCAAATGTGCAATAAGTCCCATTTTCATTTACCAGGTTATGCTTGAGTTAGGCACAACACACCTTGTTAGATTTGTTACCCCTAGGTACATGTGTGCTAGATTCACATCCACTTATATTATCTAGACATGGATGTATTGCTAGTAGGACTCACATAATCTCTACCTTACCAAAATTTTAGCATGTCATTCTATACTTATCCTCAAAGTCTATCTTAGGGTTATGTCTCCTAATATATTTTTTCCTAAATCTAGTTCCCAAGGTCTCTACTAAACTTTATCTGAGACTAAATGTAGTGACCTGGCCCCAGTAAACTTGTAACCAGTTTCTACTACGATTACATTGGCATGATTATAAGGAATCAAATCCTGAAGGACCGATGAGTTTATTAGTCTTGGTAAACCATAAAAATACATGAGTCTTTATTAAAAATGAATACACTAATTAAAACATAATTTTTATATTTCAAGGATAACTATATTCTCTCCATGATATCCTTTCATATATTTCTTAGTAAACTTATTGGATTCCTGAGGAATGGAAACAAAATAAGAGTGATCCCAAATTCTCAATAAGGGTCAAGTATAGTAGAAGAAATAACGAATAAATAAGAATAGTTGATATGGAAAGGTAATAACTAAAGACACATGTCATGTAATCAATAAATTGACAAGGAATTGTATAAAAAATATTTCAAGGTAAATAACTAAAATAACATTCCATGTAATAAATAAACTGATAAGGAAGTAGATAAATAATATAGAAAGGTAAATAATTTAAAACACATGCCATTTTAAATAATTAGATAAGTAATAACAAATATGGAAAGGTAGGAAACTAAAAATATATGCCATTTAATCAATAAATAGAAAATAAAATGCATCCACAGATATGTTGAAGAAAAATATCATGGATAAATAGTCATTGAATCAAAATGAAGGAAATGCTTAATTATTGGATGCCATGTTTCCTAGGTATATGGTACCTTTACTGTCAATACCTTCCACAAGATGGTTTATAACATACTGTATGAAAGAACACATTATCTTAGGATAGCCAACTGATTTTTTCTCATGAGACCACTGATTCATAGAGGGGCTATCTATAAATGGTCCCCACCCATGTTGTGTATGTTCAAATAATTCCTCATATATCAAATAATTGATTTAACAACATGCCTTATAAAATATCTTTATAGAGTAGAAGATACAGATTTATCAATATTTCCCATGTTAATCAAATAACTATCAAGTAGACAGCATATGTAAAAATGGTATATGGTTTATAAAATAATCATTTCCATGATAAATGATATAGATATTTAGGGGAAACTTAATGTTAAATTACCATTAGAAATTGAAAATTTCAAGGTAACTAAAAACAAAATAAAGGAAGTAAATTTTAATACTATCCTTGGAAAAATAAATCAAAAACCATAAAAAGGAATAATATGGATGGTATCAATATGACATATACCCATTGGATTAATAGTAATGGTTTTTGTCATTGATGAAATAGAAAAAAAAGTTAAAGGCATTCTTGAGGAAAATATCTTTTTTTTTGAAAAACCTTTTCATTGAAAATAACTTTAAAAAAAATTATTAAAAATTACCCTTTTAAACTTGCAAAGGAATCTTTGAAGGAACGATGGTGGGTAAATCTATACATTCTGTACAAGGTAAAAAGAACATTCCCTTTTCATGGTAAAAGGTTAGAAAGGTAATTTTTTAGAACGTGGAAAGAAGATTACTTTGAAAATATTTATAAAAGAAAAAAGGTTAAAAATTTATTTAACAAATAATTTTGTAAAGGGTAAAAAAAATTTGAAAACATTTTTATAAAACTAAGTTTTTAGAGTAGAATAGGTTCTCTGACTAAAGAGAAAAATAAAGTCAGGTTTTATTAAAAACATTTTCTAAAACATTTTAAGTACCAAAGAGTGGGAAAATGGTAATATTACTTGAAAAGTTTTTGAATAAACATATGATAAAAAAATTAAATGGTTTATTAGATAGTGATAAAATAATTTTCTCTGATGGAAATTCAAGTGTAAACAATCCCGAACAAAATGAGATTGTGAAGTAAACCCTTAAAAAGACAATAACATTTATGTGAAAATCAATCAATAAATATGTTATGTGTGCAAATTTAAATTCACATAAAACAATTTTAAATGAAACAATATATATTAAAAATGTGATTACATACATAATCTTATAATATTAACAACAATGAGAAAGTAATATAATCCAATGAAAATGAATTAGGTTATGAAATTCTTTACCACTTGGTAAATTTTAAGTCAAATCACCTTAGAAGAAATAATTCAAATTGAAACTCAAAATACCATGAAGATAAAATAATTCATGATATAATATATCAAAAGGGGTAGCAGATACACCACACAAAATAAATAAGTGGTGATAATGGCATATGCCTCAACGAAAGAAAAGTGAGACAAGAATCACTTACATTGTATTTCCTTTCCGGTGAACATCCTTTAAAATCATATATAATAGGTTTAAATAGATAATTAATTATTACATAACCATATTATTATTTATGATATCATATATTATCTTCTTATAATATCTCATTACCCTTTTTCTAGTAATCTTTTATTGTTTTCACTATTTCAGGCGATAATTGCCTATTTTTTCAAGTATGTTTTGACTTTTTTTCTTCTAACATAGATCATGATTTCATAATCTCAAGAATTTAAACCATGATGTAATTATGATATATAATTATTATATATTTATTTATAATAATTAATAATATTTTTAGATAAGAAATGAAATGCACCGTTCATGAAACGTAAATGATATATGCGTGTGTGTGTGTGTGCGCGCGCACGCTCGTGTGTGTGTATATTATAAATAAATTATATTTTTTTATTCCATATATGTCACATATTTTTATTAAAACCTTCCTTTATAAATTCCAGTTATAGCGTGAACAAATCACATCGCTTTGAGGATGCGGTAGTCCACACTTCCACATATGATATTATCGTATTCCCATAAAATGGAAAGAAAAAAGATATTTTTTATATAAAAAAAAATTAAAGAAGCATAAAGACTATTTAAATATAATATATATTATATATAAATAACTATTCCATCATAATTCCCAACCATGATAGGTGGTAAAGGAAAAAACAAACGACATCGTTTCGTGAGGCGGTAGTTCACCATACACATAAATGGTAAGTTTGTTACCCATTAGATGCAAGTGTGTGTATGATTAGGTAGAAAACTTACCATAAAATAGTCTTAGTATATTTATGATACTATTGTAATTATATAATAATTAAATAATAATATTTTAATGGTTGGAGAAAAAAAATAAAACAAAGGAGCTTATGGAAGGATGTTACCTCTTTTTCAGGTAACTGCTTTTGGTTTTTACTAAAGGGATTCCTTGAATGGATTTATACCCAATATGTGGATTATGGGTTGAGGGGATTTATATTTCAATATTATTTGAATATATTTTGGGCAATCCAAAGGTTTTGAGAGTTGTGAATAAGTGGGAGGTGTGAGTGCCTTTTTATAGTGGAGGAGGAGTGGCATTCATGTAATTTTTTTTAAAATGTAATTCCACCCATGTTTTTATTTTGAAAAGTAAAGTTCCTAGTTAGGATCCAAGTATCACTGAGAGGGGTAGGGGGTTAATCAGTTATATCTTTTTCTTTTTAGGTTTCCTTCTTTTTCAAACAACTTTCACCTCCTGTTAAAGAGTTTCTTCCTTGCTGAACACACACAACCACAGGAACATAAGATTTACAAGGTTCACTACTCAACAAGAGTAGCTACATCCTTGGTATGGTACAGAAACAATCCAATACCACACAATCCACTATAAAACAATCCTTTAATGTGGAATAAAATGAGTAGGATATACCCTTACACTCATGTAACACTTGGAAAACAATCCGCAAGCGCCTGTGCACCCTCTTAGCACAAATAAGGAATTATAGTATTTCAGTTCTTCTATACAATTGAACCGTTGTATTCTATGAAATATAAATATTCACTTTCCTACCCAAAAGCTGGTAAGAACTCCCATATTCACAACTGAATATGTTCGAAGACCCAAAAATTTTCACATAACCTTTAGGGTACCTTGCACGCAATTCAAATGGATTACGCGTAAAAATTATCTTTTAGCGGGAAAAACTTTTTCACGCAACTTCCCCTTTTCATGCAACCTTCCACTTTTCGCGCAGCTTACCACTTTTTTGCACACCCTTCTTCTTTTCACGTAAACATCTTTCTTTTTATGCAACTCACTTAACTTAAGATTTTACACGCACCAGAGCTCAGGATTTCTTCTAAGTGTCGAGCATTAACAAATGAGAGGGGTTCACCTCATATTTATAAGAATTTTTGGCCCCATGAGAAAAACACTAATCTGCGCTTAAACCCCCCCTTCATGAACGTAAAAACTCTTTCACGCAACTTCATATTTCACGCAATGCTCCAATATTTCGCGCACCTCATGCCTTTACATATTTTTTAGATTCTGATCTCTAAACACCTTTTGCGAGAAAAAATCCATTCC
Organism: Viscum album; assembly: GCA_963277665.1. Taxonomy (NCBI): domain Eukaryota; kingdom Viridiplantae; phylum Streptophyta; class Magnoliopsida; order Santalales; family Viscaceae; genus Viscum; species Viscum album. Next base: position 1,232,111,240 of record OY728140.1, on the reverse strand, counting down.
TCTATTTTGTGGACCACACCAATATTTCGCACAACCTTCATTTTTCATGCAGCAAATTTATATCTCACGCACAACAATCTTTTTTGCGCATCCCGCAGATATTTCGTGCATCCCACTGATATTTTGCGCGACCTTCATTTTTTCGTGCACTCGGCCCATTTTTCGCTCACTGCATGACTTTGTCATTTTTCGATGTTCTCACCTTTAATCATGCCTTGCATGCAAAAATATAAACCATCTTTAATCTTGTGTGCAACATCCATTGCCAAAAACACATCTTCATCACCTGATTTTCAGGCCCTAAAACTGTGCTTTTGTGCCGCCTCCAGATTTTCCATTTCCTTATCATTTCTCTCTTCAATTCTTATCATAACCAATCTTTTTATTTCATTATGAACTCCACTATCGTGATATATATCCTTTGATAGACCAGATTTTGCATCGTCAGAATTACAATGGAAAGTAATGAAACTTCCCTATCTTCTAGCAGCATCATTCCTTCCAATCAAAACTGTATATGATTGGACTCATCATTTCTCCCCCTTTCCTTCATAAGTATTGTATAAAAGTTTCTTCCAAATTATGATATATGTGAAATGCATATCAGAAAAAAATAATCTGTTTTTAAGTCCTTTAAAAATTGAATAGATTTATCTTCTTTGACAACAAAAGACAACACTCTGCAAAAGCTAACTCTTCAAACTTCCATCTCCATCCAACTTGGTCCCAATAAAAAGAATATATGTAACATTCTATGCCTTAATGGTCAGTTAATTTTTATGTTTTAATTGTTGTAGGTGTTTGGAGGAGGCTCAGAGAGAGTCTAGATAAGTTTGGTTTCTAAAGGATGGAAGTAGGGATATTACACATCGTGTAAGTGGATTACATGATGTGAAAGTAGGTATCACGACATGACAATGGAGGTTTCATGGTGTTTAAATATTTTAAATGGTGTGAAGAAGGGTTTCACAATGTGTAATATATTGGGGTTATAAAAAAATAAAATAAATGAAGAGGTGACACATTTTTTAGAAGAAACAGAACCCTATGGATTTCACGATGTGAAAGGGTATTTCATGTTGTGTAATCCCCAAATCCAATTAAATTTTAAAGTTTATTTTTAGATGAACTTTTATTCATTCAAACCTGATATCTCTTTCCTCTCATTTTGGGAAAACCATAGGCACCCTGAGGTTTTCATCAATCCCTTTCCCCCCCTCCTTTATCTATTGATCCCAATGGCCATTTGTTGGCAATCCATCTTTAATCTGTGGTGAGTTCTCCTCTCTTTCCTTCTCCATTTTATTTTGTTCTTATCCTAGGTTTTTGTTTTGGTGATATTTATTTGGTTTAGGGATTAGTTTTGGTTTTATTTTGATGGATGATTAGTGTGGTATAGGTTGATCCACGGTTCTCGTGGTGAGGTTGTGGATCAGAGTCGTTCTTCCTTTCCCTATGGTGCATAGAAAGTTGAAAATATTCTTTGAGGTGTGATTTAACTTCTTTATCCTTGTTGTATAACATGTGGGAGGGGTTCCACTTTTGTTTACCTATGGATTGTGTTTTTCTTTCTTAATCTAAGATAGAAAAAATTTAAGTAAAATCTAAGGTTAGAGGGGTACGGTTTGCCTATTTTTATAGTCTTGATATGATTGTGATATTGTGAATTGTACGGGCTTGATGCCCCGATAAAAATTGTGACCATCTGAGGCTTTGTTTTCACTATATATATGTATTGTGACTATTTTGAGTATTATGATATCACCTTAAATGGAAATTGGTTAATTAATTATACTTGGCTAATTAAATGATCACCTTAGGATTTCGGTTAGTGTGATAACTCCCCTAAATTAGAGTGGAATGTGATAAAAATCCCTTTTGTAAATATGTAAATGTATATTGATGTGTTGTAATGTGAGGTCATGATTTTAGGGCGGCGAGGTGATAGTTTGTGGTTTGTGGTTTTGGGGTGGCAAGGTGAGAGTTTTGGGACATGCTTTTGGGGTGGTGAGGTGACAGAATGATGAGATGTTTGTGAAATGTGGTTGTAATGGGATAGATGCATGAGTAGTGATGGAATAAATTGAATAATTGTTTAACAATTTTTGGAAGGGCATGGGTTGGTTTTGTTAATGAAATATTAAAATATGGGTTGTGTGATTAAATATGGACAATGATAAATAATGAAATGAATGGGAGTTAAAATTAGAGGAAATGTGAAGCTGATTTAATTTATCTAGGATCTTCACCTTCTGAAATGACTATTGTAGTTATTAATAAATGCATTTAGTGGTGGCATAAAAATAGTTTTGTGAGTTGGTTTGTATAGTTGTGAACACATAGGTTGGGATTTGGTGTTCAATACTATATATGTACTTGTATATTCATGTTATTTATATACACACCCCACCCAAGTTGAGCACTATGTGATGAAAACCCACATATTTATGTTGAGGGTTCTTTTTTCAACATATGGTGAGGATTATAGATGGATGGGTACCCGCCCTTTCCATCTCTCTCTTCCAAGTGAGGTAGTTATGTCATAGGTTGTGATGGCCGAAGGTCTATTAGTTCTTTAGATGGTGGTTATTATGGACCATGTGTCTTCAGGTGAGATTTGATAGCCCAAGTGTTTGTTGGTGAAGTAACATGTTTCCTTGGTGTCTTTGGGATGAGGTGTGACGACCCAAGTGTCTTCAGGCAATACATGACAATGCTTGTGGGGCGGTAGCCCTGGGGTTTTTAGGTGAGATGTGTGTGTCTGTGCCTATGGGGTAGTGATTCTAGGTGTCTGTTGAAGAGGTGTGTTGTGACTATTCTTGTGGGGTGGTTTGGTATACGGAAGGGATGGGAGCACCAGGACGTACGATGTTGGGTGTGAGAGTGGCATACCAGTAGGAAAGTAGTGCAGGGTACCTTTATTGATGTCATCATATTATATTATATTAATTTACTTACATTATTTGGTGAGAATGCATTGGTGATGTTGGGTTTGATTACTATACCTATATAGGTGTTATTTTGTCCTTTTTGTTTTCTCATAGGTTTGTTAGTATGCTTCTTTCACATGTGCATGAGTGACTTTGGTTTTCCTACTGAGTATACATGTATGCTCACCCTACGTATATAAAACTAGTTTTAGGTTTCTAGGAGAATTTTGTGGACCGTACTTGAAATTACTAGCTCAAATCTCTGGATAACTGTTATTTAACTTCCTTATTTTTCTTTTGGGTATTTACTTTGGAGACTTTTATTATATCAGTTCTATTCATACATGCATTCTTGGATGGTTTTCTTTGGTTTTATTATATATATATATATATCTTGGATTTGTTTGTGTATGATTCATATTATCTCATGATATTGTTTCTTGTAAATGGTAATGCCTCCCATATTGTGAAATTTGTACACCCTTTGTGCTAGTCTCCGACCCGGGGCCTATTAGAGGTCGGACTCAGAGGACATTATCTATCTCCCCTTATTACGGTATCTTTGGAGGGAGGGGGTTGTGACAAGCTCCAATAATGATTAAAATTTTATAGAAGGTATAATAGTATCGAAATATGACCATACAATTACTTTTTAAAAGTTTCTATGTAATTTTGGCTCATAAGTTTAAGGTTTATTCCATTGTTAAGATAACTTTCTTCTTAATCACTGTAATTAATTTTAATCACATTCACTACTATTTTTTTCAAAAAATATTTTTTTATTATTAGAAATTATAAATTATTATAAATCCAAATATTGAATCCATTTTTCCAAATTCCAATCACATAAGTGGCAGAAATTAATTTAAATTTAATCTCATATACTGAACAACAAATCAGGTTTTTAAAGTAAAATGTTCAAAAGTTTTCTATGTTTTTATAACTAATTTCTTAGTGAAATTGATTCCAATGACCTAAATTGAATTAATTGATATAGAATTTACCTAATTAATCTTTAAAACCAATTAAAGATATAATTTAACCCTATAAATAAATTAGATGAAAAATCATTTTTGAATTAATATTCAGTATTTTTAACTATTTAAAAAAATGAAACCTCATAGAAAAATACAAAAAATTTAAGAACCCATTTTTTCTATAAAAGACTTTGGAATATTCTTGATGTTGTTCTAGAGCAGCGCCTTCAGATGGTGTGCGATTTCGAGCCCCAGTGTGGCCAGAATTAAAATTTAAGTGCGTTCACACTGGGCATGCCAAATAAATAGGATAACTCTTAAACGGTAATTTGGATCATAAATCTGAGAGTATGGATGGGTTTGAAATGGGGTTTTTACCCCAAGAATGACATAAAACATGTCGGCGTGGGACATTGGGACCCCTCGCCCATTAACGGAACATTAAACGGATAAATAAAATAATTAATTTATTTTTTTAATGGTTAAACTCAAGTATATCTTAAACAGTAGCTCAGATTGGAAAACTGAGGGCACCCTTGAGTCCGGAGCATTCCGTTTACCCTAGGAGGGGTGTAACTTTTGAGGGCGCGGGCCCTCTGTGGAAAACGCCACCAGGGGTGTTTTCGTAATTAAGTGGTCTCGGACGTGGACTTTACAACTTTTTAATGGAGGCTCATATTAAAATTATGAGACAACTGTTGCACTCTTAATGTGAATTTTACCCTAGGGGTGGCTTAATCTCGACCCCGTTGAGAGTCCGGGTACGGGCCTACTGGTGGATGTTTTAAAGATTAATTAAAAATTAATTAATTTTTCTATTTATACATAACCACCTCCAAGCTTCCCCTCCCTTGTTCTTATCTAGTGAAAGTCCTCCCAACTAAGAAAGAGAAGCTCCTCTCCTCTCCTCCACCTCTCCAAGTCGGCGCGGCGCTTCAGCGGGCCCTTCGTGAAGCCACGGGCTACGCCCAAAGAGGTAGGTGGTTTCATTTTAAATTTTTATTTCCCACATCTTCTTCAAATTAAATTTCATGTGTCTAAATGCTGTCAAACTCTTGGGCGAATCCCATATAGAAGTAGAGATATTTCTAATCTTACCAACGCAAGTTTCGGTTTGAAAATCTGAGTCCCGAGGTGATGACAATGATCCAACGAACTTCGGGGTGTTTTGTTGTTTTTCCGACGGAGTTTCCGGCCTTTTCAAGGTTTTCCGGTGGTTCCATGGTGTTCCGGCACAATTCTGGCATTCTGGGATGGCGGTAGCAGGCGGCGCGAGCTCCGAGACAGTGGCAGTAGGCAGCAGCGGGGCTCTCCTCGGCAGCGGAGGTCGGAGCGGGGCGGTACCGGCTTCAGCGGAGCCGGTCGGCGGTAGCTCACGGTCGAGCGGAGAAGGCGGCTGCAGGTGGTCGAGGGCATCGGTTGAGCGAGCAGGCTCCCCAGGGTAGAGGCGGTCAGCGTCAGACGGCGAGGCCGAGCGCGGTGACAGGGCGCCAGCGGGGCGTGACGACGCGGAAGACCAGGGTCAGCGACCCCGGCCGGCGGACAGTGGACCCGCTCTTTGCGGATCCCCACATGGAAGGAAGACCGGCCTCTAGGCCAGTCCAGTTTGGTGGACTGTAGTCTGCACGGGTGAACCGCAGGCCGTGGCGGCTCAGCCGGCTGAGCCGCGGGCCGGCCGACTTGGGCCGGTCCAGGGGGTGTGGACCGACCGGACTTGTCTGGTCCACCCCGACTTGCATCCGATGATGTTTAAATGGGAGTAACGCCTAAACTAGGTGTCAAATTCACATAACATTTGTGACGACAAGTTCCTTGGATTGAGAAGAACATTTTGAGATGGTTTTGGGAATTTTTAATTCCTAAGACGGGGGCTCGGTGGCGCGGCACGTCCTTTAAGTGGTTTAGTGTTTTTTTCCGAGATTCTTTTTTCGGTCGACGCGGGCACATCTGAAGTCCAATTTGTGCACTGTCAGCAGCATTGGGACCCTGGCGTCAAGACGGAGTTTTCCAAGGTGGTTTTAGGCATTGAAAACGGAGTTGAGGTGTGGGTCCTACGACCCATCTTTTAAGCTGTGAGCAGCGTTTTGTAACTTTTTCATCGGACGTCCGTTCGGGGTGTGCGATCAGTCAATTTTGATGTGTCTTTCCAAGGAGATCACAATGGTGAAATGCACCTGACTATTTTCAGGACCGAGGCTCGGGACCACGGGACACCGTTCATGCATAAAGCGGTGTTGGACGGATTTTTCGTCGGATGTCCGTTTGAGGCGAGTAACTAGTATATCTAGCGTGTTTTTTCACGAGGATTACAATGGTACGATCTATTTGGATGTGTGGATACTCTTTCGAGATCTTATTTAGTGTGGAAGTATGAAAGGTGTACCAGTGGTGGTTATTCCTGTGATGTTTGTAGAGAACCCTTGGTGTGTGATCACGTTCAATATTGGGAGAGTGAAGTGAATTCTTAAAGAGATGTGGTTGGCTATGCTAGGGTTGTGGAGGAAGCAGGTTGGCGAAGTTATGTTTACGCCTTTTTGCATTGAAATTGGGTGTTGTGTGCACGATAGCCTTGGACTGGCAATGTGACATACTTTGGTAGTATACGAGAATTCTTGGAGGTACATGTTGTAGTTTGTACCTGAGAATGTTTGTGCACTTGGTTTGGAGATGATTTTGGGCCACACGTCATGTGGGCCCCATTTGTGTGTCATGTTATACTCTACGTACCTTTGACCTCTCATGACATAGAGGGTCCTCCTGTTCTCGATGGTTGGACTGGAAGAGTGGTTTTGGTTTCCCTGTTCTTTCAGATGAGGGGATTTTCAATGTTGTGTCTCTTTCATCGGACTGCGACATCGTTTATGGCTACATGTGTTCATACAGTGTGGGTGTGATCCTACTTTCTGTATTGAGTTGTCTTGGTCCTCTTCGACAGTAGACTCAATGGATTGGAGTATGTATCACCCCGAGAGGCCTGGGGAGATCCTCACGTCCCTTCGTGTTCCCTGGTAGGGTTCTTTGGGTATCGGTGTGACCAACACATTGCATAGGCACTGATCCTCTACCCAGGAGGTTGTTTCCAGTAGGGTAAGGATCCACCAGTGAGCCCTGGGCACAGACTCCCTAGCTGTGTATCGAGATCGTATTTTCCTTTCACGATCTATTGTGAAATGTTTCCCACTACGTGTTCCCATTACCAGTGAGGTACCATCCAACAAGGATGGACAGTGGTGTACCATCCACTAGGGATGTCCAGTGAGGTACCATCCAGCAGGGATGGTCAGTGGGGTACCATCCCGCAGGGATGGCTAGAGCAGATCCAGGTTTACCTCCAACGGGGTTGGGAAGTGGACCCTGATGATGGTTCCGAGCCTCCCTCTAGCGGATCACCCTTCCACGGGGCTGGGCATTGGGACCCGTCGACGACTTTTTCTGGGTCTCCCTCCAGCGGATTACCCTTTCATGGGGCTGGGTAGTGGGAACTCATCGACTTTGAGAAGACCTCTCGACTGTGTGATAGTGACGAGGTGGGGCTTGATGCTCCCCTAAAAATATCAAGAAATGGGCGTTTTTCCCACCTAGACGCGTCCTTGTGACGCAACCTAAAATTGTGTGGGCGAGTCAGTGACGCCCAAAGCAAATAGTGTCAAGGTGCGTTGATTTGAGCCCCTCAACTTGCAGTTCGAGGAAGACGTACGGATACTGGACATTGATGGTGTTTACTTCTGGGACTGTTGTCTACTCACTTTCTTGGGATGAGCTACGGGATGGAGATCCACTTGCGATCTTGTTCGGGTTTCTTGGTTGAGCATATAGATATGTATATACCTTGTTCCAGTACCCATTCCTTGGGTTTAGTTAATCTCCTTCCAGGAGAGGTGAAGATGCACGGAGTATGCCACATGCTTTCTGTGTCTAGCTTATCATGGTTGGATGAGTCTACTCTCCTCCTATAGGTAGCGAAGACTCGATGGGAATTTTCACCTTCTCATCGTTTCTAGATCCTTGTGTTTAGACGAGTCTACTTTATTTCTCTTGTTGGGTTGAGCTGATACTCTATTGTACTCTTTAATTCACTCTTGGTTCTACTCCTTTACTTTTACCTATTCGATCTACTGATCACCTCTTTAGTACCTCCTTTGTTGCTCCCTCGAGCCTTCGGGGAATCGTACTGAGTATTTTTATACTCACCCCTGCTTGGGATTTGCCCGCACCTGGTGTTCCCTTGCAGACGACTGACAGACTGGTCATGACTTCAGTGGAGATTAGGAGTTCGGGAGCTTGGGATCTTGGACCGCGTGTGGTGGTTATAGTCAGGTTCTAGGTTTGGGACTCTCCCATCTGTTTACTTTTGTTTACCTGTTGCTGGGTTGTGGCACTTTTCTGGTTGGGCGCGTGTTTTTTCCTTTTTCTTTTCAGTTTACCTTCCGCTTTTACTTTGTACTGTTTAGAGGTCGATGCCCTTTTGTGGTTATTTATAGCAATTAGTACTTTACTTTTGATTTTACTCTGCACTTCTACATTGAGTGGGATGTGTGTGTGTGTACAGGTACTCAGGAAAAGGCATCCCTGATCTATTTAGCCTTTGGTGCTTGTCGCCAGCCCCTGGCCTATGGAGGCGGGCTTGGGGTAGTTGCAGCTTGAGCCCGGGTAGGTTTGGGTCGTGACAAAGTGGTATCAAAGGTGGTTTGTTCCTTGGGACGTTGTTCGGATGTCCCTAAAAAGGAATTGGTTGGAATCTAGGGAAACAGTGTCAATGTGTCTCAAGAGGGGCTCTCAGGCTAAGGAGTCCAGTGATGGTGCAGCGGCCGACGTATCCATTCACCAGGACCCTGATAACCATCTTGTCGACCCAGTATGCTAAAACACTCGTTACATGGAAATTGGTTTGTGCATCACATAGTATTGAGTCTTAAATGTCCTTCTTGAGCCAGCTCCCCATTGTTATTACTGTTATATACATATATTATCATCTGACTGTGGCACTCCTTGATAACATTCAGGATGTCTCCGCAAAGACAGCCAGCCAGGATACCAGCTTTGGTTTGTGACAACAACCCTGTGAGCTACGAGGCCTCAGTCCAGGACCCATCATGTGAGTCCCTTTCTCTGGGTGGCCCGGTAGCAGCACCCCCACCCGGTGAGCGGCAGACTGCTTCAGTAGAGCAGACTGAGCATGAGCGCAGGTTGAGCGCGCTCCGTGAGTTCTAGTGACAGAGACCGCTGAGGTTCAGTAGTGAGCCAAACCCTCTAGCAGTAGAGATTTGGCTAGAGACAGTGGTTCACCTCTTCAAACTTGTTCAGACGTCATCATATCTTACGGTGGATTTTGCAGCCAGCCTTTTCCATGGAGCAGTTGGGTGTTGGTAGAGTTTGGTGACTCAGTGTCTTGATGAGTCGTCACTTTCGTGGGGAGACTTTCAGCTGCTGTTTTGTGAGAAGTTTTACCCCTTCTTCTTATTCTCCATTCGGATCCAGGATCTTCTACAGTTTCAGCAGGGAGGGATGACAATGATTGGGTACGCGAATAGTTTCGCAGACTGTGCACGTTTTTACCCAGACTTGGTCCACGACGGAAAATTCCGAGCGCGAAAGTTCGAGCAGGGTCTCCGCAGAGAGATTTGTCTTGTCATAGAACCCTTGGGAATTCCCACTTATGCTGGGGTGCTAGAGCAGGCGCTGGTGACAGAGAGATTCTTGTTGTGTACTACAGTTGGTGGTGGCAGCAGGCTCGATAGAGCCGAGACGTCTGTCGTAGCTAGCAGGCGTCGGCTGACAGAACCTCGACGCAGGTGGCTTTCTGATAACCAGACTTAGGGGCGTGGTCGTACACCACAACGGCGCCAAAGGGAACCAGTGAAGCCCGAAGAGATTCAGTGTTATGTTTGGGATGGGTGAGGTCACCTGGAGCGAGACTGCCAAACCAGGCGTGCTGAGAATATCGGGCAGGCATCGGGTGCACCACCATGAAAGAGGTAGCGCCGTGATCGGAGTGGTATCCATAGAGGTGGTGATATCAGCGGAGCAGGAGAAACTGGAAGCGAGGGATGATATTACGAGGTCTTCCCATCACCACCAGGCGGTCCACGTCAAGCTCCGGGAGCTGACAGATGGGAATGGGGATAACCGCGAGCTTTGGATGTCTATGATCCTACAGATCATGAGGTGATAAAAGGTACCCTCTACAACTCTTCTACTTTTTTCAATTATAATTGTTAGACTCTGTGTGTGAAATGTTTTTCTCCCTGCTCCTTGCTTGAGTTGTTACTAGGGTGACACATGGCATCAATGTAACCCTGTGTTAGTGGAATAGAAGCTGTGGAACCTTTCTCTTTAGTCGATGGTGGTGAAACCTTCTCCTTTCGAGCATATAAGAGAGTCTTGGTCATGGGACATCAACTGTGAAATCTTGCATGACCAGATATCCTTGGGTGTTTCACCATATGGATATTTTGAAGGAGGGAATCACCGGGCTTTTTCCCAGGTCCAAATGGTGATTCTAGTTGCAGCGTGAAATGTAGAGGTGCGACCGGGGAGGTGAGCTACCCCCGAGGTCCTTCAGGCTGTTTGAGACCGTGCGAAGGGATGGAGAGGTTTCCTACCACCTTTCCCTAACCCCAAAGGCTGTTTTGGGTGCATAGGGTCTCCCACGTGACTTACTTGAGAGGAAGTGTGTGTGATCCTATGCACGTCACCGGTGAGGGCAGACCTCACGTGAACTGATCAAATCCTTTGGTCTATGTGCGGTGGCGCAGAACTGTGCAAGAGTTCTTCTGGGTACGGAAGAGCTAGGTGCAGGCTTAGTACCCTGAGTTGTTCCCTATTTTTTCTTTTCGGGGACGAAAATATTAAAGTATGGAATGATGTAGAACCCCATTTTTGATATAAAAGACTTTGGAATATTCTTGAGGTTGTTCTAGAGCAGTGCCTTCAGACGACATGTGATTCCAAGCCCCAGTGTAGCCGGAATTAAATTTTAAGTGTATTCACACTGGGTACGCCAAATAAATGGGATAACTCCTAAACGGTAATTTAGATCATAAATTTGAGAGTATGTATGGGTCCAAAATGAGTTTTTTACCCTATGAACGACATAAAACATGTCGACATGGGACATTGGGACCCCTCGCCCGTTAACAGAACATTAAACAGATAAATAAAATAATTAATTTGTTTATTTAATGGTTAAACTCAAGTATCTCTTAAACAGTAGCTCGGATTGGAAAACTGAGGGAACTTTTGAGTCTAGAGCGTGTCGTTTACCCTAGGAGGGGTGTAACTTTTATGGGCGTGGGCCCTCTTTGGTAAATGCCACCAGGGGCATTTTCTTAATTAATTGGTCTCGGACGTGGACTTTACAACTTTTTAACGGAAGCTCGGATTAAAATTCTGAGACCACCGTTGTGCTCAGAACGCGGATTTTAACCTAGGGGTGGCTTAATCTCGACCCTGTCAAGAGTCCGGGTACGGGCCTACTGGTGGATGTTTTAAAGATTAATTAAAAATTAATTAATATTTCTATTTATACATAACCACCTCCAAGCTTACCCTCACTTTTTATTCTCTAGCTCAATTCCTCCCAATGAAGAAGGAGGGGCTCCTCTCCTCTCCTCCACCTCTCCAAGGCGGCGCGGTGCTTCAGCGGACCGTTCGTGATGCCACGGTCTACGCCCAAAGAGGTACGTGGTTGCGTTTTAAATTTTTTATTTCCCAAATCTTCTTCAAATTAAATTTCTTGCATAAAATGCTTCCAAACTCTCTAGTGAAGGCCATATACGAATAGGTCTTGTTCTAAGCTTTCAATCGCATATTTCAGTTCGAAAATCTGAGTCCTGAGGTGACTGCAGTGATCCGACGAACTCCGGGGTGTTTTTGGTATTTTTCCGGTGGAGTTTTTGGCCTTTTTCAAGGTTTTCCGGCAGTTCCGCGGTGGTCCGGCGGAATTCCGGTGGTCTGGGATGGCGGCAGTAGGTGGAGAGGGCTCCGGGACAGTGGCAGAAGGCGGCGGCGGGGCTCTCCTTGGCAGCGGAGGTCAGAGTGGGGCGGCGCCGACATCAGCGGAGCCGGTCGGTGGCGGCTCACGGTCGAGCAGAGAAGGCGACTGCAGGCTGTCGAGGGCATCGGTCGGACGAGCAGGCTTCCCAAGGCAGAGGTGGCCAAGGTCAGATGGTGAGGTCGAGCATGGTGGTAGGGCACGAGCGGGGCGCGACAACGCGGAAGACCAGGGTCAGCGATCCCGACCGGCGGACAGCGGACCCGCTCTTTGCGGGTCCCCACGTGGAAGGAAGATCAGCCTCCAGACTGGTCTAGTTTGGTGGATCGTGGTCCACGCGGGTGAACCGCCAGCCGCGGTGGCTCAGCCGGCTGAGCCTCGGGTCGGCCGGCTTGGGCCGGTCCAGGGGGTGTGGACCGGGCGAACCGGTCCGGTCCACCGCCACTTGTGTCCGATGACATTTAAACGAGAATAACGCCTAAACCGGGTGTTTTATTTGAATACCGTTTGTGGCGATGTATTCCTTGGATCGAGAAGAACACTTTGATATGGCCTCGAAAATTTTTAATTCCTGAGACGGGGGCTCGGTGGCACGACACATTCGTTAAGTTGTTTAGCGTTTTCTTTCCGAGATTCTTCTTTCGATTGGCGTGGGCACATCCAAAGTCCGATTTGCGTGCCGTCAGCGGCGTTGGGAACCTGGCATCGAGACAGAGTCTTCCAGGGTGGTTTCATGTGTCAAAAATGAATTTGAGGCATGGGTCCTACTGCTAGTCTTTTAAGCTGTGAGCAGCGTTTTGTAACTTTTTCATTGGACGTCCGTTCGGGGTGTGCGAGCAATCGATTTTGAGTGTTTTTTCGAGGGCATTGAAATGGCGCAATCCTTCCACTTTAATTCTGCACGATTGTGCGGGCCCCATGAGAGTCATTTTGGGAGTTGGCGGTGATTTCTATCTTTATCATCGGGTGTCTGTTTCGGACAAGTGGATAGTCAATCTTGTGTACTTTTTCGAGAGGATCGCAGCGGTGTGATCCGTTTGTTGCACTTCGGGGACGAGATGTGGGTCCCATGAAGCACCGCTCGTGTGTGGTATGACGAAATGCATCCTTTTCTCTGGATATCCGTTGCACTCAAGTGTGCAGTCAATTTTAAATTTCTTTCCGAGGAGATCGCAACGATGCGATGCGCCCGACTGTTTTTGGGACCGAGGCTCGTGACCACGGGACGCTGTTCGGGCGTAAAGCAGTTTTGAACAGATTTTTCATCGGATTTCCATTTGAGGTGAGTAAAGAGACTATCTCACATGTTTTTTCATGAGGATTACAATGGTATGATCCATTTGGATGTGCAGAGACTCTTTCAAGATCTCATTTAGTGTGGAAGTATGAAAGGTGTACCAGTGGTGGTTCTTCCTGCGGTGTTTGTAGAGAACCCTTGGCATGTGATCACGTTCACTCTTGGGAGAGTGAAGTGAATGCTTAAAGAGATGTGGTTGTCTGTTCTAGGGTCATGGAGAAAGCAGGTTGGCGAAGTTATGTTTATGTATTTTTGCGTTGACATTGGGTGTCGTGTGCACGATATCCTTGGAATGAAAATGTGGCATACTCTGGGAGTATATGAGAATTCTTGGAGGTACATGTTGTAGTTTGTACCTGAGAATGTTGGTGCACTTGGTTTGGAGATGAGTTTGGGCCACACGTCATGTGGGCCCCATGTGTGTGTTGTGTTCTACTATACGTACCTTTGACATCTCGTGACGTAGAGGGTCCTTCTGTTCTCGATGGTTTGACTGGCAGAGTTGTTTAGGTTTTTCTGTTCTTTCAGCTAAGGGGGTTCTTGGTGTTGTGTTCCTTTCACCAGACTGAGACATCGTTTATGGCTATGTGCGTTCGTATAGTGTGGGTGTGCTCCCACTTTCTGGAGTGAGTTGTCTCGGTCCGCTTCAACAGTAGACTCAGTGGATTGGAGTATGTAACACCCCGAGAGGCCTGGGGATATCCTCATGTCCCTTTGTGTTCCCTGGTAGGGTTCTTTGGGTATCGGTGTGACCAACACATTACACGGTCAATTATCCTCTACCCAGGAGGTTGTTTTCAGTAGGGTAACGAGCCCCCAGTGAGCCCTAGGCATAGACTCCCTAGCTATGTATCGAGATCGTATCTTCCTTCCGAGATCTATCATGACGTGTTTCCCACTACGTGTTCCGGTTACCAGTGAGGTACCATCCAACAGGGATGTCCAGTGGTGTACCATCCACCAGGGGTGGCTAGTGCAGTACCATCCAGCAGGGATGGCCAGAGCAGATCCGGGTTTACCTCCAGCAGAGCTGGGAAGTGGTCCCTGATGAAGGTTCTGGGCCTCCCTCCAGTGGATCATCCTTTCACAGGGTTGCGCATTGGGACCCGTCAATGACTTTTTTCGGGTCTCCCTCCAGTGGATTACCCTTTTGCGGGGCTGGGCAATGGGAACCCATCGACTTTGAGAAGACCTCTCGACTGTGTGACAGTGACGAGGTGTGGCTTGAAGGTCCCCCAGAACTCTCAAGAATTAGGAGAACTTTCCCCACCGAGACACATCCTTGTGACGCGACCTAAAACTGTGTGGGCGAGTCAGTTCCGCCCAAAGAAGATAGTGTCAAGGTGCATTGATTTGAGCCCCTTGACTTGCAGTTCCGGGTAGACGTACGAATACTGGTCATCGATGGTGTTTACTTCTGGGACTGTTGGCTACTCACTTTCTTGGGCTGAGTTACGGGATGGAGATCCCCTTGCGATCTTGTTCAGGTTTCTTGATTGAGAATATAGATATGTATATACCTTGTTCCAGTACCCACTCCTTGGGTTTGGTTACTCTCCTTCCAAGAGAGGCGAAGACACATGGGGTATGCCACATTCTTTTCATGTCTAGCTTCTCTTGGTTGGATGAGTCTACTCTCCTGCTATAGGTAGCGAAGACTCGACGAGAAGTTTCATCTTCTCACTGTTTCAAGCTCCTTGTGTTTGGATGAGTCTACTTCCTTTCTCTTGTTGGGTTGAGCTGATGCTCTATTGTACTCTTTACTACACTCTCGGTTGTACTCCTTTACTTTTCCCAGTTCGATCTACTGATCACCTCTTCAGTACCTCCTTTGTTTCTCCCTCGAGCCTTCGGGGCATCCTACTGAGTATTTTTATACTCACCCCTACTTGGGCTTTTCCCACACTTGGTGTGCACTTGCAGACGACGGATAGGTTGGTCATGAATTCAGTGGAGATTAGGAGTTCAGGATCTTGGACCATGTGTGGTGGTCGTAGTCGGATTCTAGGTGTGGGACTCTCCCACCTGTTTACTTTTTTTAGCTGTTGCCGGGTTGTGGAACTTTTCTAATTGGGCACGTTTTTTCCCTTTTTATTTTCAGTTTACCTTCAACTTTTACTTTGTACTATTTAGAGGTCGATTCACTTTTTTGGTTGTTTATAGCTGTCAATAATTTACTTTTCCTTTTACTCTACACTTCTAAATTGAGTGGGTTGTGTGTGTGTGTGTACAGGTACTCAGGGAAAGGCCTCCCCAAGCTGTTTAGCTTCGGCGCTTGTCGCCAGCCCTTGTCCTATGGAGGCGTGCTTGGGGTAGTTGTGGCTCGAGACTGGGTAGGGTCAGGTCGTGAAAAAGTGGAATCAAAGGTGGTTTGTTCCTTTGTACGTTGTTCGGACGTCCCTAAAAATAAATTGGTTGGAATCTAGGGAAACAGTGTCAATGTGTCTCGAGAGGGGCTCTCAGTCCAAGGAGTCCAATGATGGTGCGGCGGCCGACGTATCAATTCACTAGGACCCTGATAACCCGCTTGTTGACTCGGCATGCTGAGACACTCGTTGTAGGGAAATTGGTTTGTGCATCACATAATATTGAGTCTTGACTATCCTTCTTGAGTCAGCTCCCCATTGTTGTTAATTTTATATACATATATGCTCATCTAACTGCGGCACTCCTTGATAACATTCAGGATGTCTCCGCGAAGACAACGAGCCAGGATACTAGCTTTGGTTCGTGACAACGACCCTGTGAGCTACGAGGCCTCAGTTTAGGACCCATCATGTAAGTCCCTTTCTTCGGGTGGCCCGGTAGCAGCACCCCCACCTGGTGAGCAGTAGACAGCTTCAGCAGAGTAGACTGAGCTTGAGCGCAGGTTGAGCGCGCTCCGTGAGTTCCAGCGATAGAGACTGCTGAGGTTCAGTGGTGAGCCAAACCCTCAGGCAGCAAAGGTTTGGCTAGAGACAGTGGTTTGGATCTTCAGTCTTGTACAGATTCCGTCAGATATTATGGTGTATTTGGTAGCCAGCCTTTTCCATGGAGCAGTTGGGTGTTGGTAGAGTCTGGTGACTCAGTTTCTTGATGAGTCGTCACTTTTGTGGGGCGACTTTCAGCTGATGTTTCGTGAGGAGTTTTACCCCTCTTTCTTATGATCCATTCAGATCTAGGAGCTCCTGTAGTTTCAGTAGGGAGGGATGATGGTGACTGGGTACGCGACTAGTTTCACAGACCATGCACATTTTTACCCAGACTTAGTCCACAACGGCAACTTCCGAGCGTGGAAGTTCGAGCAGGGTCTCCACAGAGAGATTCGTGCTGTCATAGCACCCTTGGGAATTCCCACTTATGATGGGGTGCTAGAGCAGGCACTGGTGATAGAGAGATTCCTTTTTCATTCTACAGTTAGTGGTGGCAGCAGGATCGACAGAGCCAAGACGTCTGCCGCAGCTAGCGGGCGTCGGCTGACAGAACCTCGACGCAGGTGGCTTTCCGATAACCGGACTCAAGGGAGTGGTCGTACACCACAGTGGCGCCAGAGGGCACCAGTGAAGCCCAGAGAGAGTCGGTGTTATACTTGCAATGGGCGAGGTCACCTGGCGCGAGACTACCTGACCAGCCGTGTTGAGAATATCGGGCAGGCAGTGGGTGCACCACCACAACAGAGGCAGCGCCGTGATCGGAGTCGTACCCAGAGAGGTGGTTCTAGCAGAGGATCAGGATAAACTGGAAGCGAGGGATGACATTATGAGGTCTTCCCCTCACCACCAGGCAATCCACTTCAGGCTCCTAGAGATGATAGTTGGGACCGGGGACATCTGCAAGCTTTGGATGTCTATGATCCTGCAGAGCATGAGGTTATAAGAGATACGCTCTACAGCTCTTCTACCTTTTACAAGTAGAATTGTTAGACTCTGTGTGTGAAATTCTTTTCTCCCTGCTTTTTACTTGAGTTGTTACCAGGGTGACGTAGGGTGTCAGTGTAACCCTGTTTTAGTGGAATAGAAGGAGTGGAACCTTTCTCTTTAGCCTATGGTGGCGAAACCTTCGCCTTTCGAGAGTATAATAGAGTCTTGGTCATGGGACATCGACTGTGAAATCTTGTGTGACCATATATCCTTTGGTGTTTCACCATATGGATATTCTGAAGGAAGGAATCACCGGGATTTTTCCCAGGTCCAAATGGTGATTACAGTCACAACGTGCGTCGTAGAGGTGTGACCGGGGAGTTGAGCTACCCCCGAGGTCCTTCGGGCTATTTAAGACCGTGCGAAGGGATGTCGAGGTTGTCTACTACCTTTCCCTAACCCCAAAGGCTGGTTTGGGTGCATAGAATCTCCCACGTGACTTAACTGAGAGGAAGTGTGTGTGCTCCTATGCATGTCACTGGGGATGGTAGACCTCGCGTGAACCGATCAAATCCTTTGGTCTATGTGCGGTGGCGCAGAACTGTGCAAGAGTTCTTCTGGGTGAGGAAGAGCTAGGTGCGGGCTTAGTACCCTGAGTTATTCCTTGGTTTTTCTTTTCGGGGACGAAAATATTGAAGGATGGAATGATGTAAGAACCCAGTTTTTGCTATAAAAGACTTTTGAATATTCTTGATGTTGTTCCAGAGCAGCGCCTTTAGACGGCATGCGATTCCAAGCCCCGGTGTGGACAGAATTAAATTTTAAGTGCATTTACACAGGGCACGCTAAATAAATGAGATAACACCTAAAAGGTAATTTGAATCATAAATCTGAGAGTACGGATGGGTCCGAAATGTGGTATTTACCCCAGTAATGACATAAAATATATCGGCATGGGACATTGGGACCCCTCGCCCGTTAGCGGACCATTAAACAAATAAATAAAATAATTAATTTATTCATTTAATGGTTAAACTCAAGAATCTCTTAAACAGTAGCTTGTATTGGAAAACAGAGGGCATTGTTGAGTCCGGAGCGTGTCGTTTACCCTAGGAGGGGTGTAACTTTCGCGGGCGTGGGCCCTCTGTGGAAAACGCCACCAGGGGCGTTTTCGTAATTAAGTGGTCTCAGACGTGGACTTTACAACTTTTGAACGGAGTCTCGGATTAAAATTCTGAGATCAGCGTTGCGCTTAGAATGCAAATTTTACCCTAGGGGCGGCTTAATCTCAACCCCACCGAGAGTCCGGGTACGGGCCTACTGGTGGATTTTTTGAAGATTAATTAAAAATTAAATACTTTTTCTATCTATACATAACCACCTCCAAGCTTCCCCTCCCTTGTTTTTCTCTAGAGCAAGTCCTCCCAACGAAGAAGGAGGTGCTCCTCTCCTCTCCTCCACCTCTCCAAGGTGGCGCGACACTTCAGTGGCCCATTCGTGAAGCCACGGGCTACGCCCAAAGAGGTAGGTGGTTGCGTTTTAAAATTTTATTTCCCACATCTTCTTCAAATTAAATTTCTTGCATCGAAATGTTGTAAAACTCTCGATTGAATCCCATATATGAGTAAGTATCTTTCTAAGCTTTCCAATAAATGTTTCGGTTCGAAAATCTAAGTCTTGAGGTGACCGTAGTGATCCGACGAACTCCGGGGTATTTTTTGTGTTTTTATGGAGGAGTTTCCGTCCTTTTTAAAGGTTTTCGGCAGTTCCGCGGTGGTCCGGAAGAATTATGGTGGTCTGGGATGGTGGAAGCAGGCGGCGCGGGCCTCGGGATGGTGGCAGTAGGTTGCGGCAGGGCTCTCCTCGGCAGTGGAGGTCGGAGCGGGGCGGCGCCGGCTTCAGCGGAGCCGGTCGGCGGCGGCTCACGATCGAGCGGAGCAGGCGGCGACAGGCGGTAGAGGGCATCGGTCGAGAGAGCAGTCTCCCCAGGGCAGAGGTGAACGGGGTCATACGGTGAGGCCGAGCGCAGCGGTAGGGCGCCAGCGGGGCGCGATGACGCGGAAGACCAGGGTCAGTGACCCCGGCCGGCAGACAGTGGACCCGATCTTTGCAGGTCCCCACGTGGAAGGAAGACCGACCTCCGGGCTGGTCCAGTTTGGTAGACCGCAGTCCGCAAGGGTGAACTGCGGGCCACGACGGCTCAGCCGGCTGAGACACAGGTCGGCCGGCTTTGGCCGGTCCAGGGGTGTGGACCGGCTGGACCGGTCCGGTCCACCCCCACTTGCATCCAATGACGTTTAAATGAGCGTAACGCCTAAACCGGGTGTCGTATTCACGTACCGTTTGCAGAGCCACATTCCTTGGATCAAGAAGAACGCTTTAAGATGGTCTCGGGAATTTTTAATTCCTGAGACGGGGGCTCGGTGGCGCGACACGTCTGTTAAGTGGTTTAGAGTTTTCTTTCTGAGATTCTTCTTTCGGTCAGCATGGGCACATCTGAAGTCCGATTTGGGTCCCATCAGCGGCGTTGGGACCCTGGCGTCAAGACAGAGTTTTCCAGGGTGGTTTCAGGTGTTGAAAATGGAGTTGAGGCATGGGTCCTACAACCCGTATTTTAAGCTGTGAGCAGCGTTTTGTAACTTTTTCATCGGATGTCCGTTCGGGGTGTGCGAGCAATCGATTTTGAGTGTTTTTTGAGGGCATCGCAATGGTACAATCCACCCGCTTTAATTCTGCACGATGGTGAGGGCCCCACAAGGGTCATTTTGGGATTTGGTGGTGATTTCTATCTTTATCGCCGGGTGTCCGTTTTGGACAAGTGGATAGTCAATCTTGTGTACTTTTTAGAGAGGATCGCAACGATACGATCCGTTCGTTGCACTTCGAGACTGAGATGCGAGTCCCACGAAGCACTGCTCGTGTTCGACACGACATAATGCATCTTTTTCTCTGGATATCCATTTCACTCAAGTGAGCAGTCAATTTGACGTGTCTTTCTGAGGAGATCGCAACGGTGTGATGCGCCCGACTGTTTTCGTGACCGAGGCTCAAGACCACGTGATGTCGTTCGGGTGTAAAGCGGTGTAGGGTGGATTTTCCATCGGATGTCCATTTGAGGTGAGTAAACAGTCTATCTCACGTGTTTTTTCATGAGGATTACAATGGTATGATCTATTTGGATGTGCAGAGACTCTTTAGAGATCTCATTTAGTGTGGAAGTATGAAAGGTGTACCAATGGTGGTTCTTCCTGTAGTGTTTGTAGAGAACCCTTGGTGTGTGATCGCGTTCACTCTTGGGAGAGTGAATTGAATGATTAAAGTGATGTGGTTGGCCGTGCTAGGTTAGTGGAGGAAGCAGGTTGGTGAAGTTAAGTTTATGCCTTTTTGCGTTGACATTGGGTGGCATGTGCACGATAGCCTTGGACTGGAAATGTGGCATACTCTGGGAGTATACAGGAATTCTTGGAGGTACATGTTGTAGTTTTTACCTAAGAACGTTTGTGAACTTGGTTTGGAGATGAGTTTGGGCCACACGTCATGTGGGAACCATGTGTGTGTCGTGTTCTACTCTACGTACCTTTGAACTCTCGTGACGTAGAGGGTCCTCCTGTTCTCGATGGTTTGACTGGCAGAGTTGTTTTTGTTTCCCTATTCTTTCAGCTGAGGGGGTTTTTAGTGTTGTGTTCCCTTCACCGGACTGTGACATCGTTTACGGCTACATGCATTCGTATAGTGTGGGTGTGCTCCCACTTTATGGAGTGAGTTGTCTCGGTTTTCTTCGACAGTAAACTCAGCATATTGGAGCATGTATCACCCCAAGAGGCCCGGGGATATCCTCATGTCCCTTCGTGTTCCCTGGTAGGGTTCTTTGGGTATCGGTGTGACCAAAACATTATGCGGGCACTGATCCTCTACCCAGGAGGTTGTTTCCAGTAGGGTAAGGATCCCCCAGTGAGCCCTAGGCGCAGACTCTCTAGCTGTGTATCGAGATCGTATCTTCCTTCCACGATCTATCGGGACGTGTTTCCCACTACATGTTCCGGTTACCAGTGAGGTACCATCCAACAGGGATGGACAGTGGTGTACCATCTAGCAGGGATGGCCAGTGCAGTACCATCCAGTAGGGATGACCAGTGGGGTACCATCCAGCAGGGATGGCTAGAGTAGATTCGGGTTTACCTCAAGCGGGGCTGGGAAGTGGTCCCTGATTACGGTTTTGGGCCTCCCTCTAGCCAATCACCCTTTCATAGGGCTGGGCATTGGGACCCGTAGACAACTTTTTCTGGGTCTCCCTCCAACAGATTACCCTTTCGCGGAGCTGGGTAGTGGGAACCCGTCGACTTTGAGAAGACCTCTCGACTGTGTGATAGTGACGAGGTGTGGCTTGACGCTCCCCTAGAACTCTCAATAACGAGTGGCGCTTTACTCATTGAGACGCGTCCTTGTGACGTGACCTCAAACCATTCGGGCGAGTCAGTGCCGCCCAAAGTAGATAATGTTAAGGTGTGTTGATTTGAGCCCCTTGACTTAGAGTTTGGGAAAAACGTACGAATACTGGGCATCGATGGTGTTTACTTCTGGGACTGTTGGCTACTCACTTTCTTGGGCTGATCTACGGGATGGAGATCCCCTTGCGATATTGTTTGGGTTTATTGATTGATCATATAGATATGTATATACCTTGTTCCAATACCCACTCCTTGGGTTTGGTTACTTTCCTTCCAAGAGAGGCGAAGACGCGTGGGGTATGCCACATGCTTTCCATTTCCAGCTTCTCACGGTTGGATGAGTCTACTCTCCTGCTATAGGTAGAGAAGACTCAATGAGAAGTTTCATCTTCTCACCGTTTCTAGCTCCTTGTGTTTGGACGATTTTACTTCCTTTCTCTTGTTGGGTTGAGCTGATACTCTACTGTACTCTTTACTGCACTCTCGGTTGTACTCCTTTACTTTTCCCTATTTGATCTACTGCTCACCTATTCAGTACCTCCTTTGTTTCTCCCTCTAGCCTTTGGGGCATCCTACTGAGTATTTTTATACCCACCCCTGCTTGGGATTTTCTTGCACTTGGTGTGCCCTTGTAGACAACAGACAGGTTGGTCGTGACTTCAGTGGAGATTTGGAGTTCGGGAGCTTGGACTGCGTGCAGTGGTCATTGTCCGGTTCTAGGTGTGGGACTCTCCTAGCTATTTGCTTTTGTTTACCTATTGTCGGGTTGTGGCACTTTTCTGGTTGGGCGCGTGTTTTTTCCTTTTTCTTTTCAGTTAACCTTCAGCTTTTACTTTCTACTGTTTAGAGGTCGATGGACTTTTGTGGTTGTTTATAGCAGTTAGTAATTTACTTTTCCTTTTACTCTGCACTTCTACATTGAGTGGGCTGCGTGTGTGTGTATAGGTACTCAGGAAAAGGCCTCCCTGATATATTTAGCCTTCAGCGCTTATCGCCAGCACCTGACCTATGGAGGCGGACTTGGGGTAGTTGCGGCTCGAGCCCGGGTAGGTTCAGGTCGTGACAAAAAATTCACCCTAACCTAATTTTGATGTTTATATTTAAAAAATTAATTTTATTTTGTCATATTAAAATATAAAAGTTCCATAAATTGTTTTTAAAATAGGTTCTCTATTAAAACGCGGTAAAATTACCTTTAGAAAAATATAATTTTTTATGCATAAAATCAGGTTTGTTCTTATCTTATGCCTATAAAATATATTGGATGAATGTAAAAACTATTTGATTAAATATTTTATATATTGATTAAATATCACTCACTAATTTTAATTAATTTAATTTATTATAATAAAATTCCTTTGTGAGCATAAAAACATTTCCTTTATATTCAATTGGTTTTTATATTCATTTATAATAATTTGATAACCTATTAATTCAAATTATATTTGTGTAAACCGTAAATTTTAAAAATTTAGTTAATATTATTCATAACTACTAATTTAATGTCCAGGTTATATCTTATTACATTAAATAATAATGTTTTATTATTATCTTTTTTTGGGAAAACTCGGTCTTGCATGTAATACATGTCATCGAAGAAAATTGTTGTTGCATGTAACATAAGCTAACTCAATATTTCATGCATTAAAAGATATATCATAGATATAATTTATTTCAATATTAAATAAATCATAAAGTCTCTAGATATTATAATCCCTTACATTCTTGGTGTTTCATTTCATACATGCTATTGAATAAAATGTTATTACTTTATAATTTTGGGGAATTAAAAAAAGAAACACCCCCGTTTTTTTAAAATCATTTATAGTAACCATAGTTTTAAAAGAAAACAAAAAAATACATAACACATTAAATGAAACCAATAAAAATAAAACAACAAAAAAACATAGGGAAATTATCTCAGTATATTTCACACTTAGAATAATTTGGGATAAAAGTAACTTGATATCATATAAGAACCACTAACATAAATCAAAACCAACACATAAAATCAATATAAAACATTAAAAAAGAGCATCAAAAAACCAAATACTTCCAAGATAAATGGTCTGTGTGAATAGTATATATCTTGTGCACCTGGTTGCACCCAAATTTACCCTACTGGTAAAATCGGTCGATGTAGTACTTGTAGGGGTCTAATCCACAGGGACCGAAGAAGTAACCTTGAGACGCTATGATTTGGTGGAGGATGGGATATGAAGTGGCCAACTATGGTGTTGATTGATTTGAAGAAATAATGATTTTATTTAAAGAACAAAAAAAAGACTTGAATTAAAACAATTAATTAAGATGAGTCGATCCTAGGTTGTCTCTAGGGCTTGATTGGATGTATTTGTTTTTCTTTGGATTTTCTGTTCATCAGTTCAAGAGGTATCCATTAAATGAAATAATTCCTCAATATCATTCTCAGTTTTAATCCATACACAATTTCAAGTCTAATCACCAATGCACTTAGAGGATCACTTTGATGATCACTCTATGGAATTGGATCATACTAGCACTCAAAATGTGTCTTCATTAAAGTCGGTGAAGACAAAGAAGAAGATAAATCAAAGAAAAGAACTCTTAAAATAAAGAACAAATTTAAGAATTTAAGAACATAAAATAACATTAAATACACACCATGAGAATACCTAGGATAAACCCATAAAATTTTACCCATTAATTGACGTTATTCTATTAATGTAAGTGGGAATTCGACTTAAAGAAGCGGGATTGACGAAGAAAAACATTAAGAAAAAAGTACACTCCACCGTTGTGTGAGGAATTCACAAATGTTGGTGTGAATAAATTCACACCTAGATTCAACGGTATCAATGTGTGAATAAAATAAAAAGAAATAATAAATAAGAATAACAACTTTTATTAAGATACTCAACGTGAAAGAAAAACTTACATGAGAAAAATTGACAATACGATTACAAAATGAAAGCAGAAAATTACAATAGAAAGGAAAATTTGGATTCAAAGAAAAATGTTAGATGTTAATTCCCTTCAAAACTAGCTCTATATATAGGAATATTAAGAGCCTTAGAGACACCCCACCACAATAAATTCAATCCCCATTAATTTAGAGAGTCAAAAGGAAGGTGAGAAAATTAAGGGATTTTGACGTTTCAAAGTTGACCCAGAAATTTTGTCAAGATTCGTCCACCATTTTGAAGTGTGAATTTGGAATTGAACGAGGCTGAATAATCATTAGTCATAGAAGACAAATATCTTCTTCCATGTGTCCTCTATCGTCTGTAAATATTTCAGGAAAGTTGTCTTAGCCATTTGGAAGTTATGGTCTAAATGATGGGATGACTTTATGCGCATTAATGTCAGGTCCACCATTTAAATCTCAGCTTCAGATCCCATTATCATTATGAAAACTTCAGAATTAGCTCTGGATACAGTTGAATAAAATGATCCTAATATTTTTTTTCTTTATAATGTATAAATTTGAGCTTCATTGGTCTTTGTTTGTGGGCCCCACATTTTTTGATGCGCCTTAGGCCCATTATGCTTTCTCCAGCAAATTTATGCATTCGGGTGAAATATTCTCCATCTTCCTTTGGTATTCATCCATCGTACCTAAAAGATAAAATGTTCCAAACAAAGTTATCAATAATATCTCAAAATTTCAAATTCATAAAATGAATATAATGTTGTCTACAAACAAATGAATGATTGGGCCCAAATTTTCATTTTAAACATGAATTGCATTTTAGATGAGAAATGAAGTTCTATTTATGTAATGCACTAAAAACAATGTTTATGGAATTTGGAACAATGAATATAAAGATATTAACCATTAATATTAGCCACTTTCAGTGACTAATCACACCCCCCAACTTGAGTTTTTCTAGTCCCGAGAAAAATAAATTACAAATATGAAATTCAAATCCCCTTTTCCAAAAAAAAATTAATACACATTTCTCACCCAAATGTCTAATACCAAAAAAAATTATGAAACCCATCAAAATCATTTAAAACAAGCTAGGTCCATAACCATATACCAAGCCCAAGCCCATTCCTTTGTTCAAATTCATCGCTACATTTCATCCAATTCCAATTAAGCATGATGAAGTGTTGTGTGTCATAAAAGATATGAGGCCCATTTTATTGTTCAAGGGAAAAAAATGGAAGAGCTGGGTGGGAATCACATTAAACCTTAAGATGAGTATCTATTTTTTTTCTTAATTTTTTGATTTTTTGATTTTATTTTTTTAACCACAATAGATATGAAAAGACTAACTCTGGGAAAGACAACTCTGGAGGCACGATCCCCAAGTGTCGGACGCCACACATATTGTCAATTACATGCTCTAAAATAGAGATATAAAGCCAAAATCTGGTCAAGACAACTATGGGGTCACTATCCCCAAGTGTCGGACGCCACACATCTGGACAGAACATTGCTCTATGTGGTCAAATTTTGTTTTTTTTTTGTTTTTTTTTTTTTTTTGTTTTTGTTTTTTGAATACTCAAATTAAACTAAAAGTGACCCCAAAACCCTATGCTATAATGAAAAGGACCCAAGAACTCAAATTTACACCCACAATCCAGTAGACGTGCATTGTGGAATTTTTATTAAGAGGATGAAAATGTAAACATTGAAAAATCACATCAGACAACCGCACTTTCCAAAAACTATGATCATGAACTTAAACTTGCATTAAAATCAGAATCAAGGAATACAAAATTATTTGATATCCAATTTCAGAGTTTTCAATGTGTGTTATCATGTTCAAGTTTAATGGAATTTTTCTTTTCATGCATGTTCTTATTTATAAAAAAAATCATTTTTTATTTCATCTCCCCCCAACATAGAATAACATTGTCCCCAGTGTTTAAATAAAAGAAAAGTTAGAACGGGGGTATGAGAGGATTACAAATAGTAAATTTTAAATGATAGTCATGGAATTAATTCACCTGGTGGTTGATGATGATAGTGTGTGCCACAGTCTCCCTTCACTCCTGGATTTGAGTCTTAGCGGCTTGGATAGTGGTGAATGGATTTTCCTTATGACCCACGACATGTACTTTTATTTTTTTAACCTATAAAAACATAAAAATAAAACAAAACAAAATAAATTGATAATACAATGTCTTCTTTTTAGATTTCTGGGTAAGGTATTACTCAGAGATCATGCCACGTGACACAGATGAATATGGCGCTCCCCTTTCATACCCATCCTTACTCATAAAAGAAGAACAGGTCAACAGTCTATGGTAATTTATTATATGAAAAGGAAAATGATTCAAAATGATTAGAAACATGAAAACCATGGGTTGACTCCCATGCAGCGCTTTTGTTTAACGTCATTAGCTCGACTTGAATCTCCAAAATTATCCAATTCCAACTTTCAAAATTTTTAGGACCCCATTTTTATCTACCTCAACAATATTTAGATTGATTATTTTTTTAGAATTTGTTTCATGTGAAATCCTTTGTTCTAAAATGAGTGGGAAAATCCATGTAATATCAGAAATGATTGATTCAGTTGAACTTATATTATTTCCTAAGACATCAATGACCATTCCAAAATTATTGGTTTATTTAGATTAATGAACTAAAAATCCAAGGTCTTTCTTATCACCTATGATGGGATTCTTGAGTTGGGAAGGAAGGAAAATAATTTTGAGCTCAGGTTCATTGAAATTTCTTAAATGAGATTGACAAATTAAATCAAAATCAGTTTCTTCTCTAAAAAAATTAGAAATAATTGGTTCATTTTGAAAATATGATTCATCTCGAAAATTTTCAAGTTGAATATCAAGAATGGGTATGGAATCATTGTTTTTTATCTCTCCTAATGGTTCAATTATTGGTGCTTCTAAAAATTTATCAATGGATTTATATTCAGGAAACTCCATGATGTCAAATTTTCCTCTTTTGAGTCCAAAAAATCAATTTCCTTTTGATTTAAAGACACTTCAACATTTTTTTGATCTTCTTCAGTTATCACATATCCAAAGGTTTTTTTTTTAATTCCTCAGTGGTTTTTGGGATAAACGATTCTTCTCTCAGTGATGAGGAAAGGACATCCTGAGTGGGAATGGGTTCTTCATAAGTCTCAATTCTTTGTATTTCTAATCTCAGAGATGAAACTTCTGAATTCATTTTAACCATTTTTTCACACAAATGTTTAAGAATTTTTTCAGAATTAGGATTGATAGATGTTTTGACATCATGAAATTCATTAAGTTTGATCTCTTAAATCATCCTCAAGAGGTATGAAAATTGATCCTATAAACAATCAGCATACCATTGATTGTACATCTCATCTCATGTGGTGTATTCAATTAATGTTCGGTCAATGAAATTACCTATGTGAGGTGTTTCCCAATATTGATTTTTGACTTGATTACAGAATTGGTTTATGACGGGATATTTTGGAGTATAATCCATTGGAGTTTATTGAAAATTGGTTTTGGGATTTTTTTGGACACACAGAAATAGAAAGGGGAAAAGAGAAGAGAAATTAGGGTGAGAATAGAGAATTTGGGGTGAGAAAAGAAGACGTGGGTCTAAGGTACTTACTTGGGTCCCCGACAACGAAGCCAAAATTTGGTTGCACCCAAATTTACCCTACTAGTAAAAGCGGTCGATGTAGTACTTGTAGGGGTCGAATCCATAGGGACCGAAGAAGTAACCTTGAGACGCTATGATTTGGAATAGGATGGTCTAGGAAGTGGCCAACTATGGTGTTGATTAACTTGAAGAAATAGTGATTTTATTTAAAGAACAAAACAGACAAAATTACTTGAATTAAAACAATTAATTAAGATGAGTCGATCCTAGGTTGTCTCTAGGGCTTGATTGGATGTATTTGTTTTTCTTTGGATTTTCTATTCATCAGTTCAAGAGGTATCCATTAAATGACATAATTCCTCAATATCATTCTTTATTTTAATCCATACACAATTTCAAGGATAATAACCAATGCACTTAGAGGATCGCTTTGATGATCACTCTATGGAATTGGATCGTACTAGCACTCAAAATGTGTCGTCGTTAAAGACGGTGAAGACAAATAAGAAGATAAATCAAAGAAAAGAACTCTTAAAATAAAGAACAAATTTAAGAATTTAAGAACATCAAATAACATTCAATACACCCCATGCGACTCCCTATGATCAACCCATAAAATTTTACCCCTTCATTGATGTTATTATATTAATGTAAGTGGGAAGTCGACTTAAATAAGCGGGATTGATGAAGAAAAACATTAAGAAAAAAGTACACTCCACCGTTGTGTGAGGAATTCACAAGTGTTGGTGTGAATAAATTCACACCTAGATTCAACAGTATCAACGTGTGAATAAAATAAATAGAAATAATAAATAATAATAAAAAATTTTATTCAGATACTCAACATGAAATAAAAACTTACATGGGAAAAATTGACGATACAATTACAAAATGAAAGCAGAAAATTACAATTGAAAGGAAAATTTGGATTCAAAGAAAAATGTTAGATTTTAATTCCCTTCACCACTAGAACCTTATATAGGCATATTATAAGCCTTAGAGACACCCCACCATAATAAATTCCATCCCCATTAATTTATATAGTCAAAAGGAAGGTGAAAAAATTATAGGATTTTGACGTTTCGAAGTTGACCCGAAAATTTTGTCCAGATTCGTCCACCATTTTGATGTGTGAATTTGGAATTGAAGGAGGTCGAATAATCAGCAGTATTAGAAGAAAAATATCTTCTTATATTTTTTCTATATCATCTGTAAAAATTTCAGGAAATTTGGCTCATTCGTTTGGATGTTATGGTCGAAATGGTGGGACGACTTTATGCACATTAATGTCGGGTCCACCATTTAAATATCAGCTTCAGATCCCTTTATCATCATGAAAAAATCAGAATTAGCTCCGGACATAGTTGAATAAAATGATCCTCATATTTGTATCTTTCTACTGTATAAATTTTAGCTTCATTGGGATTGGTTTGTAGGCCCCACATTTTTTGATGGGCCTTAGGCCCATTATGCGTTCTCCAGCAAATTTCTGCATTCGGGTGAAAAAGTATCCATCTTCCCTTGGGATTAATCCATCAGATCTAAAAGATAAAATGTTCCAAACAAAGTGTTCAATCATATGCCAAAATTTCAAATTCAGAAAATGAATATAATGTTGTCTACAAACAAATTAATGATTGGGCCCAAATTTGCATTTTAAACATGAATTGCATTTTAGATGAGAAATGAAGTTCTATTTATGTAATTCACTAAAAACAATGTCTATGGACTTTGTAACAATTAATATAAAGATATTAACCATTAATATTAGCCACTTTAGGTGACTAATCAACACCCTTCCCATATATCTCATTGGTTCCTATAAAAACTTCATTCAGAGCTGGAATTTTACCCATAAAGAAGGACGAATCAAACTCAAAATTAAAGTTACAATTTATATGCTTCCCCTAGAAACCCAAGATTCAGTAAAAAAGGTGGTTATCAAGTACCTAATCTTGATCTACCTACTTATTTTTGATATTACCATATTCTATTTACATTAAATTCCTAAATAACATAAATTAAAACCTAGATTTGATAATTTTATGTCAGAAACCAACCCAGGATTTTATCTATTCAGGTCCCAAAGTTAGCCCATGATATGGATTAAAGGGATTTTGTGATATGTTGGAAACTAGTGTATGGAAATTAAATTCATATAAGTGGGGATTATTTCACATATTAAAACAAGAATGATGGGAAACATCAATAAAAAAGCTTTACATGAACACTTTGTACATAAAATGATCACATATATAAAATTAAGTACTTTGAATTTTAACAAAAACACAAAAAATGCATAAACATATATAGCATAAATCATAAATCATAAACAATATCCAATGAGGAAGATTAGAAATATGAATAAATAAAAATTAAATGGCATGGTATATGTGATGAATAAAACATTGAAATAAAATAAATACCTCAAACTCCCATAACCTCATTTCAATAAAATATCCTTTTCATTGAACTTTGACCACCAAAAAACTAAAAATGAAACTAAAACCTAACCAACATATCCAAGAAACGACTCTATAAAAACCTATAATATAAATATATACATGATTAGAAATTCCTAGTAGGTGACCTCACCACACTCCATGCATAACATTTTTAAAAATAGATCCTTTTTATACAAGTTTGAAAATATAACAACAATAGTATGTTTTTATATTTTTAATAAAAAAAGTAACATGAATCCATCCCTTTAATTTATTTTATATCGATAAATAATTTTATCCTTTTTATGGAAAATAAATATTAATTTTTTTAATAAGGCATGGGCATAAAGATTGGGAAAATAGTTTTTAAACTCTTCTCTTACAGAGCCCTAATATTTTAATGTAATGGATAATATCCTACTTTTAAATACTTATTTTTTAATATCTGTAGAGAAAAACACCAGTGAGATAGATTTATGCTTTTAAAAATAAGAAAATTTCCAAATATGAGAATAGGTAACATAGTATCCATGGAATAACTACCACTAAATAAATATGAAATTAAAAATGTATTAATACACAGTGATGATAAGTAGATATAAATTGAATATACTTGGGTAAAAAAAAAGGAAAAAACTAATATAAAAAGAAGTAATATCACTCAACCCAAATAGATAAATGATTGATATCATGGGATAACCCCTTGGGAAACTCAGGTTAAGGTCACCTAGTAATATTACTTCATTATTTTGGGAAGTTCACCTAAAAAGTGGGATGAGTATTTAATTACATCATTGGATACTGGGGATAAATTTCATATTACTTCACTATTCAGGGAGACACACATAACTAGTGGTAAAAAACTTTATCTGATCTAGGTTTTCCTACCCAAACACCCAGTTTTTTCCCAAGAAGTTAGTCATAATGGGTACGGTAAAATTTATCACATAAAAAGTATATATCCATTATAATAATAACAAGGTATCTCAAATACAATCATCATCCCACCCCCCACATACCCCTTTTTAGTAAGAATCTATATTCATTATACCAGGGGTCAACTAAGCCTTTGGAAATATCTTATAGAAATAAACTATAATATAGTATCATTTATTTTATAAACCAAACTAAATAATGATACATAAATGTACTTGGGAATCATTCTAATATTTAATAAATTCTACTTGACCACATCCTAGACCAATTATCATGAAAAATTATAAAAAAATGAAAATCATAATTAAAATTTATGGAAACTAATCCTACTCTTAATTGTAATCCATTAAATCTAAACATTGATTTTATTTTCATAAAGGTCTTTAATTAATTTTTAATAAACATGTATCTTACATAGGAAAGGCTTTCAAAACTTAAGAGTTAAAACCTATTTTTATAAATCATGTGGAAACTGAAATAGAAACCACTGAATTTAAGTGAGGATAATTAATTACATATAAGATAAACCTATGGTAATTTATAGTTTTCTAAATGCACTATAAGATCTATCGAGGAAGATCATTCAATTTCCTAGCAGATCAATGGAGGATGTCAAGGCCCTTCACATAACATAGGGGGAGGGGCGACTAGATGCCCTTGATTTCCATGTTACTAAAATAAATACTCATATATATTAAAAAATTAAGGTAATTTCAGTGGTGGAACTCTCCTTATCTAAGTTTGTGGCTACTTTAGAGGGTGATTTTCCTTTATATTGGTCTCAAGTTCCAAACATCTTCCATGAGTTTCATTATTTTCTACTAAAGTGGTCATTCTATATCTCCCTAAAAATGATCTTATATATTCAGTTGTTTGGGTAAGGATCCCCAATCTACCATTTCCATTCCAAAAAACATTCAATTTTTAAGATTATTTGAAACTCACTTGGTCATTTTATTAACTCTGATCCCCATACCCGTACACTAAAATTCCCTATTGTGTCAAAAAATTTCAACAAGGTTGATATATCCATACCCCTCCCAATTTTTTCTATATTTTAATCACAAAAGAGATTCAATAAATTTTTTTATTAACCTATTATAGGTCACTATAAGTATTTTATACATCAAGGGTATGATATTAAGGATTAATATAAGAAACAAAATCCTGGTGGTCCACCAGAAGGGGCTCTAGAATATAATATCTTCAAATAAGGATTCAGTAAAATTGAGTCAAGTTCATTGGGAGGGTTAAGTGGGGCACTAATAGGTTTCCCTGTAAATGATAATATACTATGGAATGTAAGAATACACTAGGGATTTGAGGGTGATGAGGAGGTGTTTAACAGGTCAATATGGGTTGTTGGGGAAACCTCCATCCCTAGATTTCAAATGTGAGTAATTAATATAATAATAGAGGACCATGTGGTTTGTGATAAAGGTTATTGAAATGATCTGGTGTGAGAATAATGTGAGACCCTATAGATGAGTTCCATGATAAGGAAAGGCTGGTCTAATCCAATAGGAATACCAAATATTCATTTGTGAAATATTTTTTATTACTTGGGAAATAATTTTGAAAATATAAAGGAGGAAAGTGGTTTGTAAATATTAGGGTCTAAGAAAAATAAAAAATATAGTGAAATATTCAGATGTGGGAGAATAAAAAATTGCAGTAGCCTCTGTGGGTCCCCAAGTCTCTCTAGAAGTTGTTATCCTTATGGTAGAGAGAACAATGGGTTGTTATGAATATGATAAGGATAAAGAAGGGAGCCTTCCAAACTCACCTATTTATGATGAAAATGATATAATAGAAGTGTACCTCATACTGGGCTAACGTAAAGGAAATAAGGGCATGATCACCTCTAGGGATTTCTGAATGCCACCAAGGAATAATGATAAACCTTGAAAGGAATACTTGTATATTCTTAATACAATTCACACTAAATAAGTAAGGAAATTACAAGGAGTTAAGATCAGTGAATAGACTCTCAATAATAATATAAGTCTTTCTAAGAATAACAAACTATTTTTGGAAAACGTTTTCTCTAAACCAAAAGTCATTTGGGGCAATTTGGATAATCAAACAAAATTAAGAGAAGTAAGGGGAAAAGAAAATGAGAAAAAAAGTGATAGTGATCCTAAATCTATCTCAAATAATCAATAGCTGAAAAAGGAAGTTAGAATAGAGACAAATTTGAATAATAATTAAGATGTAGTTGACAATACCAATATTGATTCTAAAGCTCTCGAGTATGATAGATACAAGGATTAGTTTTACTTGATCCAGAAACTAATAGCCACGAGTGATCAAATGTAGGGTTAAAAAGATGGTGAAAGAAGAAAAAGGGAAACATGCACCTTGATTGAACCTTATAATGCACTCCAAGGAGGATAGGTTAGAAAACTATTTTGTAATCAACATCTAAAAGGAGGATATTTAAATAATATATGAATGAGAGATTCAAATCAAACTCACTGAGGAAACAAACATATTGTATTGACACTCAGGATCGTATTTTGATTCCTGGAATTAATTAAGGTAAGATAATCTTGGAAGAGTATATCAAGAATTGGTTCAATATGACCTTTTCTTTAATACCTCATTAAATATGGACCAAATAGGATCAAATTCGTTATTTATTGGAGTCTACAAAAGGTACATAGATCCAAAAACCTTAAAATTTTCTTGTAATGGTTTAGTGTTTTCTTATGTGGATTAGTTTTTATTTCTTCTTATATTTTATGGTTCCCACTCAACCTCATAAAGTGGTTTTTATTGAAATAAAAATTATATTTGGAGTATATGGAATAACCCATAATATCTCAAAATGTGATTAAAATTAGAAAATAAATTAATGTTTTATGTTTAAAAATGTATACATGGAGCTACCTACCTTAACCAATGACATGAACAATAAAAATAATTGTATAATGATCTCTCTATGGTCCTAAAACACTTAACTCAACCATAAACACCCTTAAATTAATCAACCATACATTTAAAACAAAAATGCATTAATGGAATAATAGGATCCAAACTCACTAAATGACATAATGGAATCAGAACAAGGATCCATGAGGTGTGGTCAACTCATAACACACTATCAATCCTATGACATACAAAATACCCAATTATTACTCCCAATATAATAACTAATTTCACTTGAAATAAAAAAACTAAATAAAATGTGAAGATACATACCTCAAGATAAATAGAAAACAATGACTTGAATATCCCCTTTCAGGACCTCATATATAAGCCTCTAATAAAATCTGCAAGAACGAGAATAATTCCACCATTACTAAGTGGAATCAACCACACAAAACCATTTTCAAATATCCAAAATAAAAAAAATAAACCAAGTAAAATAATAAGTTAGATGAGTGGAGAAAGTATTACCATGTATTGATGTAACAAAACCACTTTGAAAGATGTAGATGAAAGAGTGACCAAAGGTGGGGATGGGAGATCCAAAGGGGGATATCTCCCTTCCATTCAATTAAAATGGATGAGGTAGACTCAAGGGGATTACAAATAGGAAACCCCTAAAATTACCCAAAAAGAATTAAAAATTGCACAACACTTGTGCAATGATGTGGCCTCCCCCTTTACATCATGAACCAACCCCCCTATGGCCAATGTCAAACCTCAACCCAGGTAGTATTTTGAATAGTCCATAGACCATAGTCCAAGTACCTCCTAGGATGTATAGGGGTCAGTCTTTCCTTTGGGCACCCATTTGGCATGGCTCTTTTGTTGCACCGCAATGCATGCACCCTAGGGAAGCTCTACGACAAAACCACTATCACTGCGCTATGGGACTTAATATCCCAATATCACCATGGAATAGTTCGCAGTGGCCACACCATGGATCCTGGATAACAAAATTCTACAACCTCTTGTATCATGGGACTCTATCCAGGTACTCTTCCACCAGACTAACGCACCCAAAACATTTTAAAAACCATATAAAACACAATCATGGATCCCACTCCTAGACTCAAATACTAAAACTCATATTTAAAAGAAATTCATAAAATTTGAATACTTATTTCATTATAGGAAGTAAATTTAAGAGTCCATGGGATCCCAAGTGATGTTAATCATGATATATCATCTAAAAATGGATTGGAAGATGAAGCAGTAAATCCAATTTCTATAAGATATTATTTTTGATTATATCATAGATTTAAGAGGCATATGTGATACCCATTTGGAATTATTTAAGTTTTCTAATAATAATATCTATCATACTTAGGTATAGATGGGTATTTTTGAAGTCTTATATGGTCATATGTGTTTGTATCAAATCTATTGGAAGAAGGTGAGAGATACTTCTCTAGTGGAACTAGGCATCATTTAGGAGACAAAAAAATCAATTAATATGACAATAAATAGTAATGGAAAAAATCCTCAATGAACCTTATGCTAATAATCATCACTGTACTTTGGAGTTCTTATTTGGTTACTGGGTGTTCTTAAAGGTAACACCTCGATTAGGTCATCAGCGTCTCAGTAAGTAAGGGATGCTCACATTGAGGATTTTAAAACTCTTTGAGCATACTGAAAGGATTAGGAAGCTCATATAATGTTTTTATTTACCTACTTAGATGATTTCAATTAATAACATATTCTGCATATTTCATATAAATAATTATTATCTTAGTCCCTTACACATATTGTGATAGAGAGATTTGGAATTGGAGTCAGATATTTGAGTGACTGAACAATCAATTCTAATTATCAAATCACTGAGTAGAGTTCTAGTGGAAAATTTATATCATTTTTTATTATTATTATGGAATTACATGAGTGATTATAATAATACATGGGAGTGGTAATCTTTTATTATGGATTTGTGGCCTTATATTTTATTTGATCAAGCTTCAGGTTGAATTTGTAGGAGAAAAATGATATGGTGGGAAAAACTATTAAGCTAATGTTTCCATTTTCAATTAATAGATTCATTATTTATTAATTTGTATCCTTATTTCTTGATTCCAGGTTAAATTCCTTTGACATTTTTGAAAAAATGAGAGAAATGGGATCTTCAAAATTAACACATAGTAATCGCACGATTAGAAGTAACTGTGTAGCCCAATAATATATAGAGTGACCCCTTAGTAGTGTGAGTTACATGGTTAAGGAAACTACACAACTTAATAATACTTAGTTTTGTAGAAAAGATATATATTAACCTCACACGAGGTGAGATGTGCATAGTTATCACATGGTTAGAAGAAACTGTGTAGGTTAATCAAATGTGCTAAGGAAAATCATGTGATCCTGATAAATGGGCTTCAATGTTATTTTCAATGTTTTTCAAAACCATGCATCCAACCCATATATATTATCAATGAATTTAAAAATGAGAAATTATTATACATCCCTTGATTTATTTAACTCATTTTTTTCCTTTCCCTTATCCCACATTCAAACTCCCTAGACCTCTATCGTATCATCCTTTTCTCCTCCCACACTTGGTCTTTATTTCTTATGTATTTTCACCTTGATTCATTAATAAACTCAAAGTAAGTGATTCTATTATTCTCTGATTGTATCGTCTTTCCTTTACCTTTGATTTTATTCCTTTACCATGGAAAATGTGGTCTAGGATTTATGTTGGATAGATTCTATGTGAGGGGTTTTTTGTGTTTAAGGATTATAACCAAGTGGTTAAGAAACATTTTCCTCCTCTTTCGAGGATTTACACAAGCCACTAATGGATTCAATGATTTAAGGTAGGTCCTTTTTTGGGTTTCTTTATTTTGAAGAACTATAAATGCTTGAAATATTTTTAAAATGATGCTATAAATTTTTTTAACTATGACATTCCATCTTTGAGGATTAAAATATATTATATAATTATTATTTAATTTATCATCATTAATTAATTTTAATAAATAAGTACTAAAATCAACTTTCCATGAAACTGATTCTCGACAAATTTTTATTTAATGGTAAATAATAATGGAATGTAATTATTTAATAAAGGATATACTTCATTGGAACAATGTGCACATGGGTAGTGATCCTAAGAAAAGTACCTTACTAGGTGTTGGTATGTTTTAGTTAACATCACTGGCCAAGAATTCTACTATGTAAAGTGATTATTTCCATTAGTTTAAGATGAAACTATAGTTATAGTAATATACACAATTTATATACTTGAATTGGATATTTATTAGTATAAGGATGTTAGGAGACCTTGGATTTGGTTACCCATGTTGGTTTTGGTCACATCAGAAGCGTCTGATGGTGGGTGATATATTAAAATTTCTTTCAATTTTTATTTCCTGAAACCATGAGCGAGGATATTGAACGTCAAATTTATAATTAATTTATCTAATATTAAAATAGATGAATAATTGGGTTTAAGAAACTTATTTGTTGATGAATTTTGATCTTCTAAAGACCCTTTCATATATCCTTCATTACACTATGAGTATAAAATGATAGAATCCCTCTAGCGGTGTTCCACACATGCTCTTATGATATTCTAACAATGCCACTCAATCTATGGGCGTTAGTGTGGAAAATTGAATGTATTGCATTATTCATTCTTGATCACTCTCTATTCAGTATTGAAGAAATCTATCTTAGGTTTCTCATTATTGAGAGGGAGATAGAAGGAAGATTCAAGAGAGAATTCGTTGTGTGTAACACTTTTTTATTCTCAATATTGGATGAAATACACAATAGACATAACCATAAATTTATTGATAAATTATTTAGGTTAAAATAATATTTAATTTCATGTCATCAATTAAATAACATTTAAAACCATTAATAAAACTTATTCCATATTATAGAAATATTATTATTATTTTGTGGTGCTCTAACTTGCACAAATTGATAAAAAATATTTACTGACTCATAAATAATTATTTTGTCACCGAATGAAATCTTTGTCTATTCAAACTCCCCAGTATTTATTGAATACATGGATAATTATTTTATTCATAAATAAATATTTCATTCTCATACTGGTGAATAAATATTTATTAAATATTAAATAAAATAAACAAATATAATTTTATTCACATGTTTGTGAATAAATATATATTTAATTTATGTGACCAATATAACTTGAATTAAATTATTCCACAGTCTTGAGAATAATATTTATTTCATTAATTAAATTCCAATAGAATTTAATCGAGATCAATGAAAACACTTAGTTTGTGACCCTCTAAGATTCTTTCTCATTGTAATTAGGTTGGGTTACCTAAGTTCAATGATTAGATTCTAGTAATGGGTCAAAGAACCCAAGAGAAAGAACTTAATGCTGTAATGAAGACAACCACATATGAACGCTCAATGTGTAATATAATCCCTTTATCACAATATCTCATCAAGCAGGTTTTAAATTTGTGTCACTAACCTATATGCTTGATAAGTATTTCTTTTAATATCTGAAATAAATACATCATTACACCATGACCCTAGAATTTAGGGAAACAGTTATATTCCAATCAAAGGGATGAGATGCCAGCTTCCATAAATATAGAAGAGAAAAAATACTTCCTTGAATTTTCCTTTAATGACATGTCAATCATGACACACCCAATGTACCCTACTTCCCACCAATATATGGCATTATAGTTTTTATAAATAAATATAAGTGTGAGAGTCATGAAATAAATTAATGATAATATTAAAGTTTAAGTAACATTACACATGCTTGCAAATAAGAATATATTATGACACCAAAACATGAAGAATTCCTACTGGTGGGTCTATTCTCATAATCTCATGTATTGTAGATTACCAATTGTGAACTTCATGAGAAGAAGACTCATCTACTTACATGTACTCACACCTAAAGGTATATATACTATGTATCTCATCATAGCACATTATCCTACCACATAACTTTATTAAGAATATTGTCATAGCACTTCAATATTCTCATCATAACGGGGAACTACTATGACCTAATCAATGAGACAAATACTCTAGGACATTATTACATTAAATTCATGTCAAACAATGCAAAATATGTAATAATATTTTTAATTAATATTCATTACATACAATATACATGTAATCAAAGTGAAATCAGTTGGTCCTAAGACACCAACTCTAAAAAACCCCACTTAGACTAGATCCAATTGCCTATGACTTTGAGCCTACTAGAACTCACATGATAATAATGTTAATGATGAGTAATAGTTTTATTCAAGGGGTCCTTTATGTTCTCATCCTTGTAAATACTTCTCATTGTGGCCTCACCACTATGAGAAACATCCCTCAATATATGATACTTCCAAAGTATGTTCTTCATTCACTGATGTTACCTTGTCTCTTTTACGGGATCCACCGCTGCAGTATTGTCACAATAGAGTGTTATAGGATATTTAATTATAGGTAAAACTTCAAGATCTTGGATGAATTTTTGCATCCATACTACTTCTTTAGATGCCTCAGAAGCCACCACATACTCAGAATCTACTGTAGAATCTGTAACCATAGCCTGTTTTTAGCTCTTCCAACTCACAACACCTCCATTCAAAGTAAATGTGTACCTTATTTGTGACTTCATCTCATCTTGATAAATTTATAAACTAGAATATGAATATCCTATAATGAATAGTTCCTCATCTCCTCCATAAAATAGGAACATATCCTTAGTATGCCTTAAATACTTAAGGATAGTCTTGATGGCTATCCAATGGTGGTCACCTGGATCATCTTGATATCTTCCTACCATATATTTATCCTAGTATATATCATAACATGTATAACTAACCCAATCACTGATGCGTATGGAATCCTTGACATTCTATTTCTTTCCTCATGTGTCTGAGGACACCTTTTCCTAGAAAGTTGAATTCCATGTGATGCTGGAAACAATCCCTTATTGGATTGTTACATACTAAATATCCTTAATATGTTGTAAATGTATGTACTTTATCTTAGGCCAAGAAAACTCCTAAATCTATCATGATGGATATTGATCCCAAGAATATATACTGCCTCTCCCAAGTCCTTAATAGGGAAGCATTTATTCAACTATTCCTTAACAGACTGTAATTTTGGTATTTCATTTCCTATGAGTAATATGTCATCAATATATACTATTAATAAAATGATCTCACTTCCACTAAATAATTTATATACACAAGGATTACATTCTTTCTTTATGAAGCCAAATTCTGTTATGGCTTCATCAAAATGAATGTTCCATGACCTAGATACTTTCTTTAATCCATAAAAATATTTTTTCAATTTTCATATCTTATTGGCATCATTTGGAGTCAAAAAAACTTTGGGTTGTTTAATAAAAAAATATTATTGAAGGTTCCTGTTAAAGAAGGCTATTTTGATATCCATTTTCCAAATCTCATAGTCATTGTAAGAATCAATGGAGAGTAGACATCTGATGGATTTTATTATTTCAACTTGTGAAAAGGTTTCATCATAGTTAATGGCTTGAATCTATTTATACCCTTTTTCAACCATTTTTTCCTTATAGGAAGTGACTTTTCCTTCCATGACCAATTTCTTCTAGAATAACCATTTGAAAACAATGGGATTTACACATATTGGAAGGTCTACTAGAATCCAGACATGGTTTTGGTACATTTATTCCATTTCAGAATTCATGGATTCTTTCCACTTGCGAACTCTTGTTTCAGTCACTACTTCCTTATAGTTTGGAGGGTCATTATTATAAACTAATAATGAGTCACCATCCTTGGGGAAAAAACAATTACATTCCAGTTCTCTAACTTCTCTTTTACTTCTATGTTGCACTTGTGTCTCTAGAATAATTTCTTCTTCCATGGGGATTTTTGGAATCTATTCATGTACCAACTTTCATGTTCCTTAAGCCTTGACTGCATCAAATTATATCTCACTCTCACTATCACTTTTAGAGATGTGATCCCTCACAAATAATATGGCATGTATTTCCACTACAACCTTTTTTTCTAAGGAGTAGTATAGGTAATATCCCCTTTTTTCCTTAGGGTGTCCTATAAAGGTACACTTTGTGCCTCAGGGTACATGTTTGTTACCTAAAGAGGCCTTAACAAATGATTCACTTCCCCACACCTGTAAATTTCATAACATGGTTTTTCTTCCACTTAAAAATTCATAGGAAATACCATTTATCGATTTATTTGGTACTTGGTTTAGTATATGTGTTTCTTTTTGTAAATCGTGTCCCCAAAAGGATAATGGAAGACTCACATGACTCGTAATTGATCTCACCATGTCCAATGATGTGTTGTTCCTTATTTATATTACACCATTCCAATATGGTATGTAAGAAAGAGTGAGTTACGATAGGATCTCAAACTCCCACAAGTTTTAGAAAATTGGGTTTTTGGCACTGTCAAGCTTTAGAATATTCCTACGAATAAGTCCAGAGCTAGGTGCGAAGACAGCGTTCGATTCCAAGGCCCGGTGTTCCTGGAATTAATTTTATAAAAATATTAAGTATTTTTATACTATGAACATGGAGGATTTTATTTATCAAACAAATAATAGCTCAGATTAGAAATCTGAGGGCATAGTTGTGTTTAGAGCTTGTTGTTTACCCTAGGTGGGGTGTAACCTTTGCGGGTGTGGGTCTGCTGTAGAAAAATCTTATTAGTGGTGTTTTTGTAAATAAATGAAAATGTTTATTTATGTGAATCTTCTCTAATAAATCCTGAAAGGAGTCT
Source organism: Viscum album (assembly GCA_963277665.1). NCBI lineage: Eukaryota > Viridiplantae > Streptophyta > Magnoliopsida > Santalales > Viscaceae > Viscum > Viscum album. Next base: position 1,232,069,159 of record OY728140.1, on the reverse strand, counting down.
CAAATCAGAATTATGAGATCACGGTTGAGTCCAGAACGATGTGTTTACCATAGGCGCGACATAATTTTAGTCGGCGTCGGGTGCCTGGTCGAAGGCATGTTGGCAGGGAGTTAAAAAATGAAGTTTTTATTAAAAATAATGATAAAAAACAATATAATTTTCCCCCATTCCTTCCTCCTTGGATCATATGGAGAAACCACCCTCCACCCTCCTTTGACAACGAATCAAGGTGCTGCAGGCGTCCGTTTTTGGCATCGATCTCCAGCAGATCGAGCTTCAGCACATTGTGGGCATCGTTCTGCACCCCAAGCTTCAACGTTTCGCATGCAAGGTAGGAAATTTGAGTTTTAAAATACTTTATCCCATTTATTCATTTCCCCCTTCAAATCCTTATAAGGGTTGTATAGTTCGGGTCATGTGCTTTCCGAAACATGTTTCAGATCTGAATTTGGAGCACCGGGGTGCTCCCGGTGGTTCACGAAAGTTTTCCAGCAAGAAACCTGGATTCCGGCAGTAGCCATGGAGGAATCTGGTGAGGGTAGTGGTGACATGGAGGTGACGTGGTGGTTTCCAACTCTGGCATGGTGGATTCTGGCTCTGGTGCAGTGGTTTCTGGCGAGACAGGCGGTGGTCTGCCCAGAATTTTCCGGGGGTTCTTTAAACCCCCGTAACTCAAAAATCATAACTCTAATTTGAAAACCATTTGGGGAGATGCATTCCTTGCATTGAGACGAACCTTTTAAGCTTTCTTCTGAAATCTTATGAGTTGTTTTTGTGTCTCATGGCTATGAAACGTTGAAATAATAATAATATTTTATTATTAGTCAACTTCGACCTGCCGTAACTTCTGCTCGGAGCGTTCGATTGACGTGCCATCAGTGGTGTTGTGATCTTGATAGTAAAGTGGATGTTTCAAGATAGATTTAGAGTGATGGGAATAACATCTGGGTGTGGACCCCATGAGTCCAGGTTTGGTCGTTTACGAAGAAACATGACTTTTCAGTCTGGTGTCCGTTTTGGACGAACGAGTAGACGATCTCGTGTATTTTTCTGAGGGGATCACAATGGAGCAATCTGCTTGATGAGTTTCAGAATTTTGGGGTGGGAACCTCTCAGACTTGTTAGATTGAATAGTACATTTTTCAATGGTTTACCATTTTGGGTGAGTAAATATCCTATCCTGAATGTTTGTTCGCATAAAACATGATGGTAGCCTCGGTTTGGACCTCAGAGGTACACAGTGTGGTGATGTTGTGAGTCTCTTGGGTTAGCAATGTTCACACTAGTAGCGGTTGAGTGAACTCCCTTCGTTTGTTTCTATAAGGGTTCGTGTGGCGTTACAACCCCAGTACAGGTTTGTGATCCCCTTGATATGATGATTTTAGATAGAGTTTTGGTATCCCTATGGGGATTTTGGAGTAGGATCCTCTAGCTTAGATTCCCTATATCGGGTTCTTAGTATCATTGTGACCACTTATCCACAGGTGGTGATCCCCTATCTAGCAAGATAACCCCATAGGGTTTGAGGTATCATCAGTAATATAATCCCCTAGGCAGTGAGCCATATTAGTATGGTTACAGTATCATCAGGTATATGGTCCCTTATCAGTGTGTGTTTTTCTATAGGGTTGTAGTATCATCGATAATACATTCCCCTACTCAGTGCGTGGTTTTTTTAGGGTTTTTGGTATCATCGGTTCAATTCCCTACTTCGCAAGTTATACCATATGGGGTTTTTGGCATCATCATGACTGCCTTTACATGAGAAATGATCCTCTATCTGAATGATATGATCTGTGGACCATTAGATCGCGTTTTGGTATCCCCTAGTGGATCCTGGGAGTGATCCCCTATCTGTGAGATCTTAGAGTTACTGGTGTGGGTTCATGTATCCCCTAGCAGACCCTAGGTGTGATCCCCTATCTGAGGAGTTTGGTGTTTCCACTGTTTCATTTTGGTGTTCTTAGTGATGATGTCTGATGAGCATGTTCTCTCAGATGGGCCATCTAGGATGGTGGTGTGAGGCCTGATAGAGTGTATCTCCCAAATGAGTGTCATTTGGGATGACATAGCCTATGGAGTGTGTCCTCTTGGTTTGGGTATTCCTTGGAGCCTCGAGTCAAATCTATCATTGGTTTTGAGGTCAGAAACTCATGAAGCTTGGTGCCTGAGATGAGTATATCTGGATGTTCATGGTATATATATGGGAATATACCGGAGCTGATTTGAATAGTCATGATTAGCTGAGGATAATCTCAAGATGGAGTTTCTCTCTCGTTTGGGTTCCCTCTGGCTGGGATGAACTAATTATTTCCATTGATTTTATCTCTTTTATTTTAGGGTTTTTGGGATGCCTATTGAGTATTTTTATACTCACCCCTACACGGGATTTTCCCACACATGTTTTGTGTTTTGTGAAGACCACATGCCTTTCGATGGAGTCCCAGGAGGACCCAGAGCAGGTAGAGCTTAGTGAGCTTGACCGACTGGGGTGTTTACCGAAGATATGCCTAGGAACTTTTCAGTTGGTTATTTTGACATCTATCCCCTTCTTCTGAGAAGGTTATACGCTTTTGTAGTTTTATTTTGGTGGGCCATGTATTTTCCCTTTTGTACTTTTCATTGTACTCTAGTTGTGGGTTAGATGTATGCATGCATTCATTTTCTGTTTTTATATATATCTTTGCATTGTGTCTTAGAGGTTTATGTGGGTATGGGTGTACAAGTACCTTAGGATAATGCCTCCCATGTGTGAGATAGACTACTCGGCACTAGTGGACATCCCCTGGCCTATTAGAGGTGAGCTTGGGGAGTTGCGGCTCGAGCCCCATTGGGTCGAGACATGAAAGAGTGGTATTAGAGTAGGTTCTACATTTGGGATCTCTGAGCATAGGTGGTCTAGCTTTGAGCTTGGTTTGGGTTGTATAACAGCTGTGTTAGGATGGTTTGAGTTCAGCTATTAGGCCAGGGACTCTAGTGTTGGGGCGTCGGTCGACCTATCCATTCACCAGGACACTAATAACCTCCCTTTTGACTTGGTACATTAGGACACTAGTTTCAGAGGAATAACGGTACATTCATCATATAGGACTGGTTTTTGGGTTTTCCTTGTTCTTCTTGAGTCAGCTCCCTAGATATACTCTTTGATCGTGGTGTGTATTGACTGTCTTTTAGGATTCCTCCACAATGAAAGCTAGTGAGGGTTCAACAGTGGGATTTTGGTGACGATCCACCCCAAGTAGAGTCATTGGAGAAGGGTACAGGTTCTGATGTTGGACCTCCAGGTGGTCTTCCAATTGATCCACCACCTATCGAGCAACTGGTTGTGCTGGCAGTGTAGGACAAGGATTCACGTAGGCTGAGTGCATTGCATGAGTTCCAATGGTAGAGACCTCTACGGTACCATGGTAAACCATCCCCCAGGAAACTGATGACTAGCTCAAAGCAGTCGCCTGAGTTTTATTCCTAGTGAAGAAACCTCTAGATCAGATGGTGGTCCTAGTGATGAGACTTCTGCATGGTTCGGTCGGGCGATGTTAGAGTCTAGTGACATAGTACCATGACGAGAAGATGCTCATGTGGGGAGAGTTTGAGCGGATCTTTAGGGAAGAGTTATATATAGTGACCCTGAGGTTAGTGTGGATCCAGGATTTTCTACAGCTTCGAAAGGATGTCATGACTTTTTCAGAGTACTCAGTGAGGTTTATAGACCTCTCACGCTACTCCCTGGATATGGTTAGAGACCTGTTCTTTAGGGATCATAACTTCGAGCAGGGCCTATGTAGATACATCCAGGAAGATTTGGTTTCCTTGTGCCTACCCAAATATGCCGGAATGCTGGAGTGGGCCTTGGTGGTGGAGAGCTTTCTGGCTGAGCAGATTCCTCCCGTTAGTGTTGGGCACATGGGAGATGAGACCTCAGCAGCAGGTTCGGTAGTTGGTAGCCGACAGTAAGCGTAGGGGTCTGAACGTGCTTGAAAATTCAATAAGCGACCCCAGGATGGAGGATATGAGGCTCAGGGCTCTTGGGGATCTCAGATCAGTTTTGGTCAGTTGTAGGAGAGGCGGTGTTATGCTTGCAACGACCGAGGAAATCTTTCAAGAGATTGTCTGACCCGCCGTGCTGCTGAGAGGGAGTCGGTCGACAGGCCGACTTGACAGAGGCAGTGCCTTGAGTAGGGAGGTCCATAGGGAAGTATACGTGGTGATGGAGCTGGCGTAACAACTAGAGGTTGCCGACAGTATGAGTTACCACCACCACCACCCCAAAGTGGTCCACGCCAAGCTCAGGGAGCTGGAGGATGGGGGCGACGACAACTTCATTCCTTAGAGGTTGTTGACCCTGAGGTTCTGTGGATGGATAGAGGTATACTCTGTGTCCTTTCTACTTTATGCAGTAGTTATTATAGACATTATTAGGTGGTACTCTTTCCATTCCATTACTTTCTTGAGGTTTTTTTAGGGCGTTGGTCAGACCCTGTGTTGGTTTTGTTCGATGAGATTTGAATGCAAAAGGAAGAGGAATCGTTCCCCCACCGAGATGCATTTTTGTGATGAAATTAAAACCATGCGGGAGAGTTAGTGCTGACCAAAGCGTATAGTATCGAGGTGTAGAGGACGATTCCTCTAACTTATGTGTTTGGGGCAGGGTTGTGTGTTGGGGATTTTGTACGAAAGGATTTAGGTTCCCCGGAGTGTGTGCTAATGGGAAACATAGGAACCCTTGGTGGTTTTTTTATTGTGGTGTTGGATAACATGATGGTGCGGGAGACCTAGTTGAGAGTTCAATTTCTTTCCCTAATTCTTATGGATTTTTGGGGATGAAAAGTCTTAAGGTGATGAGGATGTAGAGACTTGGGTTTTTGGCCCTGTGAGGCTTTGGAATATTCCTACAAATAATTCCAGAGCTGGGCATGAAGATGAATTGCGATTCTGAGGCCCAGTGTGCCCGGAATTAATTTTAAAAAAATATTAAGAATTTTTATACTATGTACATGATAGATTTGAGTTATCTGCTAAAAGGTATCACAAATCAGAAATCTGAGGGCACATTTTCCTATGGAGCATGCCACTTACCCTAGGTGGGGTGTAACCTTTGCAGGCACATGTCTGCTGTAGAAAAATCTAATCAGTGGAGTTTTCATAAATAAATGAACAAGTTTATTTATGAGAGTCAGATTGAATAACTATTAAATGGTGTCTTGGATAAAAATTCTAAGATCACATTTGATTTCGGAATGTTGTGTTTGCCCTAGGTGCGACATAATTTTAGTTGGCGTCGTGTGCCGGGTCGGAGGTGTGTTGCCGGGGAGTTAAAAATGAAGTTTTTATTAAAAAATAAAAATAAAAATCAATCTAATTCCCACCTTCTTTCCTCATCTATGTGTATGGCGAAACCACCGTCCACCCTCCTCCTTTGACGAATCAATGTGTTTCGGGCGTCCGTTTTTTGGTGCTGATCGTCAGCAAATTGAGCTTCAGCGCATTGCGGGCGTCATTCTGCACCCGAAGCTTTGGATTTTTACCTGTGAGGTAGTCAGTTTGAGTTTTAAAATCATGGATCCCATTTATGCTTTGTTTTTATTCAAATCATTATAAGGGTTGTGTATTTCGGGTCTCGAGCTTTCCGAAACATGTTTCAGATCTAAATTTGAAGCAACGGGGTGCTCCCAGTGGTTCCTAGAAGTTTTCCAGTAAAAACCTAGATTCCAGTGGTACCCATGGAAGAATACGATGAGGGAGGCAGTGGCTCGGTGGTTTCCCACTTCGGCACAGTGGATTCTGGCTCCAACACGGTGGTTTCCAGTGAGACAGGCGACGGTCCGGCCAGAATTTTCTAGGGGTTCTTTAAACCCCCGTAACTCGAAAATCATAACTCTGATTTTCAATCCATTTGTGAAGATGTGTTCCTTGAGTCGAGAAGGACCCTTTGAGATTAATTCATAAATTTTATGAGTTGGTTTCATGGCCCGGGGTTATGAAACGTTGAAATAATAATAATATTTTATTATTATTCAACTTCGACCCACCGTAACTTCTACATTGAGCGTCTGATTGACGTGACGTCAGTAGTGTTGTGATATTGATAGTAAATAGGATGTTTCAATATATATTTAGGGTTATGGTACCAAGATTAGGGTGTGGACCCCATGAGGTCAAGTTTGGTAATTTACGGAGAAATGTAAATTTTCCGTCCGGTGTCCGTTTTGGACGAACGAGTAGACGATCTCATGTGTTTTTCTGAGGGGATTGCAATGGATTGATCCACTTGATGAGTTTCAAAATCATGGTGTGGGCCCCACACTAACTTGTTATGATGAATAATACCTTTTTCACCGGTTTACCATTCCAGGCGACTAAATAGCCTATCTTGCGTGTTTTTCTACGTAGAACGCGATGGTAGCCTCAGTTTGGACCTTAGAGGTACACAGTGTGGCGATGTTGCAGGTCTCTTGGGATAGCGATGTTTGGACCAACAGCGGTTGAGTGAACTCCCTTGGTTTGTTCTTATGAGGGTTCATGTGGCATCACAACCCCAGTACAGGTTTGTGATCCCCTTGATAGGATCATTTCAGATAGAGTTGTGGTATCCCTTCGGTGAGTCTAGAGTAGGATCCTCGAGATTTGCTTCCCTAGATCAGGTTCTTAGTATCATTGTGACCGCTTATCCACGGGAAGTGATCCCCTATCTAGCAGGAAAACCCCCTAGGTTTTGAGTTATAATCGGGAATATGATCCCCTGCACAATGGTCCATATTAGTAGGGTTGTAGTATCCTCGAGTATATGATACCCTACTTAGAGTGTGGTTTTCCATAGGGTTGCGGTATCATCAGTAATGTGATCCCCTACTAAGTGCGTGGTTTCAGTAGGGTTTGTGGTGTCTTCGGTTTGATACCCTACTTTTCAAGTTATACCATATGGGGTTTCTGGCATCGTCATGACCACCTTTACATGGGCGACGATTCTCTATTTGAGTGATGTGTTCTGTGGATCGTCAGATTGGGTTGTGGTATCCCCCAGCGGATCCAGTGAGTGATCCCCTATATATGAGATCTTGGAGTTACTGGAGTAGGTTCATGTCTCCCCTAACAGACCCTAGGTGTGATCCCCTATCTGAGGAGTTTGGCGTTTTCACTATTTTTGTGTGGTGTTCTTAGTGATGATGTCCGAGGAATGTGTTCTCTTGGATGGACCATCTAGGATGATGGTGTGAGGCCCAATGGAGTGTATCTCTTAGATGAGTGTCATCTGGGATTACAGAGCTCATGGAGTGTGTTCTCCTAGTTTGGGTATACCTTAGAGCCTCAAGTCAAATCTATCACTATTTATGAGGTTGAAACCTCATGAGGCTTGGTGCCTGAGACGATTATATCTATATGTTCATGGTATATGTTTGGGAATATACCTGAGCTAAGGTGAATAGTCATGATTAGTTGAGGACAGTCTTGAGGTGGAGTTTCTCTCTCATTTGGGTTCCCTCTGGCTGGGATGGGATGACTATTTCCTTTTAGTTTCTCTATTTTATTTTGGGGTTTTTGGGGTTCCTACTATGTAATTTTATACTCACCCATGCATGGACTTTTCCTGCACATGTTTTTTGTCTTGTGTAGACTAAAGACCTTTCGATGGAGTCCCAGGAGGATCCGAAGCAGGCGGAGCTTAGTGAGCTTGAGCGAAAGGGGTGTTTACCAAAGATGTGTCGAGGATCTTTCTAGCGGGTGCTTATGACAACGATCCCCTCCTTCTGACCAGGTTGGACACTTTTTCATTTTTATTTTTTTGGGCCATGTATTTTCCCTTTTTTACTTTTCGTTGTACTCTGATTGTGGTTTAGATGCATGCATTCATTTATTTTCAGTTTTTATATATATCACTGCACTGTGGCTTAGAGGTGTATGTGGGTGCGTTTGTACTGGTACCTTATGATAATGCCTCTCATGTTTGAGATAGACTACTCGGCGCTAGTCTCCAGCCCCTGGCCTATCATAGGTGGTCTTGGAGAGTCACGAATCTAGCCCCATTAGGTCGGTACGTGACATAAGCAATCAAGGAAATCTTGATTAATATATTCTCCACCATGTATAAGTGGGGTTTCTTAATCTTCCTACAAATATGGTTCTAAAATTAATTCTTGTATTCCTTGAATTTATCAAAATAATTTTACTTATACCTACTTAAGTATACATATCCAAATCTACTAAAATCATCAGTAAAAGTTATAAAGTATTCATACTGTAACGACCCAAACTTTTATCAGTGGAATTTATCCCTTCTTATAGTAATTTCATATAGTATAAATCACTCAAAATCACTTATAGACCATAATAAATACTTTATAAATGAATAATTAATAAAATAAGAAGTATTTCTATAACTTAAGGATCCAATACTAATGAAGTGGTAACTTGACCTTAGGAATAGTAATATAAACCTTATGAATATTAAATTGACCAAATGAATAGTATCCTCACCCATGAAAGTATAAATAAAATTTAGGCATCTTATAAATTAAATAATGGTATAATTATATCATAGTCAAAGTAAATAAATGTTTTAAAAATTATTAATCATGTTTCGGAATTTTTGTAAGTCATAAATATTTAACTAAAATTTTATGATTAATTTAATCATTTAGAAGAAAATTTATTTTCATAAAGTGTATTCATAAATTAATATTTTTATGTCTTATGATTTTAAGGTAATTTTCTGAGACCTTAGTTAATTGTTCAAAGTGCTATAAAATTAGTTATAATTTTTAAATATGTATTTTTTTAGAAAATTATGATGTTAATTAAAAATTAAATTTATCATATTTATAAAATTACTTTCATAAAATGGATTTCATTTTTAAATTTTACGCATCAAAAAATAGTTAAGGTTAATTTTTGGGATTTTTCTGAAATACTTGAATTTTTGGTGAATAGTAAAATATGGTAATTTACGGTATATATACATTATAAGTTAAATACACTATTCTTTGAGTCATGGATAATATAAGCATAATTTTTTTGAACTCTCATGAACTAATTATTTTATTTAGTCTCAAGAATCAACACTATTTCTTGTATTGAGAAAAATAATAAACTAATGAATTAAATAATGAGAAAACACCCCTCTCCTCCACTATAAATACCGCCCCTCACCCCCTATTCTCCTCACAACTCTCAAGATTTGATAATTGTCCAAATTCTGACCAAACCTCTCCCAAATACCCTCTCCCACATCTATGATCTATTGGTCTCATCATAAAACCAAAACATTTTCCCTAAGGATGATCTCAAGGAGGAGATATTTAAGAGGATATTAAAGTGAAGAAAGCATTAATACATAAGATAAGGGGATTATCTAACCCAAATATCTTTATTTGGGTTTTCCCTCTTTCATCACATTTCCAATATGGATATTCCTTATATATCATTTCTTCATCATTATCTTACATTATCTGGGGTATACATGTTTTCTACTTAAGTTTATGACAAACATAATGTTTTCCAAAAGAACTCTTCTTTCATAAAAACACACCTTTTACTTCTCAAGATTGTTTCTTCTTCACTCAAGGTTTATAATTCTTATATCAAGTATGTTACTACCTATTTCATTTGGGAACCCAAAGTTTATGAATGTATGATTATGAAATGAAACACATTCTTTTTGTGGGTTATTTTATGTTCAATATTGATATATGTTCTATGCGGAATGCATGATAATGTAAACATCATGATGTGAAGGGTGTGCCCAGAATTATATAGCGCAATGTAAATTTTATGATATGAAAAGTGTGCCCGTAATTATATAACACTCTAATTCATTTGGTAATGTGATGTATCTCATGACAAAAGTGAAATATGTGTGAACAAGATGTTATCTTTGTTCATAACTATTTACGACAGTTGAACACTAAGACATGATGTTTCATTTTTATGTATTTCCACATTCCAAGCCTTTTCTTAATGCTTCCTATGATTATTATGATCCTATGCCTATGTTATAATGATAAAGATTATGCTCACCAAATTTTATATTGTTTCATGATCTTATCTATATTCTTACTAGGCTTTTAGATCACCCCTTTTTGATGTTTACCCTCAGGAGATTACTTATACTAAAGAGAATCTAATGACCTCTAAGAAGCTATAAAAGAATAAATTAAATAATTGTTTATGTTTTATTTTTAAAAAAAATTTTATGGTACAAATTTTTCCAAGACACTAAACCTTACAATCCTGGTGGTGTAACTCTTTTTTTTTTTGTTCATCTTTAAAATAATGTAATAATAATGTAATAAGGGAAGGGTTTCTATAGTTGGTATCAGAGCATGGTTTAGTTAATTTGGGTATTAGGATTATAGAACCTTACTTAAAACCCATAGTATGAGACTGAGTATAAGTAAGCACCCAATACGAATTGGTTTTTAGAATTTTAAACATAAGTATCCCATAAGATATGACTTTAGATATAATTTTACAATGGGATAAATTATTGATGACTTTTTTACTTATGTTTTGTTCTAACCTTTTCTATTTTAGAAAATGGTGGGAACTAGGAGAAACCAGGATAACAACCCAAGCAAGGGATAATGCAGCGATTTCCAGAATGAAATCCCTAATGCTTTGGGAGGTGGAGTTAAAAATATCATAGTGATGCTTACCCAGCTGTCTTAGGTTATAAAAAATAACCAAAATAATGTGGAACATCCACCTTCATCTACGAGGGAGAAATTTTTTATCAAGTGTTTTATGTGACAAAAAACACCGACGTTTAGTGTTTATTCTGATCCACTAGTTACAGAATAGTGGTTCAACTCGATGGAGAAGATCTTTTATATTATTCAATGTTATAAGATGGAGAAGGTGAATTTTTTTGTTTATCATCTAGATGGAGAGGCTGATCAATGGTGGACTTTGAATAAGAACACCAAGATGAAGAATGAAATTGAAGAGGTGGAGTGGGAAGAATTTATGATAATGTTTTTTAATAAGTATTTCCCTCTAACTCTTCATATAAATATGGAGAGATAATTTATAGAGTTGAAGAAAATGTAAGGATAATCTGTCATGACCTAAGAAAAAAAGTTCACAAGGCTTGAAGATATTATTTGGGTTTTGTTATCAACAATGATAGAAAAATTGATATATTATTTAGTTGTTTAAAACTACATCTTCAAAAGCCTCTTGTAGTTCGAGACATTGGGAGTTATGAAGAAGTTTTTTGATATGATCTCAAAGTGGAGATAATTTTTGGAGAATGGTCCCATGGCTATGGTGATAAGAAATGAAAGATGGAGTTTCAAGATGGAGTATCTCATGAGAAATGTGGAAGGAAAACTCAAACAACCACATTTCAAAGATGTGGGAAGAATCATAATGGAAACTACCTCAAATGGATGGGGAAATTCTTAAACCATGGGAGAGAAGGACACCAAGTTCATGAATATTAAAAAGAAATGAGGAAGTAGGACAATGTGGTGGAGGAAAAGAACTCACCACCCATGGTCTAATGCTACAATTGTAGGGAGAAAGGGAACTATACAAGAGAGTGCACTAAACCTCAAGTCCTCAAGGTTAATCAACATTAGCATCCACCAAATTCAAAAGATAAAGGCAATGCTTATTCCATTACTACTACTGAAGTGGAGTAAGAAAATTAAATCATATAAGGTACACTTACTATTCACTCAATAATGGAAAAAAGTCTTATTCGATTATGGTTCTACGTATTCCTTTATATATTTCAAGTTTCTGAGAACTATTGAATCGAAGCCCTGAAATCATGAAGTAGAGATATCCATAAAAAAAACTTAGTGGTTAAATCATTGAAACCTTAAGTTTTGTACTCTTCTCTTATTGTCTTATGTGAGAATATTCTTCCAACAAATATTTTAATAATTCACTTCATGGGATTCAATGATATACTGGGGATGGATTAGATCTCATTATATATAGCACATATCAACTATCCGGAAAAGGAAATATATTTTTATATTCTAAACCATCCCATGCTCCTCTACAAATGAAAGGAAGATCATGAATCTCCATTTATAAATCCTTCAAAGGTGTGGGTGTTGATTCCCTGTGAATAATCATACCTTACTCAAATGGTTGAGTCAAATGAAGTTATCAACCACGGGGAAATTCCCATCATGAGGGAATATAGTGATGTATTTCCTTAAGAGTTACCTGGACTCCCCCTGGATTTTGAGGTAGATTTCTCAATAGAATTCATAACCATATCTACTCTTATCTCAAAGTGTACCTACAGGATAGATCCCATTGAACTAGAGGAGTTAAAGAAGCATCTGAAATAGAATTTGGACAAAGGTTTTATACACCCTAGTGCATATCCTTGGGGTGAACCGGTGCTATTTTTCAAGAAGAAGGATGGATCAATGTGTATGTGTATTGATTATCAGGAACTCAATAAGATCACCATAAATAACAAGTATCCTATTACAAGGATTGATGAATTGTTCAATTAGTTGCGAGGAGGTTAATACTTCTAAAAGGTGGATCTTTATTCTCTATATCATCAGCTAAAGGTGAAGAAAGAATATATTAAGAATACTTCCTTTCATACAAGGTATATGAACTATGAGTTTCTGGTGATTCCCTTTCAGACTTACCAATGCCCCTACAATATTAAAGGATTTGATGAATATATTCTTTAAACCTTACATTGAAAAATTTGTGGTCTTGTTTATCGATGATATTCTAATCTACTTCAAGATTAAGGAGGAACATGAAGAACATATAAGGATTGTGTTGGAGACATTAAGTGATGAGAAGTTATACATCAAGTTCAGAAAGTGTGACTTTAGGATACAACAAGTCACATTCTTGGGACATGTGATCACAAGTGAGGGAATTTATGTTGACCCTTCAAAAACAAAGGTGATTAAGGAATGGCCCAGACCCTCTAGTGTCATGGAAATCCATAGTTTTATTGTCTTAGTAGGGTACTATCGACGTTTTGTGAGAAATTTCTCTTGATTTCCAAGGCCACTAACTAAGTTGACAAGGAAAGGGGTAAAGTATGTCTGGATGGAAGAATGTGAGGAAGGATTCAATGATCTAAATAGAAGTATGATCACTACATCTCTACTCACATTACTACGAAGTGGATAAAGTTTTGTGATATATAGGGATGCTTCAAATAATGGCTTTGGTTGTGTACACATGAAAAATGATAATACGATAGCCTATGTGTCACGACAGTTGAAGATCCATGAACTGAACTACCTGATGCATGATCAAGAGATAGAAACTATGTTTTTTTCCTTGAAAATCTATAGGAACTACCTCTATGGTGAGAAGTGTGACATATATACTGATCACAAGATCATAGCGTATATATTCACACAAAAGGACCTCAACATGAGTCAAAGGAGATGGTTAGATCTAATTAAAGACTATAGTTTGTCTATTCAATATCATCTTATCAAGGTGAACAAGGTAGATGATGCTCTTAGTAGAAAAGAACATGATACTATATCTATGTTGTGTATTGAGAAAGAAACTAGATTTAAGGATATATATAGGATGGATTTGGTAATCATAACGGTGGGGAATAAATCATAACTTTCCCAAATTAGTTCTCAACCATCTATAAAAGAGAATATTAAGGAGGTAGAAAGGGATGATCTAAAGTTACAAAAGAAAGCGAATCCAGCAAAGGAAGAGAAGGTGTAAGAGTTCCATATCGATGATAATGGTGTGATTCTATTTGGAACAAGGCTTTTTGTGCCTTCATCTCTGGGGATAAAGAAGGATCTATTGGATAATAAACATAGCTCAAATTTATTTATCCATATCAGGAGTACCAAGATATATCGTGATATCTGAGAACACTTATTGTGGGACAACATGAAGAAGGATATTGTGGAGTATATCTCAAGGTGCTTGATATTTTAGCAAGTTAAATTTGAGTGACATAAGTCCAAAGGGATGATGCAACCATTGCCTATACCCATGTAGAAATGGGAGAATGTCACTATGGACTTTATCATGGGTCTCTCAAAGACATCCAAAAGAAATAATGCGATATGGGTTATAGTGGACCAACTCACCATGTCTTCTCACTTTATCACTATTCAGGAAGATCTCTCACTTGATCAACTTTCTAAGATATATGTGAAGTAAGTGGTTAGACTACATGGAGTTCCACTCTCAATTTTATATGATCAAGATATCAGTTTCACGTATAAGTTTTGGAGGAGTCTTCAACATGATTTGAGTATTGAATTAAATTTCAGCACGACCTATCACCCCCAAACTGATGTCCAATCTGAAATAAATATTCATATGCTTTAAGATATGCTAAGAGTCTAATCATCAAAATTAAAAGGAGTATGGGATCAACATCTATCTTTGGTTGAGTTCTCATACAACAATATCTTCTACTTGAGTATTTAGATGGATTCATATGAAGCTCTATATGGAAAGCAATATAGAACTCCAACCTGTTGGTATAAAGTTGGAAAATGAATGCTATTGGGATATGATCTTGTGAATAAGATGACATAGAAGGTTCAATACATCCAGAAACATATCATTGATTCTCAAATTTGGAAAAAGAGCTATGTGGACAACCATCAAAGGGGCTTGGAGTTCAACATTAGAGATAAATTCTTCTTTCGAATATCACCATGGAAGAGAGTCATGAAGTTTCGAAAGAAAGGGAAGATAAGGACAAGTTATATGTGCTCCTTTGAGATCCTTGATCACATTGTATTTGTGTCCCATATACATTAACTTCCACCGAATATGGATCAAGTTCATGATATGTTTCACATATCACTCCTGAGGTTGTACATACCTGATCCCTCACACGTACTGAACTCAGACGTGGTACAGTTGGAAGATGATCTATCTTATGAGGAGAATCTAGTAAATATTTTAGACCAGATAGATAAGGTTCTAGGAAACAAGACAACCCAACTTGTTAAAGTGTTTTAGAGGAACCATAAGTATGAAGAAGAAACTTGGTAACCTGAGGAGGTGATGGATGAGTGGTTCCCTCACCTGTTTATGAAAAAAAATCACATGCCAATGATTAAATATTTATTTAATTTATGTGATCAATATAACATGAATAAAATCTTTTGTTAGTCTTGATAATAATATTTATTAAATTAATTTAATTCAAATAAAATTTAATCGAGATCAACAAAATACTTACTGTGTGGACCTCTTGAATTCTTTCTCATTGGCATTAGGTGAGCTTGCCTAAAGTCAAAGATGATTTTCTAGGAACGGGTCAAGGCACCCAAGAGAAATAAATTAATTTAACAATGGTGAAAACCATATATGAATGCCCATTATGTAATATAATACCTATATCAAAATATCTCATTAAGCAGGTTGCACATCCATGTCACCAAATTATATACTTGATACGTCTTTCTTTGATTATCTATAACAAACATATCATTACACCATAGTCATGGAATTTATAGAGAAATTTATATTCTAATTAGAGGTATGAGATATATTCTTCCATAAAAATGGAAGGGATAAATCCTTCATCAACATATTCATTAATGACATATTAATCACAACACACCCAACATACCCTACTTCCTGTCAACATATGAAAGATGGTTTTTATTTGTAAATCTAATTATGTGAGTCATGACATGAAGTAATGATAATATTAAATTATAAGGAAAATTAAACACACTTGTTGATATAAATATCCAATGACACCAAAACATGTGGAATTCCTACTGGCGGTTCTGTTATCATAATCTCCCATATTGGAGATTAACAAGTGCGAACTTTATAAGAATAAGCCTCATCTTTTTACAAGTAATCACACCTAACAGACTATATATTATGAGTCCCATCATAGTATATTATCTAAACACATAACTATATTAATAATATTTTTATATCACTTCAATGTTATGATCATAGCGGGGAACTGTTATGACCTTATCAATGAGACAAATACTCTATGAAATTATTACATTAAAGTCATATAGAACAATGTACAATATGTAATAAGATGTTTAATTAATATTTATTACATTTAATATACATGTAATATATGTAAAATCTGTTGGTAATAGGACACCAACTCCAACAACCCAAGGTTATGCCCCATGATGTTTGGTTTAAATAATTTTTTATCTGGATTTTACTTTAATGCTTAACTGTATTAAATATTGCTAGTTGAACTTCAAAATTAAAAGTATATTTTCATATTGATATTTTAAAACTATAATTCTTAGAATATCTAGAAAAGGATTTCAATATAAAACATGGTAGGATTCTATAGGTATAGTTGTGATCACACTATTCATACACCCTTAGAGGGTATATAAACCTTATCTTAAGAGATTTAGGATAAGTAAAAGAACCTCTTAAAGGTAGTGGATGTACATGGTAGCTAAACATGGGTTAGAGGAGTTTAAATAGTGGAAAATAATCCTCATGTAACATAGAAGTAGGTATTAGTTATTCTATTTTTCCTTAGTTTTGTAGAAGATTTAACCTTTTGAATCTATTTATCATATTACCATGTAATTTCCCCTTTTTCATTAATTTTTGATCTCATTTATATATATGTATGTATATATGACCTTATGATTATGTTTTGATGTTATGGATGGTTATATTGTAATATCCTTTTCCATTATTTATTATGAGATATCTTATTAATTATTCTATGTAGATGTTATTTTTATGATGATATTGTTTATTTCGGTTCATGAATCTCTATCATATAGTCTTGTCATGTCAGGTTCTCAATATAACTCTCTTCAGGGTAGATTGATTAGTTAGGAAAAAACTATTCCCAAAGGTGTGTCCTTAATACCTAGGCCCTAGATTCTAACCCATCATAAATGGGAACTCCCTTCAATCCATATAATTTGATGGCTTGAGTATTAAGTCAAGGGTATCCTGGGTTGTTTCATGAAAATATTGAATACTCGAAAGTGTTACTCACTAAAAACAAGTAGCTAAAGTATGATATAGAAGATAATTTTAAATAAATATTAAATTAATTTTAAATTCTTCATTAAGGTGTAACACCATCAAATTTTAGTATTAATTTCCTTTTAAATAAACACTATTTTGAATATATTTTTTCATGCACAACACTAAAATACAAATAAAAACCACAATACATTATTCTGAGATAAAATATTACAATTCAAGTTAAACATTAATACATTATGTGTAGGAAATGTGAAACATCATTAATATAATTACAAGATAAATAGATACACAAGTAAATAAAAATACCAATTATATAAAATATTTATACTCATGGTTTTCCATGGAGTTTATCACCCTTGTCCAAACTATATAAGCAAGGTAAATAATTAAAAATATAATAGACATTTTTATAAATAATTAAATTAATTGGTAGAATGGTTTTGGTAATGAATGTGTGGTTATTTATAGAAATGAAATCTATCTTTTATTTATATGGTCATTGGAAATATGGTCATTGGATATATGGTCATTGAATATATGGTCATTGGTTATATTGAAATTTTTAGTAACATAATAATAATAATAATAATAATCTAGAATTAAAAAAATATAATATTAAATTTAAAATTTTATTTTATATATATATATGAATTACAAATTATAATTATCATAGTTATTTTTAAAAATTATTTAATGTGTTTATAAAATTCAATGAATTATTTTAATAACAATTTATTGATAAAATTTAATTATTTCTTAAGTAATCAATATTAAATAAATATAAATAAAATCATTTATTGATAAAAATAATTTTTATTAAATAATTATACATTTCCAATATATAGTATATTTTTAAAACAATTGATCACTTTGAATAATGTGGAATATATTAAAAATATATATAAAAAACAAATTAATTTCCATCTAAATATTTTCACTTGGAAAGAAATATGAATAAAAAAATAATGTTAAAATTATATATATTTTTATAAATATTTATTTTATGTGTTATGAACACTTATATTAAATATCAATTTTTTTTAACTCTAGAAATCGAGTCTAAAAAATTATTTTCATATTATTCAAATTTTATAACAAGATAATTGTTTTCGCATAGAAATTTGTTACCATAGTAAATATGTTTTACAACAATAAAATAATTATTTCTCAAGGATTTTTTTATAAATGTTGTGTAATTTTTATCAAAATTGATTAAATTAATCTATATTAAATTATTTTTAAACATATAAATAAATATATTAACACTTGTTTAGTTATTAATTGACAAGAAGTAATAATAAAATCTATTAATGTATAAGAAGAAGTTTTTCTTCTAAATTTTTTTCCTTATATCTTATGTTTTAATTTAAAATTTAATTTTATCATATTTTGAAATTGAATTGGATTAAATTGAGTTCAAATTTGGAATCATAACATCCAAATTTGGTAATAATAGTCATATTTTATTTCTAGTGAAAGAATAATTACCATGGTAAATATTTAATAAAGGTTAATAAGGGTAAAAAGAGGTAACTTAATGGGTTTAAAATTTTACTAAATCAGCTTGAAATTTAGAAATTACTTAATAACTTTGTTTGTTTATAAATCCATACCAATATTTTTCACCAAAATTTTCTCTCCTTACTCCCATGTGATTCCATATTTACCCCACACATAACTACCAATTTGAAGGAAAAGTCATACTTTTTCAAATATAAAATAAGATCACTTTCATACACATCAAGCCACAAGTATCCTTATAAATCATCTTAAAACCCTTCCCATTTGACATATCCTAGAATAATTTTCCATTTTTGGAACCCATGGGTAATAATAAAGTCTCTCAATTCCTCAATTTCCAAGAATTTTTTTAATGGAAGAATCAAGTCCTCAATGTGAGTATTATCCACTACCTAACCCTTTTCCCTATATTAATCATCCAAACATATTCTAAAAATAATAATATATTGAAATTCATTTAATTATTATACTTAATTGTTATTATATTTATGGGACAACCATTTCCTATCTTCCTCCCATCCAATGGGAAATGAAAATGCCACTCATGCTATGTGTGGACTACTTCCTCCATAAATGATATATTTCAATTTTTATCACCACCATAAATGACTATTTTAAAAAATTAATTTAATGAATAAAATTTATTTTTATTAAAATATTAATATTATGTAGGGTTAAATTAATATTTAAACTCATTATTAATAAATAGCCTTTTGTTAGTTAAAAAATTACCGAAATAATATCATTGTTGATTTTATCTTCATGGATCATAACTAAAAATTTCATGTAATAGAATTATAAATATATTTGTCATTATGGATAATATATTATATTTCCATAAATAATATTGAAATTATGAACTTGGTATCAAACCATAGGGATCAATATCGACATTACAAGGTGTGTGGAAAACAATGAAAGTAACTAACATCCAATGATGAAAATAAACAATAACCAACTAATAAATGTATAATGAATGATTATAATTAAAGAGAAGAAAATGTTATAGATATAGAGAATATTATGAAATAATTTATTAAATATTTTTTTTTATAACACTAATGGTTAGTAATCTTCCATATAAGTCAACAATAAAGGTAAGTCATTTTCATGACTCATATTTCCTTTCTTTGAGTTATATTGTTTATTCTTAAGATTCATCCTTATAAGTTTGGTTCCTTTAACCATATGATTATTTTTTATTTTGATTACAATTTATTTTCTTTGGATTAAAATTATTTATCATAAAATCCATTCTTAATGATCATTACATCAATGATTGTGACATTCATGGGAGATTTTATGGACTCAACACTTTTCCTTCAGTCCAAATCATACCTTTTTTACTATGATATTAAAATATTATATTATTTTATCTAATGATGATATTATAATTTATTTACTCTTTCTTTTCTAGTGAATTTATATATTATATTCAAAGTCTCCTTCTTGATGGAATTATTTATTCATAAAAATATAATGTTAGGAATAGTTATAATTCTTTATAACGAATATTTATCTTACATGTCCATGTTATTTGTTTCCATAAATGTTTTCCTTCATTATTTTGAAATAAAAATATGTAATATATCTTTTAATATTCATAATTCTATTTTTATATTTTAAAAATAATTTGTTTCTATCCTTTTAACAATGTGGGTTTCATTAAATATATTTTTAAATATAAAAAAGGTTTCCATTTCATGAATATATATTTTATATTCAACTCCAAATTTGTTGGATTAAACATTATTTACTTTAAATTATATATATTTTGGATTTATTTTAATGTTTTTCTTTAAAAAAATTCATGTTACCTTCTTGAAAGTTACTTTTTAAAGGGACATGTAACTTCACCATTTTACAAAAAGTTCGAACATATTTTATGAATTCTCTTTTTATGATTATGTTTTGATTTTCCTCTCTATATATAAAGAATTTATCCCTAATGGAGTTATGTTTCATAGATATCCCTCAAAAGTTTCTTATGAAATAATCCTTTTCAATTGATATCTTATCTATAGCAATTGATCTAATTCTTAAATTCAGTTTTTGTGATACCATTTCAAAATCATATAAAACTAATTTTATTTCCATTTTTTTACATGATAAAATATATGATTGATTTAATATGGAAGACATATATATGGATGTTGATATGTAGGGTCCAATATCACCCTAAAATTCATTGGCTAAATGTTTATATCTCATGATATAATACATGAATGTGATTGTGTTTAGTTATATTCACAAGATAATGTGTGGTCATGATTATGTTTATCTATGTTAACAAGATAATGCATGGACATGATTTTTTTTATCAATTTTCATAATATAATTCATTAATATGATTGATTTTATCTATTTTCACTAGATAATTCTTGAACATGAGTGTTTTTCTTTATAGTCACAAGATAATTCATGATCATGATTATATTTAGTTTTTTTCACAAGATAATGCATGAACATGATTTTTTTAGATATGTTAACATGATAATACATAAATTTGATTATGTTTATCTATGTTCAAAAGATGATTTTTGGACATTATTGTGATTATTTTTTTCATAAGATGATGTATTGGCATGATTTAATTTATCTATGTACACAAGGTGATGAGGGGACATAATTTCATTTAGCTATGTTCTCTATGTTATTGATTTCCAATTCTTAAGTTCCCAACACATTTCTATGTTCAACCTCATCCCTAAGTTATGTTCCATGCATCATGATTATTATATTTTGTCTCTATTTTATTACACCATGGTCTATGTTTCATCATTTGGGGTTATATGTACATCCATCATGCTCATGGACATATCTTATTTCTCTATGTTCTTTTTGATATGATATTTCTCCCATTATCAAGTTTAAGATCTAAATACTTTATGAATCATTGATAAGTTTTACCTTAATGGTTTTTTGATATCATCCTTTTTGTTTTCCACTTCACCAAGAAAGAATATACATGATTATGTTCATAAAGATTTCACGTGTAGAGAATTTTGTGGGTAATGTTGAATAAGAAATGTGTAATAATATTTTTAAGAAGATGATCTCCAAAGGAACCATACCTTTAGGTTATGGGATCATGGTATTATTGTGATATATAATTTTTTAAATTATGGAAATACATGTAAGTTTATATTGGGTCATATAACTTTATATCAAAACTAGTAATTAAAGAATCTATTTTTAACACTGGATCAGAGAGTGTGGGTCTGTGGAAACTTATTTGGTATTATAGAAGGGTTTATTTATTTTTAAGGATCAATTTAGTTATTTTTTGGGATTATGAGTAGATAATATTATTGAAAAACCCGTAGGGATAAATCTAAATATAGTAAAATATCATAAAATTTCAGTAAAGCATATAGTGGGAGGATTATTAGAAATAACATCTGTATCTGGATAAAAATAAGTGGATGATAGTTCTAGAATAGATGCACCTAGGGGTAATAACCCTAAAAATAATGGTTGAGTATCAACTCAATCTTCACATAATGCACAACAATTGGGCCAAACTACACTCCTAGTTTGAGAATCCTAGGGAACACTCTTTGGTTAATCACATGCTATTTTTAAACCATCATAAAAGATTTAAAGGGAATTTAAGGATGTAGTATATTAATAGTTAGGCTACAGAACCTAATATGAATATTACCTTGAATAACCTAGATCAAAACTTATAAATTCATAAGTTAGCATATGCATGTCATTTATAGGTTAATTCTCTAGGTTTATAGTTTCCTTTTATATATTCATTAATTTTAGAACCCTCATACATAAACTTTTATTTATTTAACTAATGGTGAGGGAAAGATGAAATAAATTTAACAAAGGATATGATAGTAAATGTGATGGTTGTCCCAATGAGAAACCAAATGGGATAGAATTTGGTGTTAAAAATCTTGTGGTTATGATAACCTAGTTATCATGAGTTTTTATTAACAACATAAACCTCAAAAAAACTCATAGACTCAAAAAATAAGAGAAGGATAAAGTTTCATTGAAGTTTAGGTGAAAGTGACCATGGATTAAAGAATAATCAACTTCATATGTGTTAACAATATGATAAAAATCACCCAAGGGAATGTATCAAAGGAACAAGAAAATATTTCAA
This sequence comes from Viscum album, assembly GCA_963277665.1. NCBI lineage: Eukaryota > Viridiplantae > Streptophyta > Magnoliopsida > Santalales > Viscaceae > Viscum > Viscum album. The sequence continues at coordinate 1,232,046,574 of OY728140.1, read as the reverse complement.
GTGTGTAAATATTATCTGTCAATCTCATGATCTTCAAATATGGATAAAGTGGTTCACCCATGCAATGAAAGGTATAAATGTCCTAACTAATGATCCACCCACACATAAATTCTTCAAATGAAAGGATTTTGGGTATTAAAAAATCAATACCCTAATCCTAGGGATAATAAGGATAACAGACCCAAGTAAACTCTAAGACCAAGGGAACAAGGAAGAACCTATGCAATAACCATACTTGAAGTTGATTGTGATAATTAATGTGAAATTATCCTCCACTCAAGATTCTTGGATGTCTAATTGGATTCTGGTTCTAGCCACTCCATCATATTGAGGGAATTTTTTAAGTTAATAAAATCACCACCCCAATGATTTAATATTTATTTATCATAAAAAACATATATTTTTATGATTATTTCATCCCATATTATTTTTTTTTGAATTTATAGTGGCCTAATAATTTTATACAAAAATTTTACATATATTTTATGAATATTCAGTATAGATCCCAAATAAACATGACCAAGAACTATAAATGATTGGTTTACTTGGAGACTAGATACATAAACATATTATTTAAGTAAAATATTCATCGTCTAAAATATATTTCTTTACAAAAGGTACCCTTCTAGACTCATCATACTTAGTACCCTTCTTTATAAATTTGGTAAAAATTAAAATATAAGAAGGGGTTAGCTCATATGATCAGTAATGGTAAACATGTGATATATAAGTCAATGATAATTTGTAATCATAACATGATCATAATGGTTTTAGAACATGAGTATAATAATATAAAATCATACCCAACAATTTATAGATCACAATCATGAGTCATGTCATAAATCATGGTAGTTCATAAAACATAAATCATAAGAGAATCAAAATTCACTAGTCTTGAGAACATATCATAAGAATGTGATCATGTCATAAAATAGTGGCATATAGTGTGGAATTGTAGCATCCTGACCTAGAATCCACTAAGCAGTTCCCTGAGTTGGTTGGCCACATGACCTCAAGTGCACCTCCCAGTACGCCGGAGGCTACCAACTAGCAATGATGGTCTATGATGGTATGGTGGGGAGACTATACCCTAACGTGTAGAGTATTACACAGTTGTAGGTAATAATGATAATCAATGGAATAATAAATCATCTAGATAATAAATAGATTCAAGCTAAATCAATATCAAATAAAAAAAGATGATCATGTTACGATGTAATACAAAAAGGTAAGTACATAGGATGTAAGGGTACATGCATATACAACGTGTTAAAAAAAGATAAAAAGGCCAATAGATTCCTCCACTAGCATCACGATCATAGGATCAATCCCCCTATTTCATACTATCTTCTAGTACTTAAAAAGAAAAAATCAAATATTGGGTGATTCCCTTTGTCCCTACCTACATCCATGAGTTCTGTTCGAGTGCCAACAGGAATCCTAAATAGGGTGTGGGATATATTCAGTAGGCCACCACCAATGGTGTCTAGTAAATATAGTAGGTTCATATTAAATGAGTATTGTATAGGTATAATAATGTTTGAAAAAATGTAAAATGTAAATAGGTTAGCTCTGGTTCTTAAAGGACACCAGGCTAACACTACCTACTTTGGCCTATGCCAGATGATCTATGAACAAGTGGACATAAGTATACATATATATGGTATATATACATAGTGATATTTATAGTAATATATATAGATGATACTACTATCTAGTACTCGAGGCATAACTCATGCATCCTTGGATAATAGTATAAATTGCATAGATTGTTAAGGGATGTCATTCCCATGTATCACATTTTATTTGAGACGCCATGCACAAGTATCAAAATTAAAATCACCACCATGCCCAAGTATCACAAGTAAAATCACCCCCATGCCCAAGTATCACAAATAGAAGGGACGTTATTCCCATGTATCACAAGTACAAGGGAATCTATGCCCGAACATCACATTTACAGGGAACATCATGCCCAATTATCACAAATATAAGGGATTCCATGCCCGAGCATCACAAGTATAAGGGGCACCATGACCAAGTATCACAAATATAAGAGACACCATTCCCGAGTATCATAAGTAAAAAGGTTTCCATGCCCATGTATAATATTTATATATGGTCGGTAATGATTTACAATAAGCCAAGGGTTGATTTAAAATTCATTTATCATGCCATTTAGTTAAGAGGCATACCTTTTAATCATATGGAGGTCACGTGGGTTGTCACACCAATTGATTATATCTAATTACCATGAGCTATTCAATTGGGTTCCAATCAACACCACTTAGAAGGTGGTGTGTCCATATAGAAATTTAATAATCAACAAAATCACATGAGAACACCCTAAGGGGTGGCACTAGTCTAGGTGGGGAACCTCTATCCATAACAAGGGTATAAAGGGAATTTCAAACAAGTATAACAACTTAGATAAAGGAAATTTATAATTTTAATGAAATTTCTAGAAAGTACGGTATGCAAAATGATAGTGCATGTAAAAAAATGACTCTAATTTTGGTGAAAAGTACTAGACCAACTACCTTAGGTTGGTAGATTACCCCTCATCTGTTGTTGGCCTATATTCAAAGTAGAAGAGGAGAAAATGGTAAAATGGATGAATATTCTAAAAATATTTAATATTATCTCAAACCAAAATAACTCTATCAATGGGAAGATAAATGACTAAAGGATATGAATGGAGATCTTATCAATGGATATTAAATGTGACAGACAATAGTCTAATCAAAGTTTGGACAAGGGAGTTTCTTCAAATCCTAAAAAGGAGGGAAAATGAGAGCTCTACATAGATGTGTGGTCTGCTAGAAATAGAGGTGGAATAAAAGGATTATCTCCTTTAAATAAAGGAGTGAAAAAGTTAAAATTTCCCACTTTTTAAAAGGTACATGATTTGGATGCACGGTTGGATAAACCATGCACTAATAACTTCCCCAAGAAACCCCTCACATGGTCTAGGTACACAATTTGACTAATTGTGCATATCCTATGAAAAACTTCTCTAGAACAAGACCTAATACCCTTGCATGGTCATGAATATTGGTTTATATGGATAGGAAAAACAAATTTGGCCCCTTGAAGTGTATTGGAGCACCCCACAAGGTTGAGTCACATTGTTAGAACTAACCATGTGCTAACAATGCGTCTCTATCTACCTTTCCAAATTTTGGAGCTTCAAGCTCCGAACGAGCCCTATACTCTCCTAAACCACTCCTTAGACTCTTGAGAACATTACTAGAGTAAAAAAATAGTTTTTTAATTGTATTTTAAGTGTTTCTACATCTTAATATCTAGGATATTACAACTTCTTTCCCTTAAAACAACTCGTCCTCGAGTTTCCCTTCTGAGGGTGGTAATGCGTCATTTGAGAAAATCTCCAGCAAGTGAGAATGTCCATCAAACTATCACTCCCGGGTCTTTTCTTGTACATGTTCATGATTTCATATCACCTATACCATATGAACTAAACTACCTTTGGGAGACTTTGTGCTTTGATCAATGATATGTATCAGATGCTCCTCAAAGGACACATTGGTCTAAAGCTCAATATCTACATGATCAAATGTAGGAGATGGGTCAGAATGATAATGGTGAAGCTATTATACATGGAAGATTCCATTAATGGAGTGATACCTCATAGTTAAGTTCAAATGATAGGCTACCAACCCAAAACTCTCCAATATCTTACAAGACCAGATGTAACTAGGCAATAACTTGCCCTATCTCTAAATCTATCTATGACCCAATCTAGGAGAAACTTGAAAAAATACCCAATATAGCACCTTGAACTCAAAAGATCTAAAATGATGATCGATATATAAATTATTCCTGGACTTAACTATAGTCATACACTTATTAGTAATTTGTACCTACTCCAAATTCTCCCAGACAAGATGAGGACCCAATAATGTTGCCTCTCCTACCTCTAACTAGCATAGGGATGAACTACACAACCAATCGTGTAAGGCCTCATAGGGATCCATATAAATAGTTCCCGAGAGATAATATTATAGAAAAAATTTATGAGAGGTAGGTGATTATCCTAATAACCCCTAAAATCTAGGACACATGCTCAGAGAATTTACTCTAACACCCATATCGTACACTAAGACTGACCATCAGTCTGAGGGTGGTCATCTGTACTCAAATTCACATTTGAACCCAATGCTTTCTGTATCCCCTTCCATAACTACAATGTAAATTGATTGTCTCTATATGATATTATAGAATGTATAACACCATTAAAAAACACAATATTCTAAATGTAAAGCCTCCCAATCTTATCAACTAAGAAGGTATCTCGGATAGGTAGAAAGTGAGAGACCTTATTCAGTCTGTTGATGATCACCCGTGCCGCATCACTGCCACAATGGTATCTCAAAAATCCTATCATGAAATTTAAAATGATTTAATACCATTTATAATCATGTATAGATAGATTATATAGAATTATAGTAGACCACTGGTTCTCATCCTTCACCTGCTGACAGGTGGAACAACGTGTGATAAAACATGTAATCCGCCTCTTCATACCTGACCACCAATACTGATGATGTATGTCTCAGAACATATTGGCATTAAGAGGGTTTATTGACCAAATGGAGGCATTATATTCCAAAATAAATTCTTCGTTTATGTCTGAAGGAACCCAGACACATCCATAGAAGTGCAGAATCTTGTCCCCATCGGTAACCCAACCAGGCGGCGGGTCCTCACCTAATAAATTCTCCCTTGGGACTAGGACCTTGGAATCTGAAATCTATCTCATCCTTACCCATTCTATAAGGGAGTATGTAACTTCCAAAGCTATCAAAAAAGGATTTTGATGATATTCCTAAACCTCTAGGTGCATCTCAGAAAATAGAGACATCAACTAAAACTCACTACTAGCCTCTTAGACAACCTATGTGTGAGTTTTCCAACTCAGGGTGTCAGTTACTGAATTTCTATTTCTGGGTGTATAATCAAGCTCAATGTCAAAAAATGGAAGGTATTATACCCACCTACACTACCTGAGATTCAAATAATGATATGTGGAAATTTATTTAATACTTTTTTGGTTTTTGTAAATGATGAACCAATCACCCAAAAGATAATTCCTCCAATTGCATAAATTAGGAACCACAACTACCAACTCAAGGTCATACGTAGGGTAATTCCACTTGTGAGGACTCAGATGGTGGGAATTTTACACCAAAACTTGATATCCATACATTATAAATGATCCAATCCCAATTCTTGGTGCATCATAAAAAATGTATAACATCTTCATGGATCTAGAAAAAATCAAGATTAGTGATGAATTAAATCTCCCTTTCAACCCCTGAAAGGCTGTCTCATCTGCATCTGACCATAAAAACATAACACCCTTCTTAGTCAAGCCCGTGAGAGGAATTTCTAGGCATGGGATAAAGTGCATATATCAAAGACATTCTTGGGCTTCTACCAGGAAACTATAACAGTCACCTTCTCTAGGTCAATAGACACTCATGCCTCTAAAATAATGTGACCGAAGAAGTTTACCTTATCAATCCAAAAGTGGAATTTGGCGAGCTTACCATAAATCTAGTGCTCTCTCAATGTATTAATCATGATCTCGAGATGTTTGGAATAGTCATGTTGAATTCAAGAATAAACTAAGATATCATCCATTAATACCCCCTCAAATGAATCTAGTTATGGGTGAAAACCCAATTAATTAGATCCATGAAGACCACTAGTATTTTTGTAAGGCCGTACGAAATTACCAGATACTCATAAAAGTTGAATCTTCTTTGTAACATTGTACGTGGTATTTTTGATGGTCTCACATGCACCTGATGGTAGACTTACCTCAAATTGATCTTAGATAAAACTTTCTCTCCTAAAATATGGTCAAATAGGTCATCAATATGAGGTACTGGATACCAGTTCTTTACCGTAATATAGTTAAATAAATGGTAATCCACACACAATCTAATGGTATCATCCACCTTATTGGAGAAAATGATAGGTAAACCCCATGATGATGTATTAGGTTGTATAAAGCCCTTATCTTCCAAGTCCTTTAATTACTTCTTAAGTTCTTGTAGCTTTGTAGGTGACATACTATAAGGAGTAATAGACAATGGTGCTGCTACTGAAACTATCTCGATGGTGAAATCCACCTATATCATAAAAGGAAATCCTGAGAATTCGTTAGGGAAAACATCCACATAACCATACACTATAGGAGTTAATTCCCTACATTACATACCCGTATCACTCATTAAGAGACTATCCATATGGGCTATCACTTCATCCAACCTAGGATGCTCCAGTTTAATTCAACTCATCTAGACACCCCTTTCACTATTATGAATGTAGGTACCACCCTTGGGTGATGTGAAAGAAATCTTCTAGTAATAGAAACTAGTGTGAGCATGATAAGAAACTAACCATTCAATTCCAAGTATGAAGTTGAATCCTATTATCTGGAGGAAAAAGAGGTTCCACAAAAATCAGTACCCACATATCTCAAGGGGGACCCCTTTCACTAGCATACACTCTCCAATTGAACCCCCAACGGTGTGTTTAGGGTCATCACACTGCAAATTTTTTATATATCTAGGACCAAACATTCCATAATTATCATGGACACTAAAGAGTGTGAGGGTATTGTATCAAATAATTTATACACTAAAGTGGATGATACTAGAATAATACCTATAAATGTTTAAGGACTGGAATTATTCTTCTCTGTAGTGATCTAAACTGAATTGATATGACTAGATGTGTGACCATGATATACAACCAAGCTACCCTTAACAGGCCTTCTTTTCTAGAACTAAATGTCTGGAGCCAGACTACCTCATCCACAACCACCTCCTTGGCCCAATTGGCCAATAGTACTCCAGCTTCCTTCCTATAAAGGTAGTACTAATATTATTTCTAGAACCTATATAGATCATATGTCGCTAGTAATAAATGGAATAGTCTTATAGAAGAACTAAATATTCCCCTACCTACCACAACATCAGCATTCCATGGGATATATGGGACATTAGGGATTATTATGCCCTGGATTCTTGCACTGTTAGCACAACACATAACTATAAATAGGTGTCATCTGGATGCTTCCACACCCACATGAAAACATAAAGAAACTATTCCTTCCATTCAAAGTACCACCTCCCTGTTTTAGTATGGAACTGCCCTGAATCACACTATCAGCTTCCCTCAGGTTATGCTCGGTGATGAGAACCTAATTCACTATTTTTGATACAATGGTTAACTAAAATACTTTAACCTATGATTGTATGGTGTATTCAATCTCATCCTCAAAATGTCCCATAGTCATCAACTCATCACCACTCATTTTCAGTGAAAAATGATGAAGCTCAGTGAAATGGGGTGAATATTCCATCACAGACATAGGACCCTACTGTAGATACATAAACTCTCTAGAATGGTATTCTCTCAACATATATATAAATAAGTAATCATAAAAAACTATCAGTAAGTCCATCTAGACCATATCCTGATGATGATCATCCTGAGAGACGACATCCCACCAACATTTATCATAGTCATGAATCATATAGGTGGAGAGATTGACCCTCCACTCTAGAGGCATATCCAAATTCTAAAATATGGATATCATGGCCTATATCCAATATTATGTAGCATGAGGAACACTATCACCTAAGAATGTGGGAGATTTTTGTTGTTGAAATAATCACATAAACTTTTACATAGTATGAGAAGATCATAGAGCTCATTGTATAGACTGCATGAAGCATAAGAAGCTCTCCCAAAATTGAGAATTGATTACCAGTGGAGGAAGAACAGTATGTGACTCTATTGGAACTATAAGAGGTAATACTGGTGGAACATGGACCACAACCTCTAGAGAATGGTAATATCCACCCTCCTTTTACATGACTCTAGAATTTCATGGTGGCGTAGCTCTATAATTTTCTAAACACACACCTCATATAATGTTTAACAATAGATATGATCAGGTTAACAGGAATGGATAAGTACAAATCCTTCTTATAAATGAGTCGCAACTCTTTTCCTTCTCTAAAATCTAGTCCTAGGTGTACGAAAGATCAAAATTGATCATAATATATATTGCGTACCTCCCACTACTAGGGTTGGTTCAAGGGTAACGAATCACATTTCACAATAGAGGTTTTGTTATATGGAGTTTTAATTTCAATTTATTGTGGAAAACACCCTTAACTTTACAATTAGAATCCTCATTTAATGGTAAAATTTTTATTAAAAATTTTAAATTTATTAAGTTGATACTCATTTATATGCATATATATATAATAGTCTAATTAGAAATGTCACTATTATAAATTTATAAAGAACTATACTCTATAAATTTTAATTAGAAAATCATATAAATGTGACCTAACCGTTACATCTAGTATCAAGATGTAACATGTCATGTAAAATTATTTGATAAAATGAATTTCCATTCCCATTTTATAGAATTACATGGTTCATAAATTAAAATTGGCATTCATGGAATCAAATCAACTAAGTTTTCATCCCATGGAACTAATGGTTCATGGATCAAACATGGAATAATTGGCTAATTAAGGAGTTATCATTAATATATATCAGAAAAAACCATTTATATTGATGCATACACTTTAATTAATCCAATTATTTTATCCCTACAGGAAGTGTTTTCATAGTTTCATATAGAAAAAATAAGGCACTCTCAAAAATCATGGGCAATATAGGCAATGCAAGAAATAACATATTCCTATTTAGCATGGCATAATGCATGACATATAAATCCTCAAGTGCCTATAATGTTTCAAGAGATGATAACACATTTACTCATTAGGACAATGTAAAGGAAAACCCATAATAATAATAATAATAATAATAATAACCTCACAAATCATTTTCATCACCCAATGATGAAATCAGTACAACTATAATAGGAAAAAACCAAACTGTAATATCCCATCACTGGTAATCTATCTTTCCCCTATATGTGGGTCAACTACTATCAGTCATAGGCTCTTTACCAAATTATAATTCATTCCTAGTCTCATGTCTAATTCCCAAACAGTAAGACAAAAGGGAAAATAATCCTTTGAAAGCAGTTGGTAGTATCTTGCACCGCAAGACACTAAGAATTGCCCCAATCTGGTTATCCACATGGCCTCATGTATGCCTCACTGTATACCAGAGGCTGCCAACTAGAAATGAGGTTCTATGATGGTATAGTGGGTATACTATACCCGCGTGATAAGAGTATTCCACAAGAGTGGATAATATAGATAAATATAAGAATAATAAATTATCCAGATAATAAACAAGTGGATTTTAAATTAATATCTGATATAAAAATAATTATCATGTCATGATGATATACAAAAAAGGGAAGTACCTAGGATATAAGGGTTCAAGATAATACATTATTCTAAATAAAAATAAAAAAATTCCAATATATTACTCTACTAGAATCATGAGAATAGGCTTGATCCTCTACTCTTTTACTCTATCCTAGTACTAAAAATAAAACATTGGAAGCTGGGTTCTTCCCATTGTACCTACCTACATGCATGATTTCTATCTAAGTACCAATTGGTATCCCAAATAGGGTTTGAGATATACTCAATAGGTTACCACCAACAGTGTCTAGTAAATCTATTTGGTGCATATGAAATGAGAAATTTGTAGTTATAACAACGTGTGAAAAGTTGTAAAATGTAAATAGTCCATCTTTAGTTCAAAAAGGACATCAGGATAACACTACCTACTTTGGAATAAGATGAATGATATCTGAACAAGTATCCATAGGTATACATATATATGGTCAATATATGTAGTGACATTTATAGTCATATATGTGGATACTACTACTAGCCATGACCTGAGGTGAAACTCTATCATCCATGGGTAATTGTATGAATCTCATAGAATTTCAAGGGATGTCATGCTTGTGTATCACATTTTAGTAGGGATTCCATGCCCAATTATCATAAGTAGATTGGAATCCATTCCCATGTTTCGAAAATAGAATCCATGACTAAGTATCAAAAGTATCAGGGATTCCATTCCCAAGTATCGTAAATAGAAGGGACATCATTACTGAGTACCACAAGAAGAAGGGACACCATGTGCAATTTTCACAAGTAGAAGGGACTCCATGCCTATGTATCACACGAATAAGGGACACCATTCTCAAGTATCATATTTATATGAGGTTGATAATTCTTTATAATAATTCAATAATTGATTTATAATCTATTTATTATTACATTTAGTTAAGGGATGTAACCTTTAATAATATGTAGGTCACATGGGTGGTCACACCACTCATTTCTATATAATTACCATGAGTTATTCAATTGGAGGGAAATCAACACCATATAGAAGGTGGTGTGGCCATATGAACATTTAATAATAAATTGACATCACATGAGCACACCCTAAGGGGTGGCACTAGTCAAGGTTGGGAACCTGTGACCATAAAAAAAGGTACAGATGGAATTTATAACTTGCGCAATAACTTAGATAAAGGAAATTTATAATTTTAAGGAAATTTGTGTAAATTATGGTGTTTTTCATGATGGTTCATTTCATAAAATGAATTAAATTTGGGGAAATTTATTACATCACCTAACTTAGGTTGTTAGACAAACCCTCATCCATTTTTTTCCTCGTATTCAAAGTAGAAAAAAAATTAAAATAGATGAATTCCATAAAAATAGGAAATATTATATCACAAAAAAATAACTCTATTAATATAAATATAAATTAAAAAAGGTAAAAGAGGAATGGATATCTTACTAGTGGATATCCAATGTGATAGATGATAGTCTAATTCGAGTCTGGATGAGAGAGTTTCTTCAAATCCTAGCAAGGAGGAAAAAGGAGATCTCTCCCTTGGTGTGTGGTCCACTGGAAACATAGGGGGAAGAAAAGGTATATACCATTTAAATAAAGGAGGAAAAAATTAAAATATACCCATTTTTTAAAGATAGCATGGTTTGGTTGTGAAATTGGATAATCCATGCACTAACTGGGTGCCAAGAACTACCCCCAAGACACCCCTCGCATGGGATAGGCACACAATTTGACTCATCGTGCATAGACCATAAAAAAACTTTGTAAAACAGGGTATGTTTCTATTACATGTCTATGCAGCCTAGGATGTATGGTTAGGAAAAACTGTGCAGCCCCCTACAGTGCACTGGATCACCCCGCATAGTTAGTACTAACTTTGTTCTAACCATGCGACTCATTCTACCTTTCCAAATTTTGGAGCTCTAGAATTTAAAAAAGAAATTTACTCTACCAAAACTATACTTATCCCCTTGATCACATTATTATCCTAAAATAAGAGGTTTTGAAAGGTATTTTATGTGTTCTTACCTCTTCAAAAATCCAGGTCATTGTAGAAATAATCATAATCATAAAAAACATATGTTAACGAACACTTATAAAACCTTAATTTCATTGTGGATATAAAATCAGTGTTGAAAATCCTACCTGATAAATTCTAACATTCTCTAAGCAGTTTCTTCTACCTAGTTAACTTTGTCATCATTAACTAATACATTATAGGGATATAAAACTCTAGTCCCAGTAATCACATATTCATAATCCATTCATATGTATGCAAAAAGATCCTAAAACATTCATTATGTCATAATATAATAGCTTGTGGAAAATAAATTAGTTTCGTAAACATCTCATCATTATAATCATAAATGCATTCATCGTGGATTAATTGACCCATAGAAGTAAAAATAGTTTCATGTACATTACCACATCATCATAAACCATCCAGAGAAAGAATATATATGTAATCCTAATAACATATCCCAAGTGGAGCATAATAACCATCAAAGTATGTTTACTTAGATAAAGAATTCCTTTAAAATAACATTTAAAACATTTATTTGAAAATATGGAAAATATCATTTTTTTGATATATTTAAAACTAAAAATGAACAGAATATTAAGATAATTATTTTCACTAAAAATAAACATATAAATTTTTAAATTATTATTTAAATAAAATAAAGTTCATGATGATGGGAAAATCTGTTCATGTCGTGTACGTTAAAAAACATTCTTTTCACACTTTGGTAAAAAGTCAAAAAAGTGACTCATTTAAAAAAATACAAGAAGATTCCTTTTAAAATAATTTTTAAAAGTAAAAAATAGTTAAAAAATACTTGAAACATTCATTTTATCATATAAAATAACTATCTTTAAAACATTTATTAAAATATGGACATATAAGAAAACGATTCCCCGCCACAAGGGGAAATAAGGTTAGTTTTGCTTAAAAAAATTATTTTAGTTCTCTTTGAGTACCAAAGAGAGGAAAATGAGAATAAAATATGTAACTACCATAATTAACCAATGGATAATAAAATAAATTTGATTTTATAAGAGTTAAATCATACAATTTCCTCAAAGGAAATTTAATAAAAATAAATCCTAATTGAAAGTCAGATTGAAGAATAAACCCTTACCGCCTTGGTAACTTTTGAATCATAAGCAACATGAAAGAATAAATTCAACTGAAAATTTAAATATTATTAAAATAATTATATTAATGATATAACATGTCAAATAGTAATTATATATACCTCATAAACATAAATATATGCATAACATCAAACATTTCCCAGTGAAACAATATTAAGAAAAAAGAACACATAAAACTTTGGCAATATAAGAATAAAAAATCATGAAATAGAGAACCCTATATGAATTTTTAAATTATAATAGTTTTCATTAAAATAATCATAAAATATATTCATGTGAACTATATAAACCACTCAAATAAAATAAGTTTTGAATATGGAATATATCTGACATAAATAAAAGGGAGACTAGAAACGCTTAACTCATGTATGAATTCCCTCATAAGCTATCTAAAATACTTTATAATAAATTTCATTTTTTTTATTTATATAACATATCCATATAAATATTTATAATATCATATATGAACCAATTATAAAATTTAAACACCCATTTATTAATAATTATTTAATAAAATCATCATTTCTGAGTGTTAACTGTTTTATTTTTTATATAAGTTTCGGATCAAAAATTTAAGTCCATGTATTATGGTCATGGTTTCATAGTATATAAAATGTTAATCATATAATTATTATAATATTTAATCATTATATACAATTTTATAACTATTCATATAAAGCGGTGATGAATGAATTACAACACTTTATGGAGATGGTAGAATGTACGTACGCACGAGTGATGTTTCCATTTTTTTTATGGATGGATCAAAATAAAGGTAAATAATAATTAAACTTTAAAAAATATAATATATATAATATATATAATATATATTTATGAAATAAATCATTATAAACAAATATGTGAGGTGGTTATGGAAATTTAATCGTACCACTTCGTGGAGGTGGTAATCCACACATACGCATGAGTTATACTTTCATTTCCCATTTGATGGAAAATAAAGAAGAATAAGGTTATTAAATTCACATAATAAAATATTACTGTATTTTATATATTTATGTTGTTATATTTTAATAGTTATTATTTAATTAAAGTAGGTATAATAATAAGTAAAATGAAAATTGTTGGTTAAGACAATTACCTCCTCTTTGAAGAACCCATTTTGGATCACTCCTTAAGTACCCTATGGATGGTCTCTTAAGAATACAATAATCTCTAGATAGTATATAAATAAGTTAATAAGTTTTTATTTCAGGGTTTTATCAATATATTTTTCTTAATAAGTGTGAGTAATTGAGGATAGGTGGTTTCTTATATAAGATAGGAGAGGGGCACCCTTGGAATTACTTAAATTATTATATTAATATAAATTAATCTTCATGTTAAAGTAGATAAAAATTGATATATTTATAATATATTATGAATATAAGTTTATATAATCTCATTCACTAATATTTATACAAGTTTAGGTGATTTTTTAACCATAATCACTTAGTTTTAACCCCATGATAACCCTTTTGATAATTATCGTAATATCAATGTTTTTTACTCTTTAGTGGGAAAGAATGTTATTATGAAAGGAAAAGTGGAAAATAAGAGGAAAATATTTTATATTATATAAAATATACCATTAAATTGTCTAAATAGAATATTTTTATAAATTTTAATTCATTTAATAAAATATTATTTAACATAAGATACCTTTAAATCCATTTTAGAGACTATTCACATAGTTTGCATTTAGAAATAATAATTACAATAATTGAATTAGAATAAAAACTTGTAAAACATCCCTAATAAATAATATTTATCCAAACAATTGTGTAACACCATAAATCATCCAAAAAACACTTCTTCTTAAGTTTTTAAAATCATTTACTTGATTTTTTTTACTTCTAACAGAAGCACTCTGTCAGCATTGTATAAGCATTTAAAGTAATTATTCTATCGCTAAAAATTAAAAATAAATTACCATGATAAGAAAATTAATTATTATTTAAAATAATAAATTATTAATTAACATTACCTTATTTTATCCATATGAAAAAAATATTATAGATATAATATAAAGAGAGTGACATTTTTATTTATTATTTACTTAAAATAATATTAAGTTAATTATCAAGGAAAAATGGAAAAATGTTTCCATATAATAGAATATTTGATGATAATGGTTGATATAAACTCATAAAATATAAATAATATAGGTTTTCGATAGATATTAAAATCCATATCACATCATTTTTAACTTTAATTACCCAATTTACCCTTACCAAGGTGACAAATAATTATCGCAGTTATTATTCATTAGGGAAAAAATGAAAGTTTTCTTATTTATAAAATGTGTAAATTATTATTAAAAATATTTAAAATATTTTATAAAATTCAATCCATATAAGTGGAAGACATTACTTTTAAAATAAACCCATAAAACGTGATAAAGAACGATTTTCCAAAACAATTGCATTTTTAAGTATAGAAATATTTTTATATAAAAAATAATTATTATGTAAATTAAAATGAAATTAATTGGATTATATTTAATCAAAATTAACTAATTAAAATTAAAAATAATTTAAAACAAAATGGGACTCTATAAATACCTCAAAATAAAATACTATTTTCAATACAATTAGTATTTTTCACTATTCACTAACAAATCAATATTTTCATAAAAACACCAAAATTTCACCTTAAGTTAATTTTTATATTATGATTAAAAAAAATTATCCTTTTATAAAATATAATTTATATAATTTTATTGAATTATTATAGTATTTTCTCAAAAAAAAATAATAAAACCCATTTTTGAAGAAAACATATTTTTAAAGCATAAAATTACTTTACTAACAAATGAGTGTTAATATCCTATGAATTAATAAATACATTTATATTTGTTAGGGATATTATAAAAATATTTACTAATGTTTTTACTCATATTCATACCCTCTAATTCAATGTCTATGTTATAAAAATCACATTTAAATAATAATATTTCTATATTATATCGTAATTATCTTAAATCTTAGTGTTATATGTTAAGAAGATTATCAAGATTATTATTATTTAAAATGATATTTTCATGGTATTACATTCACCCCACCCATTAAATAAATTATTTTCTAAAAATTTAATCTTGGTCATCAAAGGTTGAATATTTAAAAATACCATTGTTGAAAACCCACATCATACAAAGGGGTAAAAACACTTCCTTTGAAAAGGGGGAGTGTAAAACATAAAAGGTTACTTAAAATAAAACACAATCAAGTTAATAGATAGGATAACATTGGTTGGAAGTTAATATATAGACATGTAAGACAAAAATAACATCCATGGACTATTAGAGAGTGATATAGAATATGGTTATGAGGAATTTAATGACTAAAAACCATAAATATGTGATGGGTGAAAAGACCATAAATTCATTAGAAATAAAGGTAAAAGAATAATTTTTTTATTTCAAGATATTTTTCTTAAATTTGAGTTATTATTTTACTAACAAGATAGAGAACATGATAAAATATACTTACCTGATTTCTTTCCATTTCATAATCATGATTTCATCTTTCGGTTGTGTTTCGATCAATTTCCACTTCATCTATTACTCCAATAAATGAATATTTAAGATGATTTTTTCATACCAAAAGAACTAAATCTAACATTTATAGGATCATAATATCCATAAAATAATGAAAATTCATTCCTCATACCTCTAGATATTTATAAAAACCAAAATGGTTAGCACGAGTTACCTAATGTGGATAAATATTCATATTATAAAAAAATACATTAATCTATAAAACCTTAACAATAACATCCAAAGTTAATCTTAAACCATTTTATAATTATTTAATCTTAAGACTAATCCAAAAAATATCTGAAAATTTCAAAACACAAAAATTTAGAAATAAGGTCACTAAATTTCCAAAATAAACTTTACTTTAATCCCCAAACAGCCTAAATTTGTCCATAATGTCGCACACTAAACACATGAATACCATGAACACATATTCTCTTAAAACATACTAATACTTTCCCAAAATAACCTAAATCACCATAAAACCATAATGAAAACATATATTCTTCCAAAAATAACTTTATCCTTATTCCTCAAATAAAATAATAGATTATCAAAGATATTACATAAATCAAAAAATGCACTAAACATCATCAAAGATAACATAAACCACTTTGTCAACTAAACACTAATCAATTACAAGTTCATCAATACTATCCAATTTAATTTATAAATATCAAGCATACCTTTATCCTAACTAAATATTATTATCTCAACATCTGAAAGATATTAAGTGGTATATATCCCTCAATCGTGTGTTTTCTAAAATATCCCCTTACCACTAAATTACTTTTATAGTTTATCACTACCATTCAACATATGATTAAAAATACTTAAAGAAAAAATATTACAGAATAATCCTTAGATGGTTCATGATTTTTATAACCAAAATATAATTGTTAAAACACTTCTAAAACATTATTCTTGAATCCCAATACATAAACAATTCAATCATTCCAATTAAATGATTACTATAAAATATGCCTTTCCTTGGTCTAAAATTTAACCATTAGATTAGGGCATTGACTTAGATAATTCCCATGTTCCCCACACAAAATAAATTGAACTATAAATGGTTCCTTAGGATGAAATTAATTTTCCTCCATCTAACTATTTATTTTTCCTCAATAATTAATGGCTCTATATCATTATTTTTCACTACCAAAACATATTCTAGTTTCTTTGATACATTTACTTGGATGTTTCTTCTCAAATTATCAGCATGTAGGAAGCTCAATCTTCATTACTCAATGGTATTACTAAAAAACTATATTTCTCTTATTATAAGTGTCAAGAAACTCACCCAAGTTGAGTTTTCTAATTATATAATTAGATATCTAGTTAGGAATAGTCACAATAATTCAAATTATATCTCCAATTTCATTTGGTTTCTCATGAAGGTAATAATTTAATTATCTATCACAACTAGGGTTAACACAGTTCCTTCTAGTTACAACCATTTAATACAACCAAAAATAATATTTTGAGAAATAATAATTGTGATAAACCATATAATCATGAAAATCCTTTATAGTATATCTAAATAATGACATCTTCTTTTCTTATGTGACACCCTAGGTTTAACCTAGGAAATCCATGATCATCATCTATTCAAATATTTCATAATGTTTCATAAATAATGTTGTAATTAACAAAGAATATCACTTGTTAGTGTCTAGACAAGTGTAAATTCTTAGAACCACTCATCATGCACAATGGAAGATCAAGTTAATACTAAATCCACCATTTTCAAAGTTGTTACCCCAAGGTGCATTTGTTTCATATCCACATCAACTATCTAGTTTCCAGATAGGTATGTAGTTTCTAATAAAACCACACAATATTTTCTTTAACAAATATTTAGGATATTATCCTATAATTAAAATTATCCTTAGGGTTTTCAACTAATTTTTCTAAAAATAATCTCTAAAAATAACTAAACCCTACTCTAATACCAATTATAGTTACCCAAGCATTTCATACATAGATATTACATCTTTTTTATGAATATTTAATATATCTCACAAATAAACACGAATGAGAACCATAAAGTCTTAGTGTACTTGGGGACTAGATACATAAACATTTTATTTGACAAAAATATTCCTTCTCGAGAATATATTTATTTATATAAAGTTCCCTTTTAGAATCATCATACTTAGTACCCTTCTATATATCCTAGGGAAGAATTAATATATAAAAGGGGTGAGTTCAGATGCTCAGAAAGGTAAAAATGAGAGATATTAGTCATTGATCATTTTTAATCATAAAATGAGCATAAGATTATGATAATATGATAATAAAATTAGAAAATCATACCCAACCATTCATAGATCATAATTAGGAGCCATGGTATAAATCTTGATTGTTCATATGGCATGAATCATAAGAGAATAAAAATTCAAACTATAAGAACATATCATAAGCACATAATCATGTCATAAATGGGTGGAATAAAGTGTGGAATAATACTAATCATATAAATCCTATGTAAAGGCACACTTCTAAGACCATTATTTCTTAGTGCACATAAAATAATTATAGATAATACAAATTGATCAATTCCAACATTCTCTTAAAGTAACTTACACCCAGTTAACTATGTCTTCATCACCTAATTCATTGGATGGATATAATTTTTTAATAAAAACCATAAAATAATCATTATACATTCACATTTAATCCACAAGATCATTAAATATTCATCATATTATCATATAATATCCCATATAAAATGAATAGTTTTTGTAAACATCTCATCATCATAATCATAAAAGAATTCATCATTAATTAATTGACTCATGAAAAGAAAATTGGTTTCATGTTAATTACCACATCATAAGAAACCATAAAAATAAATAATATAGATGGTATCATTAAAATATGTCCCCATTACAAAATAATAAATATAATTGGGTGTTGTATTAGATGAAAAATTCCTCTGAAAAATATTTTAAGTGTTTCTTAGAAAAATATACTTTTCTTTCAATATCTTTAAAAATAAAAATTCATATAATATTGAGAAAATTATTTTATTGTAATATAACTATGTATAATTTTAAAGGAATATTCAATAGAAATAATTTTCATTGTGAAATGAAAATATACTCATTCCATATATGTTGAAAAAGTAGTCTTTTCACACTTTGTTAAATTTTAAAAAAAATCAACTTATTTAAAAAATGAAAAAAATATTGATTTTAAAAATTTTGTAAGAAGTAAATAGTAGTTAAAAATGATTTGATCATAGAAAAGAACATTATTTAAAATATTTTAGAAAATATGGACATTAAAGAAAAAGATTCTAAACCATAAGAAGAAATGATTCTGGTTTTACTTAAAAAATTATGTTGGTTATCATTGAGTAAAAAAGAGAGGAAAATGATAAGAAAATAAGAAAAATTTAAAATTAACCAGAGTAGAATAAAATAAATGGATTTTATAAGAGTGAAAGAATAGAATTTACCTAAATTAAATTTAAACAAAAATGATGTCACGACCTGTCCTCAGGGCTCGTGTCGTGACTACACCAAGCCTGCCTTCCATAGGCCAGGGGCTGGCGACTAGCACCAAGGCATAATTCCTGATAAAAAGGGAAGGCATTGCCTTTATAAAGTAAACAAACACACATAGTAAGCAAGCAGAAGTAAATACCAAGTAAAACTGGGTACAATAGTAAGTGTGGAAAGGTAAGTGGGCCAGAATACAAACCCATGCTGAAAGTAAAGTACAACTGGAAAAGGAAGTACAACAACTGAAAAGTAAAGCCGCAACATCGAGCCGTCCACTGGAAGTCCCACCTGAAGGGTGGGTATAGATATCCTCCTCAGCTCCTCGGGTTCAGTCGTCCGCTCCGAGTACGTCCCTCCCAGTGGTCCACCTCCAGGTACCGACTTGCTCCGCAAGCCTCAACCATGATCAGTGTTGTCCGTCATCTTCAACCAACACAACGTATTGCGGGCATAGCCCATGCAGGGGTGAGTATACGCTACTCAGTAGGGACCCCGAGACCCCCGAAGGTCTCCCAAAATCCAAAAAGGAAAGATACAATCACGAAGTAACATCCGACATTACTTAGGTATATGCCCATACATATACCTAATTCCTCAATTCCAGTTCGTCTCCAACATACGAGCCCAAGTACAACCCAATCCACACAAGAAAACATAACCCATTCTACATAGGAATTCGAAACCCAATCCACACAGGAAATCACATCGTAATCCACACAGGATAGCAAGTCAATCATATTGAAGATATTGATTGAAGTCAAGACTCAGCTCACACAGGTATACTTCTTCATAAGACGATAGAGATGATCAGATGTAGCCACTAATTCATCTAAGTCATCGGACCCACACAGGATCTATAGGTACTAACCCCCGTAATGACTCACACGGGATCGATAGGTACTAACCCCCGTAATGACCCACACAGGATCTGACCCACATAGGAATGGTATGCGCTGGCCCACATAGGACCGCTGAGCACTGACCCACACAGGATCTGATCTAGACAGGATCGGTAGGCACTGATCCACACAGGATCGCTGAGTGCTATTGTCATCGCTGTCGAACTCACGGAGGATTCCTATGCAGTCTTCATCATCGTCGAGTCGCAGCCAGCTCTAGGGTTCCCGCACACAACAAGCTTATTTCGGGAGGGTCCTCTCCACGAGCCAAAGGCTGATACATCAACTGACACTATGTCTGAAGTTGATGAATCCAAAAGTTCCGTAACGTCCAAAGGAACTCAACGTGACAGACGGCACATCAATCGAACACCCAGTCTGGGAGTTATTGGCTTTTTCGTTCTGGGGGCCTGGTTGGTTTTTAAGTCAAAACCAACCCTACCACACTCCAACTGTGTCCAAACCTCGAGCGGAGTAATCCAAAAGGTCCAACTCACCAAGAGGAATCCAACAAAGTCGATGAAACGTCAATCAGACGTCCGGAGCTGAAGTTATAAGCGTTTCCGCTCTGAGGGCCCGGTTGGTTTCGTGTTCGAACCAACCCGGCTGAACACAAAGTTCTCTGAAACCTTGAGTGTAATATACCGAAACGACCGTATCGATCCAAGGATCGAATAATATCTAATGATGCATCGATCGGAGGTCTGTAGCCCATGTTATGGGCGTTTGAATGGTTTTGTCCGAAAATAGGGGGTTTGGGCCCGGTCCGACCCGACCCAATACCCCCCCCCCCCCCCCCCCGGGTCGACTCGAACCGGGTCGACCCAAACAGATTCGACCCGAATCGGGTCCGGATCCGACCCACTAGGGCATGGCCCAGCCAGGCTTGGCGCGCTCGGGCAGCCCGTGTGGCCAGCTCGGCTGTCCGAGCTGAGCGGAATAGGGGGGCGCGCTGCCCCCCTAATTGAAGAGTCGCGGCCCCCACATGGGGGCCGCTCTTTGTTCCAGTCGGGGGTTACGAACCCCTGGT
This sequence comes from Viscum album, assembly GCA_963277665.1. Taxonomy (NCBI): domain Eukaryota; kingdom Viridiplantae; phylum Streptophyta; class Magnoliopsida; order Santalales; family Viscaceae; genus Viscum; species Viscum album. Next base: position 1,232,025,085 of record OY728140.1, on the reverse strand, counting down.
CTCCCCCTGAAACGGTCGGCTAGGTCCGGCCGGTCGGTTGCTGCCGCCGCGGGAACGCTGCGGTCCCGCCCTCCTGCTCCGGCGGCTGGCGGTTTCGGTCGCCGCTCCCCGCACCACCGCGGCCATAGGCCACGGCCTTGTCTGATTGGCGCGGCGTGATGGCGCTGCGCCCCTCCACCGCGGCCCTACTTCGGTCGCGGCCTCTTCGAGGTTCTCCAGCGCGGTGCGACGGCGCCGCGACTTGTTCGACTTCAACGGCGTGGCGTGACAGCACCGCGCTTCTTCGCCCATTCTTCATTATTTCTGTGTGGTGCAACGGCACCACACTGCCTTTGCTCGTGCCGCAATAAGTTGAAACATCAAGGGGAGAGGAGAGTCGTTCGTGTTCGTGCAGTCTGACCTCCTCTCATTATTGCGATAACAGGCGGCCCAATTTAGAAAACGATGAACGACGACGAAATTATTCACGAACAAAAACAATTAATTCCCTACTTGATAATGAGATGATGTTTGAAGTGTGTCATGGAAAGCAGTGTCGCGGGGGAAGATGATGACATCGCTCACCACACACTTCCACTTTCAAGTTCGTGCATCGGTGCGTTGATGACGAGGATAGAGAAAGTAGGGTCGTCGGAGAAGCACCACGTCAGAAAGGGGGGCTCCGAGGAAGAAGGCCGAAGAAGGTCGGGGAAGAAGCACCGCCGGCGTTCTTCGCGTTCTTCGCTGGAGAAAGAAGTTATCTCAACCTCTCCACCAAAAGGCACAAGAACGTGCCCAAAATAATAGAATATAATATATTATTCTTGGTGGTGGAAATTAATTAAGTGGGCCCCACTTAATTAAGTTCATGATGGTTGGCACAATTCAAAATTCAAAAAGTGGAGAGGCTCCTCCAAATTAATTGCCCGAGTGGATGACATAATTAATTTGGGGAGTTTTGAGGGGGTTTAGGGGCACGAGTGGTCCCCACCTAATTAACAAGGAGAGGGTCAAGGAGTTTCCTCCCATTAAATGTGGGGTTTTGAGGAGGTTTTATTCCCCTCCATTAAGAGGGGAGTTAGAGTCCAAGAGGCTCTCCCTCATTAATGGGGGAGTATTGAGAGATTTCCTCCCCTCCCATTAAATGGGGGGTTAAGCCCCATGTGGACCCCAGGTCATAACCTCTCGTGGAAGGTTATGTTGCTCGGGTGGTCCCCACCCTAATTATCCTCCCATGGGAGGTTAGGGTGTGGCGGTCCCACCACCAACTCCCATGTAGAGCTTTTTACCAACACTATCCACATGGCGTGGGTTCAACAAAGATAAAATAAGTTGTCACTTATTTTATTTTATTATTCCACGTGCACCCAAAAACCAACTCTCAAACCCGATCATCTGCCATCGAGGTGAAAGTCCTCTTAAGTGAAAACCGGCGCTGTGATTCCATCGGTGTCCTTGGATTTTAATTCCGAGCACCGGTTCAAAAGTAAGTAAAACCCACTTGTTCGTTCACTGAACGTACCTGAGCTAAACTTCGGAAAAATATTCTGGGCTCACTGGGCCTCGTAATCAGGTGCTGTCAGAAACTGCGTTCTTGTAAAATCCCAAAGAAAATTAAGAAAAAGTTTCCCTTGAATTTTACAGGTCTTCACATTACTCCCACCTCAGGGCTTTACGTCCCCATAAAGATAAATCATAAACTAGGGAAACAAATGTGGGTACTGAGCACGCATCTGAGCCTCCCGCTCCCAAGTTCTCTCCTGGAGGTTCACATGCTTCCATCTGATGCGCACTAGAGGTATCGACTGTCCACGTAGGACCCGCTCTTGTCGATCCCTGATCTCCACCGGGACCTCCACAAAAGTCTCCCCATCATCAATGTCTAGCTCCCTATGGTCGATGATATGCGTCAGGTCGTGCATGTATCTCCTCAGCTGAGATACATGAAAGACGTCATGCACCCGGTGCAACTGAGGTGGTAGAGCCAGACGATAATCCACCTCACCAATCTTGCTGAGGACCTGGAATGGTCCGATGAAGCGTGGAGAAACTTGCCGCCTTGGTCAAATCTTCATAATCCTCATCGAGGTGAGACCCGCAAGAAGACGTGGTCGCCATCCTCGAACTCTAGTAGCCTCCGCCTCCTGTCAGCATAAGACTTCTGCCAGCTCTGAGCAGTCCTCATCCACTCCTGGATGACCTGGACCTTCTCCGTCGTGGCCTAGACCATCTCCAGTCCCACAAGTGCTGACTCCCCAGGGTCTGTCCAGCACAGTTGTGATCTGCAAGGTCGGTCGTACAACGCCTCGTATGGTGCCATCCCAATGGTGGAGTGGTAGCTGTTGTTGTACGTGAACTCCACAAGGGTAGGTGATCCTCCCAGCTACGACCAAAGTTGAGGAAACATGAACGGAGCATGTCCTCGATATTCTGAATGGTCCTCTCCATCTGACCATCTGTCTGAGGGTGAAAGGCGGTGCTCAGACATAGCTGCATCCTGAATGCCTCCTGCAACCCCTTCTGAAGCCGGGAAGTAAAGCGGGCATCTTGATCGGAGACGATAGATGATGGCACACCATGAATTCGTACAATATCCTAAACGTAGAGACGTCCCAAGCTCTCAAATGATGTGATCCATAGGTGATCACTGCCCAATCCTACATCAGGACACATCCGAGTCCGGTCCCTGATGCATCGTAGTAAACTATGTACCCTACTCACTCCTCTGGTAGCCTCAAGATAGGTGTGCTAGTCAATATCTGTCTCAGCTCCTGGAAGCTCTTCTGACATCTATTTGACCACACGAAGGGTTTCCCGTTCTTCATTAATGTTCTGCAAAGCTGAAAATATTTCTCCTTTGCCGAAAAAATAAATTTGGTCTCATCCCCTGGATGAACCACGTTCCTTGCCTAATACAGTCAATCCTATCATGATCAGTTAATTCATGCCATGGATGACGTTGTAAGGCCTAGACACTGCTACCAAGAGATCCAACCATTAATCTCGCCTCCAAGGGTTGAGTCACACTGTCGGCACCAGTGTGTGGTCACTGGGTCTACTCCAGTAGGAATCTCGTATGTGAGGGTCAAGTAAATAGTTTTAACCAGAACCTCTTAGTATTAACATACAAAATACTAGAAAGGAAACGTCACTATTGAAAGAGTCTTTTATTACTGCAAATCAAAGAACAGGGACACAAATCAACACAAACAACAAAGCTAGAGGCATTATGGGAAAAGGCCTCTATGTTTGGAGCTAGTCCCGCACTTGTCCACCCGCTTACCGAGCTCCATGATCATAAGCTTCAGATTCCTGAAGTTGTGCTCTCCCCCGTGGTCAGGATGGACCTCCTGGTGGTGGTGGTGGTAGAGCCTCAAAACGTTGTCCACCACCTTCCGCTCGACCAGCTCCTCGGCCTCGTCCACCTGCTCCCTGCGGACCGCCACGGTTGAACCTCTGCCTGGGTGGTTCCTCAACCATCTGCTGCCCCTCTGCATGGCGGGTCGAGCAGTCACGAGCCAAGTGACCCTGCCCAACGCATGCATAGCACTGTATTCCACTCGTAATACTGGTTCTGCTGCTTGTGCCCCGCACCTCTGAGCCAGTATTCAGTGGTCGTCTGCTTGATGGCCTGGTCCGCTTGGACCTCTGCGACATCTGTCTACTACCGGCTGTAGAAGACTCCGCTACGTGCCGCCCTACGGTAGGTCTCGCTTCTGGTGTAGGCTCAACAAGAAAGCTCTCAATGAGAAGGTCTCACTCTAGTACTCCTGCCTGCGTCAGAATGCTGAGGGAGATTAGCGATGCCCTGATCTCATGCCTCAGTCCCTGCTCGAAGGTCCGGGCCCGGAAGAATGGGTCTCGTACCATGTCCGTCGAATAGAGTGATAGATCGGTAAATCTCGCAGAGTACTGGGCGACCGTCAAGCTTCTCTGCCGCAGCTGTAGTAGCTTCTGGATGCACACCGCACGGAGGGTGGCTGGGACGAACTCCGAGCAGAAGAAGCTCTCAAAGTCTATCCAAAGAAGAGATGTCTCATCATGCACCTGGAGCATCAAGCTCCACCATCTGTCTGCTGCCGCGTGCAGGAGACTCGCTGCAAGGATCACCATGAGGTCTGATGGTGTCCCTACCAATCAAAAAACTCATACAACCACATCCATCCAATCCTCGGCTGCCTGAGGGTCCGTCTCCCCGCGGAACCTGGGCGGTCTTTGACACTGAAACTCATGTAGTGCACCAAGGCGACGTGAACTCTCAACGGCTAGGGCTGGTAGCATCGGTGGCTTGACGGGTAGTGGTACCGCCGGTGCCTCCGCAGTAATAGGGCCCTACAAGGAGGCCTCGTCGCTTGGTGGGCTGTCATCACGTACAAAACTCGGAACCCTAGCTGGATGCTATCGTGGGGCCATCCTGAAAAGAGACAGGTGCGCCACGGTCAAACAGTATACCTGGTGAGATGACACAAAGTAATCACAAAGAGAACTTTTGAAACACACATGCAATAAATGTTTTCATGCATTGACTCGGAAATCAGAAGATAGGGTCCTGGTGTACGGATACGTCGGCCGCCACACCAACACTGGACTCCCTGGACTGATAACCACACTCAATACTCTTAACACTATTTCTTCACGTAGAAAAAGATCAGAGTCCTGAGTTCTGCGGTAGAACAGAACTCCTTTGATACCAATTTTTCATGACCCATCCTCGGGGCCCATGTCGTGACTACCCCAATCCCGCCTTCCATAGGCCAGGGGCTGGCGACTAGCACCAAGGCGTAATTCCCGATAAAAAGGAAAGACATTGCCTTTATAAAGTAAACAAACACACAAAGTAAGCAAGAAGAAGTAAATACTAAGTAAAACTGGGTACAATAGTAAGTGCAGAAAAGTAAGTGGGCCAGAATACAAACCCAAGCTGAAAGTAAAGTACAACTGGAAAAGGAAGTACAAAAACTGAAAAGTAAAGCCGCAACGTCGAGCCGTCCACTAGAATTCCCACCTGAAGGGTGGGTATAGATAGCCTCCTCAGCTCCTCGGGTCCAGCCGTCCGCTCCGAGTACGTCCCGCCCAGTGGTCGACCTCCAGTTACCGACTTGCTCCGCAAGACTCAACCACGATCAGTGATGTCTGTCGTCTGCAACCAACACAATGTAGTGCGGGCATAGCCCGTGCAGGGGTGAGTATACGCTACTCAATAGGGACCCCGAGACCCCCGAAGGTCTCCCAAAATCCACAAAGGAAAGATAAAATCACGAATTATCATCCGACATTACTTAGATATATGCCCATACATATACCTAATTCATTAATTCCAGTTCGGCTCCAACATCCGAGCCCAAGTACAACCCATTCCACACAGGAAAACATAACCCATTCCACATAGGAATTCAAAATCCAATCCACATAGGAAAGAAAAACGTAATCCACACAGGATAGCAAGTCAATCATATCGAAGATATTGATTGAAGTCAAGACTCAACTCACACAGGTATACATCTTCGTAAGACGATAGAGATGATCAGATGCAACCACTGATTCATCTAAGCTGTCGGACCCACACATGATCGATAGGTACTAACCCCCGCAATGACCCACACAGGATCGATATGTACTAACCCCCGCAATGACCCACACAGGATCGATAGGTACTAACCCCCGCAATGACCCACACAGGATCTGACCCACACAAGATCGATATGCGCTGGCCCACACAGGACAGCTGAGCGCTGACCCACACAAGATCTGATCCACACATGATCGGTAGGCACTGATCCACACAAGATCTCTGAGTGTTGTAGTCGTCGCTGTCGAACCCACAGAGGATTCCCATGTAGTCTTCATCGTTGTCGAGTCGCAGCCAGCTCTAGGGTTCCCGCACACAGCAAGCTCGTTTCGGGAGGGTCCGCTCCACGAGACGAGGGCTAATACATCAACTGACACGAAGTCCAGAGTAGATGTATCCAAAAGTTATGTAACGTCAAAAGTAACTCAACATGACAGACAGCGCGTCAATCGGATGCCCAGTCTGAGAGTTATTGGCCTTTTCGTTCCGGGGGCCCGGTTGGTTTTTAAGTCAAAACCAACCCGACCGCACTCCAAATGCATCCAAATCTCAAGCGCAGTAAGCCAAAAGGTCCATCTCACTAAGAGGAATCTAACAAAGTCGGTGGCACGTCAATCAGATGTCCGGAGCTCAAGTTATAAGCATTTCCACTCTGAGGGCCCGGTTGGTTTCGTGTTCGAACCAACCCGGCCGAACCCAAAGTTCTCCGAAACCTTGAGTGTAATACACTGAAACGTCCGTCTTGATCCAAGGATCTCATTTCAGCTGACGGTGCATCGATCGGAGGTCTGTAGCCCAAGTTATGGGCTTTTGAATGGTTCTATACAAAAATAGGGGGTTCGGGCCCAGTCCGACCCGGCCCGATACCCCCCCCCCCCCGGGTCGACCCGAACCGGGTCTGGGTCCGGCCCACTAAGGCGTGGCTCGGCCCGATGGGCGCAACCCTGCCCGGCCCAGTCTGGGCGCGGCCCGGCCCGGCCTGGCGCGCTCGGGCGGCCCGTGTAGCTAGCTCGGCTGGTCGAGCTGAGCGGAACAGGGGGCGCGATGCACCCCTAATTGAAGATCCATGACCCCCATGTGGGGGCCGCTCTTTGTTCCAGTCGGGGGTTAAGAAGCCCCGGTCTCCCCCTGAAACGGCCGGCCCGGTCCGGCCGGCCGGTTGCTGCCACCGCGGGACCGCTGCGGTCCCACCCTCCTGCTCCGGCGGTCGGTGGTTCCGGCCGCCGCTCCCCGCACCATCGCGGCCCTAGGCCACGGCCTTGTCCGATCGGCGCAGCGCAACGACGCCACGCACCTCCTCCGCGGCCCCGCTCTAACTGTGGCCTTTTTGAGGTTCTCCGGCGCGGCGCGATAGCCCCGCGCTTCTTTTCCCATTCTTCATTGTTTCGGCGCGGTGCAACGGCATCGCGCTGCCTTTGCTCGTGCCGCAACAAGTTCAAACATCAAGGGGGAGGAGAGTCGGCCATGTTTGTGCGGTCCGACCTCCTCCCATTATTGCGATAATAGGTGTCCCAATTTAGAAAATGATGAACGACAACGAATGTATTCACGAATAAAAACAATTAATTCCCTACTTGATAACGAGATGATGTTCGAAGTGCGTCGCGGAAAGCAGCGTCGCGGGGGAAGATGATGACGTCGCTCACCGCACGCTTCCACTTTTGAGTTCGTGCGTCGGTGCGTTGATGATGAGGAGGGAGGAAGGAGGGTCATCGGAGAAGCACCACGTCAGAAAGGGGGGCTCTGAGGATGAAGGCCAAAGAAGGTCGGGGAAGAAGCGTCACCGGCGTTCTTCACGTTCTTTGCTGGAGAAAGAAGTTCTCTCAAGCTCTCCACCAAAAGGCGTAAGAACATGCCCAAAATAATAGAATATAATCTATTATTCTTGGTGGCGGAAATTAATTAAGTGGGCCCCACTTAATTAAGTTCATGATGGTTGGCACAATTCAAAATTCAAAAAGTGGAGAGGCTCCACCAAATTAATTGCCCTAGTGGATGACATAATTAATTTGGGGAGTTTCAAGGGGGTTTAGGATCCCGGGTGGTCCCCACCTAATTAACAAGGAGAGGGTCAAGGAGTTTCCTCCCATTAAATGGGGGGTTTTGAGGATGTTTTATTCTCCTCCATTAAGAGGGGAGTTAGAGTCCAAGAGGCTCTCCCTCATTAATGGGTGAGTATTGATAGATTTCCTCCCCTCCCACTAAATGGGGGGTTAAGCCCTATGTGGACCCCATGTTGTAACCTCTCGTGGGAGGTTGTGCTACTCGGGTGGTCCCCACCCTAATTATCCTCCCATGGGAGGTTAGGGTGTGGCGGCCCCACCACCAACTCTCATGTGGAGCTTTTAACCAACACTATCCACATGGCGTGGGTTCAACAAAGATAAAATAAGTTGTCACTTATTTTATTTTATTATTCCACGTGAACCCAAAAACCAACTCTCAAACCCGATCATCTGTCATCGAGGTGAAAGTCCTCTTAAGCAAAAACCGGCACTGCGATTCCATCGGTGTCCTCAGATTTCGATTCCGAGCACCAGTTCAAAAGTTAGGAAAACCCGCTCATTCGTTCACTGAACGTACCTGAGCTAAACTTTGTAAAAATATTCTGGGCTCACTGGGCCTCAGAATCAGGTGCTGTCAGAAACTTTGTTCTTGTAAAATCCCAAAGAAAATTAAGAAAAAATTTCCCTTGAATTTTACGGGTCTTTACAAATGATCCCAATTAAAAGTTAGATTGAGGAATTAACTCTTACACCTTTGGTAACTTCTAAATCGTAAGCCCCATGAAAGAATAACTTTAAAAAAAACATTAAATATCATGAAAATAAGGATATTCATGTTTTAAAATTTAAAAGGGGATGTATATAAACATCATAAACATAAATATGTTCATAACATCAAACATGTCTCAACGAAACAATTTTGAGATGAAGAACCCTTACAACTTTGGTAATTTGTAAATGAAAATCTCATGAAAGAGATAAAATTATATATTTTTTCAAATCCCCATAATTTTCATTAAATTAATCATAAAATAAATTCACATGCAGTATATACACCAAAAAAATTAAATAATTAGTGAATGTGACATATGCCTCATAGAAATAAAAGTGAGATGAGAAACTCTTACCTTATGTATTACTTGCTTCATAATCTCTCTAATATCTTATATAATAAATTTTAATTTATTATAACTATATAACATATATAAATATAAACTTATAATATCATATATTATACAATTATAAAATTGTAATACATATTTATTAATAATTCTTTAATAATATCATTATTTCTGAGTGTTAATAGTTTTGTTTTTCATGTAAGTTTTAGTTTAATAGTTAAATTACTTTGTACTTTAATCATGGTTCTGTTATCTCCGTGATTTTATTAATGTCTTTTGTATCATATATAATCATTATATTCAATTTTATAACTATTTATATAAATCAGTGATGAATGAATTACATCACTTCATGGAGATAGTAGTTCGTACGTATGCACAAGTGATGTTTCTATTTTCTTATAGATGGAATTAAATAAGGGTAAATAATAATTAAACTTATAAAAACAATAATAATATCATAAAAATAATATATAAATTTATTAAATTCATCATTATAAATATCAATGTGAGGTAGTGATGGGAAATAAATCGTACTGCTTTGTGGAGGTGGTAGCCCACACATACGCACGAGCGATACTTTAATTTCTCATTTCATAAAAAAAATAGATGAATAAAGTTATTATATTAATATAATAATATCCCATTATATGTTAGATACAAATTTTATTATATTTTAATGTTTAGGAAATAATTAAGAGAGGTAGAAGAAGAGTTAAAATGAAAACACTCGGTTAAGATGATTACCTCCTCTTTGGAGAACCTACCTTAGATCTCTCCTTAATGACCCTAGAGATGGTATTTTAAGAAGAAAATAACCTATATAACATTTCTAATGAATTTAATAGGAGATTTAGGAAGATATTTTTCAATATAAGTGGCTCAATAAGTGTTCGAAAAATATGATAGGTGGTGTGCTTATATAAGAGAGGAGAGGGGCACCCTTGGAATTGCTTAATGTATTAATCTAATATAAATGGATTTTCAAGTTAAAGTGGATATAAATTGATATATTTATAATATAGTATTACCATAAGTATATATAATCTAACCATAAAATATTTATATAAGTTTATGTGATGTTTTAACCCTTATATCTTAGTTTTAACCCATGTTAACCCTTTTGATAATTATAACAATATCATTGTTTTTTACTCTTTAGGGGTCAAGAATGTTACTATAAATGATAAAGTGACCCATAAGTGTAAAATGGTTAGTATTCTTGACCATATCCAATTTTATATTCTGAAGATAATATTTTTATGAATTTTAATTCATTTAATAAAATATTATTTAACATAAGATACCGTTAGTCATTTCGAGACTATTCACATAGTTCACTTTTAAAAATAATAAATACAACAATTTAATAATAATATAAAATTTTAAAAAATCCCAAATAAATAATACTTTTCCACAAAATTCATGTAACACAATATCGCATCCATAAAATGTTACTTTTTAGGGCTTTAAAATCATTTACTTGATTTTTCTACTACTTGCACAAGCACTATGTCAACATTATGCAAGCATTTAATTTAATTTTTCCATCACTAAAAATTAAAAAAAAAACCATGATTAAAAAAAAATTAATATTTCCTAAAACCAATTATAACTAAAATTAACCCCTTTTGTCTATAAAAATTATTATATATATTAAAATAAAGACAATGAAATTTTTTATTTATTATTTAAATAAAATAATATTAAGTTCATTATCAAATATAAATGGAAATAAGTTTCCATATATTAAAATATTGTATGTTTATGGTTGAAATAAAATCATTAAATATAAATAATTTAGGTTTTATATAGATTTTTTATGTCTGATCATGTTATTTTTAACCTTAATTACCCAATTTACCCTTACTAAAGTGACAATTATTTATCATGGTAACTATTCATAATGACCAAAAATAATGTTGACCATTTTAAAAAATTTAAAATTCAAATTTCTAATATAGACTATATTTTATCAAATTAAATCCCTAAAAGTGTCATAAATTCATATTAAAATAAACCCACAAAATGCAATGAAAAATGGTTTTCCATAAAAATGTATTTTTTACCATAAAAATGTTTTTATAACAAAATTAAAAATAATATCGATTATAATTAAATTAATTGTATTATATTTAATAAAAAATATATAATTAAATTTTAAAAATATCAAAATAAAATGATATTAAGTAAATACTTGATTGGAAAAGATAATTTTCAATATAATCAGTATTTTTCATTATTCACTAAAAAATAAATCTTTTCAGAAAAATAAAAAAAAATCAACTTAATATAATTTTGATATGTTGATTTCAAAAATGATATTACTTTTATAAAATATAATTTCTAATTATGAAATAAATTAAATATAATATTTTCACACAAAATGCAATAAAAATTATTTTTGAAGAAAACATTTTTTTGAAGCATAGAAGGACTTCAGTAAAAATCGAGTGTAAATTTCCTAAGAAATAATAAATAAATTTTTATTGAGGATGAAAATTAAAAATATATTTTATAATGTTGTTACTCATATTCATATCTTCCAATTCAATGGATATTTTATAACATTCACATTTAAATAATAATATTTCTATAGTATATCACAATTTTCTTAAAGGTCATATCGTGTGTTAAGAATAATCAAACTTATTATTATTTTAAACTAAATGTTTAGGTTTTCAGATAATGTGATTCATGAAAGAATTATTATTCTTCTTTTAGATAAAATTAAAGTGATTTTGGAAATTTATTTTCTATTTCCACATAGAATATATTAATTACCAAAATAGGGAAATCACATTTCATGTATCAAATCAGTCTATGATCATTTATCATTGAAGAAGTATTTATAAAGTATCTTGGAAATTTAATTATATTATATGGGTCTTAATAACCAATCATAATGTTTGTATTTAGGTCAAATTTTTTGGGAGAAACTCAATATTGGGTATATGCCTATTATGAGGGAAAATATGTGTTTCATTTTCCTATGTAAGATAGTGAGGTTGAAATTATATCTTGAGCCTTTTTTATCTTATGGATACCCCTAGATATTTCCATTAATGAGAGATGATTAAAATTTCAAGGAAATAGTTTATTTAAGGGGTGGATGATGTAACACCTTGGTATTTTTATATTAAGTTCCGTTTAAATAAATAATATTTTGAATAGCTTGATTAAAATGAAACTCTAAACTAAAAAACATGATACATTTTATTGAGTTAAATTATTAGAATACAAAATAAACAATAGTACATTATGAGAAGTCAACAAGAAACTTCATTAAGATAACTCCAAGATGAATAAATCCTCAAGTAAATAAAAATATCATGAGAAAAAAAATCCTTATCTATCACAACCCAACCCACCAAGGCCCTCCTGACTGGTAGTGAGTCGAGTGAGACACCCTAAGCTAGCCTCCAAAAGTCTAGGGGCTAGTAACAAGTGCCAAGTAGGCAATACAGAAATTGGAGTCACTAGCCTAAGTAATTATACACACACACAAAACATTTCCTTGTAATGGTTCATAAATATAATAAAATACTAAATATCTAGAGTGAAAACCATGAATTCAACAACCTCTAGGAATGAATCAAAGTACAGTAGAATAATACAATATTATTAAGGGGAAACATAAATTTCCAACTGAAACTGTGGTCCAAATCTAACAACAACTAGAAGAAAGGATACTGAAGAGAACTCGGCTCACTATCTCCAAGGCTATCCATTGAACATGGTTATATTCTATAGGTACATCTATAATCCTTTGAAACCCAGTCCACTGATATTGTCATCAATATATCTATCATCTTCAAAATACATAACACATGTGGGAGAATTCCATATAGGGGTTTGTATTACATAACTAGTAGGACTCCCCAAAAACCAATAAGGGAGTAATATAAAGATACAACCTTCAACTCAACCCATTAGAAATAGAGAAACAAAATCCAACATATTTGCTCGTAGAGAAACCATAATGAGAGAGAAAGGGAATTTCCATAACCAAATCCCAACTAATAATGATGAGTTATTCTACAGATCCAAAGGCCAATAATCAATGAAAAAATGCCCCGTTTAACCTCATAAGATATAGAGTGGAGGGCCTGATCCTCTTCATTGTGTGTCATAGTCAAGGGGGTGTAATAACCCATCCATGAATCACATGAAATATCTCAAGAATCTATGTGGAGGGTCTACACCTCACCATTGTGACCCACAATCAAGGGTACACTATCTCTATTGGATGACCCACTCCCCGCTGAAGCTCAAAGATGGGAGAGTACCACTTTGTAGATAGAGTATATGTGCTCTGTATTGTATGGGGGTTCTCCAAATCTACCTGTGTATAGAGTATGGGAGACCTATGCCCTGGTGAAACATGGGGTTCCCAACCCTATTAAAACACTACTGATCACAACCAATCACTACTACTAGCTAATCATTTATAAGAGAAGATCCCCTCTAGAATCACCTCGCATCGTATCTATTATGAAGAAATAAATGCCATAATCATGTACTACATGGAACACTACTTAGTCTAGGATACTCACAGACCCAAATATGAGTTCCAAATAAGGATAAATGCAAGGTGGATGTCTTGTGGAAAAGTACACAACATGTACATAGGGTCACATGGTGTGTCACCTCACCTAGACATTTGGGAATGTCCTCTATTGGGCATGACTTATGAAGACATGTGAAATTAAACACCTGTGTACTCTAACTCATGTTCGAGGTACATGACTAGTCAATCCATGTACATATGCATGGTGTGTCCGATAAGGTACATAACATGTCTAACCACATGGGTCCCTCAGTGAATGCCTTTATCACATGGATTTTCAAGAAGAATAGGATCACATGGTGTATGGGTATATCCACAGCATGTGTGATATTTATCTCTCTTAAAACTCTTTCTTTCGTTGCTAGTTAACTACATGGAATGTGTTTCTGAACGACATGTTGTGTTGGTACGAAATTTCCAAAATCACATGATCTTTATGAAGGAGATAATATCCACCTAAACTACCAAATCCACCAACATTTGACCACCTAAAATCTATCAAAATCAAATGAGTATCTTCTGATTTTCAATTCCCCCCCCCCCTCCAATTTAATGAAAATCAGACTTTGTTCACCTTCAGGTGTATTTTATGCACCTAACATCACTATTTTCGGTTCCAAACCTCATATATGTCACCCAAATCCATCAACCCACCATGATTCCTATGTAAAAAAAAAATTCATACATCATTCATGAATCCTACATGAATCTAGGGGGTTTAATAATTCTCAAATACAACCCAACAATGTATAAACACAATCTCATGTGATAATGACAAAGAACATGAAGAATGATGGTGGGAAAAGAATAAGAATGTAGGTAATATAATTTTTGATTGATGTGATCCTAGCCAATTTCCATTATATTATGGAAAATAAGGTGGAATTTGGGGCACAACAAATAATATAAATATTTATGCTCATACAATGAATGGAAATATCTAAAAAAATAAACTGATATAGATTTGATGCTTAAAAAATTAAATCAAGGGTGGAAATCACAAAAATAATGTGTCCATCCTTGGGTTAGGATCAATTTTTAAATAATAAAAAATATTCTCATGATTAAGGTGATTATCCCACCTTGGTCTCCTTCCATCTCATGATTTAGATTGATCCATTACATTATCGGTCCTCGATCCCGATCTGCCAATGAAAATTAAGAACATGTAATCCTACTCTCTAATCTCCCAGGGTCATGCAGCTAACACAGAAAATTTTCCATAATAGTGTATTTATAGAGAGTATTATTATTTTTAAATCAATTAAGTAAATTAAATTAACGAATTATTTAATTACCTAACACACCCACCAACGGTCTCCTTTATCCAAACTTCCAAATTTGACCAACTTTAATACCACCTAGGGTAAACACCACATTTTGGAATCAACTGTGGTATCAGATTTCCCATATGAGGTCCCAAAAAATGGAAAAAAAATTATACCAAAAATATATTAATTCTTGATTAAATATATATTAATAATTTTAATAAATTAATTTTGGGGTCCTGTGATGTGACATCCTGGACCCGACTACCACTTAACCCATGGCCTGAGTTTGGTTTTCCACATAAACCCTGGCGCATCTCCCCATATTCTAGGGGCTACCAACTAGCAGTGGGATTGTGAAGGTAAAATAGTGGGGAGACTATACCCTCAATCAGAGTACATAGTAGATGCAATGGTAATATATAGTAGTGGATGCATAACCAAACGTAAAGATACAATAAACACCCAAAGCATAAATAGATAAAATAGAAGTCTGAATATCTGAATAAAATAGTAAAGGACTCACAAGTGGTGTCTAATACAAACATGCATACATGACATGATAGTACAAAAGGAAATATATCAGGCAACATGCATGCTAAAAAAAGTAAAAAAGAGAACAAAATACAAAATTTGTTCCATATCATCTCGATCCTAAGCCTGATCCTCTTCTCCTAAGCTCCAACTCGGTAGTAATGATAAAAATCCAAAAGAGTGGTGTTTGCCTCTATCAATGCATGCAAGAAAATAGTCTTCTTGGGTGCTAAAGGTAGCCCGAGTAGGGTGTGAGATAAACATCTCAGTAGGCCACCACCAATGGTGTCTATGTGTAATCTAAGTGGAACTCATAAGTAAATAGTGTGTATCTAACAAAAAGAAAGTAAAATAATTCAGAATAAATAAATAACCTCCCATTAATTTTCTTGAAGGATACATAGGGGGTCTACCTACTTCAGCTCAAAGATGATATGTCTGATCAAGTCATTATATATATATATATATCTTGGTTGTAACTAGAATGGGGTAATAACTCCTCTCATCCACACATGTATGTAGAGATTGTAACCAGCGTGGGGAAAGCATTCCTCCCACCCATACGTTTATAATATAACTGGCATGGGGTAAGATTTCCTCCCACCTATACAATTATAATATAACAGGAATGGGTTAATAATGTCTCACTTTCATACATTTGTAATATAACTAATGTGGGGTAAAAATGTCTCCCATCCATACATTTATAATATAACTGGTGTGGGGTAAGAATGCCTCCCACCCTTTCACGCATCGTAATCTCATAAGAATAGAAATGGGATATCCATTCATATCATTTAACATAAGTAAAATCCTTCTTATATCATTTCAATGGCAGATGAAATTTATTAAAATCATAGGCACAAGGCATGGGTTCAATCATCCTCTATAAGAAGTTAATTTAACAAACAATCCATTTTATATAATTCCTTTTCAATAATACAATAACAAGGTCATGATCATACCATACCTTACAACTATTCCATTAAAACCAATTCATTAAAAATGTTGTATCTATCATACCCTAGCTAAACTATAATATCCAACAATCCAATTATCCTAACATGGAAAACTCAATTACAGGAGCACAAACCTTGACAAAGGCCATATCAAATAGTCACATGCTCAATTTGGAAATTCCAATCCCAAGAGGTCCAAACAACCATGGGGTGTATTGGGTTTATCAAAATACACATGATATAAGGGTCAATGTAATTTAAACTCAATCCATGAGATATAAACAAAAAAATTTCATTTTGGGGAAATTGTCTTGAATTGGCCAATTTGGTTGGCACACCCATAGGGTGTCCTTATAGAGCATCATGGATATGTAAACCCCTATCCATGATTTAATTAACCTATTTCAACACACTAGGATCAATTTTACATGAAGGAATCAACACATCAAGGGATCTCAGAAAAGGATGGCTCGCAACACGACAAATTTAATATGAAATGGATAAAACTCACATTGAAAATTATATGACCACCTACCTTAGGGTCGTAGATGATTAATCGCTTGATATTGACCTCCAATTCAAAGTAGGTTGGAAGAGATATGTTTTTTAGTCCAATTCCCTGAAAATAGGGCATATGATCCTAAAACCAAATAGCACAATAAATGGAAAGAAGAATAGAGATAGGAGTATAGAGACTAGGGATCCTTACCTTAGGTGTTCCAATGACTCTGATAGATCAAGGATCGGACAAAGAACAAAGCCTATAGATCAAATCCTATCTTGGAGGAGTTATTGATCTCAAAGAGGAGGATGCCATGTTTCTGAACACTGTAGGTGAGGGAAAAAGAAGAAATAGGTTATATTTTACGTGGGGTGAAAATGGAAATTTTCCCCAAAACCCACTGCACATGGTTTACAAATCGTGCGTCAACCATGTGTGAAGGATCTTCCCCCATTATGCAGTAGAATGAAAAGATATGCACCTTGTCCACATGGTTGCAGAAAAACTGTGTAGAATTGCAGGTGCCCCTATCTATAGCCATACGGTTTATCCCAATAGTGCATCCTGGGTCGCATGGTTTACACTAACCGTGCGGCCCAGCCTACAACCCATTTCTTCAGACCTTTGGGCTCTGAACCATCCTCGGACGCTCATTGGGCCTTCCCTAGGCCTTAGAACACCTTTAATAAGATTAAAGAAAATATTCAAAAATAAAAAACAATGATTTGTCCCTTGGTAAAAAGTTAGGTCATTACAACCTCTCATCCATATAGAAAATCGTCCCTGAGCTATCTTTCTAAGGGTAAAGAGGTACTGTCAGCAAAGAGTTCTGGCCACTAAGATTGTATATCAGCTTACCGCTCTCAAGAATCTTCATGTACTCGGTCGTGTTTCCATAGCACCTGTACAAGAGGAACATACATGCCTTGGAGTATCTTCACACTTTGATCAACATTACAAACTGGGTACTCCTCAAAGGAAGCATCCATATCCATCTCAACCTCATTAGGATAAAAGATGTGATATGGTTCTGGATAATATCAATGAAGCTAAGATACATGAAAAACATCACGAATAGACCAGTGTCTCTGACGAAGTTCCAGCTGGTAAGCCATTGGCCCGATTCAATTCACAGCCTCAAAGGGTCCAACGAATCTCAGTGATAGATTACCCTACTTCTGAACACATTTATACCTCAACCTGGGTGATCCCTTCTGCAAAAACTGGTCTCCAACCTTGAACTCAATAGGTCACTGATGTCTGTTGGTATAAGATTACTATTTGTACTGATATTTCAACATGTGCTTCTTGATCAGCTAGACCTGATATGTAATCTCTTGTGTGAGACAAGGCCCAAGAACAACTACTTCCCCTACCTCTAACTAGTACAAAGGCGAGCAACATGACCTTCCATACAAGCCTTCATAGTGATCCATCTCAATGGTATCCTTGAATATTTTTTTATAATAAAACTGGATGAGTGGAATGTGTTTCTCCCATGAACCCCCAAAGTCGAGAATGCACATACTGAGAATATCCTTTATAACATAAATTGTATGCTCCATATAACTATCGGTCTGAGGGTGATAGGAAATTCTCAAAAGTATCTATGTACCCAAGGCCTTTTTAAACCCCTTCCAGAACCATGATGTAAAATGAGTGTCTCAGTCAAAAATTATAGAACGAGGTTATCCATGAAGACGTACCACCTCCTTGATGTAAATCCTTCCTAGATCGTCTAGTGAGAAGTTCTATCGCATAGGTAAGAAGTGTACGAACTTCGTTAGATGATCAATGACAACCCATGCCATGTCATTTCCATGAGGTGATATGGGTAAACCAATCATGAAGTCCATGGAAACATCATCCCATTTCCACTTAGGAATGGAAGATAGTTGAAGAAGCCCTACAAGATGTTGATGTTACACCTTCACCTGATGACAGGTGGAACATCGCATGATGAAACCAGCTATCTCACATTTCATACTGGGCCATCAATATTGACATCATAGGTCTCAGTACATGTTGGTGATACCAAGGTGAACTGCCCATGCTAAGATGTGGAAATCCCTCATCATCTCCTCTATGATGTCTACTGGGACCCATAAATGCCCATAGAACAATAAAGTATCATCCCCAACGACCGTCCACCTAGAAAATGTATTGTCATCTAAAACACTTTCCCATAGGACAAGGCCTTCAGGATCATATAGCTAACTCAACCTTACTCATTCTAGAAGACTAGATGTCCCTGTTAAGGATAAGAGAATAGTTTCACCATAGACCTCTTAAACCTCAATGCGTGTCTTTGATAATAAGGACATAAGTCTCCATTCATCACTGGATTCCTAAAATATATGAGTATGAGTGTTTCATCTTAGAGAATTAGCTACTTAATTCCTTTTCCCTGGAGTTTTGGAAGTCTTGAAATCAAAAGATTATAGGTACTTAGACCACCTATGCTACATGAGATTCATATCCCACTATATAAAGATGTATTTTAGGATTTTGTGGTGTGAGAATACCACAAAATTCTCACCTAATAAATATTTCCTCCAACAGAATAAAGAATGAACAACAATAGTGAGATCGAGATCAACATTGTTTAATTCTTCTCAGGAGGTCTCAATTGATGAGAACTATATGTAAAAACTCTCTCTTCCTACATCATAATAGCTCTATGCCTGATACTTGATGCATCACAATTGACTGTATAAGCCCTTCCTAGATCTAGTAGAATCGGTATTGATGCTGAATTAAGTCTTCCCTTCAACTCCTGAAAGGTTACTTCACAAGCTTTAGAATATTTGAATTTCACACCCTTCTTTGTCAAGCCCGGTAGTGGTTTTTCAAGGCATAATAAATCCTGAATTAAGAATCTGAAATACACGAAAATCCCTATGAAAATCCAAATATCAAATATGTTCTTGGGATACTCCCAATAAACTACAGATCTCACTTTATCTGGGTCAACAGAAACTCTTGACTCTGAGATTATATGACCTAATAAGTAGACATTATCAATCCAGAAGTGGAATTTACTAAGCTTAGCATATAAATGATGTTCTCATAGCATATTTAACATGATATCAATATAGGTTTCATTGTTTTTTATGGAGCGTTAATACACTAATATATCATTCACAAAGATGAACATGAATGAATCCATATATGGGTGGAAACCCAATTCATAGGAGGCTTGAATACCGTAGGTGCATTCGTGAGTCTGAACGACATAACAAGGTACTCGTATAGACCATACCTACTCCTGAAAGTTGTGTGATGAATGCATCAAGTCCTAAAACACACATTATGATACCCCAACCTTAGATCTATATTTGAAAATACCTTCACTCCACGAAGCTGATCAAAGTGTTTTTCTATCCTAGTAAATGGATATCAGTTCTTGATAATCAGGTGATTTAACCGATGGAAATACACACAAATCATAAGGGTATCGTCCACCTTCTTAGAAAATAGGATAGTTTAACCCCAAGTAGAAGTGTTTGGGAATATAAATACTTTTACCTCTAGATCCTACAACTGAGTATTGAGCTCTAGAATCTATTTATGTTCAATTCTATAAGGAGAAATGGTCACATATGCTACTCCTAGAACAAACTCAATAGTAAAATCTACCTCTCACTAGAGGTAGACCAGAGAAATAATCAGGAAATATGTCTCTGAAACACTTCACTATAGGATGGAAAACAATGGGCTGTAACCCCTAATTATAAAGGTAAAGGTTGCTGACCAGTGTTATAACACTACCCAACCTCTGCTTCTCGGTTCCTGATCATGTCGCACTAAAATCTCATTATCCCTTGTGCATGTGTGTAACACCCTGTGGTGATTTAAATTTCACCCACCAACTATAGCATTCAATATGATCTCTTTAGGGAACTAGTCAGTATATCCCAATGATTACATCAAAACCTATCATGTTAAGGATATATAGGTTCCATTTGAAAAAGGTAACCTCATATCTCAAGGGCAGAATTCTGGTAACAATGAATTACCTTTTAATGGATACCTAAGGGTGTATCTAGCATCATAAAACCATAATAAAACTCAATGTAGAGGCCCAAAATCTCATTGATTTCATCTAATATGAAAGATTGAGACACGCATATATCATGAAAAGCATACACTAAAGTGAAGGTAACTAGAATGGTACCTCATATATTAGATGGTCTGGTGAGATTCTCTTGTGGCGTAGGATGGAGGCATGTAACTACCTTGTACCATGGCCTTGAGTCACCACCTGACTGACCTGAGAAGGCCCGTTAGGATATCACTGAGAATCATAAGCTTGGTTACCTCTATCTCGAATGCCACCTCAGCCTGAACAACCAGTGGTATTTCATTTGTTTATCTATCATGATCCTGTTGACCCCTCTCTCTATCGATGAGTTGGTGATGATCCCTACTCACTCGGAATTGGAGGTAAAGTCTTGCAGAAATGGTGGAGATGGCCCATTCTTCCATATCCTCAGCAATCAATTGGATTCTGCATACACTACCTCCTGAAATGTCCTGGAACCCTTCACTAGTTAAAGCTAGGAGAACTACTAGAAAAAGGATCCTGACTACTGCTACCTTTATGACACTCTTCAAAGCATCATTTTCATCCAAAAAAATACCCACTAGAAGCCTGAGGTACTAAAACTTCATGGATCTCTCCATCAACATCCCTCAAATTTTTCTCTGTAATTAGGGCATAGTTGATGATCTTAGAAATTATCATTAACCGGAACACATTTAACTATGATTAGATGGTGTAACACAGCCCATACTCAAATCACCTAGCAGCCATTAGATCATCAGAATCCAGAGTGGGACCAAAATGCTGAAGCTTAGTGAAATGATATGATTAATACAAAACTAACACAGTCCCCTGCTACATATTCATTAACTTTGTATCTCTATCATCCCTCAATGTCTGTGGGAATAAGTAATCATAGGATATAGTCTAGAAGTCGGCCCAAACCATCTCTCTATGCTTGTCTTCCTGGGTGATGAAACCCCACCATCTCTTGGTTGAATATGTAACATGTAAGAATCTAGCTTGAACCTATGCTCTGGAGGTGTCTCTAGGTGATCAAAGATATATAGGATCTTATCAATCAAAGACTCCTCATAAAGTGGTCTTCCATCCCCCTAAAAAGTAAGAGGATGTTGCTGCTGAAGCTCACGAGTAAACTCTACCATACTTAGGGCAGGTCGCACTCCGTCTTGCATACTCTACATCAAATGCAACAAGCCCTATCAAATCTGGGCATCAGTTCCTATATCAGGAATATGAGGAGGACCCACAGTTGTATCGACTATAAGAATAACCGGTGACTCCAGGTCCACCACCTCAGGAACATGATCGTCGCTCCCTTCAAGGAAAAAGACTTAAGGATTTCATGGTGTCATAATGCTACAATTTCATATGAACATCTTAGAAGTTATTCAATCAATTTATATGATTGAATTGAAGAATATAGGACATGTACTAAAGCCTTCCTATAAAAATAGGAATGCCTCTCTACCTTCTTCAAAATCTACGACTAGACATTGGAACAAACCACATCAAGAAATAAGGACAAAGAAACACCCACTACCTTCTACTAAGGATGGGTTTAGGTCAAGTCTCTAGGTTAGATATGTGTAAGATGGAAATTCTCAGGATATAAACCATTTTCCATTTGAAAACATGACCATTCAAATGTCTAAATCATTTAAATTGGATTAATCCAATGATATGTCATTTTTCGGCCCATAAGGTCCCCTACACCTTATAAACCAAAAGATGACACACAATTGGATGTCATTTTCATTTAAATTGTGTTTATCCATGTGATTATGTCAGTTATCAAATGGTTGAGCTAGCTAGAATGACATTTTTTGATCCATAAGGGCCCATACACCTTATTAGTTAGAGAGTGGCATCCACTAAACCCACACCATAGAATGGTCTAGATCTTGCAAGAAGTGTCAGCACAATTTTATATATGTAACACGACATAAAAAATATGCAACAGGAAATTCCTACTAAAAACTTAAACGTGACATGGAAAGATTCATGGCCTATTTATATTGTGACTATCATGATGCATGTTATAATAAATAACCCTCATTTCATCGAGTCAAGAAATGTAATAATAATCCCAATATTATCAATTTTAATAACATCAAAAAACATGTGAAGCGCCCAATGGTGAAGTCATATCAATGGTAACAGTAGAATCAATAATAATCATAATTAAGGAAACTTGGTCTTTACCCCATATTTGGGTTCGTGATGCCCAAGCATGAATTATGACTAAGTCCCTAAGAATTCCCAATCATCATTATATTATCAAAAAATAGTAAAGAAATAAAGGAAAACCCCTTTCATACCACTTTGTGATGTCTAGGACTAGGCTTCCACTTAACCCATACCCTGAGCTCGGTTGGCCACATAACCCCTAGAGTGTCTCCCTATATGCCAGGGGCTGATTACTAGAGTGGGGGTGTGGAGGTAAAATATCTGAGAGACTATATCCACATGTCATAGTACACAGTGGATGAAACAATAATATACAATAGTGGAAGCATAACCAAATAGAAATATACAATGAACAAAAAAAGTATAAATATATACAACAGAAATCTAAACAAGTAAATAACATAGCAAAGGCCTCATAGGCAGTGTCTGATACAAACATTCATGCATGGAATATTAGTACGAAAGGAAACAGATCAGAAAACATGCATGTTAAATGAAAATTACAAAAGAAAACAAAATCCAAAAACTACTCCATAGCATCTTGAACATAAGCCTGATCCTCTTCTCATAAGCTCCAACTAGGCAGTATGGATCAGTAGACAAAGGATTGGTGTTTGACTCTATCAATACCTATAGGAAAATATTCTTCTTGGGTGCCAAAGGCATCCCAAGTAAGGTGTGAGATAAAAATATCAGTAGGCCACCACCAACAATTTCTACATATAATCCGAGTGGCGATCATAAGTAAATATTGTGCACCTAATAGTAGGAATGTAAAACAATGGATAATAAATAAATAACCTTCTACTCAGTTTCTTGATGGAAACCTGGCAGGTCTACCTACTTCAGCTCAAGGTTGGTATGTCTGATCTAGTCATTTCACACACACACACACACATATATATATATCTTGGTTATAACTTACATAGGGTAAGAATGCCTCCCATCCACACATGTATAAAGATATTGTAACTGGATTGGGGTAAGCATACCTCCCACCAATACACATATAGAGGTTATGAATGGCATGGGGTAAGAATGCATCCTACTAATACATTTATAATATAACTGGTGTGGGGTAAGAATGCCTCCCACCCATACATTTATAATATAACTAGTGTGGGGTAAACATTCCTCCCACCCATACATTTATAATATAACTAGAATGGGGTAAGAATGACTCCAACCCTTTAAAATATCATAAGATCATAAGAATAACAATGTCATATCCATTAATATCACATAAGATAAGGAAAATCCACCTTACATCATTTAAATGGCATATGACATTTATTAAAAGCATAGGCACAAGGCATTTGTTCAACCATCCTATATAAGAAGGTTATTTAAAAAACAATCCATTTCATTGAATTCCATTTTAATAATAAAATAACAAGGTCATGACTATTCCATACCTTGAAACTATTCCATTAAAACCAATTCATTTAAAATTTTATATCCATTAATACCTATCCAACTTATAAAATCCAACCATACAATTATCCTAACCTGGAAAACTCAATTATAGGAACACAAGCCTTGAAAAAGGCCATATCAAATAGTCACATGCTCAATTTGTAAATTCCTACCCTAAGAGGTCCAAACACCCATGGGGTGTCTTGGGTTCATCAAAATACACATGAGACAAGGTTCAATTCAATTTAAATTTAAGCCAGGAGATAAAAACAATATTTGGTCATTCAGGGGAAATTGGCCTAATGTGGCCAATTTGGTTGGAACACCCCTAGGGTGTCCTTATAGAGCATATAGGATATCCAAAACTCTAACCATGATTCAACTAACATATGTCAACACATCGGGATAATTTTGACATGAAGTAATAAACACATCAAGGGAGCTCGACAAAGTCCATCTCATCGCACGAGGGATTAAATACAAAATGGAAAAAACTCAAGTGGAAAACTATGTGACCACCAACCTTAGGGCTGTAGACAATTTCATGGTTGATATCAACCTCAAATTATAAGTGGGGTGGAATAGATCTATGTTTCAATCCAATTCCCTAGAAATAGGGAATATGATCTTAAAAAATAGCACAATAGATGGCAAGAAGAACAAAGACAGAAGTAGAGAGACTAGAGATAATTATTGTAGGGGTTCCAATGACTCTAATAGATCAAGTATCAGACAAAGGAAGAATCCTGGAAATATAATCTTATCTTAGAGGATTTATTGGGATCAAGTAGGAGGATTACATGGTTCTTCTCACTAGAGGTGAGGTAAGAGGAAGAAATATGTTAGATTTTAAGTGGGGGGATGGAAATTTTTTCCCAAAACCCACTGCACACGATTTATGCGCACAGTTTATAAATCATACATGAAGGATATGATTCCATTCAGAAACAGACCGCACGGTCATGTGCCAGGTCCATACAGTTGTAGGTAAATCATGCAGCTTGGGTCACAAGTTTACACTAATCATGTGGCCTGGCCTGAATTCCATTTCTCCAGACCTTCGAGCTCTTAACCATCACTAGACACTCCTCAATACTTCCCTTGGCCATAGAAAAATTTTACCATGATTAAAGGAAGGATTCAAAATGAAATACCAACAATATTTACCTTGGTAAAAATTCGGCTCGTTACATGAGACACCAAAACACAACACAAAATATAAGGAAAACTCCATATATATATATATATATAGAAATATACAAAGAACTAAACAAAAAAACTAAATTAATTATATTCTCCCCTCTTTAAAGCATTTTCCCTCTTAAAATAATAAGTTACAAAAATTCTGGGGGTACTGAGCCTACATATGGATTTCATGCCCCTAAGATCTCTCTTGTACACTCTTGTACTACCGAAGCACTCAAACCAAAGGTATGGTCCATCTATAAAGGGTCCTCTCCTTCTAGACCTCAGCCACCATAAGTCATTCTATTAAGGTGGATCCATCTCCAATTTCTATCTTAACCCAGTCAATAACATGCATAGATTCATGCACATGCCTTATTAATTATAGAACATGGAATAAGCCATACACTCTGTCTCACTGAGGGGGTAATTCCAAGTGAGCAGAAACCTCATCAACCCTCCATATGATCTCGAATAGCTTGATGAACATTAGGGAAAATTTTCTTCCCTATTAAAATATCTACAATCCTCATCATGATGAGACTCTTAGAAAAACATATTCTCCATAATCAAACTATAAAGGCCTATGATGTCGATCCACATAATATTTATTTTGGTTATGGGCTATCCTAATTTTCTATAAGATCATCTAAACCATATCTATCATAACCTAAACCATCTCTGACCCAACAAGATATGTCTCACCAATCTCTGTACAGGTCAAGGGTGACCTATAGGGCCTCATCATAAAGTTACTCGAAAGGTTCCATACCAATAGTATAGTGAAAGCTGTTATTATAAGTGAAATCTACCAATGGAAAGTGATACTCCTAACTCCAGATGAAGTTTAACACACATACTCTCATCATATCCTCCAATACATAGATATTTTACTTAGTCTTTCCATATGTTTAGGGATAAAACATCATGATCATATGTAACCGGGTCCTAAAAGCCTCAAGTAGACCCCTCTACAACTGTGAAATGATATGATCATCACAGTCAAAGACAATCGTCATGGGTACCCCAGGAAGTTGGATGATCTCCCACATGTATAATAACCCTAAAATATCAACTGAACTCTGATCACAAATGAAAATAAAGTGAACTGACTTGATAAGATTGTCAAAAATCACCTAGATAACATCATATACTCTCATTGTCCATGGAAATCCTATCAAAAAATCTATTGATATGTCATCCCACTTCCATTATGGGATCTCAAGGGGTTGATACAAACCTATTGGAACCTAATGCTTGGCCTTTACTAGCTAACATTTGATACACTGAGAGATGTACTTGGAAACGCTTCACCTCATGTCAGCCCTGAAAAACTTCAATCGAAGTTCCTTATACATATTTTCCACACCAAGATGTACATCCAATGGATAAGTGTAAAACTCCTTCATCACATCATCATGAAAAATGACCCAAACCACCATCCATCCATAGAAAAGGATGAAATTATCCTCTCCTTCATAAAATTCATCTTGTTTAACTCTTAAGTATATCTGGTCATGCAAAACCTCACTATCAATGTATCCCAAATAGGCCTCTATCACATGATAAAGAATTAGTGGAGTTACCACCAATGAATTAAGATAATTTTCACCCATATCCTCCATTATTTTCAGCAGTAATTAAACCAATTACTCATACACATCCTTAACTAAGTGATATTAGGACTTCCTACTAAGGGAATCTTCCACCATGTTTTCCTTCCCTAGAGTATAGACTATCTTGAATTCATATTCCTAAATGAACTCCAAAAAACACATATATCTTGGGTTGAGATTTATTTGGGATAATATATACTTGAGACTTTAATGGTCTGAGTAAATAATGTAACTCTCACCTAGAAAATAATACCTCTGCAGCTTCAAAGAAAAGAATGCCAATACTACCTCTAATTCATGAGTTGTGTAGATATTCTCATGGGGTCTCAAATGACATGGCCCATAAGTGATCACTTATTACCTCTACATAAACATGTATTCAAGCCCATATTAATTGGCATAAAAAAACCATGTATTCAATGGCCTCCTCTAGTAGTCTCAAAATAGCATCACTGGTCAACCTAGGGCTCATCTCCTCAAAGGTTCCCCAACACTCCTCAGTCTAGGTGAAAGGATTCCCTTTCTACATCAAGGCATTCAAATAGGCTAATATATTGGAAAAATATTCCATGAAACTCCAATAGTACCACCACTAAATCAAAGAAACTCCACAAATTTGGTATATTATTGGGTGGTTCCCCAAAATCATTGAATAAATCTTCACCGGGTACATAAATAAACCATGCTCAGAGATGACATGCCCTAGAAAGTGAACCTATCCAATACAAAATAGACACTTATATAGCATACCATAAATATAGTTCTCTCAAAGTAAGTCTAGGACCATACACAAATGATCTACATGATCCTCCTCTGACACAAAGTAAATGAAAATTTCATCATTAAAGAAAACCATGAATCAATATAATTATGGATGGAAGATCTGATTCATAATATCCATGAACAAAGAAGGGGAGTTAGTCACATTAAATGGAATCAACATGAACTCATAGTGTTTTTAGTATCATCAAAATGTCATATTAAAAATATTATCTTTGAAACCTCTCAACTAATAGTAATCATGCCTAATATTGATCTTTAAGAACCAACTTTCACCTTTCAATATGTCTAGGAGGTCAAAAATCCTCGATAAGGGGTAGTTTTTCGCTATCATTACCTATTTTAGGCGATGATAATCAACACAAAGTCTCAAACTATCATCTATATTTTTTCAAGAACAATATAAAAGATGCCCAAGGAGGAACACTAGTTCTGATAAAACCTTTCTCTCAAAGTTCTCCCAACTACACCCTTAGCTCCCAGAGCTGAGTGGTGGCTATTCAATATTCCGTAGAAGATATCAGTGCGGTCTTGGGGTGAAAATGGATAAAAATTTCTATATACCACATTGGAGGTAGTCCCAAAACATATTTGGGGAAGACGTCTATGAAATAATCCACTACCACTAGTAGCTAAATGATTGAAGATCAAGTTGTACCAAGGGAAAACAATCACCAACTGATAGGTGATAGGTTATAGTTATATGCTCATAAGCCCTGCTTGCTCCGCCATAAGATCTATCTCACCCAATTATAATAGTTTTCCATCTGTATGGAGGAATCTCACTTTTATATTATGATATTCAAAGTGGTCACACACTATAAACAACCATTTCATACCTAAGATGGTGTCAGAAGGATTCATCACAACAACAAAGTAGTCCCATTAGAAACTCGCTCCACCAAAATAGAATTGAACATACATTTTAAAGGAACTCACCCACCATGCCTCGACACTATCCAATTTGGGTGGCACTAACTCACCCACACATATTTATATAACATCATAAAATAATGCATCTTGGTCGAGGGAGCATCCCTCTTCCTTGTATTCTTGAAGTAACAACAACCATAGATGGATCTGTCAATGCCATGTGTTTCCTTGAAGAAGTCTAGTTGTAATTATAACCATCAAATTATGAGGGGTCCCACACAATATAGAAAACCCAATCCATAACCTATAACTAAACCTCAATCACCCATAATGTTAAAGGAAACTACTTCTCTTTAAAGGGATAATCATCTCTATCCTAATAGAGGCCCACCACATCACAGATCTGGAAGACCAGAACCTACCGACACCCTACTATTTGCTAAGAAAACCGGTTGTAAGAAAAACCATCTCATCAATTGGGTCCCAAATTCTAGAAAACCAAAACCACTTCTTCTAGAAAATCCTCCACTATCTGAGGGTCTAGATCACCATGAAACCTTAATGATATTTATTGCTAGATCGCACACTTTGAACTGATCCTATGTACATTTTCATCCTACACTATTGAAGATATCGACTACTCAACATGAAAACTATCACCCAACTAGGCCATTGAAAGTGGTTCATGTCCTAATTAATAGGTGGTAGCACTTCTCTATTCCCACCTGGAGGAAACACCTCATGAGTGGGTCCCTGAATTGAGGATTTATTACTCAAATGGACGTCATCATGACACTATCTAAAAATCCTATCTAGTTCTCATTGTAGAGGAATATTGAAAGTGATCAAGTCATTCCATGGTCAAAGAGTATATCAAGGGAGATGACTCAATAAGGACATGGAATTAAAAAGATTCAATCCTAAATGATTCATTCATCTTTTTTTTCCCTAAAACATATGTATCATCATTCTAAGTAGAAAAGTAGGTAGTCAGAGTCCTGGTGAATAGATTTGTCGACTGATACCCTAACACTGGGTTTTATAGCCTGACAGCCACACTTTAGACACTCTAAAATGGTTTCCATAGGTTCCTAAACTAATCCTCAAAATAATATCGAAACTTTAAAAAATGACTGGATGGAATACCACCTCTAATAGTAATATGTCATGACTCAACCCACCAGGGACCACCTAGCCAGTGGTAAGCTGAGAGAGACACCACAAGATTTATTCCAATAGTATAAGGGTTGGTGAAAATCATTGGGTCAGATATACTGAAATGGGAGTCCATATCCTAATTTCTTGTATGAACACACACAAAAACTCCATTAAATAGTGCATAGTTGTAATAAAATATTGAAAATACATAGTGAAATCCATACATGCAACAACCTCTAGAAAATTATCAAAATAAAACAACATAATACAAAAGTTTAAAGGGTAAAAATACATGCCCAACCAAAAATGAGGTACCGCACTGACAACAATTGGAAGAAGGGAGACCAAAGAGATCTTGAATAATAATCTTCAAGACTGGACACCAAACATGATCAGATCCCCTAGGTATATTTATGATCATCCCAAACCTAGTCCACTGATATCACTGTCAATCTTTCTATCGTCTACATATTATACAACCTGTACAGTTGAATCCCATTCAGAAGTGAGTATATGCATACCCAGTAGGATGCCCTAAAAACCAATAAGGGAGGAAAAAAGAAAGACACAATAGTCAAATTAACCCATAATAAATAAGAAAATGAAACCTAACATATATGATCATAAAGAAGACTAAATGATAGATAAAGGGTATCTCCATATCCAGGGCCCATATAAGAATGATGAGTCAGCTTGTAGCTCTAATGGTCCATCTCAGATGGAAAAATGCACCACATAACCTCATAAGATATAGAGTGGAGGGCCTACTCCTCACCATTATATGTCATAGTGGAGAGGGAACTATCTTCAATACATGAATCTCATATTACCTCTCAAGAATCTATGTGGAGGGCCTAAATCTCACCACTATTCTCCATAGCTAAGGGTTCACTATCTACAGTGGAGGACCCACTCCCTACCATAGCTTGAGGACTGGGGGTATCACTCTGTAGATAGAGGAGCTACACCCTATATAGTATGGGGTTTCTAACTCTACTTGTATAAAGTGTATGGGTGACCCCCGACCTGGTATGATCAGGGGATTTCCAACCCTGATAACACTCTAATGATCACAACTGATAACTACTACCAACTAATAATTTGTAAGAGAATAATAACACTATCATCACCTTGCATCATATCTATTCTACTGAAACGAAGTCCACCATCACATTATATGCAGAAAAATACTTAGTATAGGCTACTCAGAAGACCAAATATAAGTTTTTAAGAAGGATATATGAAATGAGGAAGTCTCATAAAAAATTAAATTGTGTGTATATAGGGTCACATGGAATATGACCTCACCCAGACACCTAGGTGTGTCCTCTCCTAGACATACCTTGGGAAGCTATTTGAAACTACATGGAATGTATAAGGGGTACCTTATGTGTATTTACTTCCTATGGGTATGACCGTGTACTCTAGATCATGATTTTGTACTCCTGACTATGCCCACGTACTCCATCCCATGCCTGAGGTACACAACCCTTCAATCCTTGTATATATACACGGTGTGTCCCCTAGGGTACATGGTGTGTCTAACCACACGAGGGCCCAGGCATGTGCCTTAAACACATGTATTATATGTCTGAGTAGGGTTACATAGTGTGTAGGTCTATCAACACTATGTATGATATTTATCTCACCTAACACCCTAGCCCCTGCAACCAGGAGATAAATCAACATGTGTTCCTAAACTACACATCGTGTTGGCTGGAAATTTCAAGAATCCTATATCCTTGGCCAAGGATCTTAGATCCACTTAAAATATCACATCCATCACTATTTGAGAACCTAAAATAGGACGAAATAAAATGGTGCCTCTAATAACTAGTTCATGATATCCGGTTGGCTAGAAACTGGACTCTGTTCACATGTAGATGTAGCTGAAACACCTCCCATCACCATTCAGTGTTCCGAACCTCGGATCCATAACCCAAATCTTTCAACACACCATGATCTATCCAAAAAAAAACCAATCCATATATCATTCATGCATCCTCCATGAATCTGACACTTTGATCATTCTCTAATATGAAATGACATTGTTCAACCATGACCCCATGGTCCAAAGATGAATAATGCAAAAAGAGGTGATGTAAAAAGAATAACAAAGAAGTTAATATCATCATTTTATATAGAGATGTTAGAAAATTATCATTATATTTTAGAAAATAGGGTGAAATCAGGTGTGAAATAAAAAATATAAATATATGGGCTCATGTGAATAATGAAAGTCACTAAACAAATAAGAAGATATAGAATTGATTCTTAACAAATGAAATCAAGCGAGAAAATCAAAAAATAATAATGTCCCCTATCTTGAGTTTTAATTAAAAAATTATAAAGAACATTTCCACTAGCAATGAAGGTTATGATCTCATTGTTTTCATCATCCATCACACAATTCACCTTGATCTCAGTTTTCAGTGATCCTCAATCTTGATCCGCCAATGACAACAAATAAAACTTCCTTTTTCTCTCTAATATCCCAAGGGTATATAGTTAACCCTAGATATTTTCTATAATAGTTTATTAATATATAATACTAGGTTTTTAGGTCAATGAAGTAAATTAAATAAATAAATTATTTAACTACTTAACACACCCACAAATGGTCTACTTCAAACAAACACCCAAGGAAAACAAAATTTATATAATTCCTAGTGTAAACCCTACATTCTTAAATAAACCATGGTCTTTTATTTCCAATATAAGGTCCCAAAAAATAGAAATAAAATTTTTACCAAAAATATGTGTGTTCATTCTTTAATATATATTAATATTATTAATATATTAATTTTGGGGTCATGTGACACCGAAACACAACATTGGAACTCATAAGAACACTAAATATACATATATAAATATCTAATTAAAAAAACTGAAAAAAACTGGAGTCATAACAATATCCTTATATTCACCATGAAGATCATTACCCTGATCGAAACTATGGATGTAAAGAAAAAGATTTGAAATAAAATAGACATGTTGAAAGAGAAGGAAATGAATAGGTTTAACGGTGTTAGTAATGAATGTGAGGTAATATATAAAAATAAAAATCGACCGTTATTAATATGGATTTTATAAATATGGTCTTTTGATATACAGTTTTTGGTTATATTGTTTTTTTAGTAACAAATTGAAAATAATAAAATTATAGAATGAAATAAAAATATAATATTTAATTAAAACTTTTTATTATATATATATATATATATATTATTTTCAAACTATTATTTTTATTATTATTATTTAAAAAGTATTTGATTTATTTATAAAATTCTAATAAATATTTTTAATTCCAATAAATTGATAAAATTTAACTAATTCTTATTAAATAAGTAATAAATATTAAATAATTAGGTATAATTTCATTTAGTGATAAAAAAAATTCTTAAAGAATGGAATTTTTTTAGTATATTGTGTATTTTTAAACCAATCGATGACTACTGAATAATGTGGAATATATTAATAATATTGATAAAAAAATAAATAAATTTTCATCTAAATATTTTCACTTAGTATAGAATATGAATAAAATATTTTAATTCCAAAAAAAATCTAAAAAAAATTATATGTTATGCGCACTTATATTAAAAATTAATTTATATCAACTCTAGAAATTGATTCCAACAAAATGGTTTTCATATTAACCAAATTTAGTAATGTGGATGCCCACCAAATGAGCATTAAAAATCCACAATGGAAGAAATACCTGAATATGTGTATGACTTTATCTATAAAGAAAAGGAATCAGGAGGAGGGTGAGATCACATGGATCACATGAAACCATAGGGGACTCATGATTACATGACCATTGGAAGGTCATGTAGATAGTCATGTGCAACGTATAGCCTTTGGAAGTCCCCATGAAGCCCCCTCGACAAGTGCTTATGCTCTTTTGAAATCTCTCTAGATAACTAGTGATCAGGCTGTGGTAGCCAGATAAGCTCCCCCGGGTCATGTGTCTTGTCAACTAGCAAGCACTAGAAAAACCATCCAAAAGCCCTTTGAAAATAAAAGAAAAATATCCAAAATGTGGGATCCTCTTGCTGTTGTAAAGCTCACGTGACACATCACCAATGGGGAGAATTATTTTCCTTGAAAACATCTAAGAAAACTCATGAAACCCCCAGGTCTTTATAAAATAAACAAAGTACATTAAAAGGGGAGAAGGAGGGAACCTATTGTGGTCATAAAAATCACGCGACGCGCCCTTGGCAATCCACAAGACACCACAAGACCACCAACGACATGTCTTCATCATCTCATGAAATACCACTAGCATGTTTTCCTCGTCACAAGAAGGGCCTTAGGTATGTCAAGGTGATCTTGTGCTCCTGGTTTAGCTCCATAAGGATACACATATGTAATTTTTTATAAAGTGGTCATGTATCTCCACAAATCCTTTTTTTGGTCATGTGACACATCACCAAGTGGTAGAGTGATTTTCTTTGACAACACTCACACAACCTCACAAGATCCCCACCATTGAAAAATAAACATAGGAGATAAAAAATGGAATGACTAGATCCTCTCATACTTGTAAAACTCATAATATGGACCTAAGCTATCCAAAGCAAGGTCTCATAAGACCCCTTGATAAGCCATCTTGATTTTGTAAAGGCCCCATGACAAGACATCCTTGTCTCACATAAAGTCATAGAAAAGTCTCCTAATATCACATGAAGGCCTTTCAATTGAATCCCTGATCTCACGGAGGCCCTTGGACATATCGACATGAAAATATAAAAGTACCTTTATATGTGTGCATGATTCAATGAATCCCATTTGATTATAAATAATCCAACAAAGGATGCATTGATGGGATGGTATAACAATTGATGAAAATCATATGATGCCCCCATAATGATGTGTGGTGGGAATTTGTAGAGCGCATGATGTCGAATCCCTCCACCGACTACATCTTGGATTCATGTGATACACATTGTAAAAAGTTGTGAAAAGTTGGGTTGAAGGGGCCTATAAATCCACCACCCTAGCACCGTTGAACCCACCACCCTCCATTCTATCGCGACACCCTCCAGCGTAGCCCACACCGTCTCCAGGCATCATCTAGCCATCCTCTGGTGTGCCCCCTTTCCCCAGAAACCATTCAGTGGTGCGGTTCCCCCTCTCTGTCGATCTCTCCTTACCAGTGTCACCCTATTCCAGCGACCGCACCCTTTCAAGTGTGTTTCCACCCCTCAGTATAATACTATTCTGTTTTCGTTTCTCTTTCAGATAGTTTATGATTTTTTATTGTTAATAATTATTTTGTGTGGTTTAGGATTTTTTTTGAAACCCTCAAGAGTTAGTGTCAGGTTTTCTTTGTCATCGCACATCAATTTTGAGGTAAGTGTCGGTTCCCGCTGCTTGGTTTCGCATACTTTAACTGGTGTTTTTTTCTGTTTTTTGAGTCCTTAGTGTTTGATTTGAAGTATGTTGGACCTTACCGCATGGTTCTGGACGCGCTTCATTTATTTGCACCTTGGTTTTGAGGTAGCAATCCCCTTGCACTTTCCCTTCTTAATTTATGAAACTTTAATTATATTTTTTTCACACTTCATATATATTTTAAATATTTTTTGTGCAATTTTCTGGTTAGTTTTTTGGTATGCGGTCGACAATTGAAGTCTTGTTTGATATGGTATTATTGTAAAGTTAATTTCAAAGTAGTATTTTTTTTTGTAAAATTGGGTGTGTTTTGATGTAGAACCTTGTTATGCCTCTTGTTGATGTTTTATAAATTACTTAGACATTTAGTCAATTATTTGGGTAGTGTGAAATATGGAAATTAGTGTTTCTAGGGTGTGTTTTATTTTAAAAATAATTTTTGAAGGGCTGGTATGTTTTGTCGAGTTTTGAATATCGGATGTTTACACGCGTGGTTTTTAAAGTTAAAAAAACAAGGTATAACAATTTAAATAAAAGTATCGCATGCAGATTGGGGTTCATAATTTTTTGATTGTTAAATTGAAATTGTTTTATTCAACATTGCATGCCTTGTTTTCTTTATGAAATGCATGTTTGGATTTTTGGAGTAAAGTGTGGTGTAAAATAAATTTTTGGGGTTTACAAATGTATCAATAGTGTGTGGAACAATGTTTTTGGTTATTTTTTTTGTTTCCCAAGTGGTTTGGCTTTTACAAAAGTGTGTATTGTGTTTTAGCATGTTTTGGAATTTTATTAAAAATGGTCGGGTCTTGAGTGTGTAGTCTAACTACAATAAAAAGAGTCATATCGATGTTTGAATGTGATAAATGATGTGTTCACACCTCTTTTGGAAATGTGAAAATTGTGCCTTTAATAAAAGTTGGTTTTGTAAATAGTGTTTAAGGGCCCGTTTGGCCACTTTGAAAAAAATGATGTAATGTGTTTGTCATAAAACCCCCATGGATGTTCCTTGTGCCTCGTTGACATGGTATAGTTGGGATGTCCTCGGTATGGAATCCCCAAGTTCTATTATACGGGTCCCTCAGTTAAGAACCCTTGGTATCTCTTGATTTTAATGCATGAGAGTCATCCTCGGGGAGACTCGGGGTGAGTCTTGCTAGGAATTATTATTATAAATATAGGTTGTGATTTGATGCTCAGCGGCATCTGGTTGCTCACCTCCTTTTATACTTGCGACATATGAACCTGGCATATTGATAGAATTGTCTGAGACAAGTAATACACTAATAGGTTATGGTACTAACCAGTGGCCCATAGTAGGCAGATATGTTTGGGTTTATTGTTATGAGATTTTCCCTCGGCCTGCCTGAGAAAGGATAGTCGAGTGTTAGATTTATTCATATGTGTCATGCTACTGTAGATGGGGTTGTAGGTATTGGTGTCGTCTGGATTATTCCTGATCTCTCAGGTTTTCCTATGTCTAGTGGTTTTTATCTATTAAATTTTTGTTGAGATACTTTCAAACCTATTTACATTTCCATTTTCATATCTGCCTTGGTACCCTTGTGTGGTGTTTTTCATGAAAAGTGGAATTTTGGTTTCTTAACTCCTATGAAAATGTTTTTCAAAAGAAAATGTGTTTCAAACTCTTTTGTTCTGGTTTTTCAAATGATTATGGGAAATGGTTTGTACTTTTTTAAGTAAAAATTGAAGAAATTAATACTTTAATATATTATAGTTCAAAATTAGAATTGATGTTTCTTATTTTTAAAGGTAGTGCATTGGGAATAGATATTGGGTTAGCCTCCTTAGTTTTAATACTCACAAAAATAGTTCTTTTCTATTTTTAGTTTTTTTGCAGGCTCCAGCTTGGGTGCGCTCACCTTGGGTGACGTTTGATCGTCGAGTCGAAGAGTGA
The DNA here is from genome assembly GCA_963277665.1 of Viscum album. NCBI lineage: Eukaryota > Viridiplantae > Streptophyta > Magnoliopsida > Santalales > Viscaceae > Viscum > Viscum album. The sequence goes on along the minus strand of OY728140.1, from coordinate 1,231,987,972 downwards.
CTCGCAGGGTCAGACAGAGTTAGTTTGATTGTCGAGTTCGGTTAGTGTTATCTTCTTCAGTTCTTGTTTAGTCATTTTTTTGGATTTATTTTTCTGCTCTGGTATTTATTATTTCCATTGCTTTTATTTGTTTGTACTGGGAGAAATCGTTCCCATCGTCTCTGTCGACTCTCTGGCGCTTGTTGCCTGCCCGGGAGGATCGGGAATGCCTCTCAGGCCTTGCCCTAGATTGTCTCGGGTGACTGGTTCAAGGTCAACATGGGTTGGTTCATGACCAAATGGTATCAAAGGAGGATGGCTCTTAATAGACCTTGCTTTTCAGAGTGCACTTTGTTATTTGGGATGTCAAGTTAGATGAAGTATGATTGTCAGGACTCAAGGGGTAGGTGCGGGAACACCGTCACGAACACTTGATCATTCTGATCCTCGGGTATCCATGGGAAGTCCAATTTAATTATTTTATTTGGGTTTTTATGGAATGTTTTGTGATTGGGATATGACAAAGGGAGTTGGTATAATAGTTCTCGTGAGCCTGTAGGGCCTGGAAAGCCATGTGTATCTAGGGGCATGGTCCTAAAATGCTCTATGTGTCAGTGACGTGTTTGGCATCTGACTGCCAACCATATGGCCAAGTCACCCACCAACACTAGTTCCCTATGTGAGATGTTTTGTGTCTCCTGTGACTTCTGAAAGTGGTTTGAAACTGAAAGAAATTGGGTTTGAAAAATGGTTGTTTTAAATGAAATGTTTAATTTGGGGATTATTTTAAAGGAAATGGGATGAATGATTTGTTTTTGGAAAATGAAGTTTTTCTGGACATGGTGTTTCTATGGGTGCTTAAATTCATAGTGGTATATTGGAATATGAACGGATGTCTGGTATGAAAGATGGATTCCTGGGGTGGCACAGATACATGCATGTGAGTGAGACTCTAAAGAATACTAATAGTGAGGGTTTAACCAACCAAACTTGTTTTAAATTAAATTTAAAAATTAGAATTGATGTTTCTTATTTTTAAAGGTAGTGCATTGGGAATAGATATCGGGTTAGCCTACTGAGTTTTAATACTCACACCTATAGTTGTTTTCTGTTTTTAGTTTTTGTGCAGGCTCGAGATTGGGTGTGCTAACCTTGGGCGATGTTTCATCGTCGAGTCAGAGAGTGACTCGCAGGGTCAGATGCAGTTAATTCGATTGTCGAGTTCAGTTAGTGTTATCTTCTTCAGTTCTTGTTTAGTCGTTTGTTTGGATTATTTTTTCTTCTCTGGTATTTATTATTTCCTATGATTTTATTTGTTTGTATTGGTATAAATCGTTCCCATCATCTCTGTCGACTCCATGGCTCTTGTTGCCTACCCGGGAGGATCGGGAACGCCTCTCGGGCCTTGCCGTAGATCGGATCGGGTGACTGGTTCAGCCTGGGTTGGTTCGTGACCAAATGGTTTTAAAGGAGGTTGTCTCTTAGTGGAACTCTCTTTTTAGAGTGCACTTTGTTATTTGAGATGTCAAGGTAGATGAAGTAGGATTATCGAGACTCAAGGGGTAGGTTCGGGAAGATCGTCATGAACTCTTGCTCGTTCTGATCCTCATGTATCCATGGGAAGTCCAGTTTAATTAGTTTCTTTGGGTTTTATGGAATGTTTTGTGATTGGGATATGAAAAATGGAGTAGTTCTAATAGTTCTCGTGAGCCTGCAGGGCTTGGAAATCCATGTGGAGCTAGGGGCATGGTTCTAAAAGGCTCTATATGTCAGTGACGTGTTTGTCATATAACTGCCAACCATAGGGACAAGTCACCCACCAACACTAGTTCCCAATGTGAGATGTTTTGGGTCTCCTATGACTTCTGAAAGTGGTTTGAATCTGAACAAAAAATTAGGTTTGAAAAATGGTTGTTTTAAATGACATGTTTAATTTGGGGATTAGTTTAAAGGAAATGGGATGAATGATTTGTTTTTGGAAAATGACGTTTTTTTGGACATGGTGTTTCTATGGGTGCTTATATTCATAGTGGTATGTTGGAATATGAACGGATGTCTGGTATGGAAGATGGATTCTCAGGGTGGAACATATACATGCATGTGAGTGAGACTCTAAAGAATACTAATAGTGAGGTTTTAACCAACCAAACTTGTTTTAAATTAAAGTTCAAAATTAGAATTGATGTTTCTTATTTTTAAAGGTAGTGCATTGGGAATAGATATCGGGTTAGCCTACTGAGTTTTAATACTCACACCTATAGTTCTTTTTTATTTTTAGTTTTTGTGTAGGCTCCAGCTTGGGTGTGCTCACCTTGGGCGATGTTTGATTGTCGAGTCGGAGAGTGACTCGTGGGGTCAGAAGAAGTTAGTTCGATTGTCGATTTCGGTTAGTGTTATCTTATTCAGTTCTTGTTTAGTCGTTTGTTTGGATTATTTTTTTCTTCTCTGGTATTTATTATTTCATATGCTTTTATTTGTTTGTATTGGGAAAAATCAATCCCATCGTCTCTGTCGACTCCCTGGCGCTTGTCGCCTGCCCGGGAGGATCGGGAACGCCTCTCGGGCCTTGCCGTAGATCGGCTCAGGTGACTGGTTCAGGCTCGACCCAGGTTGGTTCATGACAAAATGGTTTCAAAGGAGGATGCCTCTTAGTGGACCTCGCTTTTCAGAGTACACTTTGTTATTTGGGATGTCAAGGTAGATGAAGTAGGATTGTCGGGACTCAAGGGGTAGGTGCGGGAAGACCGTCAAGAACTCTTGCTCATTCTGATCCTCGGGTATCCATGGGAAGTCCAGTTTAATTAGTTTCTTTGGGTTTTTATGGAATGTTTTGTGATTGGGATATGAAAAAGGGAGTTGGTCTAATAGTTATCATGATCCTGCAGGGCCTGGATAGCCATTTGGAGCTAGGGGCATAGTCCTAAAAGGCTCTATGTGTCAGTGACGTGTTTGGCATATGACTTCCAACCATATGGCCAAGTCACCCACCAACACTAGTTCCCTATGTGAGATGTTTTGGGTCTCCTGTGACTTCTGAAAGTGGTTTGAATCTGAAAAAAATTGGGTTTGAAAAATGGTTGTTTGAAATGACATGTTTAATTTGGGGATTATTTTAAAGGAAATGGGATGAATGATTTGTTTTTGGAAAATGATGTTTTTTTGGAATTGGTGTTTCTATGGGTGCTTAGATTCATAGTGGTATGTTGGAATATGAACGGATGTCAGGTATGGAGGATGGATTCCCGGGGTGGCACAGATACATGCATCTGATTGAGACTCTAACGAATACTAATAGTGAGGGTTTAACCGACCAAACTTGTTTTAAATTAAATATTTTTTCAAAAATGAAATTTTTGACATTAAGATAGCTTGTTTTCTTGTGTTTAGAGCTTGTTATCCATGCGATGTTTTATTTTGAGGAATTTATTTATTGATTTTGTCCTCATTGGGTTATTGACTTTTCTTGTCCAGCAGTTTCCCCCTTAAAGTTTCGATGTGTGATTGTAGTTTGATTGATCAACCTAAGGATTTTATGCTTGAGTTTAAGACGCTAGATCCAACTCTCTTTTATGGTCAATAAGACCCTTTTGTAGTGGAGGAGTGGATGCGGAAGATTGAAAGGGACTTTAACCTCAGTGGGTTTCCTGAGTCATTGAATGTTAAGTTTGTTACTTTCATGCTTGAAGTTTCACCATGGATGTGGTGGAAGTCGATGTCTCAGAACAAACCCTGTCAAGATCTTACATGGGAGTTTTTCAAGGCATTATTCATTCATCAATATTTCTATGAGGAAGAAAGGGTGAGAAAGGGGATGAAGATATGTTATCTGCAGTAGGGAGCAGATCTGTGTTGGAATATTTCCAGCGCTTTGTGGAGCTAGTCACATATGATTCAGGGTATTCCACAGATGACTCCATGAAGGTTCGACATTTTGAGGCAGGTCTCTGCCCTGATCTACAGTTAAAGGTTCTAGATTCCAACCTAAATTCTTTTGTAGATGTGGAGAGATATATTTTCTTATCGAATCTATGATGGAAGGAGTGCTCAAAGTAGTCCCCCCTCCATTAATCACCATGAGTAGTGGTGAAGATTCTGGAAAGTAGATGAGGAAGAAATTGAAAGTAGATGGAGGAGGTTGTGGAATCAAAAGGCCTCGGGATCTTTCATCAACATCTTCAGAGCGATAGATCTTCGTGTGTTTTCAGTGTGGAAATTCAGTTCACAAAAATTCATCATGTGAAAATGCCCTAAATACCTACCAGGCATGTGGACGCCTGGGTCACTTGCGGCGATTCTGTCTGGGTGTTGCTAGAAGACGTCACAGAGGAAGTTCTCGGAAGTGATGTGTTGTTTTGTTTTTTATTAAAGTTTCATATGTATGTTTCATTTGAGTGTAAGTGATCTCTTATCATTGTAGTTTACTAATGGTGTTTTGGGTTTTAAAATGTATGAGAATGTCGTGGGTCTTTTGATGAACTCTGGTTTTCAATGACATTGTGGCTTTCATTTCAAAATCATGTCATTTATTACGTCAAATCAAAAGATTTATGTTTCTTATTTGGATTATCAGAACCTGACTGTGAGGCAGGAGACACTTCATCCATCATATCTATAGAAAAAATGCCTCAGAGTAAAGTCGGCACGTAGTCAGAAACCTGGGGGGAATTTTGAGAAGTTTTGTTAAGTTAGTGCCTCTATCATTGCGGTGAGACAGTTTTAGCGTTTCTGTTGTGGTTTCTCCGTCATTATAAATTTTATCTCATCGCAAAAAAATGTGATGGACTTATCCCTCACTCAATGTCAGTAATTGAGCCTTTTTGGATGCGAGTTTTTGATTAGTGGCCTTGCGTGGACAACCCATTTGAATCAGTTTCAACTTTTGTTTGTGTGCATCCAGAAGTGGTGAGTCATGAGTATTTTTCTGCCGTAGTTTCATTAATCCAATCCTTGGGCCCTCCCTTCCTGCCCATGGGGTGAGGGTATTTGGTTCGTGAAGAGTTTTTGGTTCAGCTCTTATCCCTTTCGGATGAGGGTGAGTGGTTTAAGTGTTCTTGTTGTGTTTCTTTTAGCATGGGTAAGGCCCAATTCAGTTTTAAGTTAGTTTTTTGTTTGGTCTCTTGTAGGTCAGTTCTTTATGGTGTGGAGACTCACCATCTCTTTGGGTTTTCTCTTAAGTCGTTATTGGATGCTAGTTGTGTTCTTATGGTGGGTAGTCTATTCAAGCCTCCTCTATGCTAGTGATTTTTTTCGGGAAATTGGGTTCAGTCCCATTGGTGGTCAATGGAATGTCCTTTGGTTAAGAGAATGGATCATGTTTATGTGAAGTCCTTATGTGTTGATTGATCGACTGGATAGTGTTGTGGATTTCCAGGTCAGAAAGCGTTATGGTGGGGAGAATTGTCACACCCTGACCTGGGTGTTTTATTTATTTAATTATTTTTGGCATTAAATAATTTTTTTGGGGCTTGGGTTGAGTCTCGAACAAAATTTTTGAGTTTATGTTAAAAGTGCACATTTTGGGTTCGATGTCGTTGGGCGAACAGGCAGAGAGCGATGTAGCTCGGCTTCGCCCAGACAACTGCGTGGCCTTTTAGTATTTGAAGAATTAAAATGGATAAATAAATGCTAATTTATTACATCATTTAAAATTTTTGTGGTTATTAAGGATTTTAATATTTTTATTTTAAATGAAAACTAAAATTATTAATTTTATTATTATTAAAATGATATGAATACATTTATTATTTTTATTTTGTCATTATGGTTATTATTATTGTTATTATTATTATTATTATTATTACTCTTACTATTGTTATTATTAGAATTATTGTTAATTGTGCCCATAATAGTTTTTCTTTTAAGTTTTATTTTCAATTTGTGTCTAGGTTTTTTTTCCTTCACTATTCTTTCTCCCCCCACTACATTCTCCATGCATCCCCCTTTCCCTCCTTGGCGGTGTGATCTCCCCCGGTGCAGCGCTCCTCCTCCTCCTGATATGGACTCCACCGACAAATAGCGTAGGCCCTCCTCTCGAGTCCGGCCAACCTCGTTTCAGTTCCCTTGTTGTTCCAGCGGCGCAACCCTCACCTCCCTACACGGCGGTGCCGTCCCAGCCTTCTCCTCCCTGCTTCGGTCGGCTGGCCTCCGTCTCCCCTCCTGCTTCCCAGTGCGATCACCCCTACTGTTGTGTTTTCCAGCACTGACCCCCGCCTCCTTTCCCTTACTGTGCTCAAGAAAACCAGCCTCCATCCCGTCGCTAAATCCCTCTTCTAGCGCGCTCCATCTTCTACTTCTCCCAGTGCAGTGTCCCAACGGGTCTTCTGGTACGCTCTAGTCACATGCGACCCTCTGTCTTGAAAGCCTCTCCCCCCCATCGCTCTGGCTGGAATCCTGTTGGTGGGAGATGGCTTTACAAAGCCGAAACAAATAATTCACGGGAGAAAAAAAACGAAGCGGAGGAGGAAAACTTCACACAAAGGAGCAACCTTTTTGTATTGCACACAACTCTTATATATTTTTTACGGATTACATATGAGCCATATTTATAGGCTATTCCAAAAATGAGAAGACATCAAAGCATTAAAGCAGGAACAAAAAATAAGGCAATAAATGATATGCTTGGAAATAGAGATATGCATGGGAAGAGGGAGAGCCGCATGGGGAAGCGCCGCATAGGAAAGCGATGCACGGGGAAGAGCAGCAGCCTGCTTGGAAAAACCCACCCGGAGTTATGGTTTGTATTTCCAACAAATCCACCCTCCAGGTCCCCTCACCCTCGGCTCCAACCTTCTCCCCTCCCTCTCGTCCTCAGGTCGAGACCCCCCTAGCTCCCCTGCTACCCAGAATAGTCCTCCCCCGACCAACACCCCTATTGGTGACTCCTACTCCGACCAGCCGAAACCCCATGCATCTCCTTGAACTGGTGCACCCACCACCCTCCAGTCCAGCGTTACACCCTCCAGCATGGCCCATGCTTTCTTCGGGATTCGTCTGGCCAGCCTCTGGTGTGCCCCTTTCCCCAGAAACCGTCCATTGGTGTAGTTCCCCTTCTCTGGAAATCTCTCCTCACCGACATCGCCCCATTCTGGCGACCACACCCTTTCAGGCATGCGCTACCCCCTCAGTATAATCCTATTCTTTTTTCATTTCTATTTTAGTTAGTTTGTGATTTTTGATTTTTAATTATTATTTTGGGTGGTTTAGGATTTTTTTGAAACCCTCTAGAGTTAGTGTCGGGTTTGCATTGCCTTCATGCTTTGGTTTCGAGGTAAGGGTTTATTCCATCCGCTTAGTTTCACATACTTTAATTGGTTTTTTATGTGTGTTTTGATTCCTTAGTGTTTGGTTTGCAGTATATTGGACCATACCGCGTGGTTTCGGACACACGTCATTTCGTCACGCTTTGGTTCTGAGGTAGGAATCCCCTTGCAATTTTCCTTTTTAATTTATGAAAATTTAATTATATTTTTTTCACACTTCTTATATATGTTAAATATTTTTGGTGCAATCTTCTACTTAGTTGTTTGGTATGTGGTTGACACGTGAAGTCTTGTTTGATATGGTCTTATTGTGAAGTTAATTTAAAATTAGTATTTTTTTTGTAAAATTGGATGAGTTTTGATGTAGAACCTTTTTATGCCTCTTGTTTATGTTTTATAAATTACTCATACATTTAATCAATTATTTGGGTAGTGCGAAATATAGAAATTAGTGTTTCAGGGGTGCATTTTATTTTAAAAATAGTTTTTGAATGGGTGGTTTGTTTTGTCGAGTTGTGAATACCGGATGTTTACACACGTGATTTGTAAAGTTTAAAAAACAAGGTCTAACAATTTAAATAAAAGCATCACATGCAGATTGGGGTTCATAATTTGTTGAGTGTTAAATTGGAATTGTTTTATTCAATATTTCATGCATTGTTTTCTTTATTAAAAGGCCGATTTGGATTTTTGGAGTAAATTTTGATGTAAAATAAATTTTTGGGGTTTAAAAATGTATCAGCAGCATGTGGAACAATTCTTTCAGTTCTTTCTATGGTTTCCCAAGCGGTTTGGCTTTTACAAAAGTGTGTATTATGTTTTAGCATGTTTTGTAATTTTATTAAAAATGGTTGGGCCTTGAGTGTGTAGTCTAACTATAATAAAAAGAGTCTTATCAATGTTTGGATGTGATAAATGATGTGTTTACACCTCTTTTGGAAATGTGGAAATTGTTCCTTTGATAAAAGTGGGTATCGTAAATAGTGTTTAAGGGCCCGTTTGGCCACTTTGAAAAACAATGATGTAATGTGTTTTTCATAAAACCCCCGTGGATGTTCCTTGTGCCTCATTGACATGGGATGGTTGGGATGTCCTCAGTATGGAATCCCTGAGTTCTATTATACGGGTCCCTCAGTTAGGAACCCTTGGTATCTCTTGCCTTTAAGGCATGTGAGTCATCATCGGGGAGACTCAGGGTGAGTCTTTCTAGGAATTATTATTATAAATATAGGTTGTGATTTGATGCTCGACAGCATATGTTGGCTCACCTCCTTGTATACTTGCGACATATGAACTTGGCATATTGAGAGAATTGTCTGAGACGATTACTGCACTGGTAGGTTATGGTACTGACTAGTGGCCCATAGTAGGCTATGTTTGGGTTTATTGCTATGGTATTTTCCCTCGGTTTTCCTGAGAAAGGATGGTCGAGAGTTTTGGAGCGTTATATTTCATCATATGTGGAATGCTACTATAGATGGGGTCACAGGTATTAGTGTCGTATGGATTATTCTTGATCTCTCAGGTTCACCTATGTCTAGTGGTTTTTAGCTATTGAACTATTTATGAGATACTTTCTTACCTATTTACATTTCCCTTTCTGTATCTGCCTTGGTACCCTTGTGTGATGTTTTTCATGAGAAGTGACATTTTGGTTTCTTAACTCCTATGAAAATGTTTTTCAAAAGAAAATGTGTTTCAAACTCGTTTGTTATGGTTTTTCAAATGATTAAGGGAAATGGTTTGTAGTTTTTTTAAGTAAAAATTGTAGAAATGAATACTTTAATATATTGTAGTTCAAACTTAGAATTGATGTTTCTTATTTTTAACGGTAGTGCATTGGGAATAGATATCGGGCTAGCCTACTGAGTTTTAATACTCACACCTATAGTTCTTTTCTGTTTTTAGTTTTTTTGAAGGCTTCAGCTTGGGTGTTCTCAACTTGGGCGATGTTTGATCGTTGAGTCGGAGAGTGACCCATGGGGTCACACGGAGTTAGTTCGGTCATCTAGTTTGGTTAGTGTTATATTTTTCAGTTATTGTTTAGTCTTTTTTGGGTTTATTTTTTCTATGATGGTCTTTATTATTTCCTATGATTTTATTTGTTTGTATTGGGAGAAATCGTTTCCATCATCTCTATCGATGCCCTGGTGCTTGTCACCAGCCTGGGAAAATTGGGAACACCTCTCGGCCATTGCCACGGATCGACTTAGGTAACCGGTTCTGGGTCGACCCAGGTTGGTTTGTGATAATTCCTCATGTTCAAAAGGATGAAACCAAGATGAGGTGTTTTGTATAGACTCTTCTAGGTCAGCCTTTTTTTGGTATAGCAGTCTACAAGAAGGATCAGTTGTAGTAAGGGAAGACGTCTGTCATCATTTCCTTTATCAGTTTCTCTCCACGCCGAGGAAAACGACAATCATCGACCTAAAGATCTGCAAACAATGAAAAAATGAGAGGTTTTTTTACTTCATAGATAGATGGAAAGGTTTAAACTATTCACTCAAATTCCATCTCTTATAGGATAAATCATTGGAACTATGTTTTAAAAATGTCTATGATGAGTTGTAGACACCTCTGATCCCAATAAAGTATTCAGGTGGGTTTTATGAGTTCGTAGAAATGGAACAATGTCTCGAGGAGACCATTCAGTGAACTTGATCCAAATCTCAACTCATTCCCTCCGCAACAAGGGAAAAGGATTGGCAAATCGTAAGCTACAACTATCATTCTCAATCTGGTAGCAGTGCCCATCCAAGCACCCAAAAAGTTCACGAATCACCCTACACATCCTGTTTAGCGAAGAAAACCACAAAATCATCCTCATCTAGAAGCTCTACTACAAAACAGGCCTTTAACAGCGCTGTTATTTATCAGCTCTAGAAGAAAACACTGATAAATGGCATATTTATCAGTGCTAAAGAAAGCACTGATACATTTAACCTTTTATGAGTGCATTTATTTTTGCAATGATAAAGGAAAATTTTATCATCACTTTATTTCTAGCACTATAAAGGGTATCTTTTATCAGCACTTAAGTTTTAGCGTTGATAAAGGGTACAATTATTCAGCACTTTATGCTTATAGTTGATAAATATTTCTTTCATCAAGGCATTTTTAACACTGATAAAATTAAATAATTAAATAAGCTAAAAATAAAAAATGTGTTTATTAAAAAATTTGTTAATTAAATTATTGATAAAAATGAATTGATTTATTATACATTATTAAACATTAAACATTGTATTAATTAGATAATTATGATAATTAATGTTATTAAATTGTATATATTAAATATATAGATATATATTAATGTATATAAATATGATTTATATATTAAAAAATATTTATACATTTTACATTAAATAGTCATATATTTATTGAATAATGGTATATAATTAAAAATTAATATAAATTAAAAATATTAACTAATTTCATAGTACTCGATATATAATTGAATGTCGTTTGATTTTTCAATTTAATATAGATCAAATGTGTGTTATATTGATTTCACATATATATAATCAATGCATTTCTATATACAATATTCTCACACATAGAACTTATCCATTTTTTCAATATTGTTAAAGTGTACTTATATTCTCAATTTATTCAATTTCACTTATTTTTAACATATATGCATGCACTCAAAATTAGATATTCATAAATAATGTTAAAAAAATATTTTTAAATATATATATATATATATATATATATATAGTCACTATATTTATACAATTTGATATTTATAATTATAAATAAATAAATATGTTTTTAAAATTATTTATATAATTATAAATAAATAATTATTTATATTTAATTATTCTTAAATTTAAAATAAATTTAATTAAATAATGAATATATTTACTATATTTATATTTATATATATTTATAAAATATATATGTATAATTATATAAATAATATTTTTTAAAAATATTTCTATAATTAGAAATAAATAATTATAAAATTATAATAAATATATTTAAAAAGGAATATATTTACTATATTGATATTTATATATATTTATTAAGTATTTATAATTTTTTTTAAAAAAAATTAATTTATATTTAATATTATAAATCCTTTAACAGTGCTTCAGTAATAAGTGCAGATAAAAGAATCATTATCAGCACTTTTTCCACGCTGATAAAGATGAGGATTTATTAGCGCTAAATAAAGCACTGATAAAATAAATATTTACCAGCACTCTAATTTTAGCATTGATAAATATTGGGTTTATCATTGCTTTTTGAGTGCTGATAAATATAGGTCTTTATCAACACTGATAAAAGTGTCTCGATCTTTTTTAAAAACCCTAACCATTTTCAAACCTGTTGCGATGTAGAGCTTTCTACCAAAGCCACCCACAGTCGGTGCTCCTACTTAATGAATTGAAGTTCGAATCATACCCCTCAACTACCTCCAAACATCTCATCCGACATTCGAAGAGGGTCTCTGATTTTCTTCAACCAAGCGAGGCAGGCCTTCCGAATTTCTTTGTGTATTTTTTGTTTTGTTTTTCTATTTCATTTCTTCTACGATTTGTTTATGATCTATTTTATATGATCCGTTGTTTATTATTTGTTTGTGATCCTTTGTTTAGGTAATGATTTTTGGTACGTTGTTTGTATTGACTACCAATGTATGATTGGTTTAATATACTAACTCATCAATTATATCCTGATGAAAAATAGGACACCACTTTTTGTTCTTATGATGTATATTACTGCACTCATGCACATGAAATTTTAGATATAGAAATACATCTCATTCACAACTTACAATTAGTGTGATCCTATCAGAAAATCAGATGGAGGGTTTAATATATCTATCCATATCATGCAGGACACTTGTTGTTTTATTTGTTGGCATTGTTCCAATGATACCTGTATCCAATTATACTTCTCATTTGTTGATCAAGGTGGAGGATAGATAAAGGGTGGTTTTTCTGTGTGCACCCATTGTTGATCTTCTGTGTACATCTACGGGAAGTTAAGGATCAATCTTTTCATTAACTTTGTTTTGTATCATGATGGCTTGTTCTCCTCTTTTGATGCTTCTTGCAATTTTCATATTCTCATTTTTTTCTTTAAAATCATTGATGGTGAAAGAAAATTTCACCTCGTGCATCCTCTTTGTATTTTTATTTAATAATTTTAGGGGGTATAGGTTGGGAAACTACATCATGCTCAATCTTTCTAAAAAAAATTACTACTTTCAATCATCATTTATAACTTCATAGTATGTCTTAACAATAATTTTCATCCTTTGATGAAATTTTCATATTTTGGACCTATTCTTGAAACCTCTTTCATCCTAGTGATCTTCTCTAACAATCCCATGAAATATATTTATCAAATTAATATAATTTTCATTGAGTTCATGTTGGTTCCATGCTTCTATTCTAGTTAAATATCACCTAAGACATCCACTAGAGACACATTTAACATGGAAATAATTATTTGAATAATATCCATAATTTCATTAGTATAATTGGTAACTTTATTTTATAAATCTTCCTTTAACTTTACAGTATTGAATATATTCCAAATAATTAAGGGAAAACTAGAAAAATACCCCTACAATCCAAAATAAAATCACATGTATTTTTACCTTCCTATATAGCTCATCTGGTTGTCCATACTTTTCATACATGCCATATTGAGTATATTTAAAACATATATTCAATTTTAACTTTAACTAAGAAATTATAAATATCTATTTATGAACCCAATAGGATGGATATGAACAGGAAATGGGTGCAGGCTAATCGTTTTACAAACAAATATGAAGATAGAGTTAAAGATTTCATCATGTTTTCAAAAGAGCATGTAGAAGACCCTTCTAAAATCCTCTGTCCATGTTTACATTGTTGTTATTCAAGAAAAATTAGTTTGGAAGAGTTGGAAAAACATTTTATTTGTCAAAAAATAGATCAAATCTACAAATATTGGACTAAAAATGGGTAAAAACTGAATGTGGACATCGATTAGGATGATACTATGGTTTATAAATCAATTGATATGAATACCTTTGTAAAATATAATGGATATCACGTAGAATAAATGAAAATGGTAATTGGATATGACCTTCATGAGTGTCTAAATTTGTTTGAGGAGTTAAATAGATGTTCCAAGAAACCATTTTATACCAATTGTGTTAAATACACAAAATTTTCAGCTGTATTGAATTTATATAATGTGAAAGCTGGCAACAGATGGAGTGAAACCCGTTTTACAGAACTACTTGGTCTTCTAAAAGATATGTTACTAGAAGAAAATTAACTAACATTCCGAACATATGACACTAAACAAATGTTATATTCAATGGGAATGATCTCACAAAAATACATTCTTGTCCAAATTATTTCATATTGTTTCGTAAGGACTAGGAATCACTCATGAAATTCCCCAAGTGTGGCGTGGATCGATGAAAAAAAACTAAATCAAGTCCTTCAAAATCTATATGGTACTTTCCTATAATTCCATAGTTTAGAAGACTATATGTATGTCAGAAAACTACAAGACAATTAACATGTAATGAAGATACAAGAATAAAATATGGGAAGCTACGTTATCCAGAAAATTCTCCTTAGTGGAAGAAAATTGATTATGAGTTTCCTGAATTTAGAGATGAGCTGAGAAAGTTTAATCTCGCATTATCTATTGATGGAATAAATACTTTTGGTGTACATAGTAATAATCACAGTACATGGCCCGTTATGTTGGTAAATTATAACTTTCCACCATGGATATGCATGAAGCACAAATATATTATGTTTTCTTTGGTTATATCTGGGCCAAATAAACCCGATAATAATTTTGACATCTATTTGGATCTATTGATCAAATATCTAAAATTTATGTGGGATACATGTGTTATAATTAATGATGCTCATAGAAGTGAATAATTCACATTGATTTCCATGTTTTATGGAATTATAAATGACTTCCCTGCTTATGGAAATTTATCAGGATATAGAATTAAAGGAATGTTGGGGTGTCCCATTTGTGAAAAATATACATACTCAGTTCGGTTGAAACATTCCTCAAAGACTGTGTTTTTGGGACATCAAATTTTTTTACCTCGACAACATAAATACCAATCCTGGATGATAGAATTCGATGGGAATATCAAACATGGTACAACATATTCTCCAACAATGGGAGATCAACTGTACACAAAAGTAAAAAAGATTAACACTTTTTTTAGTAAACCATGTTCCAAAAACATTACAAAATCAGGTTGGAAGAAGATATCATTTTTCTTTGAATTTCCATATTTGAAATGTTTGTATATCAGAAATTTTATTGATGTAATGTATGTAGAAAAAAAATGTATTTTATAGTTTTATTGGCATGTTAATAAATGTTCCTGGAAAAATGAAAGATGGAATCAAGGCTAGTTTGGACTTGATTGAAATGGGGATAAGGTAAGAGTTGGTACTAGTGAAGGGAAAAGGGGGAATTTTCTTCTTCCAACAGCATAGACACTATCTAGACAGAAAAAAATTCAATTTTTCCTTTTCCTTGGGAGGGTAAAAGTTACATAGGGGTGTTCATCAAATATCAAGAATGTCGTGTCAATCAATAATTTGAATTTATAAGGACTAAAATCACATGACTGTCATGTATTGATGCAATATTTAATTCTTGTTTCTTTTAGTTTCATTCTACCTCAAAATTTATGACATACATTAACCAAACTGTGATTATTTTTCAAAGACATATGCAGTAAATTTATAGACCCAAAAAAGTTTCCCATCATGAATAAGGAGATTTCAATCATATTATGTGAATTAAAAATGTTATTCCTACCATCATTATTTGATATAATGGTCCACCTAATGGTTCACTTGGTCAGATAGGTTTAACTATATGGTCATTTCCATTACATATGGATGTAACCCATTGAATGGTATATAAATATTTTGAAAGCGTATGTCAAGAATCGAAGTAAGCTAGAAGGTTATATTGCATAATGATATATTGTTGAAGATGCTATTGAATTCTGTACTGATTACCCATCAGATGTTGAAATAATAAGTCTCCCAAAGTCTCTTCACAATGAATGCCTTATGGACGAATGGATTTATGGAAGAGATGTTGTTACAATTACCTTGATAGAGCGGAAGCGAACACATCTTTACATATTACATAATAGTGAAGATGTTGATCCATATATTGAATCCTGTAAAGAAATTCTTAGAGATTTGGATCCATTAAGAGATGAAGGATGAATATCCAATACACATATAATTTATAAGATGGTTCAAAGATCAAATTTATAAGGATTTATCTAAAAATATGAATTCAATTTCTGAAAAAATTCAATGGCTAGCAAGAGTACTAAATGAAAATTATATATCTTACACTGGGTTTGTAATCAATTGTTATATGTTCTATAAAAAAGAACACAGTGACTTCAGTACAATGAAAAATAGTGGTGTTACACTGGTGGCTGAAGCAATGCACATATCTGGTTCCAAGTATAAAAATAAAATTTATAAAAATATGTCATATTTTGGAATTATTTAATAGATATACGAGTTGGATTATACAACATTTCAAGTGTTATTTCTCCATTGCAAATGGGTTAACAATATCAATGGAGTGAAAGTTGAAGAAATGGGCTTTACGAAGGTGAATCGCAATGTAGAATGGGGAAAAGATGATTCATTCATAATGGAATAACAAGTAGTGCAAGTATTTTATTTCACTGATCCAAAAAATAAGAATTGGTTGATTGTCCTACTTGCGACTAAAACAAATATTGAGTCAGATGAAAATTCAATCAAGGATGACCCTTTCTTTGGGACATCACAATCAGTTCATGTTGGTCCCAATGTTGATAATGTATTTTACATTAGAGGGGACCACAAAGATGGTATTTGGATTCTAAAAAGAGGAACCAAATCTTTGAAACCTTTAAAAAAATAAAGAGAGTTTAATGAGAAGGTAAGTGTTTTTTAATATATTATGTTTTTCATCATAATATTATATGTTCTCTATTGCATTAACATAATATAAATTAAATGGTTGACTACTCATGTAGGCAATTTTTATTACACATGATCATTTTACCAATCCCTTAGAAGAATAAATGATAATGAAGGAAACCCTTTGGAAATATGTAAAGGTAATGTTACGCTATAATTTCTCTATTTTACCGAAAAAATATATAGTGAAACATTTATTTCATTTTAATTATTCCTTGTTGAGTTCGTTTATATTATTACTAATATAAGAATAGTTTTCTTATATAGCTATATTATTTAGATCAAGAAGGGGGTGGTTTTTTCGACAATAACATGAGTCAGTTAAGGACTAAAAGACAAAGGAATATTGATGTTTTTGAATGTATGAAATAATTTGTATTTATGTAATTATATAAACTAATGTTTGAAATGTCTATAATATAGTGTTTTTTTCTGGTATTTGTTTTGTAAATTTTATTTCATTTAAATTCTATATTGGGTATTTTTTTGATATGATGTGTGTTTCTAGTGTTATAGTTTGCTGTAACAGTACACTACAGTGGTTCTGCAGTGTGTTGTTACAGCACACTGTAGTATGTCTCTTTATCACCGGTGTTAAATTGAAGAACTGATAAATGAGATCTTTATCAGAACTTTTAAAAGCGCTAATAAATGGACCCTTTATTAGTGCTTTTTTAACACTGATGAAATTCTAGGGCTTTTAACATCACTCAAGTTATCAACATTTTTCTAGCACTGATAAAGGCTATTTCTAACGCTGTTAAAGGCCAGTTTTGTAGTAGTGAAGCATAGAGAAATTAGGGTAACCTAGGATTTGAGGAATTAATGAATAAAGAATACTCCTTCTGAAATGAACAAGTTCCCAGTTATTTCTTAGAATCCATGAAAAATAACCTGATCAAGCTACCACAACCCCAGAAGCTCGATGTGGTCAACCTCACCAATTGTCCTGACTACTACCCTTTCCATAGAAGGTTGTGTCATATTATCCAGGACTAATTCATATTCAAAGTAATCCTTTAAGGTATTTTTGATTCTATATAGGTAGTGTTAGATAAATACTCAGACTAGGTGGCCTGTATAACCATTTCCCATTCAGAAGAAGAGGGTGATTGGTAGAAAGTTCCAGTTAGGCATGAGTGACAGTTTTGAAATTGGATGAATCAAAAAATAGTTGACCAAGCTCATTCCACCATAAGATCACAGCTACGTAGACCCAAAATATATCCACCATACAAGTAGATGACATCAAATATGTCTCCAAAAGTGGTAATGACCATTGGAATTAGGAAGAAACAAATGAGGAGGAGTCATATTATACTCCAACAAAATCTCTGACTCCTGTAGATTTATTCCCTATGACATCCGTAGCATGAGAACCACCCCACAAAATGGAACCCTAATTAGAATAAGATCTCATATTTGGTTCTTTAAACATGATACATTTATAATACCCATTCTATGATGATGAATATTCTTCAAAATACGAGTTTCCCACACAAAATTAGGGAACAAGAGGTTGCATGAACAGTAACTGAGATTACAGGGGACAACGCGGGTGTGGTCAGACCTGATATTTAGTCCCTTTCCCCACATAGGAAATATATGTAGCTAATATTCATGGAAAAGTTATCTAGAATGATCAAAAGAGGCATGTAGGTGTCCTAGAACCCTCTCATGGTCATCTAAACCCAGTTTTCTTGCATGACTGCCTAACATGGGTTTGATTATCCAATCAACACAGACAATAGGGAAGGTCGTCACGACCAACACCACTAGAAGTAGATTCTACCTCAACCTATACAAAAGAAATAGGACCATAAACCTCATATGTCTTAACTCTTAAGCTACCTATTGAGGATCAGCCCCGTATCAGGAAATGACGACCTCTAGCACAAAAGTATGACTTTCTAAAATAGATATCAGTTGTCCTGGCCAATATCTGAATCCAAGATACATTCCATATTTCAAAATAACTCAATGAGAAACTCATTGGAGACCTAAAAAGCCCAATAAAATTTGAGATATATGTTTTTACAGCTAAGTTTTATCAAGTGGAGACCATGCCATTATAATTACATGTCTCTATCTCATTCACTGACCAGGATTAGGAAAATGTCATCCAAGGGAACATCATGCCCCTATATTATTTTTGTATAATTGATAATGTCAGTATCCAAAGGTCTATTATTAAAAATGGTTCAAAGTTCAATCTCATCCCAATTCGGATCCTCTAATGTTTGGGATATAGTGAAGGGGACCTATCTCCCACAAAGTTGGCCATTCAAGGGTATGATAAGCATGAGAAAATGCCTCTTAGGAATATGAAACTCAAAAATTAGTTTGGGGATCTCATATATGGAATTGAGTTTATGGTTATCCAGCAAGACACTGTATACAATTTCTTAATTAGAAGGCCCTGGATACATAGACACATGTTGGTACCTTCAACATTCTATAAATGTCTGAAATACCCCATTGATAGAAAAGTTGGTATACTACATGGTGATGGTTCCCACTTTGATACTTGAGAAGCTACATATGATGAAGAATAATTCTATAAAATGGGAGGAAAATAACCAATATAGGATGATGATATATAGGTTACATCCCCTAATGGATTGGTGAATGCCATTGAAAATCCCATGAGGATGCTCAGTAGTGACTATGTGCTCCCCATAAATCTAGTCAAGGTGATAGACTTGACCACAGAGGTCTGAGTCCCTCCTTTCCCTAGTTATAGGGTGAAAAATAATAATATCTGGAATCTCACTGCAACAAATCAGTAAATATGGGCGATAATGTATCTTCTCATGGCCTCTCTCACCCTGATAGTGAGAGAGAATCCCCCTTATTTCTGCCTCTATCTGAGAATATCTCTATGGACACATGGGTGGAAGAATAAGAGGATGACCACAGGAATGCCCCTCCCATAATCAAGGAAGGTTTCTCCACCACCATCGATGAGATTAGGTTGGTGAATATGGAAACATAACAAAACCCATGGCCTAAACTGATTAGTTCTTTGATTCATCTCAAAGATAACGAGATGTATATTTTTTTAATCAATGATAATATATGTTCATCTAGAACTATATAGAAATTCCCAAACTCAATCCAGATGTGGCTACGCACCATATCGAGTTACCCAATGAGCATTGAGGCTTTAAGCATGTTGTCAGGAGAATCCTCCCCTCTAATGTCACTACTACAAAATGATGTTTATCCAACACTAGGGATTTAACATCACTAGATAAAATGCTATTAAAGACCCCATTTTTCAGTACTAAAAAATGATTTGTTAAAGGGGGTCTTTAACAGTGCTAAAAAGCACTATTAAAGGGGGGGCTTTATCAGTTCTTTTTTACAAGCACTGAAAAAAGTACATTTCAAAAAAATATATTTCATTATAAATAATATATTAATATATTAATATAAATATATTGATATAAATATAATATATATTTTTTAATATATGTTTTAGATAAGGTAAATTGGCATTTACAGTTAATATATAAGATATTTAGTGGAAATAACATATAAAATAATTAAAAAAATACTTTTAATTAATAATTTTCTCAATATTACCAAGTTATAGTCATTTAATATCAATTTAAAGATAAAAAAATCAAAAAATAAATAAATATCTAAAATAAGTTGAAAATGTAACTCGAAATTCAAACGACCATAACTTTTGATTAGGGTGTCCATTTGGGATCTAGCACATATCAAATCAAAGACTGCAATGAGATCTACAACCTATATGACATATGTAAACCTATTTCACATTTTTAGAGGCCAAAAGTCCTATAAGACCTCCAAAACTGAGTTTTAATCGGCATACCCTGATTTTGTAACATTCGATGGATTTTTAGGCTTGTTTATGGGGGTCTTTTTGCCCTTTTTTGGTGAGGAATGAATTTATTCCTAGATCTTACATTCATATTGATATTATGGTTTTTAAATTTTCTCATTTTTAACCATTTAATATAATTTATGATCAAATATATAACAATATATACATAATGTTTTTTATATTCAGACATAAAAATTAAGTTTTATAAAAAAATTAAACATATTTACATATAAAGTATATTTATTAATATATAAACATATATATAAATATATGGATAAAAAAATGTATATATATATATAATAATAATAAAATATGAAAAACAAATAGTATAGGGGAGTGGAAAATGCTTTGATTTATATGTAGGAGGTATAGGGTTCAAAACTTGCTAAAGGCAGGGTCATGCATGGGTGGGTTGTATTATCTAAAGCACTGATAAATGGGTGGGGGTGGGAAGCATTATTGAAGGGAGTTATGTGGGCATGGGAAAAAATTTATATAACCTTTATCATCGGGGCCTTTATCAACACTATTAAATTCCCCCTTTAATAGTACTAAAAAACATTGATAAAAGGGGCCTTTAACAACACTAAAAAAGCACTATTAAAGGACCCTTTTAATAGTGCTTTTTTAGTTATGTTAAAGGGGTCCTTTAAAAATGCTTTTTAGTGCTAATAAAATATCTATTCCTTTAACCACACTCAAATTATCAATGATTTTTTAGCACTGATAAAGGAATATTCTAACACTATTAAAGGCTTTTCTTTTAGTAGTTTACCACCACTGTGGAGGCAGAAGTTGAAAATTTGATTAAAGACAACTTTGTCTGAGAATTTCAATACCCATGATGGCTCTCTAAAATTGTCCCTATCAAGAAAAATAATAGGCATATTAGGGTCTTACTTGATTTCAAAGACCTTAATCGGTATTTCCCAAAGGATGATTTCCCATTTCTAATCACAGACTTGTTAATTAATGCAACTTCTATATTCTAGGAACTTTACTTCATGGATGAGAATTCAGGGTACAATCAGATAAAAATGGCCTCAAAAGATGAGGAAGCCACTACCTTTAGAGTGCATCAAGGTATCTTCTTTTATCAGGTCATGTCCTTTGGGTTGAAAAACATTGGCACTACATATCAAAGTGTTATTCATCACATCTTTAAGCCATTCTTGGGAAGAATAATTGAATATTATATAGATTACCTAGTGGTCAAATCCTGATAGTGATGTGATCACTTCATGGATCTTCATACAATATTTTATAGGATTTGATAGCACAATCTAGAGATAAATATGACGAAATTCACCTTTGGGATAACATCAGGGAATATCCTTGGCTTTGTGGTATTCCACTATGGCCTCGAGGTTGACTCAAAGAAGACTAGTTCTGTTTTATCAATCTTACCCCCCCCCCATAAATGTCAATGAATTGAGGGGACTTCAATGGAACCTTGCCTACATTCAGAATTTCATATCCAACCTGGCTGGAAAAGCTCTCCCCTTCACCAGGATAATGAATAAGGGAAACACCTATCAATGGGATGATGACTACCAAGAATCCTTTCAAAATATCAAGTACTATTTACTACACCCACTAATTATGATTCCTTCGATGGAAGGGAGGCCACTCATCTTATATGTTTCCACTTTGGAACAATAAATGGGTACCCTCATCATACAGAAAAATGATGTGGGGAGTAATAACAATCTCTACTACCTCATCCAAACAATGTTAGGTATTGATACCTGATACTCTGATGTTGGGAATAACTATCTTGCACTCATATTCTCAGTGAAAAAGATAAGGCATTACATATAGCACCAAAAATTCTATATGGTATCTTATATTGATTCTCTCAAGTAAATCCTTGGCCATACTATGTTGAATGGGTGCTTGGCCTAATGGAAAATCATTCTAGAGAAATACTACATTCGGTTTATATCATAGAAATTGCTGAAGTAGAAAGCCTTAGTTAATTTCCTTACAGCACATCCTGCCTCAAAGAGTACACTAGTGGAAATCGATCTTATAGACGATGAGGTATTTTATACCCATGAAACTCCTTGAACATGGGAGATTTATTTTGATGGAACCTCCCAAATTCCTTTTAAAAAAATGATGGAAAACCTAATACTCAATCAAGTTGGATTAGGGAATGAGTTTTTCTCTCTAGAAAAAGTAGTTTTTCCCTACTCTTTCTCATTATCTGAAGGATACACAAATAATGATGCAAAATACCAAACCCTCATTGTTGGGTTGGAATTATCCCTACATGTGTAGATAGTCTACCTGAATATAAAAGGGTACTCGAGACTAGTGATAAATAAGTTCAATGGTTCTCCCTCTACCCAGTCAAAAGAGGTATTTTCTTTTTTTTTTAAATAAAATGAGGCTTCAGCCCCAACCTTTTTTAAAAAAAGTTCAATGGATTATATGACATAAAAAATTAATAACTATCCCCACTCACTGGCTGCATGAGAGGACTGATGGAAGAATACAATTTTGAGCCCATGTTGCATCATGTTCCCCGATCACATAATTCTTACACTAACGTGTTGATTAATTCAACCATAGTCTTGGTTGATCCTGATAAGTAGGAAACAATCATTCGTATAATGCACTGAAGAATGGTCTTATCGATCATTGTATGTGATATAAAATAAATAAATCAGTTCAAAACCTCCGTAGATCATTATAAACTGGTATCCACCCCAAGATGTTTGTATCCCATAATTAGTTATCTCCAAACTGTCAATCTCTTAACAGATCGATCCAGAAGGGAATATATTCATCTTTGTGAAGTGAAAATTACCTTAAAAAGTGGTCCAAATGAACACATATAACTCTAAAATAATTGATTCAATGGAAACCTCCTTAGATGTATAGTAGAAGGACTAATTCACATTGTCATGGAAGAAGTCTGTGCGGGCTCTTGCGGTGCTCATCTATCTAGGACTAGGTTCTCCTACCAAATTAGGAGGCTGGGTTACTACTAAAAAACCATGATACAAGTTTGTGTGGAATTCACCAAGAAATGTCAGGTATTCTAGATCTATGAAAAATTCATCCATCATCCCCTGTAATATTTTCATACAATTAAATATTCCTATCCATTTTCTGTTTGGGAAATGGATGTTGTGGGGCCATATCCCTAGCCACAGCTAAGCAGTTCAAGTACATCCTTATTTATACCGACTTCTTTTCCAAATGGGATAAGGAAATACCCCTCAAAGAATTCAGGATGAAGAATATCATTAACTTCATAAATTTCTATATTATCACTTGGTATGAATTCCCTCACACAATATTGATGGACAATAACACTAACTTATGTTCTATGAAATTAAAGAAACTATGAAAGGAATAAAATATTGAGTCTAATAACTCATCTTGCTATTATGTAGTGGAAAATAGATAGATTGAGGCCTTCAATAAGACTAAGTCAAATATACTCCAAAATATGGTGAATAAGGATAAGAATTTCGATCTAGAAAGCTCCTCCATGCTTTATGGGCCTACTGTACCACCATGCATACTACTATATAAGAAACACTGTATTCATTGGTGTACATGGACAAGACAGTATGACCCATAGAAATATAGATTCTATAGCATCCCGCCTTTTTATAACATAAACTTTTATTACATTACACAAAACTGAGGATCTTTAAGGTTTAGTGTCTTGGAAACCAGGAACATAATACATGAAAACAACATAAAACATTCTTCTTAAACACTTTATAGGCTTCTCTTTAAGTTCATCCTAGGTTCATTACTGCATCTCATAACCTGGGGACATACATCAAAAGAAAGGGTGAGTAGAAGGCCCAATAATGGAAACAAGCGAAACATTTTACATATGAACTTGAGATACATCAATAAAGTCATGAAAATAACTTTAAGGCATGAGAATGAAATCATGAGGCATATCATAATAAAACTAACATTTTTCATAACTTGAAGATATGGCTACAACATTCAATATTGACAATCATTTCGTTTCACCAAGGTCCATCCCCAAGGTGTCATTAAAAATTACCAAGGTTATTCACCAAGGTATCAGTCTAAAAGGTCATCTCTAGAGATTAAGTCTTTACCCAATGCATTGGAGCGCTATCTGGGCCCACCCTTGACATGTCTTTATTATCATGTGAGCCACATATATCATCATCAATCATTTCATAAACAACCCATATAGCATAAAAGAAATGGGTTTCATTTCATAATCATAACGTTTTAAAAATTTCTTTAAAGACATGATCTTTATGTCACTTTAAACCCATGAAAAAGGGAAAGCGGGTTTCATGTATGTAAATACCAGAATTTAAAATAGAACATTTTGATATATATGTGAATACCCTTGTATAAATAAGAGCTTTGAGTATTCACTTAATAACATAAAATAATTTTGAGATAAAGAGGGAGGCATTTTGGGACAAAAACTATGCAGCATAACGGCTATGATACATGGTTTTAGAAAACATTGAAAAGAGAGGGGACATGGGTCACCCACTAAAAATGATTCATAAAACATAAGGGGAACAGAATATAAAGTATTTAAGAAAATGGTAATGAAATTTTAATGATATACCATATGAAATGAAGAACTTGAAAGGAAGACAAAAAAATAAGATTTCTCTTATGAGAATTCGGCAGCCTAACGACGTCACTTAAAACTTACAAAAATGGATTGAAGAGATCAAATAGGGTCTCTCATAATATGAACATAAATTATCAGTATGATAGATATAGAGATCACACCCCAACATAAGAAAAAGGAACTTGAAAGACTTGACATGAAAATAGATCTTGAAAACGAGAAGGGTGAAAGAATCCCTAAAAAATTCGGCAGCCTAACGACGCCACTTAAAACTTCAAAATACTGAATTGAAGAGATAAAATAGGGTCTCTCATCATATGAATATAAAATATTAGTATGATAGATTTAGATATCATACCCCAAAATAATAAAAAGGAACATGAAATACTTGACATGGAATTAGAACTTTGAAAAAGGAGAAAGGTGAAAGAACCACTTAAAAATTCGGCAGCCTAACGGCGCCACTTAAAACTTCAAAATACTGAATTGAAGAGATCAAATGGGGTATCTCATCATATGATCATAAAATATAAGTATGATAAATTTAGAGATCATACCCCAACATAATAAAAAGGAACTTGAAATACTTTACATGAAAATAGATCTTGAAAAATGAGAAGGGAGAAAGAATCCGTTACAAAAATTTCGGCAACCTAACGACGCCAATTAAAACTTCATAAAAAGAAATAATGAGAGTAAGAGGGGATATCTCATTATATGAACATGAAAAGGGAAGTAAGAGGATTATAAAATAACATCCTTTAACATAAGAACATGGAGCATAAAATAAATGACATAAAAGAGATTTCTTGAAAAGAAAGAGAGAGGTCAGATCCCTTACCTTAAAATGTAACTCTTAAAACTCAATGGTTTGGACCTTGAGGGCTTGGGGGCACCTTGGGAGGACTCCTTGGGAGATAAGGAGACCAGAACATCGTTGAGGATGGTTTTGGAGTCGAATGGATGAGAGGAGGGCTTGGTATTTATAGGGAAAGTGAGGGGACAATGGCATTAATGGCCAAGGGACACCTCAAAAGTGGTTTTCTCAAAACCATGTTCTCTCCCATGATATTTCCCATGAAGTTAGGCCACATGGGGCCCCCAATACAATAATTCATCACCTTTGGTGGTCCAACCCTTAAAATATCTAATGACATCATCATGACACAGTTATAATGTCATTAAACATACTGAAACCCTAAAACTATATTTTTACTATTCACTGAAAATTCAACTTTCTCAGAAAAATCACAAAATTTCACGTTAACCAAATATCAATGCTCTGATTTCAAAAATGAACACCAGTTTATAAAAATAATTTTCTAAATATTTTTAATTTTATTTTTAAATAAATACACTATTCACCGAAAATTCATTTTTTTCAGAAAAAACCCCAAAAATTACCTTAACATAATATCAATGCTATGAGTTCAAAAATGAAATCCATTATATAAAAATTATTTTCTAAATATTTTTAATTTAATTTTTAATTAAAAAACACTATTCACCTGAAAAAACTAATAATTGAATAATAATTTATGAAACTGTTATTTAGCCATTTTATTGAATCACATTACTTAATCAAGGTTCCTAGATTATATTAATACTTTCTTTAAGTGAGATTACTAATCCATTTGGTCACATTACTAATCCTAAGCATAAAATCACTATTCATAATTTACTATTCATCAAAAATCAAGTTGATCTGATTAGACTCTAAATTTCGTACTGAACATAATTGTAGACGACCATTTTTTGAAAATCATTACACATTTTTAATTATTTAAGGTTTACATAAACATTTTTAAAATATCCTTTTTCTAAAATTCATCAAAAATATGCATACTATATTTATCCGGTCATTTGAAAATTCATAAACTTCATCATAAGAAGAAATCCCAATTTTTATTTAAAACAAAGGATTACACAAGGCAGTTACGGTCTCCTTACATAACCCCTTATCACACCAGCATAGGACCTAAGTGTAAGGTGTGCTAAGGTGAGAGAATCTGAGGGAGGCTCGGCAAACATCGCACGAGTATTAATTTCTATCAGTTTGAACTTCTCGTAAAGGTGATTCTGTTCTAGATTCACACGATGAAGTTCGACTTGGGTTTGGTCCAGAGAAAATCCCAGTGGTGCTACCACTTTCCCATGTTATGTTAGATGGGCTTCGATCAGTCCAAGACTACTGGGTGAGGCCATCAAATATTCTTTCTATAATAATTAACCAAGATTATTTGTATTTAGAGACAATAATCAAAACGTTTAGTTTCTAGCGGCCATATTGACCAATGGTCATATAACAGTCAAAACGCAACGGTCTCATTTTAATTATACTCATGTTATCAAATGAAACATTTTTGTTGAGTATAAAAATAAAATAAAATAACACATAAAATTAGGAAACAAGATTTATTCAAAATTTCGGGTCGTTACAATCTTCCCCCCTTAAGAAATTGCGTTCTAGAAATTTTTAAAATTGGGTTTTGAAATTTCATTGAAAGTCCCACATTGGAAAAAGAGTCAGTAACACTATTACTTTAAAAGAAAGAAAAGGAAGTACAAAGGCCACCCGAGTTTACCCATACTAGGATTCCTTGTAGGAAAACATGGACATGGAGGAGAAAACAAAGGGTCACGTTCTAAAGGAGAGTGATAGAAAACATGATTAGGAGAAAGTTAACCACCAGAAAATCCCAAAATTATGATATGTGTAAGCGGTATTTGATTACCTAGTAGGAAACGTAAACCAACAACATTTTTGTTTTAAGTTCCTTTTCATAATTTTGAGGAATTCATTTACAACATAGAACAAAAACATAAGGAAATATACCTACCTTCATGTAGAGTTTCATCCTTTAATAAGTTTCTACCAAAAATAATCTTTTCTCCAAACGATGAGCATTCAAAACTACTTGGTCTCATCAAAATACAGGAATCATCTTCTAGAGAATCACATAATCCACAAAAGATTAACTATCTATTTCTTCTATCTTTAAACATTATCCCAAAAATAGAAAGGGTAAGGTAAAAAAACTCTTCAAAAAGAATGAATCTCATAGGAATGGAAACTACTTTTAAATCTTCAAAGTTCCATGGTACTACCCAAAGTTCATCATAGACCATTCCATAAATAACTGTTCTTAAAATTCCTCAAAATAAACAAAACTAAGATTGAAACCCAAATACAAGAAGAATTTGATAACATAGTCTTCCAAAATAAACTTCATTGTTCATCTCCAAAACACATCAACCACTCCTAACATCTTATAATAAAAGTAGCTAACCTAAACATATTTTACCCAAGATAGGTTAATCATTTCCATAAGTAACATAAATTACTATAAGTCCACCTTAAATTCATCAATTCTATAAGTCAACCTTACTCCTCAATGAAAATACCGTAGTAATATATTTACCTCGATCATATAGGGTCCCAAAATAGTGAACGTCTTCCAAAATAATAATCATCTTGTAATCCCCTAATCATATCTGTCATATTAATATGGCAATCGTCGCATTTCCTATCACATTGGTTGTTGGTACATGTTCTTCCATTTCCCACCATTAACTAAGAAGAGAAAGTATAATTAGAGGCTTAAATACTTAACCAATAATCATGAAAAGGAGCTTAAAGCATATAAGGATAACTTGTAGAAGAAAAGTATACCCTAACTTGTGATCCCCTAGGTTTCAAACTAGGTTATACATGATCATATATTCTTATGTGAATCTTTATATTGTTTTATCCTTGTTACTTTAATAATGGTTCATACTAAGCTTATGAATTTACCAAATCATATCCCCAGGAGTGTCGTAACTAAAAGTGCAGCAAGGCCCGTTGTCATGTACCAGTTCCCATTTGATTCTAGCTCAAAGCGGTGTTTCGGGTTTTACCCCTATGTACATCTATGCCAGAGCCACCTCTACCTGCTCGTATCCAGACAGGGATGTCTTGGAAACCCATTACTCAATACTCACCAAAATACCAGGAATATTTCCTATATATAAACTTTTCTATAGGCTTCTTCCTAAAGTTTTCATATCCCAATTTTCACATATAACTAAATCATCCTTTGATACCAACTATAGCATCCCGCCTTTTTATAACATAAACTTTCATTACATTACACAAAACTGAGGATCTTTAAGGTTTAGTGTCTTGGAAACCAGGAACATAATACATGAAAACAACATAAAACATTATTCTTAAACACTTGAAAGGCTTCTACTTAAGTTCATCCTAGGTTCATTACTACATCTCATAACCTGGGGACATACATCAAAAGAAAGGGTGAGAAGAAGGTCCAGTAAGGGAAACAAGCGAAACATTTTACATATGAACTTGAGATACATCAATAAAGTCATGAAAAGAACTTTAAGGCATGAGAATGAAATCATGAGGCATATCATAATAAAAATAACATTTTTCATAACTTGAATATGTGGCTACAAAATTTAATATTGACAATCATTTTGTTTCACCAAGGTCCATCCCCAAGGTGTCATTAAAAATTACCAAGGTTATTCACCAAGGTATCAGTCTAAAAGGTCATCTCTAGAGATTAAGTCTTTACCCAATGCATTGGAGAACTATCTGGGTGCACCCTTTAAATGTATTTATTATCATGTGAGCCACATATATCATCATCAATAATTTCATAAACAACCCATATATCATAAAAGAAATGGGTTTCATTTCATAATCATAACGTTTTAAAAATTGCTTTAAAGACATGATCTTTATGTCACTTTAAACCCACAAAAAAGGGAAAGTGGGTTTCATGTATGTAAATACCAGAATTTAAAATAGAACATTTTGATATATATGTGAATACCCCTGTAGAAATAAGAGATTTGAGTATTCAATTAATAACATAAAATAATTTTGAGATTAAGAGGGAGGCATTTTGAGACGAAAACTATACAGCATAACGGCTATGATACATGGTTTTAGAAAACATTGAAAAGAGAGGGGACATGGGTCACCCACTAAAAATGATTCATAAAATAGGAGGGGAACAGAATATAAAGTATTTAAGAACATGGTAATGAAATTTGAATGATATACCATATGAAACGAAGAACTTGAAAGGAAGACAAAAAAATAAGATTTCTCTTATGAGAATTCGGCAGCCTAACGACGTCACTTAAAACTTCCAAAAATGGATTGATGGGATCAAATAGGGTCTCTCATAAAATGAACATAAATGATCAGTATGATAGATATAGATATCATACCCCAACATAATAAAAAGGACCTTGAAATACTTGACATGAAAATAGATCTTGAAAACGAGAAGGGTGAAAGAATCCCTAAAAAATTCGGCAGCCTAACGGCGCCATTTAAAACTTCAAAATACTGAATTGAAGAGATCAAATAGGGTATCTCATCATATGAACATAAAAGATCAGTATGATATATTTAGAGATAATAACCCAAAATAATAAAAAGGAACATGAAAGATTTGACATTGAATTAGAACTTTGAAAAAGGGGAAAGGTGAAAGAACCACTTAAAAATTCGGCAGCCTAATGGCGCCACTTAAAACTTCAAAATACTGAATTGAAGAGATCAAATGGGTTCTCTCATCATATGATCATAAAAGATCAGTATGATAAATTTAGATATCATACCCCAACATAATAAAAAGTAACTTGAAATACTTTACATGTAAATAGATCTTGAAAAATGAGAAGGGAGAAATAATCCGTTACAAAAATTTTGGCAGCCTAACGACGCCACTTAAAACTTCATAAAACGAAATAATGAGAGTAAGAGAGGATCTATCATTATATGAACATGAAAAGGGAAGTAATAGGATTATAAAAGAACATCCTTTAACATAAGAACATGGAGCATAAAAGAAATGACATAAAAGAGATTTCTTGAAAAGAAAGAGAGAGGTCGGATCCCTTACCTTAAAATGTAACTCTTAAAACTCAAAGGTTTGGACCTTAAGGGATTGGGGGCACCTTGGAAGGACTCCTTGGGAGGTAAGGAGACCATAACATCGTTGAGGATGGTTTTGGAGTCGAATGGATGAGAGGAGGGCTTGGTATTTATAGGAAAAGTGAGGGGACAAGGCATTAATGGTCAATGGACACCTCAAAAGTGGTTTTCTCAAAACCATGTGCTCTCCCATGATATTTCCCATTAAGTTAGGCCACATGGGGCCCCCAATATAATAATTCATCACCTTTGGTCGGAAAACCCTTAAAATATCTCATGACATCATCATGACACAGTTATGATGTCATTAAACATACCGAAACCCTAAAACTGTATTTTTACTATTCACTGAAAATTCAACTTTCTCAGAAAAATCCCAAAATTTCACATTAACCAAATATCAATGCTCTGATTTAAAAAATGAACTCCATTTTATAAAAATAATTTTCTAAATATTTTTAATTTTATTTTTAAATAAATACACTATTCACCGAAAATTCATTTTTTTCAGAAAAAACCCCAAAAATTACCTTAACATAATATCGATGCTCTGAGTTCAAAAATGAAATCCATTTTATAAAAATATTTTTCTAAATATTTTTAATTTAATTTTTAATTAAAAAACACTATTCACCCGAAAAAACTAATACTTGAATAATAATTTATGAAACCATTATTTAACCATTTTATTGAATCACATTACTTAATCAAGGTGCCTAGATTATATTAATACTTTCTTTAAGTGAGATTACTAATCCATTTGGTCACATTACTAATCCTAAGCATAAAATCACTATTCATAATTTACTATTCATCAAAAATCAAGTTGATCTTATTAGACTCTAAATTTCGTACTGAACATAATTGTAGAAGACCATTTTTTGAAAATCATTACACTTTTTTAATTATTTAAGGTTTACATAACATTTTTAAAATATCCTTTTTCTAAAATTCATCAAAAATATGCATACTATATTTATCCGGTCATTTGAAAATTCATACACTTCATCATAAGAAGAAATCCCAATTTTTATTTAAAACAAAGGATTACACAAGGTGGTTATGGTCTCCTTACATAGCCCCTTATCACACCAGCATAGGACCTAAGTGTAAGGTGTGCTAAGGTGAGAGAATCTGAGGGAGGCTCGGCCAACATCGCACGAGTAGTAATTTCTATCAGTTTGAAATTCTCGCAAAGGCGATTCTATTCTAGCTTCACACGATGAAGTTCGGCTTGGGTTTGGTCCAGAGCAAAGCCCAGTGGTGCAACCTCCTTCCCAAGTTCTGTTAGATGGGATTCGATCGGTCCAAGACTACTGGGTGAGGCCATTGAATCTTCTTTCTATAATAATTAACCAAGATTATTTGTATTTAGAGACTATAATCAAAACATTTAGTTTCCAGCGGTCATATTGACCAATGATCATATAACAGTCAAAACCCAACGGTCTCATTTTAATTATACTCATGTTATCAAATGAAACATTATTATTGAGTATAAAAATAAAATAAAATAACACATAAAATTAGGAAATAAGATTTATTCAAAATTTTGGGTCGTTATAGATTCCTTCACTCTAAATAGCCATTTGTGGAAAAATCTCAGATTAAGATTAATTCCATAAGTGTATGGATGAATTGGAGCAGCTTGATGAGAACAAGTTGCGTACACTGTACAACCCCTAATCCATCAAAACCAGATCGCACGAACCTGTAATAAAAAGGTTCACCTCCATTTATTCCGCTAAAGAGAATTGGTGTTGTCTCTCAGGGCCCAATGATACCAGGCATGAATCCTCCAAAGATGGAACCCAAATGGGAAGGGAAATACATCACACATAAGGCCTACCAAAATAGACCTTACTCAATGGACATAATGGATGGGGAGCATGTCACTCCCCCCACCAAGCAATGTTTCTCAAGAAATACATTGAATAGATGTCATCAAGCATAAATTCCTAGTAGAAATACATTAAAATACATGGTATCCCATGTCTTAATCACATAATTTTAAATTTTAAAGAGTACATCTTAATAACATGATGTTAAACTCTATGGATAACGTCCTAACCGCATGACATTTAATATATACATATCTAATCCTAGTAGTAATATGTTAAACTACACAATGTCTCTCATCTTGGTAGAAAGATGTTAAATTACACAGCATCTCATGTCCTAACCACATGGCACTAAACTGTATAGAGAATGTCCTCACTTCATGAAGTTAAACTGAATAGGAAGAACCATCTCACTAACAACTCACCACACACAAGATGGATCTATGCAAAGGAAGGATGATATTCCTCCATCCCATGTGTGAGAGATTGCTTCACATAGGAAATATCTTCATCCAAGAACTGTGTGTCGCTTGATTCTTGCCATCATAGGATGCATAGTGACACCTAAACCTCTAGTCCTGGGCCCAACAATAACCTTCCTTAACCTTCACATAGAGTGATCTACATCCTCACAACATGACATTAAACTGCACGGCTAATGTTATTACCACATGATATTAAATTTAATGGGTTTCTAAAACTATGTATGACTTGATTCTCATTTTCAATGAGATACATAGGGATGACTAAATCCTATATCTTGGTCCATCCACCACATGATGAAAAATTCCCATGTCCTATCCTCAATCGCCTCTGCATGGTGCGAGGGACTCTTGCTAATCCCTATTTCTCATATGGAGCATAGCCCACAAGAACCAAGGAATTTTAGTGAAGGATTCCATGCACAAACAAGGAATACAAACTCATGATGGGTTTATATTGTTCTTAAATGGAATAACTTAAAAGGAATACCATGAGTCCTAATTTTATGAAGTTAAATTACATGATTGATTTCCTTCACATGACATAAAATGGAACACCCCTATGGACCTCGCCTGAGAGGACCACTATTGTGGATGATTGGTCTTCTAGATCACCACCTTCCTAAAGAACTACATGTGACTTGATTTATAACAACATTGGATACATAGTGACACCCAATTATTCAATATTGGGTCCAATTGCAACAAGTATAAAAATTTACCTTCTCTGCATATAGTCCAGATTTGTGTAGGAAGGTCCTTCCTCAAGAACTATGTATGGATTGATTCCTACAATCGTGGGATACATAGTAATGAACATATTTCCATCCTTGGGGCCATCCACCATACCCATTTTCACATCGGGAATCCAATGTCGTTTCTGCATAATGATAAACTACACGGTTCCTCAAGAAGTATGTGTGAATTGATTCATGTCATCATAGGATATGTAGTGATGTCCAGACCTCTAATCCTAGGACCAGATACAATGATCAACAGAAACAATTCTCACCTCTACATATGGTTATGACCTATGTAGAGTGTTTCTCATTCAAGAACTACAAGTTAATTGTTTCCCGTCATCATAGGATATGTAATGATTCCTATATCTCTAACCCTTGGCCCAACTACAACAAAAAATAAAAAAAATGAACCCCAAGCTTCATAGGGGATGAATCATAAAAATCCATTTTTCCTATGTGTGAGTTACATCTACACACGACCTACTTGTGCATGTAATATATCTTACAGAATATTTTATGTTGGTTACCACACCCTTACTGCATAACAATAAACTATATAGAAAATGTTCTTACTGCATGATGATAAACTGCAAGACAAACGTCCTTACCGCATTATGATAAACTGCATGATAAACATCCTTACCACAAGATGATAAACTACATGGAAAATTTCCCTGATACATGATGATAAACTACAAAACAAAAATCCTTACTGCATGATGTTAAACACCAAGGAAAACATCTGGATCACATGACATTAAAACAACAGAACAAAAACGTCCATACCACATGATGTTAAACTCCAAGGTAAATTTCTTACTGCATGATGATAAACTACATGTAAAATGTCTTTACCACATTACATTAAACTATACGGAGACAAATATTTCCCCACTACATGATGTTAAATTGTTCATACCATCACCCATTATTCAGCCCTTATTAAAAGACCATGATATCCTTACACAAATCATCCATAGTATCAGATTCTTCCATCATATTTTAATCACCACATCCCATAATTCATACTTCATGTCTCGAGTACCCTGGGTTTCGAAACCCTTCCATACACCCTGTAAAAGATACCCAGCTTCAGGTAAACCATTGTTTTAATATGCATGTAGGCCTATGGCTCCTTAATATGCAACTATGGTCGTTAATAAAATGATTCACCCTGCCAAAATAGATTTCTGATCCTCGTGAGCCCTAACATCACCATGGTAGAACTCAACACCTTAGTGTGATCTGAACTAATCTCAGTATGATTGTCCCTTATCATTTCTCATGACCTGAGAACCATGATCCATGATTTACAATATTTCCATCTCCCACACAAAAGGATTTTGGGGTAATCTAGATCCTAGGTATCCTAATTAGTCTCTTGTTTATCATTCCCTATATTAGGTCCATGTGTTTCATGAACTTAAACTATCTTTACTTTGGTCAAAGTTGTACGACCTTAAACTCTATCCCATAATGGTCCAAATCACAAAAAATTAAACTACCAGTGAAATAGACACAAAACTAGTCATGTTGAAAACCTGAAAAGGGAGGCCTGAGAAAAAGTCAATTCATTGCTCTCTAAACTATTCATCTCCAGATTTTCGGAAAAAATTATGGAACAAATAAATAAAGCATAAATCTCATAAGGCCTGCCCTTTAGCCCTAGTAAAATCCAATAAATGCTCCCTGAACCCCCTTGTTCGGGAAAATTTTTGAGTAATTATTCATCACATCTCCTCAATGCAGGAAGATATTTTTTAAGCAGTTAAACAAATTTTAGGGTTCTTGAACCCTTCTTCTATATTACACTTTAAAAAAATAACACTTCATGATTTGAGTTCCTAGGATCACCACACCCTTCTAAGGCCCTTGGAAAGTATACCCGACTTCAAGGGACCCTATAATTGACTATGAATGTATGTCTATGGCTCCGACATATGTGCCTATGGTCATTATCCAAATGTGTCACTCTGAAAAAGGTCTTTCTGATCCTTGTGAACCCTAACATCACCACAAATGAACCCAGTTGTAACATCCCGAAACATGATTCCACTAAACAGTGCCCTGAGCTGGTTGGATACAAGGCCTCAAGCACATCTCCCCAAATTCCATAGGCTTCCAAATAATAGAGAGGGACTAGGTGAGTCATTGGGGAGACTATACCCTCATTACTAGAGCATATCACAGCAAAAGTCAATCACATTCAATAGTAGAAGCGGATATAATAAGTAGATAGTATATAAAGTAGAAAAGAAATATAGGAATACAAAAACAAGCCAGAAGTGTCTCATATACAATTATGCAGATGGTACATCTCTCTCAAAAATATCCAAAATAGGTACATGGAAATACAGTACAATAAAAGTATCCAAAATGACAAAAATACCAAAACGTACATGTTTCATCGCAAGCCTCATCTTAGTCCCATGATCCCCTGCTCCAAAGAAATGATGAACAACCGGTACTAGGTAACTTTCTCCTACCATCACCAACAACCATATAATTTTTTTGGGTCCCCAAGGAGGCCCAAATAGGGTGTGAGATATACATCCCAGTAGGTTTCCACCCAAATATCTATACAGTTCTAGGCAGCATAATGCAATAAGAGAAACATGTGGAAGTAAGTAGTAAATAAAGTTAGAATGCCCATGGAATATGTCTACAACAACTAGAAATAACTAATATTCTCTCAAGGATCCCTACAACAAGTGTTAGCTCCTAACAAAGAAGCTAAAAGAAATATAAACAAACAACATGGCCTCACTGTACAACCATCTATATCCTATCCACATGGCCTTTCCATAAAAAGAATCCATATCAAAAACCCACGACCTTTCCATACAACCAAATTCATATATCCCACAATCGTTCCATAGAATAAAGTGTATAACCCACATCCGTGTTGTTTAATAAAGTGTATACCAAAAAGGGACTAATACAAGGTGTAAAAGACGAAGGCATCCTCATCCCCAATAGCATCTCGGTGGAAATTTGGTATAGGCGTTGGTTGGAGTCCTAGGTGAATGTGTATCAATATGTCCTATGCGCATCCAAGCAAGCCGGATCCAATGGGTATCAATGCCCAAGGAATCCCAAAGAATCAAGACCCAAGGTTCATACTCATCCAAGGCATCCACTACTGCATTCCATATCCATGGAGAGTCATCTATGGAATCTTTATATTTATCAATAGTTCAAACCATATGAGTCTACCCATTTATATAAACAATTATAAACCATATTCAAACAATTAGTATACCCACTCATTCAAAAAATTATAAACCATGAGTATACCCACTCATGTATTCTACTTCCATTTAAACAAGCCACATGGGTTTACACTCCCATTTAATCAAGTCACATGAATATACCCGCCTATTTATCACAATTATACATTTAGCATATCACATGGTTATACCCACCCATTATTCAAAAATATCCATTTAAGTAATCTAAAAATAACTAACGAGTATACCCACTCATTTAACAAAAAACATTTAAGAACTTTAACAAGTTAGTCAAGGCATATTTCTAATAACACAATGAAAGGAGGAATAATATCTCCTAATCATGTAAAACAACCTCATTAAATTACAACCGAGATTCCTTAGTCTATCCAAACTCAAAAACACACCCCCTTGGGTGGTTTATCAGAGGTCAAAACCAAAGAAAATGCATGGTACGCCCCATGGGTGGCCTCTATTTGGGGAAAAAACTACCAACACATCTCAAGGAAGCTAAGGGAATCCCTAACAGGTCCTACTTCATCTATTTCAGTTTAACAATTCAAAACTAGTCCCATTCTGAAAATTTCGACGGGTGACAAAAACGGATGATAGTTCTATAAAGCATCAAAAGTTGAAAGGAAAGTATAGAACACCTACCTTATATCTGTAGTAGAGTTATCATCTAGTATAAATTCCTGATTCACCTTGGGTTAGGAGAAATTTGAAGAACAGAAAAAGAATGAGAAATTAGGCATATGATCCTAAATCCAAATATCATATTTGTTGTTCTGAAGAATAAATAACAGCTAAAATGGAATCGAGATCTTACCATATCAATTCCAATGCGACTGAAGATGAAAGAAACCGAGTTCATATGGGTGCTAGATCTAAAAAACTTTCAAAGAGGGATTTTAGGCTTCAAAAGAGGAGAAAAAGTGCATCTGTCCAAAAAAAAGAGGCTACTACCTCTATTTTAAAAAAAATGTTGGGAAATTACTCAATGGGTAATTTCCATTCACATCGTATAATTCTCAGTCTTTCCTTTCCAAAGAAAAAACATTACACATCGTTAAGGGCCCTAGCTAGGCCATTACACATCATGAAATTAGATCACATGACGTGTATCCCACTTTCATGTCATTTAATTGGCCTACAGTCAACCTAGATCCTTCAGCCTATTATTTCCCAACCACAACCCAACCAACCCCTGAATCAACTTAGGGTATATTCAAAAAAGTAAAGTAAACAATCATTTAAACTAAAAAAAATAGATATGGACCTCAGGAAAACCCGGGATCATACAATCTTCCCCCCATAGAGAAATTCATCCCCAAATTTCCCTCTCAAGGGTGGTCAAGTTTCATATGAAAATAAATCTGGACACTAAGCATAAACGTCGGTCTCCCTCTACCAAGTATCATCCTATAAACATTCATACTTCCATATCACCCGTACAAGAGGAACTGACCAGCCTTGGAGAACCTTCGTGCTCCTATAAATGATATGAATCTAATTCTACTAAAAGGATTCCTCAACATATAATTCAACCTCCTCATGATGAAAGGAATGAGATGGGTTTGAATGATAGTGGAACTACTGAGATATGTGGAAGAAATCATGCATGGATCATTACCTCTGAGGAAACTACAACTGATAGGCTACTGAACCGGCTCTCTTCAAAATCTCAAATAGCGCAACATATCATGGTAAACGTTTACCCTATCTCATGATCTGTCTGTGTACCAACCTCAGTGAAACATGTAAGAAAAATTGATTCCCAAACTTTAAATCAAGAGGTATTCTACAGATATTGGCATAAGATATATAACGAGTCTGCACAGTAACCATCTACTTCAGAATCAACTGTACCTTCTCAGAAGTCTCCTGCATGAGATGCGGTCCCAATAAAGATGCATCACCTACCTCTAGGAAGCACAGGGGTGATCGGTATGGCATACCATATAAATTTTCATAGGGTTCCATCTGTATCATCTCCTGATGGCTGTTATTATAGGAAAACTCAACTAGGGTAATGTGCCTCTACCAAGAGCCCCTAAAATCCAGTATGTGTTCTCTCAGAATGTCCTCTAAGACTTGTATCATACACTCTAACCAGCCATTAGTCTGAGGGTGATATGTTGTTCTCATAAGCACATATTTACCCAGAACCCTATGAGAAATATGCAAGAAATGAGACATAAAGTGGTCATCCCTATCCAAAATGATAGTGTGTGGGACCCCATGAAGTCGTACTATCTCAAGGACGTACAACCTTACAAGATCATCAACATTAAAGTCTCCTTGATCATCAATAAATGAGAAACATCCATGATACTATCAATAACAACCAACACATCATAATAACCTTGAGGAGACCTCAGTAAATCAATCATGAAATCCATCACGACATCATCCTATTTCCACACAGGAATAGGTAACTACTGTAAAATCTCGGCTGGTCGTTGATGTTCTACCTTCAACTACAGACAAGTGGAACAAATCATAACAAAACTATTAACCTCTCACTTTATAATCGGACACCAGTACTGATGTCGCAAGTCATGATAAATCTTGGTGACTCCAGTGTGTATTT
Organism: Viscum album; assembly: GCA_963277665.1. NCBI lineage: Eukaryota > Viridiplantae > Streptophyta > Magnoliopsida > Santalales > Viscaceae > Viscum > Viscum album. Next base: position 1,231,948,431 of record OY728140.1, on the reverse strand, counting down.
CTCAAGATGAAGCATGAAACTCCCACATCAACTCCTTGCATATATCCAGTGGAACTCAAACACGTCCATGGATATGCAAGATCCCATCCATGCATACCGTCCAAACAGGAGGGGGGTTCTCACTGACCACACTCTCCTATAGAATTAGTCCCTCTGAATCTGATAAATGCCTCATCCTAACTCTATCCAATAGGGTAGATTTCATAGATAAGGTTGATATATATGTATATCCCTGACTGTCATGCACTTCTAGATGCATCTTAGAGAACAATACCATAAGCTTCCACTCACTACTAGACTATTGCACTGTCTGTATTTGAGTCCTCCTGCTCAGTGAATCAGTCACTACATTGCCTTTACCAGGCATGTAGGCAAGATAAAAGTAAAAGGATTTTAGGTGCTCCACCTAACTTCAATGCCTCAGATTCATATCATGATTTGTAAAAATATACTTAAGGATTTTATGGTATGTGTACACCACAAAATGCTCCCCTAGTAAGTAATATATCCAACAACATAATTCCTGAACAAACGTAGCAAAATCAATATCGTGTGTAGTTTAATTACTCTTTTGTAGCCTTAGTTACTGAGGCCCATACACAACAAATCTATCTCCCTATATCAACACTGCTCCCAACCCGATACTTGATGCTTCACAATACACAGTGTGACTCTTTCCCTGCTCAGTTAGTATCAGGACTAGTGTCGATGTCATACTTCCTTTCATCTTCTGAAAGGTTGTCTTATGTTAATCTAACCATACATACTTTATACCCTTCTTATTCAAGCCCATCAACGATGCTTCTAAGAATGATAAGTCCTGTATGAAAATTATGTAGTAACCAAATAGCCCCAAGAAACTCTATATATAAAAAACATTCTTGGGATACTTCTAGGAAACTATATCTCTCACCTTCTCTAGGTCCACTGGTAATTCTATCTCTGAGATGATGTGACCCAAAAAGTGAATCTGATCCATCCAAAAGTGGCACTTTGTGGGCTTTGTATATAACTGATTCCCTCTTAGTGTATTCAAGATGATATCAATATGGTTGGCATGGTCATTTTTATTATGTGAATACACCAATATTTATTCCATGAAAACCACCATAAAAAAATCTAGGTAAGGATGGAACACTCAGTTCATCAAAGCCATATAGATGCTGGCACATTCGTGAGACCAAACGGCATGAGAAAATACTCATATAGACCACACCTACTACAAGAGGTTGTACGAGGTATGTATTCAGGTTGAACATGCACCTGATGATATCCAAACCTCAAATAAATTTTTGAGAACATTCGGGCTCCTCAAAGCTGATCAAACAGATCATCTATTTGTGGTAAGGGATATCAGTTTTTAATCGTCATCTAGTTCAGTTTCTGATAATCCATGCATAGCCTAAGGTTACCAACTGGCTTTTTCAAAAAAGGACTACAGAACCCCATAGAGAAGTACTAGGTCAAATAAAACTCTTCACCTCCAAATCCTCTAGCTGCCACTTGAGCTCCTGTAATTATTTTGAAGTCATCCTATAAGGAGGAATGGATACCGATACAACTACTAGAACTAGATAAACAGATAACTTTACCTCTACCTCACAAGGTAACCCAAAAAATTCATTGGAAAATACATCCATAAAGTGATCAAACACTGGAGTAAAGTCCACCTGCATCACCCTCTGATCATCTAAAAACAAACTAGCAATATGGTTTGTCATTCCTCCCATCCCATGATGCTCTGGTCCATCTCTTCTTTCTTTGACATCCCATTCACCTTTGTGAGTAAACAATGCACCCTTTAGTGATGTGAATGTCACCCTACGACAATAGTAGTCAACATAAGCTCAATAATCAACTAAACAGTCCATCTTGGGAATGATGTCAAACCCTATCATCTCAAGGAAATAAAGATCCCAGATAAACTGAGACCCACCAACCATAAGGGGCACTCCCTGAAATGGCACACATTATCCATTTTGATTCCCAATGATGTGTCTAGCATCAAAAACTCCCTCATAATACCACACAACAATCGCAAGGATTTTCAACATAGCTGTAGATATGAAACTATGAGATAAACCTGTATCAAAAAGAGAAGATTCAATAGCATATGATGTTAAGATCGTACCTCTCATTGGAGATGGTCTGACACCCTGCTCCTCGGGGGTAGGTTGTACAAAATAGAACTGGCCTACACCATGGCCATGTGACACAACCTCATTGCCTGAAGTAGGTACACTCTAAAGTCTAGGTATAACTGGAATTTGGATACCTCTTCCATGACCAATACTACCTATGCCTGATTAACCTAGACTGCTCCAACTCCATGCCTGATGTGGTGATGAGAAACCTATTCCTGAACCTGGTGTCAGAGATGACCCCCTACCACACACAGATGGAGGGAAGATCTAGCAAAATCACTACATGTGACCAACACTTACACAATATTGGAACACGACTAGGTCATGGAAACACTAATTCTTCATGTGGAATCTCCTTCCATACTGGTGACAAAACACTAAGCTTCCAGCACTCACTACCTAACTAGCACTCATCTCACAGGAAGACTCAAAACAGCACTCCCTGCCTGAAGATGTAGAACCATTGGGTCGAGAAGAAGCAATACCCTACTCTATAACCCTATATTCCCTCAGGTTTCACTCTTTAATTAGTGACTAATTCACAATTTCAATGATAGAGGTCAACCTGAACACATTGAATTGGGATTTTATAACATGTCAGAGACCATTCTTGAAGTGTCTCACTCTAGATAGCTCACCAGTAAGGTACATCATCCTAAAACACTAAAACTCTATAAATCGTGTCGAGTACTCCATTACTATTATCGTTACCTTATCTAAAATCATGAACTCACTAGCCCTCTCTTCTCATGGAGTCTTAGGTTAAAATTAGTTGTAGATGCGGGTCTGGAAATCAGTCCAACCCATATCTCATAACCTATATACCTGGCCTAGAACATCCCACCAGTGCTTTTCTAGTCTACATATCATATAAGTGGATAGATTGAACCTCCTATTAGGAGACATCTCAAGATGCTTGAAGATAGATAATGTGGTCTCAAGACAAAAATCAACAGCCTGTTGACCTCCATCCCCTGAAAACGTTGGAGGATGCTACTATTGGAACACCAGTGTCAACTCAGCTAAAGACCTGGAAGGATACAATGCCAACTAAAAAGTATGAATATAGTGAAAGAATACTTTGTGTAACTATGTCTTATCACTTGTGTCTGGAACAACCCTCAGTTCCACAGCTAGCACTAAAGGAGGATCAACTAGTAGCCCATGGCCTACCGCCTCCAAAGTTTGGTTGTCACCTCCCTCACGACATACCCCTAGAGGTTGTCATTATGGAATGTCTCTAAAATTCCAAACAAACCCCTCAAAAAATAATGATATCAAATTGTCGTAGCTCAAAAGTTTATAACAGGTCAAAACCCTCCTAAAATAAAGTCATAACCCACAGCCTACCCCTAAATCTAGGACTATATAAACAACGGTCACCAGACTGCTAGAAACTCTGCCTCTTTCCTACTCAAAATCTTCACCTATGTCAAGTTTCTAACTCCCATTTCATTAAATTCCATTCAAAATTCACTTGTTCAAATGATTTAACCCATATTCAACCATGTTCCGATCCATAAGGGTCCATAACACCTCGTGAACCAAGATTTGATGCCCATATAATTTATACATATCAAATTCAATTAACAATTTAATTTTTAAAGGTGTTTCATTTTCCAGTCTATAAGTTCCCATACATCTTATGAAATGAAAGATGATTCCAATTTTCTATCCACTGCACAGGATCTAACACAATAGCAGGCACAACTATCACAACACCCATCACAACAGAATATGTTAGATAATGCATCCTAAATGGCTTGTCATAATGAATGACATGTGATTTATAGCAAGTTTCTATATGATGCATGATATGGAATACCCTCATATCATAGGGTTTCAATGGAAATAGATACCAATCAAATCAATAATAATAGAAAAACACAAGTGCATCACCCAATGGTGAAATCAAATTAACAATAATGGTCAAAACCCAAAAAATCACAATTTAATTCTAGGAAATTTACCTTTTCCCTATATGTGGGTTAGATACTCCCATGCACATATTATTACCAAATTCCATTTCCTTCCTATCCATGTCTATTTTCTCCAAATAGTAAATCAAGACAAAAAATAAACTCCTATGATACCACTTTGTAACGTACAAAACCCTGATACCACTCAATAGTGCCCCGAGCCCAGTTAGCTACATGGCCTCCAGCACATCTCCCCAAACACTAGAGGTTTCCAACTAGTATCGAGGTCCTAGGTGAGTCATTGGGGAGAGTATTCCCTCATTAACAGAGTATATCACAGCATAATTCAATCACATTCAATAGCGAAGCAAATACAATAAGCGGATAGTAAAGAAAGTAGACAAGAAAGATAGGAATATAAAAACAATCCTGAAGTGTCTCATATACAATGATGTAGATGGTACATGTATCTAGAAAATATTCAAAATAGGTACATGGATATACAGTACAATATAAGTATCCAAGATGATAAAAAAACCAAAAATTTCTCTTAGAATCGCAAGCCTCAACTTGGTCCCATTATTCCATGTTCCAAAGTAATGATTAACAACTGGTACTATGTTGCTTTCCTCTACCATCACCTTCATCCATATAATATATTTAGATCCCCAAGGAGGCCCAAACAGAAGGTGAGATAAACATTCTAGTAGGTTTCTACCCAAATATCTATACAGCTATTGGCAGCACAATGCAAAAAGCTAAACAAGTATAAGTAAGCAATAATGTATGTGTGAATTCCCATGTCATATGTATACAATAAATAGAAATACCAAACATCCTATCCAGGCTCCATATAAAAAGTGTCATATCCTGATAGGGTAGCTACAAGAAATATAAACAAACAATATGTCCTCACTGTACAACCATTCATACCCTGTCCACATGACCTTGCCATAAAAATAAGCCATATCAAAAACCCATGGCCTTATCGTAAAACCAAAGTCATATATCCCATGATCATTCTATATAATTAAGTGTATAACCCATGGTCATACCATATAATAATGTGTAGACCACAAAGGGATGAATCTATGGTGTAGAAGACCAAGGAATCCTCGTTGAGTCCCAGGATCATCTTTTTGGAAACTTGGTATAGGCACTGGTTGGAGTCCTAGGAGCATGTGTGCCAACATGTACTACATGAGTCCAATAAAGTCAGATTCAAGGGGTAGTAATGCTCGAGGAATCCCCTGAAATCAAGACCCAAGGTGTATCCTCAACCAAGGTTTCTTCTACCACATTCCAGATCCATGGAGATCCATCCATTACATATTTACATTCATCAACATTTCAAACCATATGAGTCTACCCAAACATATAAACAAATATAAACCATCTCCAAACAATTAGTATACCCACTCATTCAAACAATTATAAACCATGAGTATGCCCACTCATGTATTCTACTTCCATTTAAACAAGTCACGTGGGTTTACACACCCATTTAATCAAGTAACATGGGTATACCCACACATTTATCACAATTATCCATTTATCATATCACATGGGTATACCAACCCATTATTCACAAATAACTATTGAAGTAATCTAAAAACAACTAATGATTATACCCACTCGTTTAACAAAAACTGTTTAAGCACTTTAACATGTTAGGCATGGCATATTTCTAATAACACAAGGCAAGGAGGCAGAACATCTTCTAAGAATGTAAACCAACCTCTTTAAATTATATCTAAGCTTCCTTAGTATAGGAAAACTCGAAAACACACCCCTTGGGTGGTTTATCAAATTTCAAAACCAAAGAAAAGGCATAGAACACCCCATGGGTGGCCTTCGATTGGGTAAACAACCTCCAACGCATATCAAGGAACCTAAGGGCACCATTAATATGTCATAATACATCTATTTCAATTTAACAATTCAAAATCGAGCCCGTGTTGAAAAGTATATTGTGCGAAAAAATGGTGGTAGCTCTATAAAGCATCAAAAGCTGAAAGAAAATTTTAGACCACCTGCCTTAGCTCTTTAGTAGAGTGATCATCCAATATCAAGTCCTGATTCACATTAGTTTAGGAGAAATCTAAAGAACAGATGAAGAATGAGAAATTAGGGTATATGAGACTAAATCCAAATAGGGCAGTCTTTGTTTTGAAGAATCAAGAATGGATAAAAAGGAATCAATATCTTATCAGCATGGTTCCAACGAGACTGACAGCGAAAGAAATGGATTCCATATGGTTATTAATTCTAAAAAACTTTCAAAGAGGGATTTTAAGCTTCAAAAGAGGATAAAAGGATCTTCTATCTGAAAAATAGAGGCTACTGCCTCTATTTTAAAAAAAATGTTGGGAAATTACATGACATGCAATTTCCATTAATATCATGTAATTCTTGGTCTTTCCATTCTAGGGGAAATCCATTACACATCGTGAATAGCCCTGACCAGGCCATGCATGTCATGAAATTGGATTACATGACATGTATACCACTTTCACGTCCTATAATCAGCCTACAGTCAGCCTACAGCCTCTAACCTCTTCTTTCCCAAGAACAACTAAACCAGACCATGGCCCGAATTAATGTCTAAACCAAAAAGTAAAGTAAACTAGAGTTTAACCTAAAAACAAAAGATTTGTACCTTAGGAGAACCCGAGATCTTACACTAGTACCTCAGTGTGTTATGGTTCATTCCTGGTATGAGTTTCCCAAACCATCCTCATGAACTGAGCACTTTGAACCATGATTTACAAATTTCACACCGAACTATTCAAGAGGATTGGACATCCACAATGTTACGTCACCGTGTTTTGTACCCTTTCTCAAGGTATAATGTGACACTCCATTCTCGAACATTTTATGGCCCACACCCCTCAATTTAAAACCATAATGTCTAGGGATCTAGCTTCATAATTTAAGATCCAAACTTCCCTAGGGTTCCATAACCCTTCCTGGATAGATTTCTTCCCATAATCATCCTCATCATCCGGACATTTGAGTCTTCACAAATATTTTATATCCCTAAAAAAGGATTAGAGATCATATTTTCTTGACCATACTGCTGACACATAAGGGCCTTTCCCTACCAACTAATGGCATCTACTCCTTGTAAGAAATGAGCTTCAATATTTGTGAGATTGTAAACACCATAGAGAAACCTGGAATCTCAGGGTGTTATAGGTCATCCCTGGCATGTCTACCCCATCCCATTCTCATGAAATCAAACTTTTGGGTTATGAATTATATCACCCATATTCCAACTATCTATAAAGACCTATCATCCTTAGTATTTCTCCCTCAACTGATATTACCCTCATAAACCTTCTATGACCCTTTTAAAAGAGCGGATATACCTATTTTTGAAAATTCTACCAACACATAAGGGATTTGACCCACACTAGTGCAGAAATCGTTTTTTACGTCACCATTTTTTACGTCAGTTATATATAACCGACGTAACAATGCGGCGAGTAGATTTTTCACGTCGGTTATTTTAATAACCGACGTTACAAATCGCGCCTGTTGGTTTTTTACGTCGGTTATTTGATAACCGACGTAAAAAACCCGATATCGATGCGTTTTTTACGTCGTTCATCAAATAACCGACGTAAAAAACCAAAGCGCGGTGTGTTCTACGTCAGTTATTTTATAACCGACGTAAAAAACCCCCGGGTGCTTTGGTTTTTTACGTCGGTTATTTGATAACCGACGTAAAAAACCAAAGCGCGGGAGCCTTTTTACGTCGGTTTTAAGATAACCGACGTAAAAAAGCTAAAAAATAGTTTATAACGTCGGTTATTATATAACCGACGTTATAAAGCATTTAAAAAAATTAAAGGTCGTGTTCTGTCATTTACGATTTTTTCGATTGACAGTCGCCGACTCGTCTCTCTCTCGCACGGTAAACCCTGATCGGCTCGTCGATCGCCTGCATTACACTCATTTTGGCTTCATTGTTTATATTCTTCACTGCTCTCGGATCTATCATCTCAACTCGCGACATTCAAGTAAGCCTTCCACAAATTTATTTCGTTCGTTTTTGTTTCGATTCTTGATGTGCTTTTCGTTCATTTTTTAATCTCGTGGAATTTTTTTTATTGCAAATGGTTATTATGTTCATTCAACTCGCAACATTCAACTCGCAAATGGTTATTAAAACATTGTGGATTAGCTTCAGCAAAATCTGAAAAATAATGGGTGGTACTGTAACGTTCCATTCTTCCAGCAACATTATTATTTCCTACTTAGCTAGAATGTGTCTTTCTGGATGAAGATTGGTACTACTTATTTTCTTAAAATCATATTTTCAATATGATTGTCCAGAAAATTATTTTCATGAATGAAATTGGACCAGGTACAATCGGTAATACCTATCCTTAAAATTTCATTCAACATTCTTACATCATAATATTTTTTCAAAAAATTATGATTTTTAGAACTCCTAGATCAGAAAACCATCATCTGTTTTCATCTGCATTCATAAAAATATCAATTCATACCTATTACAATCAAATATTTCATTCTGGACTCATGGTGAGTCTGATAATACATTTCTTCTTTTAGTCATCTCCTAAAAATGATGGACCTTTTCATGCAAAGTGTATCTGATTTCTTGAATACGATGGTATGTCCGATTTTCAACAAAACCAAGTGAGGTGATTTCTTTTATTATTAATAATTCATAAAAAAATTATAATACCTAAATATTATTATCATCCTTTTCAGATTTTTCATTATAAAAAAGGTAAAGGGTACTTTCTTTTCATTCTCAAGTTAAATTATATTTTTTATAAAGGTCTTTTCTATCTAGGTAGAAATAATTTAATGATAATTAGATTGAATTAGGTATATTATCTTATCTTACCATCCAAACACATTTTTATGTATTAATAATTATTATGTTTTGTAAAAACAATTATGACCCCCATTTCATTTTTGTTAGTTAATTGATCTACGAAAGTGTTATAAATGATTTGATGATCACGATTCACCCATATATATGGTTAGTCATTATGTGACATTTGGGTCCATAATATCCTTCTAATGCATTCGACAATGCATTATATATCATAGATCAATATGGGATACAGATGGTTATACCATGTCCAATGTGTTATGTGATGTGCCTGGTAAGAAATATTATAATAAATTATAGGAAAGCTGATTAACATATCCCAATATGAGGTGAATGAAACTATGTTTTCCCTTGACATATGTTATGACTTATATGATTATGTTTGTGCCACACTCTTATGTTATTCCACATACCAATGTTGTGATCTTGTGAATAAGGTTTTTTAAATCATGTTCCCACTATCATATAAATCATGTCTTATGTTATGCTAAAATTGTTATACTTGGACTCAGGTTTTATGATCTATGATTATATAGAAAAGTTTCACTTATCTTTTTGATCATGTTCTTTGTGTATGCTCTTATACCCCCATGGATATCTTTTTATGAGATTAGATATTATATTTATATATATCATGTTTACCCATAATGAGTATCAAAAATCAAAACTTTTATTATTTTCATTCCCTAAGTTATAAAAATAAGTATTATGTAGGATGATTCAAAAATTTAATCTGTGAGATGAGTTGATTTATGTGTGAAACCCAGGCCAAACACATATGTATTTTTTTATTGGTATTACATATATATAGTTCGACATATACTTTTTTTTACATTACCATGACATTAACATTACTTTTTCTAAAGAAATATTAATGTCCTTAGATTATATATCGGATCAAAAGGATATAGTAATTCTAATATATAATCAGAATGATCAGATAATATGACAATATTATTAAACATAAAACAAATGGTCTATATTCATATTTTTAACATGACACTTACGATGTATAGCTATTTGGTGTTGGGTACTTATGAAAACTACTACTACTTTCAAGATTTGTTTTATATTTTAAATTTATTTACATTCAAATTATGATTTTTTTCATATAAACATGTTTTGTCTTATCTTAAAAATATATATTTTTTGTTGATATTTGTTATAGGTAATAATGAGTCGAGGTTGGATTACAGCACATCGAATGAGCAATGAATTTGAGGAAGGTGTTGATGCCTTTTTGGAATTTGCAAAACGAAATGTTCCAAGTAGTGACATTTTTTTCTGTACATGCCTGAAATGTTTGAATATGAAGAAGTTGAAAAGTAGAGAGATAAAAGATCATCTGATATGTCATGGTTTTAATCTGAGTTACAGCCCTTGGATTTGGCATGGTGAAACTGGACGGAATGTCACTGATGATGATGATTCGCAAGATGGTAACTCCGATGGAATTGAAGAAATGATTCGCGATATTGTAGCAGAACAAATTGAGATAGAACCGACAGTTGCACGTCTATATGGTGATGCTGAAAAACCATTATATCCCGGTTGTACAGATTTTACGGTTCTGTCGGCGGTGTTAAGATTGATTAACCTAAAGGCGAAGCATGGATGGAGTGACAGAAGTTTTACAGAGCTGCTACAATTGATGAAAGACATTCTTCCAAAAGATAACGATCTTCCAGATTCACATTACAAAGCCAAGAAAATATTATGCCCGATGGGATTGGGATACAAGAAAATACATGCCTATCCGAATGACTGCATTATATATAGGAAGGAATATGAATTTCTGTCAGAGTGTCCAAAATGTGGGACATCACGGTATAAGGTGAAAGAAAAATCACAGGGTGATGTAGAGATTACAAAGCTCCCTTCAAAGGTATTTTGGTATCTTCCTAAAATTAATCGTTTCAAACGTTTATTTGCTAATTCACATGATGAAAAAAGGTAAATATGGCATGCTGAAGAGCGGGTATGTGATGGAAAAATACGTCATCCAGCTGATTTTCCACAATGGAAGAAAATTGATGCACAGTATTCTACATTTGGAAATGAAATAAGAAATCTCAGACTAGGGTTGTGCATAGATGGAATGAATCCATACCGAACACTCAGTAGCACACATAGTTCATGGCCTATTTTATTGGTAATTTACAACCTCTCTCCTGAAGTTTGTATGAAGCGCAAATATGTCATGTTGAGTACAATGATCTCTGGTCCAAAGCAACCCGGTAATGATATTAATGTTTACTTGTCACTGTTGATTGATGATTTGAAACTGTTATGGGCTGATGGTATTAGGGTGTATGATTCTTATAAAATGGAATATTTTCAACTGCATGCAGTGCTTCTGTTCACTATAAATGACTTCCCAGCGTATGGAAATTTTTCTGGATACAGTGTTAAAGGGCATAAAGCATGTCCAATTTGCGAACAATAGACGTCCTATTGTCAATTGCATCATGGGAGGAAAACAGTGTACATGGGTCATCGAAAGTTTTTGCCTATGGAACACCCTTATAGAAGACTAAAAAAGGCATTTAATGACTCACAAGAATTTGATACTGCTCCAAAACCTTTATCCCATGATCTGTATTTTGAGAGGGTGAAAAACCTTGATGTGACATTGGGAAAGACACAGAAATCTGGTAATGATAGACATATTTGGAAGAAAAGGTCAATATTTTTTGAGCTACCATATTGGAGGTATCATGAAGTTAAACATAATATTGATGTCATGCACGTGGAGAAGAATATCTGTGATTCTTTGATTGGAACATTGTTAGATATTAAAGGAAAGACTAAAGATGGGTTGAATGCAAGATTAGACTTACTATCAATGGGAATACGTTTGGAGTTAGCTCCCACTCCTAAAGGAAGACGAACATTTCTTCCCCCGGCTTGTCATACATTATCGAAGAGGGAGAAAATTAGCTTCTGTCAGTGTCTTCATGATACCAAAGTGCCTCAAGGTTATTCTTCTAATGTAAAAATTTTTGTCTCAATGAAGGACTTGAAGTTGATAGGTATGAAATCACATGATTGTCACGTCATGATGCAACAAATTCTACCAGTTGCATTGTGTGGAAGATTGCCCATTCGTGTCAGAAAGACTATAATGAAGTTGTGTTATTTTTTCAATTCAATTTGTAACAAGGCGATTGATGTGAATGCTTTGAACATTTTGGAAAAGGATGCAATTTTAATACTTTGTCAATTGGAAATGTATTTTCCTCAAACTTTTTTTGATATAATGGTGCATTTAATGATTCATCTGGTTCGAGAAATAAAGCTTTGTGGACCTGTATATCTCCGTTGGATGTATCCTTTTGAAAGGTATATAAAATATTAAAGGGGTATGTTAAAAATCTATATCGACCTGAAGCCTCCATTATTGAAAAGTATATTTCTGAGGAGGTAGTAGAGTTTTGTACGAGCTACTTGGCTGCGGCGCAACACATAGGTTTGCCTCCATCTCGCCGTGAACGAGTTAATAATGAGGGAAAGGGGATTCGCGGCTTGAAAGTCAAATCATTGTCAGCTGAACAGATGAAGAAGTTAGAATCATACATCTTGAAGAACATAGCTGATGCTCAACCATATATCACATTGCACATTAATGAGTTGAAACAATGTCATCCAAAGAAGAAAGAAATGTGGATTTTGAATGAGCACAAGAAAACTTTTTTGTCATGGATTAAAAATACTTTGCTTGGTAGATCAGATGTATCAGAGACATTAAAATGGATGGTGGGTGGTCCATGTTTAAATGTGATAACATGGTCTGGTTATGACATTAATGGTTATACATTTCATACAAAAGCTCAGGACAACAGAAGTGCAGTTCAGAATAGTGGTGTATTGGTGTTTACAGAAGCAATGCATTTTTCGAGTGCTAAGGACAAAAACCCAATTTCTGCATCAAATGCATATTATGGAGTGATTGAAGACATATGGGAGGTTGATTACTTTAAAATTAAAGTTCCCGTTTTTAACTGTAAATGGTTTAACGGTAACAACAGTGTCATACACGATGAATTTGGAATGACACTTGTTAATCTGAATAGATTGGAAGACACAGCTGATTCTTTTATAATGGCAACACATGCAAAACAAATTTTTTATGTAGTAGATCAATCAGATATGCAGTGGGCTGTTGTTTTACAAGGGAAAAAACAATATGTTGGTGAGGATGAACTTGATGAATATGCTGATTTATGTGAGATCCCTACTTCAATGGAAATATTAACAGAACATAATGACGATCATGTTGAAGACATAGTTTGTGCCATAAGGAACGATCACAACGAAGGAATTTGGGAAAACAATCCATTTGTACATTCCTAAAATTACAGGTAACATATGTTTATTTCTTGTTTACATTTATTTTTTCCATAAATGTTAGATATTGTAAGTTTTTTATTTATTAAAACATGTTTTAAAATAAAATAAGTATATGTTATTGTTTGTTTTAAGTTTGTTTAGTTTACTTTATCATGTTTATTGTTGTACCCCTCTCTCTTGGATTTTAATGATCACAATCACTCTCATCGTGTTCTAACTTGTTTTCAAGTGTTTTGATGCTAGAAAAAAGGTTGCCCAGGAGTTGGCCCAAGAAGGCTGATAGTGGACTCTCTGAGTCTACCGGCCAACCGGTTCTTGCCCACCGGCCAGCCGGAGGACCCAGGAAGTAGGCTTGCTAACTGCCTGGTGACACCGGCCAACCGGTGGATGACCACCGGCCAGCCGGTGGTCTCTGGCAGAAGCATTTCTTTCTGCCAGAGCCACCGGTCAGCCGGTGTTAGCGCACCGGCCAGCCGGTGGTCTCTGGCAGAAGCATTGCTTTCTGCCAGAGCCACCGGTCAACCGGTGTTAGCGCACCGGCCAGCCGGTATGGGCACCGGCCAACCGGTTCTTGCCCACCGGCCAGCCGGAGGACCCAGGCAGTAGGCTTGCCCACTGCCTGGTGACACCGGCCAACCGGTGGATGACCACCGGCCAGCCGGTGGAACCCAGACAGAAAGCCTACTGTCTGGACCACCGGCCAGCCGGTAGCTCAGCATCGGCCAGCCGGTGGACCACCAGCCAGCTGGTGAGACACCACCGGCCAGCCGGTGTGCCCAGTCAGACTAGCCGTTGGGCTTTGACCAGACTTGTACTTTTGACCCCCAACGGCTCCGGAAGCCCTCCAACGGCCATATTGACCATCTTTGCCATCTTTACCATTGTTTAACATGCTTACCATATTACCAATGTTTACTATTATGTAACCTAGTACACTTTTCTATTTTCTGATTACAGTAGTATTAAAATATTTGAATTTGTATATTTGTGAACTGACGTTTGTTTTTTTGATTTGAAGGATAATGACAGATCATTCAGATGATCAACCACATGATTCTGGGGAGGAGCATATTGCTGGTCATACCTCTGGGGATGAACATTCACATGCTCCTATTACGACAAAGAGTTCAAAGGTTGGTAAACGTGGTTGCACACGTTTACCAAAATTATCACTTGCTCGTACGCAGGATCAGAGGATAGTAGTTGAGTTTGATGATGATGATATTCCTAGAGGTCCGAATGCCAAAGATTTTAAGAGTTTTGTTGCAACTTAGGCTAAGACCAAAGTAAGCATTCTGTATGATGATTGGAGAGGTGTGGATAAAGCGATTATCTCTCAATTGTGGGAGACGATTTTGGTAAGATCTTTTGTCATTGTTTGACCATTCTTTTAATGTTTCTGGTATATATAATATGTTTAACCTCTTCTTTATCAGATGACATTTGATATTCCTGACACTGGAGGAGTCAGGAAGAAATGCTTATCGTTGGCTGCCAGGAGATGGAGGGATTTCAAATCAACCCTCACATCTGATTTCATTTATGGTCATAGGAGTCATGAAAATCCATGTCGTATATATCCTTTTATAGATGAAGGCACATGGAGACAGTTTTTTGAAAGTAGAAAAAAGAGTCATTTCTGGTAAGGGCAATGTAGACTTTTATATACTTTCTTATATAAATGATTTTATTAATGTTTTGTTAATGATTTCTTATTCTTAAATTACAGCAAACAAGGAAAGCTCATCAGGAGATCCAATCTAAAAATGTATACCCTCATAGTTTATCTCGGGGATGGTATACATTATTGGAAGAAAAAATGATAGCGGAAAAATTTCAACAACTAAGAGCGGAGTCTTCAAGCTCTGGAGAGGTGGCCCCTCCAACCCCTCCATCTAGACATGAAAAATGGAAGAGAGCTCGGAAGGGAAAAAAAGGGCAATATCTTTCGGAAGAATCGAGAATCGTAGCTGAGAGGATTGTAAGATATCTATTTAATTTATTTAAGTTAACTTTTTTCTTCATATAAGTTTCAATCATTACAGAAATGTTCAATTAATTAATACATGACTCTCTTGAGGAGCAAAGTTCAGAGGGGACATTTACAGCTACTGGGAGGGAAGATATTTTATTTGCAGCATTGGGAAGGCCCGAACATCCTGGTCGTGTAAGAGGATATCCGACAGGTGTATCGGTAAGAAAAGTGTTTCCACGTTCTTCAACTTCTAACATAGAGGGGGTTTATAAAAAAATAGAATCCTTGGAGGCTGAAGTTCAAAATATTAATGCGACGATGGAAGACAAGATTAGAGATTCGGTGCAGTCTATGTTTGCAGAAATGCAAAGACAATTTCAGACTGTAGCTCCCACTCCTCCACCTCCCCCTGCAGACCCCATTATTTATCCTCCACCTCCGCCAGTAGCTCCCACTCCCCCACCTCAACCTGCGGACCCCATTTTTTATCCTACGCCTCCGCCGCAGCTTCCTACATATTGCGAGTTGTATGTTGATGATTCTCAACATCATATAGTAGCATACGGGTTGGTATATTGTATAGGAGATACAGTTCATCATCAACAATTAGAGGTAGATAATCAGAGGGTCACTGTACAGGATATTATAGATAGATCAGCTAGGGTATCAATACCTACAGATGAGGTGGCGACAGTTGGACAGAGTATCGGCCATTTTTTAGTTTGGCCATCCAGACTTCTTCGACTCATTACCATAGAGGTAGGAATGTTATATCTTTTATTTTATTTTTTTATTAAAGTTGTTTTATCATTTGAAAACTACTATAATTCTCAATTTTTTTTTCACAGGAATACTTCAAAGGTAAAGAAATACTGTATAGACAACAACAAAGACAACAGGCTATGACATCAGATACAGATTCCAGTGGTCTTGACAGATTGTCAAGATATTCACATTTGTTGTTGGGTTTTTATGAGTTTCCAATGGAATCTCATGTTTGTGGACGCGAAATAACTGTGGGGATTACAAAATCTGATATCATGGAGCTTGTTACTGGAGATAAGTTGGTCATCAACGTGGTGCAAATTTTTTCCATGTAAGTCTTAACACCTTTTCCCTGCGTTATATTTATTAAAAATGTATACTTATATATGTTTTGTATTAGGTATCTTTATAAAATTTGTGAGAGGAATGAACTGACAGAAGTATATGGATTCATGGACCCGCAATTGATTTCCCCTGAAGCATGTGCATTGACTGAGGAACAAAGAATGGTTTATATTGCTGAAAGATTTGAAAAGAATATAATCCAACAATGTTGGATGATGCCTTTTTGTGAGAGGTATGAAACACATTTCTCTCAAAGAGTTAATTATCTTTTAACATAAAAAACCACTAACATTAAATTTCCTTTTATCAGTAATCATTGGATGTTAGGGATTTTTTGCCCAAGGGAGAAAGCTCTTTATTGGATATGCTCTGTTCATGGTGATGTGCGGGCAAGTTTTAAGAATATATTGGAAAAGTAAGTTTCAATTTCTCAATAGTTTTATATATTATAATGAATTTTAAATTTACCCCATTCGTATTATTTTCTAACAGTGCATGGGTCTACTTTCGAAAAAACACAAAGAAAAGAAATGCAAAGATCAAATATGTAAATGCGAAGGTAAATTTCCATTTATAATTTGTAATTTTTGATTTATTACATAAAAATAATATATTGAATTTACACTCATTCAAAACAGAAATGTCATGAACAACAAGACCTCATCGAATGCGGATATTATATGTTAAGATTTATGTATGAAATAATAACAACTGGGACAGTTGTGAATTTTGACCTGGTACGATTTCCTCTTAAACTTTGTCATCATATTTCAATTTGATTTATTCATTATACATGTTAACTATCTTCTTTTTCATTTGTAGCTTTTTGATGACCCTCAACCCTATACTGCTGAAGACATCAAACACGTACAAGTGGAGTGGTCAAATTATTTTACAGGTTTGATTGAATTTTAGTTGTTTGTAATGTAAAATGTAATTTTGAATATTGTCGTTTTAATTGTGTATTTGGTAGTTGTTTAGGTTTGATTTAGTTTTTTTTTGAAGTTGACAGTGTAAGTATTGAATGTTATATAAGTGAATGTTTAATTTTGCTATACTTCTTGTTTTGGTCTACTTTTGATGGTTCTTCTGGTATGGATTTGGGTCTGTGGGGGAGGGGTTCCAAGGGTGTGGGGGTGTGTTCAGTGGGGTTGGGGGTGTCCAGCGGTCTGGGAGGGCTGTCCGGTGGGGTGGGGGCAGTCCTGGGGGTGGCAGGGATGTTCAGGGGTGTGAGAAGCCGGTCCAGGGGTGTGGGAGTGCTGTCCAGGGGTGGGGGGGTTGTCCAGGGGTGTGGTGGGGCTGTCAAGTGGGGTGAGGGGGTGAGGAGGTGCTGTTCAGGCGGGTGGGGGGTTGTCGAGGGGTGTTTGGGGGTGTCCGGGGGTCGGGGGGCAGTCCAGGAGTGTGGTGGGAGCTCCAATGGGGTGGGGGAGGGTTGTCCAAGGGGTATTCGTGAGGGTGGGAGCTCCAAAGGGGTGGGGGAGGGCTGTCCAGGGGGTATACATGAGGGTGAGGGCTCCAACGGGGTGGGGGAGGGCTGTCCATGGGGTATAAATGAGGGTGGATGCTGTCTAGTGGGTAAGTTTTATATGTTATCTATGTACATGCTTAATTTTGATATACTTCTGTTTTTGTGGTACGAATTCTTGATTTATTTTCTGGTTGATTCTGGTGGAGAGAAGATCACTGCATTCTGCTTAAAAAAAATTGGGTTTATCACGTCGGTTATTTTAGAACCGACGTGATAAAGGGGCCTGGAGAATGGTTTATCACGTCGGTTATTTTAGAACCGACGTGATAAAGGGCCTGGAGAATGGTTTATCACGTCGGTTATTGACTAACCGACGTGATAAACCCCCCCCCCCCTCCAGTTTATCACGTCGGTTATACAATAACCGACGTGATAAACCCCCCTCCCCCGGTTTTTCACGTCGGTTTTATATGAACTGACGTGATAAACCACCCTCACCCCAGTTTATCACGTCAGTTCTATATGAACCGACGTGATAAACCCCCTCGCCCCTGTTTATCACATCGGTTGTTTAGGAACGGACGTGATAAACCATTGTCCAGGCAGTTTATCACGTCGGTTCTTCGAT
This sequence comes from Viscum album, assembly GCA_963277665.1. Classification (NCBI taxonomy): domain Eukaryota; kingdom Viridiplantae; phylum Streptophyta; class Magnoliopsida; order Santalales; family Viscaceae; genus Viscum; species Viscum album. The sequence continues at coordinate 1,231,929,964 of OY728140.1, read as the reverse complement.
AACCGACGTGATAAACCATTCTCCAGGCCCCTTTATCACGTCGGTTCTAAAATAACCGACATTATAAACATCGCGATTTTATGTTTTTGACGTCGGTTTTTAAATAACCGACGTGAAAAACCTTATTTATAATGTCGCACGTATTAACGTCGGCTAGAAACCGACGTAAAAAATTAAAAATAACCGACGTAAAAAATGTTTTCTGCACTAGTGCCACCAACCAAAGGCATATCCTCCTTGTAGGAAATTAACTCTGATCCTTGTGGGCCTTAGCAACACCATGGAAGAACTCAACACCCTAGAGAATTTTGGGTTATTCTTGGCATGTCTGTACCATATTCATTGATCATTGATTAGGTCTGAGCTAAAATATCCTAAACTACACTGAATGAAGGTCTATTATAAAAGACCATAAACTACTACGATAGAAGGTCCAAGCTAAAAAAACCTAAACTGAAATGATAGAAGGTTTGAGCTAAAAGACCCTATACTATAGTGATAGAAGGTCTAAGCTAAAACACCCTAAACTACATCGATACAAAGTCTAATCTAAAATACCTTAAAATAAATATATAGAAGGTATGACCTAAAAGACTCTAAATAATAGTGATAGAGGTCTAAGATAAAAGGACTAAAACTACAACGATATAAGGTCTGAGATAAAAGACTCTAAACTACAACATAGTAGTGACATAGTCTGCATGAATGGAAAATATTTTAAGTCCCACTATATGGACTATGAAAAAATCAGGAAACTATCTTCAAACCTATCAGATTTGGAAAAATATAAAGCACTATCCCTTTAGGACATAAACTATACTCAATTATCCTACTGTGAATCGAGTAATATCAAGATAGATGGAGTAGATATATCAAAAAGGAATCTCATGTTAGTGGGAATTCATGAGAACTCCCTAAGAATAATCTATTATTATTACAACATTCATACCAATACATTCAGTTTTAATTGATATTATGAAAATTATGGGTACCGTTGGTGATCTATATAATATCAGATCAACAAAAATTCATTCACATCATGAGTGATAGAATACTGGACAACAATATATAAATTCTATAAAATCCATTCATTAATTGCATGAAAGTGGAGGAATCTATACATTTTGGAGTCTATCCAAAAATCTCATCAAAAATTGAGTGCATATCAATGATTTAACTCTAACAATATTCGATCAGCTAAGCTAGAAAAGTCATAAAAAATATTGCGAGAAGTGTCAATTGAATGATGAAGTGTTGCATTTCTCGCTTATTTTAATTCTACCCAGGATGGAGAGTCTCGACTAAAGTAGTCAGCTCCTCCAATATTTTCTGAGTAGTTCCAAATGAGGATAATGATGTAGAAAGGTTAGACCTTAGGTGATCTATAATTTCCTCATATCTTCATATTTTCATGATCCATGCATCCATCGGGGCTTGCAATATAGATATAAGCTAGAGGCTCTAATCTAGTTCCTCCAACGCCACCTTCATATGTCCGGAAAGGGGAGAATCATATTTGAGATCATGTAGGCCCCTATCATTGGTGGCCAAATCTTTTCAAGTCAAGATAATTTGTTTCATGATTTCATACATTGGTTATCGATCAAATCCACCCACCCCCAAGTCATGAAAAATATAGTGAAGGAATTTCCCTTGGTCATGGAATGTTTCCAAAGGAGTTTTAGTAATCAATGCGTGAATATGCTTCTAGACCAGCCTATATCATGGTTGATATTCTGTGACTGACATGATGGGCATGCCAAAATAAGGAATAATCGGCTGAGATGGAAAATTGATAGGAGAGGAGGCTCCATATATCCTCCCCTCAATAGATGCATCACCCATTGATTGTGTTGGATAGATGATTTCCTCAAAAGATTCACTCCCATTATCAGGATAGTTATCTCCAAGATGAGGGAACTTCCTTGAAGTCTTTCCCAAGTATTCAATCTACTCCATTGTTTCCATAAATAGAGGGGTTGGTGAGGAAAATGGAATGTCTACATGAAAAATCAGTTGGATCAGCACACCACCTAGATAGGCAGCTACCCAATATTGGGAATAATATTTAGTAAGAAAAGAGGGAGAATCATCAGGAAAAAGAATGATCTAAGCATAAGTGTCTTCACATCCAACATCTTCCAAAATTGGCAGATGATCCCAAGGTTTCACTCTCCTCGCACACCAGCCTAAGGAAGAGGAGAGACCCTTTGGGTGAAATTGAACTTATGAGAAAACTAATAAGGTTTATATGGATATTAGATGATCAACTCGTCCATCTTGGCTACAAAAACCCCATCTCTAAAAGAGATCATATACAACATTTTGTCAAGAGATCCATTATCATTATCGATGATTGACCCAGTAGGTGTGGGAAAAGGGGTGAAGTAAAAGATATCAGATCGACTCAACATATCTGTAATTGCATCGGAACTTAATGTCATATCCCCTACCCCAAATATGTTAAAAAAACATAGTATGATATATGGTGTCAGGGATCCTGGCAGCATTTTAGTATTCATAGCAATGAAAATGATCCCCTATCCAACCTAATAATAACTATAAAGGACCATAGATCCTATAGGGGGTGTTTCCTTGTTGAATTTGACTCAAGAGTTGGTAAAGGGGATAAAGGGTTTCCACCAATAGATTAAGGTGTTTCACCTCAGCTAGTTATGCTTCCATTTCCAGTGTACAGACTCGAATCCTTGTATAGGTGTCCCTAGCTGGGAAAATCCATCTATTCAAGAACATGGCCATAAAACCTACTAGCCCAAGGTTCGGAGAGATCTATGAATTCGCTCAATATCCCCATGAAGTATGATCCTCATCTTCTAAAATGGACCAATGTGATCCATTACTATTATGAACTTATTTGGAAGGGCACTTATGGGGGTGGATAGTGGTTTTCCTAACACTATTGCGACAAAGGAAGATGTTGATCTAGCCTTTGATGGAGATAAGAAAGTGCATGGTTACATCCTTCCTAAACTTCTCCTTCATAATGATGAGCATTTCCCTTTCCAAGAATATAGTCTATAAAGGGTCATCCTAGAAATCCACAGTAAGGAGGAACTCATCATACATATCTATGAGAGGGAACCCAGTTGATAGATATCTCGTAGGCTGATTCCCACCTCACCGTGGGATAGATGAAATGAGTTGGTTCCAGGGAAAAATGGATAATCATTTCTCAATGAAGATTGGGATAGAAATGGACCATAAATTGGAAAATTCATACTGATTCATAAAGATGGACCCTATATAACTAGTCAGTGAACTCTAAGCATCTTTTCCTAACCCAAAATGGCCACACCCATTCATTAGAGAAACTACCACTAAGATAGAGATATCATTTCAAGATCCATCTTCCACCTGAATTATACATAGAAGATATGAATATACTCAATTAGATATGATCAATAGGATGATGAGCGAAATCACATCCATCCATACCCAAGGGGGAGTTTTCCAACATAAAAGACAACCCCTGAGATTGAGATATGACTAGTCGAATATCCTCAGAAAGTATTTTATGAATACAATTATTAGAGTTTGACACCTATTAAGACGAAAGATTTAAGTTTGAAGGAGAAATGATAACATCATCCAGTAATGTGAACCCGTATAGAAGAAGTCAGTAAAATAAAGGATAATTTTTAAGCTTAAATTAAAGGATAAATTTTAGAATCTCATTATCAAAATGCACATGGTGTCAGGGGTTATCATTTCAATTTCTAGTGATTCTATCCCTTTTATTAACCACAACAGAATAACTTTGACGAGAACCAAAATCCATCTAAACAAAAGTAAGTGGAATATGTCAGACAGATAAAATAAAATCTTATCAAAGGAAAGACATAAAATTCTACCAACATCATGCACATCACATGAATTGGTAGGTAATTATTATATTTCATAAAGGAATCAAAAATATTCTAATCCCTGAAGATCTCATGGATCACATACACCCACAAAGAATCGCATATCTGCATGACCCCTAGAATACTCCTGATCGCATAACCCTGACATGGTCACACGAGCCACATAATAGTAAAGGGATCATGTGATCAAGACCCCAGATCCCAGAGTACCCTCAATATGATCACATCCCCATAACCAAATTTCAATCAATTACTAATGTTTATTTCATGGTGGGTTCATGCAAGCACTTTGGAAAATGAGGTTTTGTGAAGTATCTCTCGTGGAAATGGTCTCGCAACATATTCTTATAATCAGGTCTTGTGGGAATGTCTTGTGATGAGGTTACGCAGATGAATCAGGGTGAGATAACTCTAGAGAAATGATTAACTAGTAAATGAATCCACTATCTGCTCCCCTATTTATAAGGAATCCTGTGTAATACAAAACATCACCTAGTAGACCAAGTGTCGCCCAAGACACTGATTAGAGACAACATCAAATAATCAGGTAGGAATTTACTTTCCTCATAATCGATCCCTTATCCCCACGGACATCGATCCTATGGGGGGGATTTTTTGATTCTCTCCAAATGAGTATTGGAAAATCCCAAATGGAAGAAATACATGAATATGGGTATTATTTTCCCCATAAAGAAAAGGAAGAACAAGGTGGAAGAGATCACTTGGATCGCTTGAACCCCTATGAGATATGTGATCACATGACCTTTGGAATGTGATGTGGACTATCACATGAATCACATAGCTTGTAAAAGGCCTTGCAAAGCCTCTTTGACAAGTCCTTATGCTCTTACGAAAGCACCCCAAATAAACATTGATCACACAATGAAAGTCAGATAATCTCCCCTAGGCCGTGCGTATTATAAACCACAGGATTAGCAAAAACCCATCCTAAATTCCTTCAAAAATAGGAGAAAATATCCAAAATGGAGGATCCTATTTTGGTCATAAAACTTACATGACGCATCACCAATGTGGAGAATGATTTTCCTCGATAACATCTAAGAAAACTCACGAAACCCCTAAGAATTTTTAAAATAAACAAAGGAAATAAAAGGGAGAGAAGGTGGGAGCCTATTTCAATCATAAACATCACACGATGCACCCATGGAGATCCAAAAGACACCACAAGACCACTGGTGATATGTATGCCTCATCTTGTGAAAGCCCGATGGCATATCTTCCTCATCACGTGAAGGGTCTCGGATATGTCTAGGAAACCTTGCACTCACCCTTTGGCTCTATAAAGAAAAAAATATGTAATTTTCCATGAATTTCTCATGAATATCTACAAATCCCTTTGTTGTTTATGCGGTCTATCTCCAAGAGGTATAGTGATTTTCTTCGACAGCTCTCATGAAACCTTGTGAGATACCCCACCTTTGTAAAATAAAAAAAAAGAGATAAAAGAGGGAATGATGGGAGCCTCTCAGGGTCATAAAACTTGTGATACATGCCTAGGCTATCTGAAGCATGGTCTTGCAAGACCCCTTAACATGCCGACCTAATTTCGTGAAGGCCACCAAAAAATCCATCCTTGTCTTGCAGAAAGTCCCAGACAAGTCTCCTGAGATAATGTGAAGGCCTTTCAACAGGAAACCTGATCTCTCAAAAGTTGTTGGAAATATAAATATGATAATATGAAAGTCCCTAGACATGTCTGCATGATTCAACAAATCCCCATTAATTGGAAATAATCCAATAAAGGAGGCATTGACAAGATAATCCCATGGTCACTGAAAATCATATGATGCTCACAGAATGATTTGTGGTGGGAACTCACAAAGAGCATGATTCCAAATCCTTCCACCAACTCCAGCCTAGATTTTTATGATACATGTCATGAAAAGTAGTGAACAACTGGGGTGGAGATCCCTATAAATCACCCATCCCAACATGAAAAATGAACCACTAATTTAAGATAATTGATGAACGATCCTTGGAACCACGCACCGATATCAAAGAAAAATTCTTAGAGCAACTGATCTTACGATCATGAATTTTTCCATCAGGTAATATATGAGGAACAACCAGAGTGATCGCGGCTTGTATAAAGAACTTTATGTGATCATTAATAGATAATTCAAAGGAATTATAGCAGAACACATGAAGAACATCCTACATATCTTCTAAATCAAACGAGACCTAAAACAAGCTAAAACTAAATAAATATAAGGAATTTGTGATAAAAGGATGGAAGATAGACTTAAAGATGGGATAATTATGTGAATAGATGATATTTAGATCCTCATGCGATTTACGTGAACCACCTAGGATATGTGATGGCACCAGGACATGTCATCCAGATCTTATGATTCTCCTTTGGTATACTATTTGGATCATTAGAAGTCCTCTAGACATGTCAAAGTAAGCCACATGGTGCCCCACAGGCATCCCACCTAGTATTGTGAAGCCCTCCAGGATCGCCATCCAAACCTTGTGGTGTCCTTCAGACATGTTTACTGACTCATATGATGGAATCAACGCATGTTAGTTGGGTCTCACAACAGAACTTGGGCATGTCAATTTACTCTCATGATGCCCTCTAATCCCACCGACCATATCTCATGATGACCTCTAGAGGTGTCATCCTAGATCATGTGTCACCCTCAAAACATGTTTCATTGACTATCATGATTACCTTAAATTGTTTCATACATCTTTCATGATGACACTAGGGAAATTTTGATGGATCATGCAACACCCTCTGGACATGTCAGTCAAATCATGAAAAGCCCTCTAGGCATGTCAACTAGGATCATGCAGTGGCTTCCAGAATCATCTAGTCAGGTCTTGCGATGTCCTCCAGACAGGTAATCCTTGATCATGTGATGACCCTCAAAAATTACATCTAGGATACACAAAATCCCTCATACAAACCAACTAGATCATGTGATTTTCTTTGGAAATGTCTCCAATATAACCATACATGTCCAACCATCCTCTAACATGTTAAAGAAAACAATAAAGGCATGTCAATCATTTAGTAAAGAATGGTAGGTAGGCAAGAAGGATAGGTCCAAAGGGAATCATAGTTCTTGATAACTTTTTCCTTAGTTTGTAAGCCTCGATTATAAGGGAAGCATCAGTGTGTAATCCCAAATCAAGGGAACTAAGATGAATCTGAATCCTACTATAACCAGGATATGTATGAAACATCCCTGAGGCCTGATCTCTATATTAACCATCCAAAGGGAAATCCCAGTAAATAAGTACTACATCCACAAGCAACGATGCTATTTATTTTCCATCCCTTGTTTCTCACACTGAGCATAGATCACATGGGCTTAGAGAGTTTCAATGATCATAAAATTCACATGACATGTATCGATTAGGATTAGGGAAACCTCAAAGTGTAAGCCCCAACCAGTGACATAATATGATATGTCCCACATATAAGAAAAATATCAGTGTGTAAGCCCCAACTAATTGAACTATGAGAACTTTGATTCCTTCTATAACTAAGACATGTTGGAAACCTTTCTAAGGTCTGAGCCTAAACTCAAATGGTAATACACCTCAGTGTAAGTCCTGCCATGTCTTTGAAATTTCAACCATCAGGACCCAATCATTCACATGGGTTGATCACTCCACCTCATCCCTTAGTGGATTGAGAAAATAATTAAACTACGAGGACTATGATTCCTTCCATAACCAGGATTCGTAGGAAGCCTTCCTAAGGTCTGAGGCTAAACTCAAATGGGCATCCAAATTAGTGTAAGTATAGCCATATCTATAAAATTTCAACCATTGATACCCAATCATTGACATGGTATGATCACTCTACCTCATCCCTCAGTGGACTAAGAAATTAATTGAACTATAAGAACCTCGATTCCTTTCATAACCAAGATAAGAAGGATTCCTTCCTAAGGCCCGATCCTAAACTCAAATGGGAATACACCTTGGTATAAGTCATGCCATGTATCTAACATTTCAACCATTGGGATTCAATCATCACCATGGGTTGATCACTCTACCTCATCCATCAACGGATAAATAAAATTAACTAAACTACAATGAAACTAATTCCTGTTATAACCATGATATATAGGACACCTACCTGAGGCCCAAGAATCATATTAAACATCCCAAGGGAAATCTTAGAACATAAACCCCACATCCATATTCAATGAGGATAATCAATTTATATCCCTTGTTTCTCGCATCGAGTATAGTTCACATGGACTTAGGGAGCCGCAATGAACACATCATCGACATCATGAATCTCCACTAGCTATGGTAATCTTAGTATGTAAGCCTTGATGAGTGGAACAATATTTTTTTAAAGGACAGGAAAAATTTATTAAAAAGAAAAGAGAGAGAAAGGTTACATGAAGAGGAAAGATGGTATCTTATTACAATCTCTTACAAAGTGGGGAAGAAGATCAACCAGCAAAGTATCACTCCATGTCATGGATTGGTTGACTCCTTTATTGGCGATTCCATTCGCAACCATGTTTTCTTCACGATACGTATGGGTGGAAATGTATCTGATTTCAAGAAGAGAATTGAGGCAGTTCATCCAGTGAGTAGTGAGAGGCCAGGCAAGGTGTATCACCCCATTCCAAATAGAATGCACAATGGTGGTGGAGTCACTCTCTATACAGATGTTGTTCCATCCATTTAGCTTGACAAAAACAATGGCCTAAATCACCGCTATCATTTCAGCTTCAAGAGAAAAGGCATTTCCACAGCTTCTAAAGAAGAATCTGTGACATCAACCGAGATAATCTTTGAAAATGGCCCCACATCCCGCAGGACCTGGGTTTCCTCTAGAAGCTCCATCAACATTGATCTTGATTCATCCAGGAGTTGGATATTGCCAAAAAACCTCAAGAGAAAGCTTCGGCTTAGTGTAAACACCATCAATTTTGAGGCGTTAGAGGAAAAAAGTCCCCAACCAAGTTGTCAAAGTGGCCTTTCTGGAGCAGGGATGTTTTCAGTATGGCAATAAGGATCCTCATCTGACCTGCATTAAGATTAAATGAGTAATTGTTGTGAATAATTGCATTTCTATCATACCAAACCACATGTAAGAGCTCAGCAAACGCGGATAGTAAGAGGTTCTTGATTTTCCAAGAAGATTCAAGCTCCACACAATGTTTTAGTTGAGAGTAAATAGAGTCAGCGGATAACCATCTGTAGTTAAACAGGTCAGTTACATAATTCCAAAGAGTAGAGGATGTAGCACAAGATAAGAAAAGGTTATTAGTGTCCTCTCTGTGTTGGTGGAATAATTTACATTTAGAGCATATTTGGACACCAAAGGACTGAAGACAAACCTCTGTAGGAATGCGTTTATGGGCAATATGCCAGAAAAGGTTAATCCTTGAAGGCTTGATCCAAGGTTTGTTAAAAAACTTCAACCATGAGAAAATGGGGACAGAATTAGTGAAAAAATGATGATAGAACTTTTTGGAGTCCAAAATATCATTGTGAGCAGGCTCCCAAGTAAGGAGATCATCCCCATTTATAAATGGGTAATTGTTCACAATGTGCCTAATGTGATCTGGGAGATTAGTTGTACTAGAGTACATTATATGATTTATGGTGAGATTGGTGTTATCTGGAGAGGCATCTGGAGAATGAATGGAAATGAGGGGGGTACTAGTACAGTTATCAAGCTAGAAATTTATAGTGGAATCTGAACTAACCATCCATCTTGAGTTATGCATGATGTAAAAAAAGGAATTTCGAATGGATGGCCATAGGGAGGAATTGAGGTAACTAGATTGACCTTTTTTAAGTATTTGCAGGAACCTGGTACGAAGGAAGGTTATGGAGTCAAATTTATTATTGATCAACCTTCAGGTGATATTATCTTGAAGAGAATCATTAAAAAAAATTAGATTTTTAATGCCAAGATCTCCTTTTTCAAGGGGTTTGCAGCATGTCGAACAAGGGACAGTAACAAGCTTTCTTTCAAGTATACTACCAGTCCAGAAATTTTTTTTAATGTAGCCATTAAATTTTTTAATAAGACTATTGGGCCATTTGTATATCAACAGGGGGTAAACCATTTTGGAGATAATAGTGGATTTCATGAGGCAAATCCTGCCAACCATGGAGAGGGATTTCCCTTTCCAGGAGTCCAGTTGGTTAATCACTTGGTCCACAACTATATTAAAGTACATAGGTTTAGGCATACCCCAGAATAAGGGAACTCCACGATACGTAAAAGGGATGGATCTATCTTTCATGCCAAGACTTTCAATGATAAAACCTTTTCTAGAAGGGGGGAAGGTTTTTCTAAAAAAGATAAAGGATTTATTCCAGCTAACGGATTGTCCAGAGACCTCTTCATAGTGAGACAGGTCCATTTTAAGATTAAGGATATTTTTCTACCCCCATTAAGGAACAGAATGATGTCATCAGCATAAAGAGGTGAATCAGAACAGTAAGATTTCTGGCAACCTGAATGGGTTTGAGCTTGCTTTGGTGGAAAAGAGAGGAAATATACCTACTGAGGTAATCCTCTGCAATGGAAAAGAGAATCGTAGAAAGGGGATAACCTTGTTGCACCCCTTTTGAGCATTTGAAGTATCACTTAGGAGAACCGTTAATAAGGATGGAAATAAAAGCCGAGTTTAAGAGGTATTTTATCCTTCCAATAAAAGTTTCATTGAATCCAAAATCCTTAAGGACGTTGAAAATAAAGTTCCAATCAATGGTGTCAAAGGATTTTTTAATATCAAGCTTGAATACAATATTCCCTCCTCTGGACTTTTTATTTAGAGAGTTAATGCATTCCGAGGAAGTGCAAATGCAGTCTTGAATGGATCTTCCCTTGATGAACCCAAATTGAATCCAGGAAATGATCTTGTTACATAGGGGAGAAAGCCTATTAGCAATGAGTTTGGTAATTATTTTATAGGGAGAGTTAATGAGAGAAATGGTGCGAAAGAGGTGTAGCTCATAAGCATTAGCCACTTTAGGGATGAGAGTTAGGAATTGGGCATTAAGGCCATATGGAAGAACTCCGTTAATGAACAAGTGTCGAACCAGCTTGCAAACATCCATGTGAACTACCTCCCAATGATGTTGAAAGAAACCATTATTTAAGCCATCAAGCCCAGGGGCACTATCAGAGTTAAGGCTAAAGACAATATCCTTTATTTCATAGTCTAGAGGGGTGCTTAAAAGGAAGAGGTTATCCTATTCATTGATCAGATCTGAAATGATCCCATAAATGAAATATTTATTGATATTAGGTCTATTGAAAGTTTTGTGAAAGCAGGAGACCATGTGGTTGGATATGGCTTCATCAGATTCAAATAGAGCGTCGTTATCTTTAAGGATAAGGGGTGGAAAGTTTTCCTAACTCTCTGGAGGGAATTGTAAAATTTAGTGTTCCTATCAACATCAGAGAGCCATTTTGTTTTTAAAGTATGTTTACGCAATTTGTCCTTATAGATCAGAAAATATTTAAGTTTCAAGGAGATGTTCATCTCATTCTGGGGGTCTGAGGCGAAATTATCACAAGTTGAGCCGTTTTGGATTTGATTGAGTTCAGTTTCAAGAGTGGATATCTCGATGTCCATTTGGTTAGATTTATCCCTAAACCAACCCTTAAGGAAGTGATTGAGGTGTTTTAGCTTAGTGACATAAGAAAAATCATCAAAGTGATGATTCATAGACATCCATCCATTTTTTATGAGATGAGATCATTCCAAATTCTTAGACCAATCATTATTGAATTTGAAGGGAATACTGGGTTTTTCTTTTTTAGATAGGAAACTAACAAGGATGGGGTGGTGGTCCGAGTTCCTTTTAGGTAAAGTGATTCTAGAAATTGTGTCATAGACATCCCAGGCTGACATGTTAACAAAGGCCCTATCATGTTTACTAGCAGCCACTCTGTTGTAGTGTCTCCTATACTAGGTGTATTTGGCCCCTGAGAGGTTGATTTCAATCAGATTACAGATTTCAACCGAGGCTCTAAACTCTCTAGTAGAGATTGGAGATTGAGGAGGAACAATCTTCTCACTGTGAGAGAGAATGGAATTAAAGTCACCAATAATTATCTAGGTCTCCTGGATAGAGCCAGCTAAGTTTGAGAGGTCTTTCCAGAGGGGTCGACGATCCTGGTATCTATTCTTGGAATAAACCATGGTGTAGAAGCAGTGTAGATTGTTGTAATAAAAATAACAAGTAAGCATTTGATTAGAAATATTTTAAACAGAAACATCTCTAAGAGAGAAGTGGAAAAAAACCCAAAGGGAGTCAATAGCATTGTCATTCTTGCAAGAATCAAGGAAATTATAAACAATAGAAGATAAATGCATAAAACTCAAGGAAAAATTAATTTTAGTTTTAGTGATAGTAAAAAAAATTGGTTTATGGTTCATCAAAATCCTTTTCAAGACAGATAGCATATCAGCGTTAGCTATTCCTTGACAATTCTAGAAAACAAAATCCATTAAGACATGTGTTTTGATCGGGAGTTACCCTTTTTCTTCTTAGATCCACTCGAGCCTTTGTTCTTCTTTGATCTTATAAGATTTGAAGAGGAGGCCGGGAGAGTCTTGTGTTCCTGATTACTCATACAAGAATCTGACAAGATGTTAGTAGCATTTGGTAATAAGCAAGGTTTTATAGTTTCAGGGGATTTATGGGCTGAGGACATGTTCACAGAGTCACCCTCAGCTTCAAATAAACAGCCCTTGTTCTGGGGTGAAATAGGCCGAACAGGCGAGGCATGTTTTCCCACTGCCTTAGCAAATTCATTGGGTGATATTTTTGAGTTTATTTTATTCACATTGTGGTTCAAAGTGGTAACAGTGCATAAATCAGTATTATGCTGTGTGCACACTGTCATGTGTGGATTATTTGGTGAAATTGAAGCATTTGAAGAAATCAAACCTATTTTGTCCCCCTGGATTTCTCAAGCAGGATAATGAACATCTTGCTGATCTGAAGCACCATTTATTCTCATAACCCGAGGTGCAGGAGGAGCATCTGTTGCCACTAAGGCCATTGGCATGGGGTCCTGATCAAAGGTATCATTAGGAGAAGGATGCAGCTGGAAATCAGGGACCATCGAATCAGCCTGAGGTTCTACATGGACAGGATGATTAAAGACATCTAGAACTAAATTATCAATGTCTTCCAAAATGCATAGATCAATATTCACATTTTCCTCTTCTTCCACTTGTTTAGCCCAGGTGGTACCCGATTTCTCACCTGGAAAGCTCGAACGCTTCACCCAGACTTCCGAAGTTTTTCTTATAGGTTCCAGTTTGCTAGAGGTAGTGGATTTGATTTTCTTTTTCCATTTTCCATCAATCCATCCATCTTCATCATAGGAGCAACCTGGCTCTTGACAGCCCGACATTTTAGAATCGAGTGTCCCACGATTTTGCAGTATTCATAGTAGGGTGGCATTCGTTCGCATTCAACCCTAACCTCAGTCTCGAATTAGTTCTCACTGAAGACGATGATTTCTGAGAGCTTGGAGGCTATGTCGACCTCGATCATCACCATCACATAGAATCCATGCTCAGAATTAAGTGTACGAGGATTGATTTTGAGCGGCGTACCTATACAAGAGACGATGTCATTGAGGATTTTTGGGTTCCAGAAATACCAGTTAAGCCCGTGATGCCGCACCCATATCTGGAGCATGGTGTTATTTTTAGTGTTTGGGTTGAAGGCGTAATCTCAGTCCAAGATGCGAAGAACACCTGGTTTGAGCTGCAGATTTCCACACCTCCATACTCAATCGAGATCATATTGGGATTTTAGTAGCATGTGAAAATATCCTTTTCCGATTGGCACCAATTTCCAATCATTTATCCCCCAAATATGATAGATTCGCATTTTTAGATCTGGATTCGACCATGGATTTTCTCCCTTGAGGTATGAGATGTGACCCATGAGCAAAAAATTGCAGAGTTGCGTGCGTTGCTGAAGAGCATCAGGATCAGCATCGACAACAAATATTCTATCTTCGAGCTTCCTACAGAGAGGGAGCTTCGTCGATGTGGGGTTGCAACATTCAACTCCTTTAAGTTCTTCGAGAAAGGAGATCCCTTTTGGTCTTTCAGCCAGCAGAACTCCATCCTGATTCAGCCTGGGCTTTGCAGCTTCAGGGGCGATCTCCCATTCAGGATCTAATCCTGCCATTATCGAGAGTCGATCAAAGCCGGTTGAAGAAATCTCGAGCGGGAGAGGAAGAAACCCTAGCGAGAGTGGCAGAAACTATCTTTTTTCAAAGAAGTGGTTTCTATACCTATATTTTAACCATAATCAAATGAAATTATCTTATTGTTTATGAATTATGATGATTTCAAAAATTTACGAATCATGTCGTTTTCAATGATGAGTGGAACTAAATAAATATCCCTCATATAAGGGAATATACCTTAGGTCCAATCACAAGGTCAAGATAAAACTATGATAACTCCGATTCTTACTATAACTAAGATACTTATGGCATCTTCTCGAGACTCGAGTTTAAATATCTGGTGTCTATGTGCCCGCACATATATCCTTTCCACATGATGTTAAATTGAACGGGTTTAGAAAACTACATGGATTTTAATTCCTATTTTAAATAGGATACATAGGAAACCTCATAATGGCTCAATCCCCACCTCAGAATGTTAACCAGCTACCTGCATGGTATCAAATTCTAAATTGTCTGTTTATGCGACTTCAGCATATAAACATCAACTCATTTATGGGAAATAGATGAAGAATTTTAGATACATACAAATGGATTCAATAATCATACCCCCTTTCTATTTTTTATTTAAAATTTACATAACCTACAATCATTTTTTAGGGTAACTGGTTGCGTATTAGAATTAGGAAGAGATTATCAAATATATCTTAAATCTATAAGAGAGTTCTAGAGTATGTGACAATTCCCCCTAAAAGGTTATAAGGATACTGACCTCCCATCCTCCCAACCAATGAGTGTCCATAAGTTTCATTAGTTATAAAACCCTAATTTAATAATTTCCTTTGAAAATTTGGTCTATACCCATTTATGGATGAGGTAACCATTGGGAGTTTCCAGTAAGAATGAAAATGGTGACCTGATGTTAATGATTGTGCAAGAAATGCCCCCCTACACACACAATGAACAATCAATCAAAACCAAATCCACCTAAATGATGGTTCCCATTCGTCTCTTCTCTATAAAAATAGGTAATAAGGAATTTATAATTTTAATATAAAAATAAATTACTGAAGTAAATATTAGTTACCACGGTATAACAGTTATTTTTCAAAGAATTTTTTTATAAATATTGTGTAATTTTTATATAAATGAATTAAATTGATATATTTTAAATGATAACTATAATAATATTTTTAGACATATAAATAAATATATTAATGTTAATTAATTTAGTAATTGGTAGTAAATTAGAATAAAAACACTTAATGTATAAGAAAAATGTTTTTCCATAAAAAATAGTTTTCCCCTATATCATATGTTTTAATTTAAAAGTTAATTTTCTCATATTTAGAAATTAAATTATATTAAATTGAGTCCTAATTAATAATTATCCTATACAAATTTTGAAATATTTTTTATCTTATATTTTTATTAAAATAATATATACAATGATAAAAATTTAATCAAGGTTAATAAGGGTAAAAAGAGGTAACTTAATGTGGCTCAAATGTTTCTAAATTCACATGAAAATTAAACCTTATAGAAAAACTTTTTTAGTTTTAAATGAATTCTCATATGTCTCAGAAACCATTCCTCACCATCTCACATAACTTTCATGTGATTTCATCTTTACTCCTCACATAACTTTGAATTTCAAGGAAAATTACCTCTTTTTCACCTCTAAAAGTAGTTCGCATACTCCAACTTAAAACCACACTAATCCTTAAAAATAATATTTAAAACTAACCCATTTACCTCTACTAAAATCATATTCTACTTTTGGAATGAATTTTTTACAATAAAGTGTCTCATGTTCTCCATTTCTAAGAAGTTTTTCAAGGGAATAATCAAATCCTAATTGTGAGAAATATCTACTCCCTAACCTTTTATTATATATATTTATACTCTAAAACTATCCCAAAAATATTAATATATTGAAATTTTTAATCATTATTGTAATTAAATTTTATTATATTTATGGATTGACCATTATATACCTTCCTCACATCCGATGTAAAATTAAAAATTCACTTGTTCTATGTGTGGACTACCACCTCTTTGAATGACATATTTCATTTTTCATCACCACCTTACATGGATGGTTTTAATAAGGTATTTAATGGATTAAAATTATATTTATTATATTATTAAAACTCTATAATTGTAACATAAATATTGAAAATCATTATTAATAAACTACCATTTGTTCATTAAAATTTACCGAAACATGATCGTCACCAATTTTATCTTAAAAAATCATAACTAAAACTCTTAGGGAATGGAATTATAACTATATAAATCATTATTTATCATATATTATAGTATATTAAATAATATTTATGATCTTGGTAATGAATAATTGTGATCGACATCAATATTATAAAGAGTTTGTGAACTAATGAAAATTTTAACATCTAATAGTAAAAATAAACAATAAAAAACAAATAAATTTATAATGAATGATTATAACTGAATAGTGTAAAAGATAATATATATGAATAAGGTTATGAAATAAGTTTATAAATTGGTCTTTTTTATATTTTATTTTAAAACACTTTCGTAGAATTCAAGATTAATGGTAATGGAGTTTCATAACTCTAATTTCCTTCTATTAAGTTTTAATATTTATTGTTAAGATTCATCAATATAAGATTGGATTACTTCACCATAGGATTATATTATATATTATTCACAATATATTTTAATGTGATTACAATTTTTTCTCATAAAATCCCTTTTAGAGGATTTTTATATCAATTATTATGACATTCGTAAGGGCTTTTCTAGACTCAAATATTTTCCTTAGGTCATAATAATACCTATTTAACTATGATATTACAATATTTTCTTATTATATCCTATAAGGATATTAATTTTTTTTCAAAATTATTTTTTTAGGAATTTACATATTAACATAAAAATATTCTTCTTGGTATAATTGTTTCTTCATAAAAATATAACGTACATAAGAATAATTATCTTTCTTTCAATTAACTCTTTATATTCTATGTCCATATTCTTTACTTACACAAATGTTTTTTTATTCTAAATTAAAAATATGCAGTATCTCATTTGATCTTTATAATACTATTTACCTCTTCTAAAAGGAAATCTTTCCTATCCTTTTAGAGGATGTGTGTTTTATTAAATGTATATTTAAATATAAAAAATATTTTGATTCCACAATCATATATTTTATCTTACACTCCAAAATTTATTTTATTAACCACTATTTTATTTAAAGGATGTTTTTTTGGGATTTATTTTATATATTTTATTTAAAATATTTTCATGTTACCATCTAAAAAATTATTTTTTAATGGGGATTGTAACTTTATATTTTTATAGGGTTGAAAATATTTTATGAAATCCCATTTTATAATTCCACTTCAATTTACCCCTCTATATCTAGAGGATCTATACCCAATGGAGTTAGATTTCATATATTTCCCTATAAATTATCTTATATAATACTCATTTTTGGGTGATTTAATTTTGGTATCAACCAATCTAATTCTTGAAGTCATTTTATGTTATAACATTTTAGAATGTAATGAAACCCATTTTCTTTACATGTGTTTTTTATGATAAGTTATATGATTGATTTCATATGGCACACATATGTATGGATATTGATGGGTGGGTTACTATATCTTCATAAAATGCATTAGATAAATGCGTATATATCATGAGATAATAAATTAATTTTATTTTGTTTAGTTATGGTCACAAAATAATTCATGAATATGATTGTGTTCAACTATGTTCATAATAAAATTCATGAATGTGATTGTGTTTAGAAATTTTCACAAGATAATGTGATAAAGTTATTGTTTTTATTTATTTTAACAATATAATACATGAACATGATTTTTTTATCTATGTTTATAAGATAATGCATGAATGTGATTACATTTATTAATGTTCATAAGATAATGTGTGAACATGGTTTTGTTTATCTATATTCACAAGGTAATTTATGAGTTTGATTGTGTTTGGATATGTTCACAAGATGATACATGGTCATGATTTCATTTATCTATGTTAGCAAGATGATTCATGGATGTGATTGTGTTTAGCTATGTTGACAAGGTGATCTGCAGGACTGATTGTGCTTAGATATGTTCACAATATTGTGATTTCTTATGCTTAATCTCTTACCATATTTATATGTTAGACCTCATACCCATGTTATGTTATATATCCCGTGATTATTGTCTTTGTTTTATATTCTTACACTGAGTTATATGTTTCAGCATTTGGGTTTATATATATATTTTTCATACTTATGGACATATATTATTTCTTCATGTTCTTTATAATAATATAATAATATCACGATCATGTTTTTAATATGTTTAAGATTTAACCTCATTATGAATCTTTGATAATATTTCCTTTACTAAGAATTTTATCTCACTCCTCCTTTTTATTTCTATTTCCCTTGGGTATTATATATAGGATTATATTTAGATGGAATTATAGTGAATAAAATTTTGTGGGAGATTTTGAAGAAATAATTTTTAATAATAGTTTTAAGAAGTTGATCTCTAAATATACTAGATATTTGGTTTTTCATATTGTGTCATTATTATTAGATGTAAGGTTTAAATTATAGAAATATATGTCCATTTGTATTGAGTCATATCACTTTGTAAAAAATCTAATAATTAAAATAATGTGTTTTTAGAACTTGGTTATGGAGTTAAGGTCTAGGGAATCTCAAATAGTTAATCTATTTTTAAAATAAAGTGAAACTATTCCAGGTCAACATTGACAAGTTCATTGAAGAAGTGAGAGAATGATCAAGGGGAATTGTTAATGGAAATAAAGCCTCAAAGAAGTATGATAGTTATGATAATTTTTAAATACCTCACTAAAATATAATAAAATTTCATGGATGTGTGTAAAAAAATTATTATTTGAAGTTGAAGGAAAATTAATTGAATATTGTGGAAAATTAAAAGAAGTTCAAAAAATACAAAAATTCAAAAAATTACAACTTGAATAAAACATATGAAACAAATTAAATGTTGAAAAAATAAAAGAAAAAGTATGATTATTAGAGTAATGTGTTCAGATCACCCTATAAATTTAGTCCTTAAAATTTAATTCAAGTTAGAGGGAAAATGGCATACATATAATAAGGGATATAATCTGGACCACAAACAGTTTATAAAATAAAGTTTTTATTTTATGGATATTGATGGTGTTATAGTGGTGTTGGTAATATGGTGATAATATATTGTTAAATAAATGGTATTTTTATGAAACTATAATATTTTTAAGATGCGATTTGGAGGAATAATCCCACTCAAGGAATAAGAATTCAAAATAAAGCTGAAATTTCCACGGTGAAGACAAAAAACTAGTTTAATATTTTGAAATAATTGTATGGAAGGTGTGACCAATAGGGTTATGAAGATGAAAATTATCTTACTATATTTTAATATTAGTTGATTATGGATATTAATTATTAAAATATTCATAAGAAAAAAAGATAAATTATAGAATAAATCTCTTATAGTGGAAGTTTCATTAAAAGTATCACAAAAGGAGCATCTCTAGATTTTGGATAGTGGATTTCCATCACAAATAAAAGGTTATATAAAGCCTATCAAGGATTTATAAAATTTAAATAAATACTTAATGTCATTAAATAATTATGGTTCACTCAAAATCAAATTAGTTGGCTTGATGGATATTGTATAGAATAAGTTGAAGTTGATAAATACACTCTTTTTTATGGGTTAAAGCACAATTTTCTTTATGTCTCTTAAATATGAGATGAATTTATATTTATAAAGTATATATATTTATTGAAATTATTAAATAATGTTCATGTTTTTACTATATTAAAGTGAGAAAAATATAATTTTTTTAATTAGAAGATGATGAAAATTTTATTGTTTTTACTTAAAAGATTAGAATGAGTTGTGACATAAAAGACTTTGTCATCATTACCAATAAAACATGACTAAGATTACTTGTGGATAAAAAATTCATCATGTTCCTATGTTTAATAGAGAGTGATATTATATATTTTTTTACTTTTCAAAATGGGTATATATAAAACTCCTCCCACATAAAAATGGAGATCAGAACTTCTTATCTATTAGAACTTATCACTCTAATGTTTGTGGGTGCATGAAAAATAAATCAATAAATAGAGATAAGTACTTTACCTCTTTTATTTAAAAATATAATCATATTATATTTTTTATATTCATGAATCATAAATAAAATTTCTTGAATATATTTTAAAATTTCATTATAACTATAGAAAAGAAAATTGGTTTCAATTTGAAGATAATTTTAATAGAAAATTGAGTGGAGTAAACAAGAAGAAAATTTGAAATTTATTTAGAAAAACATAGTATCTGATTTGATTTTAGTAAAAAATACACCCTAAAACGGTGTAATTAAAATAATTAATAAAACTTTGGTTTAAATGGATTGAATAATATTATAGGGGTATAATTATTCACAATTATTTTAGAAGAAAGTGATTGGGATAGTAGTGAATATCCAAAACTGATGTTTATATCACCTTAATTCAAACATGTCTCTATTAGAATTGTACTATAAGAAGAATCCTAGAATGAAATAGTTAATGTTTTTTGTTATCACTTATGTTATAAATATTAAAATAGAAAACATTGGAATGTTTGAGATGAGAGGTGTAGATGTAATTTTTCTTAGTTATCCTTCCAATGTAAGATGATATCACTATTATAGTAAGAAGGCAAGGAATATTATTAATAGTTAAAATACTAAGGTGGTAGAAAATTATAAAATGGGTGCATATAGAGAAGGATAAGTTTTATCATGATAGATATGAAACATAATTTATTATGTAATACACTAAAATTATAAAAATACAGAAAAATATATTGATGTTGAGGAAGAATATTTTGATTCAAACTTATCAAGTGATGAAGAAAAATATAATGTAGCTCATCTAATTTTTATAAAGTAAGTATAAGTTTAGAATATAATTTTTTATCATTAACAAGTAGTTCAAACAATGAAAACTATGGGTAAAAACACATACTGTATTGCTTTGTTAATTCAAACTAAGAATTAGGGATGAATAATTGAATCATTAAGAATGAGTGGATGTTATGAAAGAAGAATAAGAAGAATATTATTATAATGAAGTGGGTATTTCTTAAAAATAATACCATGAATGTGTTAATTGGGATGAAACTTCATTCTCCTGGGATCTTTATTCTCCCACACTCAGTGTTCATGGAAACGAGAGTTTCTCTCTGAAATCCTTATTCAATATGTTATGGAAACTCATAATTTTTGGTTCCTTTATTATCCCTTTTCTATTTCTTTTTCTATTATATTTTTACTTCTCAATGTTTTTGTTCTTTGTGGAAATATAATTTTCCTCCGAACTTGGTTTTTTTCATGGAAGGTGTTTTTTTGCTTCTGTTGGACGGTTACAAACTATATTGGAATCCCCTCCTACTCCGATATCCTAAAACCTTTCAATTGACTCTATAAATGGTAAGCATGATGGAATGTATATTAGATTTTGGATGTGGTGGTTGATTCTTATGAATGGGATGTCACATGGAAAAGTTCCTGCTTTATAGCATGCCATATCCCCATGAACTCCCACTCTTCCCTTTATTTACTAAATAACCAATCAAGACTCCACATAAGTTAGGTGTGGTGGTTGTATTGGAGGATTGGGATTTTGAGGTTAGATATTATTGGTTTAATTTCTTCCTCTATAATTTTCCTTCCCTCTACTTTTGTGGTTATATAAATTAATAGTGGGTGGTTCAATTTTCATAGTGGTAACTACTTGTCAGGTTCACGCAGTGAAACAAAACAATGTTTTGGGTTTACGTGTTTTAGGATGTTTTAGGTGGCCCTATTCTTTGATAGGAGGGAGTTTTATTCTTAATGGTATTCCTCTATTTCCTTCTAGTGTTCCTGGAATGTTGGAGGTAGAGATTTGTTTTGATTTATAATGGCATTAATGCTTCTAGTGATTCTAGATTATTGGTGTTTTGTTATTTCTATGATGGTTTATTTAGACAATTATATCTTGTTCTATGGATGATCTTTTTTCATTGTGAATGTTATTGATTTATGATGAATAGGAAAGGTCTATTATTGGAAGTTCTAGGGACACTTTTTCATAATCTACGACTGATATGGATATCATATATGCATGATCAGGTAGAGTAGTCTTAGTGACCAGGTTGGTGTTGGGATAGAGGCATGCCATTCTGTAAACCTCAAGTTCCCATATTGGGATTTCTATGAGCTACTATAGGCTGAATTTTTAATTTCAAGTTTTGAATATTTTTTCCAATTTTTTGGGGTTTTTTCTTTCTTAAATTTGTGTGTTGGTCTAGTTTGAACTGAATGTGTGTTTGTTTCTCACTCAACCTAAAATTTATTTATTTTTAAATAGAGGAAGGTATTATGAAAAAATTTGAATTAAGAGGGTTAATTGATGAGGAATAAATCAAAACTTGTCCATAAAAAGTTATTATGAGATTGAAGTTATTGAATTTAATTAGATATTTTATTTGTTTTAAGGCTTGATTCTATAAGGATTTGTCTTTCTATCACTACTCAAAGAAATTAAAATATCTTCCAAATGGATTTAAAATGGGTCTTTATCAATGGAAAACATTAAGATGAAGTTTATATAGTGTAAAAAAGGATAATTTCTTTGAGATTATAATGGAAGGTTTATATAATGAATATGGTTTTTTATAGGTTAACATAATATTCTTGGGAAGGGAATTCAAATCTTTAATCATGTTTAAAAGAACTAATCTTCAATATATTAAGAGTGAAAATAAACCTCTAAGTCAAGTAAAGTAAATAGGGATCACATATTATTATTTTATATGTTGTTTATAAAAAATTTTATAGTAATACAGAATATTTTTATAAGGATTTGTTAAATCAAATGAATGAGTTTTTTGAGATTTTGATGTTCAGAGAGATGATTTGTTTAGTCTTTAAATTTCTCTTGAGGAGGAATATATTTTTATCTCTCAAGAAAATTATGCCTACTAAGTATTAAAGAATTTTATATGGAGGAACCAAAGGAATTTTATACTCTAATAGTAATGGTACAAAACTTTCTAAAGAAAATTAAGGTAAATAAGTATATCAAATGGAGTTCAAAAACTCATTGGAAGTTTACTTTATTTGATTTCATCACAGATGAAAATAACATATGTTGTCACATTGTCTATAAGGTATAAAATTGAATCAATTGAATCTAATTTAATTATAGTGAAGAAAATTATAAGGTATATAAAAGGTAGGATAGATTTTTGATTTAAATACTATAGAAAAGTAAAATTATAACTATATAGTTTTGATGATACAAATTGGTTTAGGAGTTTTTCTGATAGGAATTCTATATCTAATAGAGTATTATTATTGGGAGAAATATTTTTGTATTGAGATATAAATTATAATAGTTATGTTTTATTGAGTACAATAGAAGAGGAGCATATTACTAAAATTTAAGAAACTAACCAATTAATGTGGATGAGAACACAGTTTGAAGATCTCAAGGTAGAAATAATGTTTCTATTTTTGGTGGGATATGATAATCAAAGTATATTAAATATTTTGAAGAACCTAGTTGAAAATTAATAATCAAATAACATATATATCAAGTATAAAATCATAAAAAATTATTTATAAATAAATTTTGAATTTAGATTTTATGTATATAAAGGATAAAGTTTTGGTTATCTTTACCAAGTCATTTCCAAATGATGTATTTCAAAAGTTAAGGTTGATGATGAGAGTTAAAACTAATTATCCTCAAGAATAAGGTATTATTTCCCATTCCCACTTTTATTGTATTTTTTTTCAATGGTTAAATAACAATATAAATTCAAATAACATATTTTTCTTTAAGGGGAATAATAAATCTAGGGAGATATTTTGAAAAGAAGAAAGTTAAGAATTTAACTTATGTGTGTTTAGTTGATTATGTGAATTGTTCTAACAAAATTGAGTATGTATGAAATAAGTTTGTTTTAAACATGTATAATAATTTTTTAGAATATTAATTGAGAATAGATTTTTAATTTGGTTGTTTTTGAAGTGTATGTAAGTTGTTATAAAGGAAAAAATGACATTATTATTCATAGTTCATGTTTCCTACACTTATTTATCTCATGTGATATTAGAATTATTGAATAATGATTTGTTTATAAGTTGGAGGATGATTTATGTTTGATGGTTGACAATAAAATCCAAAGAGAGAGATTTTTGTGGCTAGGAATCTATTTGAGATTGAATCTTCTCCTGAAGGTGTTTATCAGAAGGGGAGATTATTAAAAGAATAATATTATTAATGGAGAAGTAGAGTGAATATAATGTTGGTTATTGATCATATAATTTTTTAATACATCAACACAATTTTCAAAATATTAATCATGTTCAAAATGAGATAAATTAAATTGATTTTAATGAGTCAAGAATTATTTAGTGGTATGAATGTACTTGGAATTTATTTAAATTTTATGACTATTTATTTGGAGGAGTTTTTGTGTGGAATAAAAAATCACACCACAAAGGATGTTGTCATGTCATGATGGTCCAATTTAAGATTAAAATTTGGTGAGATGTAAATGGATCATGTCATAATGAGATTTCTCAGTCCATGATATGATTCCTAAATGTGATGATGTTTTATTTGGTCATTCATGACATGAAATCCCCCCACAAAAGGAAATACATGATTTTTTATATTCATACAATTTGGTGTGAGATAAGTATTTCACTGTGAAGGTGACCATTTCGATGTGAAACCATAAATCAAGACACCACATCATAAGGTCACATAAAAAAACTCTTGGATAAAGAAATTAGATGGTTTAGGGAATAGTTTTTCACTATGATAAATTATAGTTTCACCATAGACTCCCAAATCTCACTATTATGGTGATTTTGTGAGTATTTAGTATTCCTATATATTATAAAGATTTTCAAAAATCATGCTATAATGGTATAGGCCATTTCATAATTCCTCAAAGAGTTAAGGAGTTAGAAGATAACCAGTATTATAAATCATCCTTTTACACTACAATGTTCCTAATTATTCCATGAAGAACATGGTTATGCTGAAAAAAGTATGGTCATTCCATGATTTGTGAAAAAAGTATATTTTTAGTGAATTTACTAATTTGGGTTCATGGGTGGTCTATAGGCTTCTCAAAATAATTCCTTTAACTCCCTAAAACACATCAAGGTTGACTATAATATCTAACTCAATCTAATGAATTAAATTGAAGTGTGATAATTTGATGATGGATGTCGGATTTGGTTTCTAAATTCAAAATTCAAATTTTAGTGATAGTTTTTATATTTTTTAGTATAATAAAGGTGTGATATGTGAGATAAAATTATTACCATAGAGTTGTATAAATTAGAGAGTGTGTAACAGAGGAAGAGGAAGAAGAAAAAAACCAATAGAGAATATATGTGTGGTGTATATTTATTGAAATCATATCTTTGAGTAGGAATAAATGAATATGAAGACTAGTGATGATCATGAAGATAATTAAGGATTAATTGGTATATGTTTTAATGTTACAAGACTATTTTAATTGATTAAAAATTATAGTTTTCTCTTTCATCAAGATTTCTCAATGAAGAAGTGTAAAAGAAGTTATGTTATCATGGACTATGATCACTTTCTATTTGATATAAAAATCAGTGTGTAAAGAAGATAAGATTATTTGGTACTCGTATACAGAAATTTGAAGCCATGTATTATAAGTTTAAGATTATTATTATTGTAACATTGAAGATCACTTGCTTAATTACATGGAATGATGTTATATTAGTTAGGAGACATTTTATATGTAATATAAGTTTGAGGAAAAACCCAAGTGAATTAGATGATCTTAGGTATTTAAAATTATTCCAAGGATATAGCAATTCATTTTGAGTGACAACCTTCTAAATTCATTGTCCTTATTGTGTTTTTGTTTCTTGAATTTGTAGTAAAGTTATAAAAGCATAAAAGTCAATCACTTTTACTAGTGATGATTCTTATTTAGTGGTAGAACATAAAAGAAAAAGATTCATTGAATTACCCCCCTCAATTGAATCTATGATAGCCTTTATAACTATTGGTATCTAGGTATCCTAATAATATGATGTAATTAGTATATTTGTTTACCTAAATAGCTAATTTTTGAGAGAATAGCCGAATATAACACAAGGCATAGTGAAATATGGATATTTTTAAACTAATAGATATAATGTAAATTGTAGTGATTATTTTAGTTAGAGTATATTCAATAAAATTACTTAATGAATAATTCTAAAATAATATACTCATATGAAAAATACTTCGATTTTATAGAAAGATGATTATAATTATAACCACAAACATATCGTTAATATTAGTATTAAAATGAAAAAAACTAAATTGATCTAATTTTATTGATTGGAATCAAACCTAAAAATTGTTCTAAAGAAAGTGGAAAATTTATATATGTTAGATAAATCACATCCTAAAAAGTAACCCGTTAATGAATACAAACAAGAGGATAATTATTCTTATATTAATAATAATATATATATATTATATATATCTAAACTTATGTTTATTTCCATTGAACTAAATTTACAGAAGAAAAATGAGAAAATAAATACATATGTGATAATAAATAACAAGAAAAATAATTCCTTGAGAGGTATGATGATTCAAAATTATTTTTTATCATAATTTGATAAAATAGAATTATATTCCCAGTAATGTTATTAATATTATTTTGTAAAAATATTCTTAAAAAATTTAGGTCGTAACTCATGCTAGATATGGCTATAGACTTTATCTTGTAATTTATATCAAATAGAATTCATTAATTCATTCTTAAGTATAAAATTAATTAACTTAATATACCTTTAATTTATCATCTTAATATATTTAGGGTTGTTGAGTAGGAAATTGGATGTTCTTGATCAAGATTTTTTTTGACTATTGACGCACATCTGTCGTAGGGTGCAACAAAAACAATTTATTTTTTCTAATGCAGCACAGAGGATGACTAGGGCTCCCCACCTCAATAGATATTCTTTTAAATCCATCGCTAGTATCTTATTTATAATAATTTAAGAGGCCTTGGGTTTCATAACGGGCCATTTAATTTTCTTCAGGACATAATGGTCGTCAACGGTTGAAATTTTGCTTCAAGAATATATATTTACAAATATTTCACATGGAAACCAATAGTTTTGGCTAAATCAAAGAACTTGTTCTTATATAAAGTTGTTAAAAAAATATTTTTTCTTACAAATTTTATCTTCATCTGCCATGTGTAGAAAAAGTTATGGAAATTTTACTCTGAAATTGTTTTATGGACGAATGCTTCCATAATCTTTTATCAAATTTGAGCATTTAATTAACCCATTAATGTGTTAATAACTCCTCCAAATTTAATTATGAAATGCATATATGAGTCCTCTTTTAAATAAAACTGAAATCACCTCAATTAGAGGTGTGTAACCCGATTTATGAATCATTTTCAGATGTGGGGTCCACCATGTATGCCCGAATAATATGTCAACTTGATTAATTTATTCAGGAATCTATATGTTTGAATCTGATCTTGGTTCAGAAGAAAAAGTTGAATATAATAAATCAAGGAATCCTAGAAAAAATAATCAACCAAATTGGTACAATATTTTAAAATTTATTCCCAAAATACCAAAGTGATTAAAATCTTCAAAAATCTTAGAATTAATAAATTTTCACGTTTTATCCCAAAACAACCCATAAATCCAAAATTAATTCAAATAAGATCAAATTGATAAATTGGGAGGGATTAAATAATTTAAATACATATAAAAAATGTTGAAAATATTATCTTTATCAATTACCTAACACTTGAACCATGCTTTTCCTCAAGTATAAAATCTTAACATGGAATTCCAAGGGCACCAATGCTGTCATTATTCAAATTCTAAAGAAATAAATTCAAATAATTTTCAATTTATAAATAAATTATCAAATGTCACATAAAATATCAATTCAATTTCCCATTTTTCAAAGAAACAATCAATTCACGAAATTTATTTTCCCCTTTTGAAAAATAATGTAACTTCTCTTTACATTAATTTAAGTTCCTCAATTAATTATTATTAAACATGACATCATGATCTAGCTCACTTTGGATTATTTTCTCTCATCACTCATGATACAATTCAAGTATATTTATGCTCATATCTTGAGAACATTCTCCCTTTCCATAGGATTTTAAAGGAACTAATTTGTCCACTTTGTAAAGATAAGAGTCACATAAAATAATGAGGGCTTTAATTAAAGGTTAAAATGACTTTGAGGCTTAAGGTTGGTATGAATTGATGTTCGAAAATTAAATCTCAAGGAGAAGGTTTATCTCTTAAGTAAAATGAGTGGTATCAAAAATAAATGTGTAATTAAATTCTCCCCTTCAAAGTAGCAACTCCCACTTTCCCAAAACTCAAAGTTACGGTTATGATCAAATAAATCATAATGAATGATTTGTGAACCCTATTGAATATTTTTTTTATTTTTATACTATTTTATTTTTCAAATAACCTGTTCATTTTTTTATTTTTTTCTAATGTTATGATTAGAATAAACATCACATCCACTACATAACCATGTATGATAAAAATCATAGGTCTGGTAATTGTGTTTCTTGGTTTTTCCAAATCACAACCCATTCTTCTCTTTTTTTTTTCTTTTTTTCATTTTCCATTTTTTAAAATTAAAGAGGGGAAAACAATGAAGTGTCATGAATGAATCAGCAACCTTAATTTCCTATAATAATTGTCCCCGCACTTTTTCCTTATAATTTATTACATCCCTTATACCATGAATCCCTTCACCCACACACTTAAATTTTAAAATATAATGAAAATACAAGGAGTAGAGTAGTAATGGATAAAATTGGCCCAAAACATGACTCATACCTATAAAGTTAATTCATGGTTTCTATAGTTTAAAGATGAATTGATGTAAAGGTGGTATTTTAAGGACAATGTATTTTCAAAATATGCCTCAGTCATTTTAAATGTGTTTCTACAAATTCATAGCTTTGACAAATCCAAATAAAGGTTTTGTTTGGTGACATGTCCCAAGATCACTCAATAAATATGATCAAAAATAAAAGAGGAAATATTTGGTCTATAAATTTTCTCAGGAATGAGAATATGATATTAGGAAATAAATAATGGAATGATTAAAAATAAAAAATCCATTCCCTAAAATCATGAGTCCTCATCTCAATATCCATGCTTCACTTTAATCATTTGATTCTCCATTTTACACTTTCAAAATCATTAACATTAAAATATAAAATATGGAATCACAGAATTCCTAAGAATCTCATGTCTCCTAGATAAGTCAAGTAAAGTATGAATTCAAACATTAGCATGCAATTTTCCAGTTAAAATCTCAAATCATTTTTTATAAAAAAAATATAGGGAGTTTAAAAGATAAAAATCAAAAATGAAAACCATTTTAAAATGGATCTTACTCCACCTCATACATTATTTGGGGTCTTCCTTGTGCCATCATGAACCTACACAATAAAATAAATCAATTAAGAACAAGGATCGTGTCATTTAAGTTCAAAAATATAAGAGGTGGTGGGTTGCATGCTGGAATAATCCTAAAAATGAAATTGAAATATAAATTTCTAGAAAGTATGTAAATAAAAATCTTGGTATGATCCCCAAATTGGGCCTTGAATATTTACTGTCTTTAGAAGGGAAGTACCAGCTGTTATCCATAATATGTCAATAGGTGGAGTTTCTTGGACTTGAACCACCACATTTTTTTCTTCCTAGCTTTCATTTCTGTGTTCTTGTTAAGGATAATTCCATGTATATAGTACACTAGATCTTCCCCCTTAGCGTTGTGGTATAAATTTCATGGTAGGGGTAAGATGAAGTATGGAACCTCTTTCTCATTCATAGCTATATATGAAGCATCTTCTTCACATTCTAATGGTTTCTTTGGATGTCATGCATTAAAATAATAATCAAAGGGAGATATAAAATTTAAATTTAAAGAATTAATTTCAAAATAATATCTTTTAATATTGGTATTTTGTATCTCTTATTCTTCAGGAAGGGCCACCATGATTTTTTCTTGTTGTCCCTCAAGTAAATATTCAATTTCTTCAGGGTGCTCTAAGTGTTCCTCAATAGGTAAAACTTATTTTTCCTCCTCATCCTATAGGGAATAATAAGAGTTATATGATTTTGGAAATTAAAAAAAATTGGGAGTAATGCTCAAATTAGTTTCAATATAATTAAATGAGTTTGAGTTTGAGTTTGAGAATTTACCATCTCCATCTGTTGGTTCATCTTGAGTCTCTTATTCATTGGAAAGTGTCTTTTAGAGTTGATCATCATTTTATGGAGGTAAGTAGTCGGGATCCTCCATCTGTTCTTTGAATTCTATAGATTAAGTAGATTATTCTTCAATATCTAGGGAGATATGCAATGGTGGCAACTCTTCTTCTTCACATAGTTTGGGGAGATCAATTAGTTCCTAAAATTCATTCCAGAAGTCATTTAGTTCTTTTTGATCTCCCACATATATTTTAGTATGAAAATACTTTCATCTATCTCTCCTATAAATAGTTGAGTGAGGTCAAATAAATCTTAAGGTAGATCCACATTTACCTCCTTTGGTTCTTCAATTTCAATGATAATTGGTGAAATTTATTCCACTACTACATCAGGTTCTTGTTCGGATCAAGTTCGGGTTACTCCATCAATGCACGAACATGGTCAAATTCTCTTTCCATTTTTATCCCCAAGTCATCCGGAGTATTTCTCATACTTTCCACCTGATCATTTAGGTAACTATAATCAACTTCTGGTTCTTGATATTGCACCTGCGAGTAATATTCTCAAGCATAATCATTTGAATTTGAATATGTCATGGAAAATGGGTTTTTTGATATTTTTTAAATAAAGTTAAAAATTAAAAAATATCTATAGATATGTGAATTAGAAAAGGTTTTCAAAATAACTATTTATCTCTTTGATAACGGTTCCAGTTTTGACACACGCCTACCATAGGGTGTGGAAAAACATAATTTAATTTTCCTAATGGAGCAAAAATATTGACTAGAGACCCCTCCCAAATTTATATACTTTTCAATCCACCCCTATACTCTTATTTGTATTAATGGAAGATTATATGGGGTTTCATAATGGACCATTTACTTTGTTTTGGGACATAATGGTCCTCAATAGTTGAAATTTTGATTCCAGAATCTGTCTAAATATTTTGCTCATGGAACCTACTCATTTTCGGTGAATCAGTGAACTTGGTCTTCTACAAAGTTTTTAAAAACATTTCTTTATTTTACCTCTAAATTTCAGCTCCATATTCCATGTGTAGAATAAGTTATGGTCAATTTACTATGAAATTTTATTCTGGATGAATGATTTGAGAATCTTATATCAAATATGAGCGTTTAATAAACCCCTTAATGAGTTAATTACTCCTCCAATTTTAAGTGAGAAATAAATATATGTGTCCTATTTCAAATAAAACTATAATCACCACAATTGGAGGTGTTTATCCTGATTTATGCATCATTTTTGGAAGTGGGTTCCACCATGTCTGCCCGAACAATATGTAAACTTGATTGATTTTTTTCACCTCTACATGTTAAAATATACTCTTGCTCCAAAAGAAAACGTTTAATTCTATAAATCATGTAATAATAAAAAAACAAATCACTCATATTGGTAAAAATATTTTGAAGGTTATTCCTAGAATACCAAAGTGATTAAAATCTTTTAAAATTCCAAAATTAAGCAATTTTCACATTTTATACCAAAAAAACCCATAAATTAAAAATTTCTTCAAATAAAATCAAATTGATACATTGGGAGGGATTAAATAATTTAAATACATATAAAAAATGAGTAAAATATTATCTCTATCAACTATGCATAATAATAATGTAACGACCCAAACTTTCATAAATAAAATTCCCCTTATGATTTAATTAAATGTCTTATTATATATCATGGTTATATAAAAAAATGCACTTATTTCAGTTTATTATATCCAATCATCTTTAAAATACCATTAAGTATCATTACCATTGATAATATAGTCATTGAACAGTGATCACATGATTATTATAAATATAGGGTTTTAAAAAATCCAATTAACACAGACAAAGGAAGTAATGTCCTCAATCATTAGGATCATACCCTATGAATCCCATTTATTAGATATTATTAGGGAGATATAATCATTGGGATTTATCATTTACCAATCCCAATCTTACATCCAATAACTTAAGCAATATCAAAACCGTTTGTGGGAGAATTTCACGCTCATTGAGATCACTACCCAAACTATGTTCCTCAAACCACCCCATGAAAGTCACATTGTTGTGAACCTTACTCTTAGGGAGTTTTATGGTGTATTAAAGGGATATGTATCAATACCATAATAAAATGAATATGTATATTTTATTTTCAATAGAATAATTTTCATATTTTTTTCTTATGGTTACTTTATGAATGATTTTTATTTTTATACAATAAAACACAAATTTTATTTTTAATTAGTATTCAATTTTAATTAAGAAATTTATTTTGATTAATTAATGTATTTTTAAAATAAATGATAATTTTTAATAAAATATTATTATTAATTATTTTTTAAAAATATAAATGATTATATAATTTTTATGAAGTCAAATGTAATTTTTATAAGGGTTCAAAAACTATTATTGTCAAAAAACCCAACATTTCTTAATAAATGTTTATTTTTATTTTAAAACTGAAAATAAAAATATTTAGAAAAATATTTTTGATAAAATTAATATTATTTTTTAATAGTAATTTCAAAATTATCCAACATTTATTTTTTTATAATTTTCTGGGATAGTCAAATTTTCGAGTAAAAATTAAATACAGTATGAATATACAGTGTGTATTATGAAATCATAATGACAAAAAATTATTTAATATATACTATAAATTGTATTAATTAAAAAATGTATGTTTCCTCTTTAAAATAATGAAATTTTATTTTTATATTATTAATTTTATAAACTCTTTATGAATCCTCTGAAACCATAAATATATTTTGAGGTTTTAAAATCATTTCTTTAAGATTATGACTCACTTCCACAACTACAAGGGTATTATTTTATTAATTTCATCCCTTATCAATATAAAATAAGGAAAAACACTCCTCTTTGGCTGAAACCATTGGAAAAATTGTGTAATGTTTTGTGGTTTGGTTATTTTATTATATAGACTCCAAAACCTAAGATTGATAAATAATAAATAATTCCCCACTCAATTCCTATATAAACCCACCCAAGATCCCATTTATCTTCACTAAAAATTGTTTTAGCATGTCCTTACTCTTACATACACTCTCTATAGTCCTCAAAAGGTTCTCCCAGTCTCTCAATAATCTACTCCCAAGCATTTGGAGTCACACGCTTAAGTAAGGGTTCTTTTCCTTCTCATCTCTATTCAAGTTTATTAATTGTCTTATGCCTTCTATTTCCAACTACTATTATTGGGACATGTTTTTTCATGTTTCTATTACTATCCATTTTAAGTCCAAATTATTATAGTCCAATTTCTATCTCATCAACCCATTTTACGAATCTTTAAGTGGCATCATTATGCTACAGAAATTTAATCGTGATTTTCTGTGCCAAAAACATTATGTAGTGAATACCATACCCATTTCTGATAAATGGTGTTGACATTTATGCACTTATACTTCTTGATTTGGGACTTACATATATTTATCATACACTCCTTTATCGTGGAATAAATTATTATGATTAATGAATCTATATTGTATGATCTATGAGGCACACTTAAGCATGAGAATGAAATGAATGTGATGAGTGAGACCGAATTATATAGTGATCCAATGCATTGGGTGATGTTTAGTCTCATAAAGCATCATGTTGGGATAGGTAGTAAACCTGATTCATTTATGGGAATCTTTTCACCATGATTTCTTAGTGGTTTATCCTTGATCTTTGTTTATGATGTAGTGTTTTAAGTTTTTGCCACATTTCTCATGTTGCCTTTATGATATAATGATATACCGTGCCTCATTATTCATGTTTATGAGTCTCACTCCTTTTATGCCCTATTGATATTCTTATTTTTAACACATATTAATTTATTCATGTTATTTTATGTTTATTCCCTTATTAGGCTTTATAACTCACCTCTTTCTTATATATGTCCTTAGGTTATCCCATGCATTTTTAAGTGCGAGCATGTTAAAGAATTTTTCAAAAGAGATGATGTGTTTCCTGTTTTAAATTGTAATGTAATGTACCTAATTCCTAAATACACTATACATATCAATCTTTTGGGTTGTATTATGTGTAATATTATGTAATAAATCATTAATTAATATGTAATAAATAGAAGGATTTTCATGGTTAATGTCAAAAGAAAATTTTACTTATTTTTGGGATTAGGATTAGAAAACTCTGGTGAAATACTTGGGGATAAGATTAAGTATAATAAAGCATCCCTAAATTTTATTAAGTATATAGTAATTGTTTTATCAAAAAAATAAACCCCTCTCTAGATACTACAAGTGGATGTGGCTCTAAAACAGATGTACATAGGGGTAAAACCCGAAATCACTGAGTTGAGATAGACTTGACCAAGAACTGGTGCATGACAATGGGCCTTGCTGCACACCTGGTTTTTCAATCCTAGGGGATATTCTTTGGTAAGTTCATAAGCTCATTATGAACCATTATTAATGTGTTTAACTCCTCATGCATTAATCATGTTTTAATTATCACAAATCCTATTTAGTCTACAAACCTTGTTAACTCTATGTAATCTATCTCACATCAAATGTAAAATTGTTTAGTAAAAGCTATCCAAAGCTCTTAAGTGTTATACACTCAGCTTGGTTACTGTACACTATCTTTTGATTTACTTTATAATGATTTCTCTGAAAAATTATTAAGTTTAATCCATTCCATAAATATCACTGCTTAAGTTTGAATACAGATGTTTTCCAAAGTATGAGACAACATGAACAAGCAGACACCGTGAACAAGCAGACACCGTGAATAAGTAGACACTGTAACCATGAGACACCGTGAATTAGAAACCATGACCATGAGACACCGTAAACCAAAAACCATGACCATAAGTCACCATGAACATAAGACACCGTGACCAATCAATACATCATGTGAAGGAGACACTCTTTCCATGACATACTGTGACATCGTTTCTTAATCTATTTTGTCGTCTTTCAATTTAATATCTAACAGTCATATTTGAAGATTTTAAATGCACTGACATAATTAATGTCTCTTTGTATACATGACATCTGATAGTACGAGGTACAAGGTGTAGAATACATGAAACTTATCGGCTCAAACACATGAACTCCAAGATAAAATAGTAGTGCGGCCCAGAAACAAGTGTGTGCAACATGATAGATGAAAGCAAGGGAAAACGATCATAAGCATGATAATGAGGAACACAGTTAGATAAATTTTTTTCACATGCAACTTGATGCTGATGAAGAACACACGAAGCATAATTGAATCCTAGAATCAAGAACATCTTCGCACTTTCAAACATCATGAAGAACACAATCTGGATCTGTCTGACTTACAACACTCTATTTTCCATATGAGGACTTGATTTTTGTATCTGCTTCATCTCAGATATCCAGAGCTGCAAAGACTAACACTCAGAGCACTTCTAAACCTATCTCAATATTTGTGCTCTGTTGTGTATCATTTTATTAGCTTTCGAGTAGTGTGTGTATTTTTATAACAATACACTCTGTCTCCTGCATTAAACTGAAGGATACAAGATATACTTACTCAAACATCCTTTTACACTTGTGTATACCCACAGATAAGTGTGGAAGAGGCCCCTGTGTGACCTGGTTTGTACCCACAAAGAACTGTGGAAGAGGTCCCTGTGTGACCTGTACAGTCATGTGTACTGTTGTTAACCCCGATCCTGGGTGTGGATCAAGTTTATTTATATAAAATTCTTGGTGGAAGTTGATCACCAAGTTGAGTGGATTAGGTCTTGGCTTGAGGCTGAACCACTAGTTTTATATCCATTGTGTTACTTAATTTAGTCTTCTCTATTTTACTGCTTTACTATATAATTCTGAAATCACTAAATTCACTTTAATAGTTAGTCTTGGAAAGAAGTTATAATTTTCTTGTATTAGTAGAATAGCTTCAAAAGTAATATTAATAACTAATCTTAATATTACTGAGACTGAATCAATATTCTAAGAAGTCATTTAAATAGTCAAACTCTTATATAAGTATAACCTTGATTAACAAGGTTGTATTTAACCTTTTTGGGGAAACTTTTTAAGAATACCTTTTAACCAGAAATTTTTATATATACTCAATTCACCCCCCCCCCCTCTTGAGTAATATACTCCGAACAATATAAGAGAACAAAAAAATACCCATAATAATATATGTTAGGAAATTGATCATGGATAACATATATTAAATCCTATAAATTCTTAAGTTAAGGAAATACATTAAATTTATATATAATCTCTTTTATGTAATTTTATTCCCATTTATGTGTTTAACAGTTTAAAAATAATCATCCCTAATTTTCCCTTTATTATAGATAATGTATGGAAATAAGAGTAATCTAGTAAACAACCAATGTGACAGGCAATGTGTTGACTTCCCCAATGAGATGCCTAACTTGATGGGAGAGAGAATCACAAACTTTATGATAATAATCTATTAGTTGACTAAGGTTATAAATATAAACCTTGATCATGAGGACCGCCCAAACCCCCTAATAAATAACAAGATTCAATTAAGATATTTATGTAATAAAGTCCTCCAACTTTCAATGGATCATCTGATACCATAATCATGGAATAATGTATCAAATCCATTTAGAGGATCTTCTAAATCCTTCAACATTACGGAAAAGAGGATGTTCTATTGGTTTTTTATTTTATGGAGGGATAAGCTCATCAAAGGTGGAAATTGATCAAGAATAAAAAAACATAAGGAAGAGATTAAAGAGATGGGGTGTAAGGAATTATAGAAAATGTTTTTTGATAAATTTTTTCCTCGCACTCTCTAACCTAAAATGGAAATGTATTTCCTTACCCTCAATAAAAAAGACAACAGATCTATCAGGGTGTATGGGGAAAAATTCACAAGACTTGAACAATATGCCTCTGGCTTAGTCATTAACCTCAAGTGAAAGTTTTAAAGCTTCTTTGGTGGGATAAAACCTAGTCTATGGAAAGCCCTTGTGATCCAAGACTTTGATAGAAATGATGAAAATGTCTGATGTTCTGTCAAAATCAAAATGGAGATTAGATAATCTCAATGTTATCATAGGAATAATAAGTATAAATTGGAGTTTAATTCTAGTCGTATGATGGAGAAATCTAATGGTGCCAATAAATTTCAATCACCCACTTGTCAAAGGTGTGGAAAGAAGAACCCAGGAAATTGACTAAGGGGAAAGGAAATGCTTTAGGTGTGGGAAGGAAGGGGACCTAGCTAGATATTGCTGATAGGAGAAACCCACCAATATAATAGATAAAATGAATTCTCCATTCAACCCTTGGCACATTTTCTATTTCTTTAACTAAAATTAACCATGGAACTTTTTAAACAAATGCACTATGCCAAGGGTTTTCAGAGACAACCAATAACCTCCAAAGCAGCAAGGGAAATATTTTTCCATCACAACCGCTAAGGTGGATCCCGAAAATGAAGTCATGATAGGTACACTGGTTATTCATTCAAGGATAGAGAACATAGTTTTTTATTCTATTTCTACACATTTCTTTATATAAGAAAAGTTTAGTAGAACTATTCAAACACCAACACAAATCTTGGAAGTAGAGATATCAGTTAAAATGAAAAATTGGGGAATAATTGCATCTTAAGTATATTACTCCTCCCCTATCAAAATTTTTGGGATGAAATTCCCAAAAAACATTTTCATAATCCCTTTTGATGAATTTGATGCAATTATGGTTATGGAGTGGTTTTCCCTACATATAGCCAATATAAATTTTTGTGTGAAGGAAATCACTCTCCATATTGTGAATCAACCCCTAATTTTTTATAAGTTTGAGGAGGAGGATAAATACTATTTAGTAATAAAATTTAAAGAATAGATATTATTTCCCAATGAGAAATCATATCTATCTAAAATGATTGAATCCAAGGAAAGAATTATCCTTGAATACATGCCCATTGTGATAGAATAAGATGGCATGTTCCTCGAAGAAGTTTTGGGTCTTCCTCATATCTAAGAGGTTGATCTTTCAATCGATATTACACCTGGGGTGTTACTATTATCCAAGACCCTATATATTATGGCTATTTTAGAACTTGAGGAGTAGAATAAACAACTATAGAAGAAAAATTATAAAGGGTTGATACACCCAAATGCTTCACCATGGGATGCACCAGTCTTCGTCATCAAGAAAAAGGATGGGTCAATGCGACTTTGAATTGATTATTTTGAGCTCAAAAATATCATGATAAAGAACAAGTATCTTATTCCACAGATTAATGACTTGTTCGATCAGCTATGTGGAGCACAATACTTCTCCAAGGTGGATCTGTAGTCGGGATATTACCAAGTTAGGATGAAAAGGTGGATATCCACAAGTCTACTTTTCATACAAGGTACATGCACTATGAGTTCATAGTAATTCCATTTAGACTCACTAATTATCTATAAATATTCATGGACTTGATGAATATAGTCTTTTGATATTACCTAGAATTTTTTTGGTAGTCATCATAGATGATATTATAATATACTTCAAAAGTAAGGAGGAGTATAAAAATCATCTGAGCACTGTGCTAAAGACCTTACGAAAGGTGAAGCTTTATGAAAAGTACAGAAAATTTGAGTTATTGTTGAAGGAAGTATCATTCTTAGGGAATATCATCACAAGAAGTAAGATATTTGTGAATCCTTCAAATATAGAAGCAATTGAAGGATGTTTGATGATAAAATTTATGATAGATATATATAATTTACTTAGATATCGCCAATTTTTGATAAATTTATCATAATTATCAAACCCTCTAAGCAAGATAACTCACAAGGGATTCAAGTTTTCTTAGAATGATGAATGTGAATATATCTTCAAGTATTTAAAAATCAGGCTTATCATTTCACTTGTACTCATACTACCAACAAGTAGAGAATTTTTTGTGGTATTCATAGGTTATTTAAACAAGGGATTGGGCTATGTGTTAATGAAAAATGAAAAACTGATAGCCTATGCTTCAAGGTAGTTGAAAGTTCAAGAATAGAACTACAAAAATCATGATCTGGAGTTGGATTTAGTGATCTTTACTTTGAAAATATGGCAGTATTATCTCTTTGGGGAGAAGTGTGAAATATATACAGATCAAAAAATCCTCAAGTATATATTCACACAGAAAGAGATGAATATAGGACAATAAAGATGGTTACAGCTGATCAAGGACAATAAATTCTCAATACACTAATATCATGGGAAAAAGAATAAACTAATAGACACTCTAAGTAGAAAGGATCTAACAATTATATCATTGATGAGAATTGAGTGGGATCCAATCTTCTTAGATTTGGAAAAGGATGGAAATAGAAATCATAAAGGAAATAACATCATCCATCCTTAAAAAAATGATTGCTCAACCATCCCTTCTGTAGAAGATAAAGGATGGTCAAGGAGATTATGTGGGAATTCAGAAGAAAGTAGAAACTATAAGAAAAGGTAAATCCTAAGAGTTAAATGTTGATAAAGAAGGAGTTGTAAGATTTGGGTCATGGATATGTGTACCATAAAATCATAAGTTAAACAAGGAGTTGTTGGATGACACACATAGTTTGAATTTATCCATCCATCCAAGAAGAAAAAACATGTATCAAGATCTCTAGGATCCCTATTGGTGGCATAATATAAATAAGAAGATCACAGAATATACATCAAGATTTCATGTATGTCAGCAAATGAAAGCAAAAAAGACATAAATCTAAGGGGATGACGCAACCATTTATCATACCTACATGGAAATGGTAAAACATAACCATGTACATTGCTACTAGTCTTTAAAATACATAAGGAGGAAATAATGCTCTCTAGGTTATGGAAGATCATCTTATAAATACTTCACACTTAATTATGATTCAAGAGGATTTCTCACTCAATAAACTTGAAAGGATATATATCAGAGGAGTGATTAGGCTATATAGAACAGAACAATCAATTGTATCTGATAGAGATCCAAGATTTTCCTTTCAATTCAGGAAGAGTCTCCAACACCCTCTAAATAATGAGTTGAACTTCACCACTACTTATCACCCTCAAACCGATTTTCAATCTAATAAGACTATCCATAAACTCTAGGACATGTTGAGAGAATACTCAATTAACTTAAAAGGTGGATAGGATCAGTATATTCCTTTTGTTGAGTTCTCATACAATAATAGTTACCACTCAGGCATTCAAATTTCTCCCTATGGATCCTTTTATGGGAATAGGTGTAGAACACCTGCATGTTGGGATGAATTTGGGGAACACACACTGATAGGTCCTAAAATGGTTGACGAAATGGTGGAAAAGGACCATACCATTTAGCAGTATATCAAGGTTGCTCATAGTCGATAGAAGAGATATGATGGAAATCATCGACAAGAACTAGTGTTTGATGTGGGATACATGGTATTCCTAAACATACCTCTATGGAATAAATTTATAATATTTGGGATGAAGGGAAAGCTTAGTCTAAGATATATCAGTCCCTTTGAGATCTTTGATCACATTAGAGGGGTGGCCTATCAAATTAAACTCTCACCTAACCTATATCAAGTAAATGATGTATTTTATGTTTCCCTCTTGATGAAGTACATACCAGAACCCTCACATGTACTCAATACAAAGGTGGTACTGTTGGAGAATGATCTTTCCTATGAGGAGTAGTCGATGGATATCTAAGATCAAAGAGACAAAGTTCTAAGAAAAAATACAATGTACCTGGTCAAAGTACTATGAAGAAGCCACAAGTTTAAATAAGTGATGTGGGAACTGTAGGAGGTTATGAATCAAAATTACCCACATCTGTTTTAGTGTGGGAAATAAAAAATGTCAAGGGATAAATTTATGAAGGGGGGAATATTGTAATGATCTGAACTTTTATAAATAAAATTCCACTTCTAAATTAGTTAAATGTCTTGTTATATATCATGGTTATAGGAAAAACATTCACTTATTTGGTTTTATTATATCCTATTGATTTTAAAATATTTTTAAGCATCATTACCATTGATAATATAGTCATTGAATAGTGATAACATGATTAGTATAAATATATGGTTTTAAAAAATCCAATTGACATGGACAAAGGAAGTGATGGACTAAACTAGTAGGATCATACCCTATAAATCTCATTTATCAGGGCTTCTGAGGGAGATAGAATCACTCTGATTTTCCCTTGACCAAGTCCAAGATGATATCCAATAAATTAAGCATGAGTGAAACCATTTATGGGATAAGTTCAAACTCATCGATATCACAGCCCAAACCATGTTCGTCGAACCACCCCACGAATGTATCACTATCATGCACCTTACTCTTAGGGTGTTTGCTGGTGTATTAAAGGATATGTATCAAAAACATAATAAAATGAATATGAATATTTTATTTCCAATAGAATAATTTTCAGATTTTCTTCTTATCGTCATTTTATGAATGATTTTGATTTTTATATAATAAAACACAAATTTTATTTTTAATTAGTATTCAATTTCAATAAATACATTTATTTTGATGAAGTAATGAATTTTTGAAATAAATAATATTTTTTAATAAAATATTATTATAAAATAATTTTTATTAAATATAAATGATCATATAATTTTTATGATGTCAATGTATTTTTTATAAGGGTTCGAAAACTATTATTGTCTGAAAAACCCATCATTTATTAATAAATATTAATTCTTATTTTAAAAGTGAAAATAAAATAATTAGAAAATTATTTTGATAAAATGAATATTATTTTTTAAATTAGAACATCAAAATTATCCAATGGTGAATGAAATTAATGTGATGGGTGTGCTTGGAATTACATAACACTCCAATGTGTTAGTTAATATTTAGACTCATGAGAAGTTATGTTAGGATAGATAGTAAACCTAGTTCCTTTATGGGACTTTTTCACCATGATGTGTTAGAGGGTTATCCTTGACCTAGGTTTATGATGCAATGTTTTAATTTGTTGTCACATTTCCCATGTTTCCTTTATGATTATCATGTTATATCATGCCTCATTATTCATGTTTAGGATTCTCAATCCTTTTATGCCCCATTGATATGCCTATTGTCTAACATGTATTACTGTCTTTGTGTTATTCCATTTTTATTCCATTACCAGGATTTATATCTCACCCATTTCTTATGTATGTCCCCAGGTTCTCCCATGGTGTTTTAAGTGAGAGCATGTTAAGGAAGTTTTCAATGAATATGATGTTTTTCCTATTTTAAATTGTTATGTAACATACCTAAATCCCAAATCCACTAGACTTATCAATATTCTGTGTTTTATTATGTGTAATATTATGTAATCAATCATGAATTAATGTGTAATAAATATAAGTGTTTTCATAAATAAAGGAAACTATTTTAGCCAAAAGAAAAAGAAGAATATCTATAGAGAGTCTATAGAGAGTCTATAAATATTCATGCTTCTTTGAAATTGAAAGGACGAGTCAAAATGGAGGGGTAGTGTTTTTATTGTAGGGAGATGTGAAATTGAAAATATATTTTTCTTTGGTATTTGAAAGAGTTTACGAAACATCATATAGAGTCCACATCATAAAATTATGTTATATAAATAAATTAAATTATTTATGAGTAATGTTTATATGATACTTTTTATATATTACACTATTGTATACATATATAGATACTTATAAGTAAATATGAATTTATAAAGTGAGATGGAGGTATTTTTAAATTAAATAAAGTAATTATTTATAACTTGGATAAAGGAACACAAGATATACTTAAAATCAATAGATTTCGGTCTTTGTCAACCAATTTACTATGTTGTTTTGTTTCATTACCTTTTGTTTGATATATTAAAATACATGTGATTTAAATTAGAAAACAATACTTATTTCTTGAATGAAATAAATTTGGTTTGAATCACATGGTTCATTATCCAATAATACAGTCTATAACAATATATTAAAATTAAGATAAAGATAAAATAATTGTGATTTTTAGAAGATAAAAACAATATTAATTTATCTAAGTATTTATTAAAATATGAAAATGTTTTAAATTTAATTAATAATATCTTATTTTTACAATCATAAGGAGAATAAACAAGTTGTTTTAATTTGCATATAAAATATTTATATCTGAGAATAGTATATTTTTGAAATATATTTTCTAAAAACATGTGATATTAGAATTTAAATTAGGGAAGTTCAATTCCAAAAAAATAAAAGTAAAAAAAATTGTTGATTACTAATATATAAGTTTGATCCAAGTGCAATTTATATGGTAATTTCAAATTTTATCTTAAGTAATTT
Source organism: Viscum album (assembly GCA_963277665.1). Classification (NCBI taxonomy): domain Eukaryota; kingdom Viridiplantae; phylum Streptophyta; class Magnoliopsida; order Santalales; family Viscaceae; genus Viscum; species Viscum album. The sequence goes on along the minus strand of OY728140.1, from coordinate 1,231,886,260 downwards.
TGATGAATTGATGATATGTTTTTAAAGGGAATATATTTATAAATAATTATATTATTTCTTATTACCAATATTTTTTATCTAAAATAAGGATTATATTTCTAAGGATGGACCAAAATTTTAGAAAATTTCTATGTGATTATTGTTTCAAACAATAAAATTTAATTATAAACTTAACATTTTATGTTATAAAGATTTTTTTTAGATATTTATTTAAAATATTGAACATAAGGATTAATAATATTAATCTCTCTATTATTCAAAAACATTCTTTAATAGATATCACATTATTAAAGTGCTTAATAGGAGGGATATATATTTATTTTTTCAAATTGTTACATTAACACATATTTAGAGTCACATATTGGTGTTGTTGTTACGTATTTATGTGACATATTTTTTAAATAATACAAAAAGTAAAAAAAACATAGGTTCATTTAAGGTCCCTTCATATTAGGATACTGTAAGATTAAATATTATATATATGATTTTTCTATATACTCTAAAATATAAATATGATGAAAGTATTAGAATATATAACGGTATCATATTATTAAATTAAAGGTAGTTTCCACTTTATCATTCATTTATGTATTATAAATTTCTAATGTGAGAGTTTTATTATAATTTAATCCTCATAAGTATACCAATAAGTTATATATGATCAATAATTTTCATTTAATGACACAGTTTTTCAAAAGATTTTAAGTTTAGAATGAGTAAAACCATGTATAGATATGTATATTTCACTCATGAAAAATAAGTGTATCTTTTTTCTAGATTGAAACACTTTAGTATACCATATGAAATGTTATACATGATCTTATTAGTATACATGGATGCATGTTTCTAAGAAATAACACTTACCTATGGTTAAGAAGGTACCATGCACATAAAATTTTATACTCTAAGACAATTATTATATGAATCATGAGGCTAAACTAGTCAATGGTTGGTTTGGTATATATTTGATCATTTGTTTATTTTTTTAACCAAGATATTATTTTTCTACTTTTAGGATGGGTTTTATGTTTGGTCCCTTAATATAATAATAAATAAAAAGTTTATGAAAATACCTATTTGAGTTTCATGTGATGTTCTTATTTATTTAATGAATGACGTGTGATGTATTCATTCTATATATCCTATATTTACTTGGAGAATCGAGAATGTATGAGTTGGATTGTATAATATTCACATGTTTCATATATCGTGGTTATACTTGATATCTTAAACAAAGGGATTGTATGGATATGAATGATGTATGTAGATATATCAAGTGAACATATTCATAGAGACACGTGTGTTTGATACATATCTTGGCATATACCTTTGTGTATTGAGTAAAAAGATTCTTTTCTAGAGGTTTTTCTTTTTTTATGGTCTTGAATTTTGAAATAATAATCATTATCAACACTAAAAATACCCACAATGTTTTATATAAAGATTGTGTGGATGAGGATTTAATTTTATTATAAAATTTTTATCTAAAATAAAGGGACTTTATATTATAGATTATCTAAAATAATTTATAGTATATCAAAAAATAGTTTTTAGTATAGTTTCACTAGTGGTTACATATTTTGTAACATAAATTTAAATGTAAATAATGTTTAAAAATATTTAGTTCAAGTGGTAGATTGAATGTTTTATGTGCACTAAATTTCATGTTGTAAAGAGTGATATGGGCTATATTATTTCATGTTATACGAGTGGTTATTGGTTTCTATATGATATATAACATTTTGTGATATGGTATATTGAACAACTTATTTGTCTTATTTCTATATGTCATCTTTTGAGTATTATCAAGTACATCATATGATGTTATATTTCTAACAGACCAACCCAAACCAAAATATAATGTTACCTGAATTCACCTACCATAAGGACCAAAGCACGTTCCCGATCACTACGGGCTGGAAACAAGAACCTGGATATCTTAAAAATAAATATGGGAATGATTTCACCCTCAAACAAACATATCATAAGATAGAAAAAATCTTAGTATCACATCATATATCCATAACCAATAATATATCAAACCACCAATCCATAAAGTTAACATCCAACAACTAGATAACAAGGCCAATAAGAACAAACTAAAATTCCAGCAATATGGAACCCAAAACAACCCATAGGTCCATATCCTCATGACCATATGTCAACACCATCCCAACCCACTAGAAGGAAAAATGAATGAGGAGAGTTATCTTCTACATGGTGATATTACCTTTACATGTATCCTGAAAAACCAAGTGTGTGTATCCCTAAAGGCATATGCATGGTGTGAGGAAAATGATCCTAGTATGATACCATCATGAATATGTATAATATACATTCACATGATTCTGTTAGTTCTTATATAAAAACAAATTTGTAAAACATTTGAAAAAAAATAATTTTTCTATATAAAATCATCCTTTTGTTTTCTTTTAAAAAAAATCCATATTCTAATAATCAAATCAATATGACTTAACGAATATCCATGAGGAATATAAAGATGAATAAATGAAGTTTTCATGCATAAATATCCATATCAATTAGTCCAATAATCATATTAAATAAAAAACCATGTAATATATCCAATAAGAACCAAAGGGGAAATCCATGACATGAGGGTGTACAAAATTAAGACACATCAATGAACACTAGACAACATAAGTGAATCCTAATGTCCTGGAACCTCAATAACCTAGTATGGATACCCAATTTAAACCATTTAATTACAAAAACCTACACTAGTTATATCTTACTCCATTAAGGTTTTCATCATTTAATTTTTTCCCATACCCCAAGGTATCCCAATGTGAAATACGACATAAAGAATATCCATGAGGCATAAACAGATGAATAAAATAATTTCCATGCATCAATATCTCTATCAAGTAGTCCAATAATCATATCAAATAAACTTGTATGTAACATATCCAATAATCAAGAAAGGGGGAATCCATGAAATGAGGGTGTACACAACTAAGACACATCAATGAACAATATCTCTCATAAGTGTATCCTAATGTTTGGGAACCTTAGTATCCTTATAAGGATACAAAATATAAACCATGTAATTACATGAATCTATACTAGTTATATCTTACTCTATTAAGGTTTACATACGTTTAATTATCCCCATATCTGAAGGTATCCCAATGTGCTATATATCATCATTAAATTTCAAGAAAACAAATCCAAAATTTCATAAAACATTTTCTATAGTGAAGCCAAACTACTTCCATTCTCAAAAAACCATCTCCATTTCAAAACCACCTTTGAGGCATTTTATAAAACACATAATTTTTATAAAATCTAGTTTTTAAAGAAATCCATTTTGAAAAAAAAATCCATATCCACCAAAGATCAAGGATATAACTCATGAATATCAAACATTCAATTTTGTAAATCAAAACCAAAGGAGAGCACCAAAAGAACATAAGGATTTCAAGGGATATACCATAGGATAGAGACACCTTCCTTAAGAATGATGAATACCTCATTTCTTCCAATACTGGTGATGGGAGAGGAATAAATCTCATCATCATGAGCCTATATCTACAGTGAAGAATCCCAAGAATAAAGTATCCACCCTAATCTATTACTTGATGAAATACAAATGCCCAAAACCCCATCCTAGAACATGCTCAATATTAAATTTGAGCCAAATAAAGGATAAAATTATTTTATTATAGGTAAATTGAGCCAACATATGCATTAAAACACCTCATTAAGGTTGAACATAGTTAGAGTAATAATCTCTTATACAAGATCAATCATCATTTGTGTGTTTCAAAATTTTGAAACAACCATCACCATGACCTGGAATTTCCCACTATAGTGTAGTGGTTTTTATTAAGAGATAAACTAGGAGGTATAGTCACAACATAGTGAAAAAAACATAATCCATTTTGGACTCACCATTACCTCCACTATGGTGTGGTTAAGTCCCTCTAGTATTGATCGATAGGAAGACTCCTAGTTCATTCCACTAAAGACCATGCCTAACCACTAGGCATTTTGGACTTTCCCATTTCACATATGATACTCACAGGAACACCATGACCTCAACCATAGTTGTGCTCATATACTTTTTGCATATTGAAAGTATAAAACCCATTTTTTAAGCCACCATACACCTCAAAAAAATTAAACTAAAAAGAAAAAGAAAAATAGGATCTATACCTAATTCTATAAATAGAGTATGATAATTATTTCCACCATAAAATATTTCTACCCCCAGAAAGTCTTAGGATATTGAACCCAAAATGTGATATGGTCATTGATTAATCAACAATGCCTTGTTCTACCATGTATCATGGTTTTCTCTACCATACATCCATATCACTCAAACCAATGGGATTATCTTTCTACACAACACCTAATACTATTGGTATACTATTTGAATAGTCCATTTAGTCACTAAGGTGTTGGATTTAATTCCAACATCTTCCCACTCAATCATGTGGGATGTATCTAGATGATACTTATTCATCTGGAAAACATAAAACACATCATGGCTAAAATTTAAATAAGTAGGTAAGTCTAATATGTAATCCAACTTCCTGAGTCACTCCACAATCCCAAACCGGTTGGCATAAGGAGGTGGTAACTTACCCTGCCTCTCCAAATGTTTATATCCCAACTGAGGTAAAACTTTAAGGAAAACCGTATCACCTACCTAAAATTCCAATAGATGAAAAAATAGATTAGCATAAGAATTTTTGGGACTTGGAGATATCACTAATCTTTTCTTGGTCAGTTGTGAAATATTTTTCATCTTATAAACAATATTATGTCCAACAAAAAGGTCATTATTTAACCTTTTCCTAGTAAAGAGGTGATCTAAATGGCCTCCAATATAATGAATAAAATGGGTTCATTCTAATCAATGTCTAATAACTAATTTTATATGCAAAATCTATTAAAGGAAAATGTTCCTCACATGATCTACTAAATTCAAGCACGTATGCCCAAAATATGTCTTCAAGAATCAAGATGGATAACTCGGTATAGAAATACTTTTATGGATGATCTGTCATGGTCAAATTCAATTGATAACCCATCACTTCTTATAATACACTCTGGAACTAGGATGTGAAACAAGTGTTCATATCTAAATTGGTAACAAATGGAACACCATGAAGCCTTTCAATATCTCGCACATAAAAGTTCCCAAGATATTCTACCATCATTGAATCATTAATGGGTAGGAAGTGTGATTATTTCATGAGTTTATCAATAATCACTCATATCACATCCTTATCACTATGATTCCAAGGTATCCTAACTTCAAATTGCATGGTTATCTCATCCCATTTCCATACCGGAATGGGTAAGTGTTTCAGCAAACCAACATGCCTCTAATGTTTCGTCTTAATTCTCTGACATGTAAGGAATGGAGACACAAAATCCACAATCGATCAATATATTCCCAACCACCAATAGTGATGTCTCAACACATAATACATATTGGTAGCTCTAGGGTGTGTATACCAATTAGATAATTTTCTATTATCCATACATTCATATCTTAAGTATATTGAAATGACCATCCCACCTAAAAATAAAAGCACTCCAATGGGAGATTGATACCACTTAATTAAGTTCTATCCACTATAAATAATACTTCTAAATCACTAACACTATGCATCCTCATCTTATCCAAGTAGAATTTGACCATCCATAGATGATCTAGTCCAAGTAAAATTTAAGAATACATGTATGTGAGCTCTCTCTTTATCAAAGCGCATCATAGAAAATAAACCCATCTAGCACCACTCTTCCACTAATTACTTCACTGATTGAGTAGGTAATTTTCTTCTCAAAGTTTCTGCAACCACATTTCCTTTCACAAGGGTGAATTAAATATCAAAATCAAAGGACTAAAGGTACTACATATAATGTTTCTATCTTAAGTTTAGATCCCTATGAGTGAAGATATAATTCAGAAACTTATGGTTTGAATATACTATAGATTGCTCCCCAAAGAGGTAGTGGCACTAAGCTTTAAGATTGTGAATCACTACTGAAAACACAAGATCCTGAATAGTGTTATTCTTCTCATGATGGAGTAATTGAATAGAGACATAAGATACCACCTATATCTTATACATTAGAACACAACCCAAACCTTTACCTGAGAAATCATAGTAGATATCATATCCAAAACCCATCTTAGGAAGGATAAATACTAGATTCAAATTCAATCTCACATTCAACTTTTCAAAATATCTTTAGCACTGATCGCTCCAAAAAAACTTAATAACCTTACATTTTACCTCTGTCCTAGGAGATGCAAGTTTAGATAAGTCCAAAATAAAGATCTTGTAATAACCCTATAATCCAAATAAACTCTAGATTTCAAACACATTTTTTGTATTCTTCCAAGACATCACCACTCAATTCATCCCATGATCCACTGATACACCTTTATCAAAAATCACATGGCCCAAAAAATTAACCCCTTTAATCTAGAACTGATATTTGGGTTATTTACCATATATATGAGGATCTTTAAATATACTAATGATTATATTTAAATGCTTATCATGATCTCACTAAAATTATTTCCCAAATTATTGGAAAGATTCATCATAAAACGAATAATCTCTAAACATAAACCCACCCCATCAATAATCTCGAAAGTGATAAATAAATGTGTTTCACTGGTATCAAATAAATCAATAATCATAGAAGATGAACTGAAGATCATAATTATCATGGTATTTAGTCCTACCTATGAATCATCTAGTAAAAAATCCAATAGATAGGTACGCACAATCTCATTATATCCATTTTTGAAACCTAAGAATCACCCATGGAAAATTATTGAGATCCCACCCCTTTTTCCACATCAGATAAATAATGAGATCCTTTAGTGAAGGTGGATCATACCCTACTAACCTAGGATTATCTCTCAAATAAATACTAAAGATCACCAGATTTCCTAAACACATTACGCAACTTGGTTGCTTCCTTACAATAAGGTTTGAGGTGTCCCTTTCACCTACACTAATATCAAAACACCCATCCCTAGCTTGAAATCTATTGAACACTCCAATTACTACCTCGGTGTTGGTCACCCCACATACTCTTCTGGCCAGAAGATAAACTATGGATACCTCATATTTTCTCTTATTCTTAGAAGAGTTCTATCTTCCTAATTATGTTCATATTATCCATAGTTTCCTTATCTACAAACTTTATGAAGGTGGGTGGGAAAATAAGAATCACTATAGAAAAAATATGAGGCCTAAAACCCATTTTGAACCTCCATTCCTTGAGAAATTCATCAGAAATAATAATTAGATATAGATTCACCAATTTAGAAAAATATTAAGAATAATTCATTATATAGTGGTGTCCATGATCCAAAGTAATGAAATCTCATTCCTTCTCCACTCTCAATGTCTCAAGATAGAATTTTTGATTAAAGGATTTATTAAAATTAGTCTAGGTGAGATCTTCATGTGACTTGGATTATAAAATAGATTCCCACTACTTCCTTTTTGAACCTTTAAGTATATAAGTGGTGAAAATAAACTTGGAGTATTCTGAAGTTTTTAGAAAATATAAAATTCTCTCAATAATCTTAATCCATTATTTTGATTCTTGTGGTCCCTTATCACCATGAAAGATCAGTGGATGTTGGTTAGTAAATTCTGAAGCATGGTCCGCCATCCATTTTTGTTCAACATTGGATACATGGATTAAGGACTGGATCATTTAGAATTTAGTTTCCACCAATACCAAGTCAACTAAAGGATTATCCCTTGGGGTTCACTCTATATATTCCTCTCTAGAATTCAAATATTATCTTATTAAAGGATCCATATTCTATAAGAATAATATAATTAAAACCATCAAGGGTAAAATTTAATTCCTTTATCATAAATTTAATTTTAGAGGACTGAAGAAAGAGGATAAAATTATAAATAAGGATGCTAAAAAACCACTAAATTCCCATGGTAACTCAAGGTTTTCCCTAGAAGTGAGTTTTCCAGGAACAATCCCACACAACCTATCAAGTTCTGATAGTCCTAAATCTATTCTATCCACAACCCCTAGACATAAGAGGGTGATATAAAAGAATTAGAGTGATATTTAATGATAAACTCCTTTAATACTAATTTTTAATGGACCAACCTACATCAAACCATAATGCTACCTGAAATGGACTACCACAAGGCTGAAACATATTTATGATTATCAAATACTAGTAAACATCACCTGGGTATCTTACAAAAAAATGTGGGAATTATTTGACCCTTTAACAAACATATTATAAGATAGAAACAATTAGAGTATCGTAGTAGATATTCATAACAAATCATATGTCAAACCACCAAACGATAAAGGTAACATAAAATAACTAGATAACAAGGCCTAGATAAAAAAATGAAAGACTAAAAACATGGAACTTTAAGAAACCCAAAAGTACATATCCCTATGATCATATGTAACTATCATCCCAATTCAATATAAGGAAACACAAACTAGGATATTCATCCTCTATATGATGCTCTTCCCTTTACTTGTATCCTAGAAAACCAAGTATTCATATGACTAGAGGAATATACCGGGTGTGAGTAAAATGAGACTGGTAGGATACCACCATTAATGTATATAAGGAATTTCTACATGCATCTATTAGTTCTTGTATAAAAATAGACTTCTAAAAAAATTCAAAATAAATCATTTTTTCATATAAAATCATCCTTCGGTTTTATTTTCTAAAACATTCCATATTCTAATAAGCAAAGTAATATGATATAACATATATCAATGAGAAAAAATTATATGAATAAACTAATTTTTCATGCATCAATATCCATATCAAGTGGGAAAAAAATCATATCAAATAAAAATGCATGTAATGTATCCACTAAGCACTAAAGGGGAAATCCATGGCATGAGGATGTAAGCAACTAAGACATTTCAATGAACACTAATCGGCGTAAGTGAATCCTAACATATGGGAACCACGGTCCCCCAATAAGGATTCTCATTAGAAACCATAAAATCATAGGTACATAACCTGGTGATAGATTACTCCACTAAGGTTTTCATTATTTTAGTTTTTCTCCATACCCCAAGGTCTCCCAATGTGATATATATATCATCACTATATTTCAAGAAAAACAATTCCACTTGTTGTAAAACATTTTATATAGTTATTCAATGTCACTTCCATGCTTGAAAAACCATTTCCATTTTAAAATCATCTTTAAGGAATTTAATCAATCACATCATGTACACAAAATATATTTTTAAAATAAATGCATTTTGAAAAAACTTTCCATAGAGACCAAAGTTCAATTACATAAATCATGGATATCAAACAATAAATTTCATAAATCAAAACCAAATGAGAGCATCACAAGATCAAAATCAAGTTAAGTGATAGGCCATAGGATAGAGACACTTACATCAAGAATGATGAAGTCCTTATTCTCTCCAAGACTGATGATGAGAGAGGAATATATATAGTCCTCATGAGCCTATATCTTCAAAGATAAATCCCAAGAAATAGAGTCACCCTAATACATTTATTGATGAAATATGAATGCACAAAACCCCTTCCTGGAACATGATCAATCTAAAATTCAAGTAAAATAAAGGAGATAATTGATTTAATAGAGGGAATTTGACTCAAAAGATGCACTAAAAATTCCCATTAATGTTTCAATTGTCTGTAGATACCTCCTCCTAAAGATCATGTGGTCATTTAAGCAATTCAAAATTGTGAAACAACCATCCCCACTATCTGGTGTTTCTCACCATAGCATGGTGACTTCACCCTAGAGACATACCAAGATGACCGAACATGGCATGGTGAAAAAACATAATACATTTTGAACTCACCATAGACTCTATAATGGAATATTTATTTCTATATAGTTGTTGTTGATATTAATACTCTCATCACATTCCACCCAAGACCACACCTAGTTATTGGGAATTTCTGCCTTTCCTGTTTCACACAGTAGACTCATAGGCACACCATGGCCTCCACCATAGTCATGGTCTTCCCGTGTTTCATAGATAAAGAAAAAATATATTTTTAAGACACGTTGAACCTCTAAAACATCCAAAATTGAAAATAAAAATACAAAACAGGCTCCATACCTGATTCCATATATATGTTGTGACAATATTAATAATTATAAATTTATTATTTAATCATTTTGAAGAAAAATAATTTATAGTGGATCGATTATAGTATATGTTACTATATTAATATCACCCAATGTTTATAAAACATTTCAAAATAAATATAATTACATCCTTGTTCATTTAATGAAGGAAGGATATAAAAGAAGATATATTCCTCATTTCAATACATCTGAGTATGACGCTCCTTTATCAAAGCTCTCTTATAATAAATTTTCTCAATAAATTGAATGTTATAGAATACAATAAAAGAAATTAGGTCACCTATATTTCATATATAATTCATTTAGATAGTGAATTACCAACAAATAAAATATTACTTAGGTTTTTATAAATATATATTTATAAAATAATTGAAAGAAAAATATTTTAACCAATATAGAATATATGTTCTTAATTTGTAAAAATTTATTCTAAACCAATCCAATATAGATCATAGGTTTTGATTTTTTGGGTTTATATTTCATTTATAATTGTTATAAGTCATCAAAACCCAATACTTAATTCTATTAAAAATATTATTTTGTACTTTTGTTTTGAACACCTTGAAATTTTCAATTTATTTAAACTTATGTATCATAAGAAACACATAATATTACCGACTAATAGAATGAGTAAATATTATAAAGTATCAATAAACAAAAATTATTTGTCTACTAATTATACCACATAAATTAATATATATTATGTTGAATGTTTCACTAGTTTTTTCTTTTTTTTACTAAAAATATCCTGGTTAATCTTTCCAGACAATAAATATTTGGAAGTATCAAATTATTAATAATCAAAAAATTCTAATAATTCATCCTTACAGATTCTTTAAATGTGTTTCTCATTTATATGACCAAGTAAACAATTCTAAAGGAAGTTTTTTTATAGCCATTAATTTGGGATTTCTTATTTTATATGTTATAGATTTTATTAACTAGGTTTGTAATGTATAAACCATTAACCCTATATATGAAACCAAAAAACATCACATTAAAAACAATTAGTGTCATTTAATACAAATTAGGATTTTTTATTGAAAATAAATTATGTAGTGTTTATATTAACTCTTGGTTAACATTAAAATATTAAATATTTTCATGACCAAGGCCATTTAAGGATTTGTGTGGATGGAATTTAGGAGGTATAATTATGTTATTGGTGGTGTTTTTTGTTCATGTTATTTCCCTCAAGTTAGATTATTTTTTTTATTTTGTTTTTCCTAAATAGTTGGAGATGGTATATCTCCTTTAACCCCTATTTTTTCACCCCATTAGATATAATCCTTATAATGTTTTATTTAGAATCGTATAGGTTATGGTTTAAAATAGCTAGATTCATGCTTCTCTACTTCAATTCATATGGATTATTTGAGGTCTAAGACATACTTTCATTGCACCACTAGTTTTTATGGTGTTGATTAGTTCTCATAAAGGTGGAGACATGGAGGTTTTTCTATTAATTGTAGAGTATTTTTGTCAAGATTCTTTCAATTCAGTAATGTTCTAGTGATTCAATATCTAATTTCCATCCTTATGACACTATACTGTTGAGCTGATGATTTAGAGATGGTGGAGTTTAACTATAAGCCACACACATTTGAAAGGATATTCCAAGATATGAAGTGTTCAAAATGGGTGTTTATCCTATATTTTGAATTTATATTCATTGTGTGGGTGGATATTATTTGGTTGTTTTAATGTTATTACCCATGTTATTTTCTTATATCAGTTTCTTCATGATCCCTTATAAGTGATAGTGGATATTATAATATGGTTTAGTTTTTATTAGGTACCCCATTCACATATTATTGGAACAATTTTCCTATAGGTAGTTATAATGGATAACTATCAATTACATGTTTTCATAGAAGAAAGAAACTAAATTATGTTACCCATATCATTTGGATTTTATTTGAGAAATTTTGAAAAGGTGGTATCACTCTAAGATCATGTTAAATCCAAAGAGAGAAAATATACCCATGACTATTTTTGGTCATAGTGATTGAGTCTTTTCACTAGTTTCAATTTTATTTTGTGATGGTGTGTCCGGATTGTGTTTTGTGAATTTTTGGTTTTAGCTAGTTCTGTCTCATTAACCACCATTATTAAAGGTGATATATCTACTCATTTTCATTGAATTGTCTCACCCCTTAGATATGATACCTATAGTGTAAGATCCAGTATTGAAAATTTTGGTCAATATAATATCTAGTTTCATGTTTTGGCATGTACTAGATCTGATGGTGTGGGTGTTGTTTCTTTGTGATGGAGTGAAAGTATTTTTTTCCTCCATTATAGTGGGTGTTTAGTTTTAAATGTTGAATCTCATATGTTTTCATATGATTTTAAAATTTATTTAATTCAATGATATATGGTATTTTATTGATTTTAATTTAGAGATAGTATGATCCTTATACATATTTTAAGAAGAATCTAAGATTGGTAGTGTTTTCATGGGGGGTTTCTCATCTGATTTGGATGATATTTAACCTTGTGATTTTGTACTATTGGATATAATTATTGGGAGATTTAGTGGGTATTTTGGGTCACCATTTTTATATGAATGGAAAAAAGGATAATTATAGTTATTGTATTCAAGGGTTATAGAACTCAACGAGTCATCATAAAATAAGTCCATTTAAAATTTTTCATTACAAATTGGTTGTATTTTATGTGACCTTATAAAAGAATGATAGGGTATTTGTATATGTCTTAGTTTTTTAATACCCCCATCTACATTGTTATAATATGGTTTTTCCTAATAATTGTATCAACATTAGTTTATCTCCTCGGGTCATCATCAAAGAAGAGTTATTGAAGTCATAATGGATTACACTATTTAGCTTCGTTATTTTTGTGTTCTTGTTAGTTAATTTTTTTTCACTCATATATCATTGGTGTTTTCTTATATTTTATTTGGTTTTTCATACACTTCAATCGATAGGATCAGTATTGATGCAGTGTTTGGATACAAAGGTTAGAGAGCCTCAAATTTTACTACATGAGGTGGTGGGGTTATTAACTAGGAGTCATTAAAATCATGTGATCTTACTACTCTTTTATTCATTTTATCTTTATAAGTTATTTTTCAAGATCATTGTTAGTACTAGTTTTTATTTTTAAGGGTTTTTTGTGTTTGTACTTACTACTTTTTTATTGTAGTTACCAAGGTCATTTTCATAGGATAATTCCATGATATTGTAGGCCCATATTCATGGACTCATTTGGCCTTTAGTACATGGTCATAAAAGTGGAATTTAATGGTGGTTTTTTCTTTATTAGGACTAGGTATTGTAATTTCATGTTTTTATGTAACAAAGTACACTATTTTTTAAAAAAAAATAGATCTTCTAATGTTTAAACAAGGGATAAAAATTATATTTTAATTTATTATAAACATAATATAATAATTTCTAACCCTATAACCAACCCACTGGGAAGATTTATATTGTATGTTTTACCTCAAATCAAGTAACCCTTTCTTCAATATTAACACACAAATTTACCCTTACCTTCATTAGTTCCCTTATATTTTTGATTACATATACATGTAGATAAAGTGTGATACACAATCGATATTTAATTCAAATGAACCATAATTAGAAAAAAATTATTACTATAGAAAAAACCTTATGTGGAGTCTCAAAGATGATTTTAAATATATTTTATGTATTTTTATAAATTTTTCTTCAAATAACCTAAATTTACATAGTGTAATCATTTATATTCCTTTGAGAAACCCCCTTTCAGCTTCAAAGAAGTCAGTGTGTCCTTGGACACCACAAAATATTTCTTCTCTTTTATATGGTTTATGCATTTTTTATTTTTATTTTTCATCATCAATATAGTGCTTATTAATCCCAAATATCGAATTATTTTTTAATTTATGTTTGTTGGGGAAATGGTTAATAATAAGGGTTTTGAGGTCATGGATTAATTTTGTAAGTGGATAATGATAATTACACATAGTATATATGTGACATCCTATCACCCCAACCCACAAACCAATGCTTGGAATAGTTTTACCACATGACCTCAAGCATCCATCCCCATACACCAGAGGCTGAAAACTAGTAGATAGGGCTTGAGAGGTTACCATGGGGAGACTATGAACTCATTATCAGAGTGTGAAACATAAAGGTAAATAAAATAAATTAGATATAAAGTCCAGATAAACATCACAACTAGGGAAAGTGCTAATAAATTAAATACAACATAATATGAAATAATAAATGAATGTTCCATACATACTAAATTGGATCACCCAATGGTGGATCATACAAAAGTGGTATGAAGAAAAAAAATAAAATTGAGGCTAACATCTTATCCCCAACTAATCCTGATTCCTTCCCGGTCCCATCGCCATACACCTTCTTGTCATGTTGATTCAACATAATCAATGTACATCAACATCAAGCCTTACCCTAAACATGAACCTATAACCAAGTGGAATCTTCTTAGATGCCCAAGTTTCATGGAAGCCCAAGAAATGTGTGATTACAACTCACTAGGGCACCACCACGATGTCACTATATATAAATATTATGTACAAAGTGCATGAAATAGTGTGATAAATAAAAAATTTAAAAAAATTAACCATTTTAAAATAATTTTAATAAAACCATAAATAACCACTAATGTCATGGGTTCATGATGACACTCAAGGTTGGCTATAAAAGTTTCAAAACGTAGTTCCAAGACCCCAATCAACCATACCTAATTCAACCAGTATTGAGGTGTCTCTAAGAACATAGTAGGTACCATTTCAACTATATAACATACCCATGTTTCCCCACTATATAAATGAATAACATGGACCTCCCCGATGGGAGTTTTCTCAACCAAGGGAATAGCCTAATAATAACATGTACCACTATTATAAGTGTTTTCATAGCCAATCCATGGGATAATAAGTAACACAAGCCAACCCTTCGGGTGTTTTATCAACCAATTAATAAATCAATAATTTCCATTTCATAACCAAATATAATTTCCATTTCAAATAGACACTTCTAATAACATTTCAAAATTCCATTTTAAAAATACTAATTTCTAAAACACTATACACATGTCATCAAATTCATTTCAAATTTCAATTTGAATAAATCAATCTAATTTATCATTCCCAAATTTTCATTTCAAAAATAAAATAAATTTACTATTCCAAAATCCTTTTTATCTAGGTTCCACTTTCAAAATACCATTTCGAAGGAAACACTGCTTAATTAGACAATTCCAAGGGTCAACGTATTACCAATGTGTTCCACTATGAACCAAATTTCCTTAAAGATCAAGGCATGTCAAGGGTGTTAACTAAAGAAAATTTTATTTTAAAAGAAAATAATTTAATTCTATATACATAACTTGGAAAACTAGTGAAACTCCATCATAATTACTTTTAATGTAAGGTAAGACTATGGGTGAATTTAGATACCATGTACCTTTAAGGAAGCTTTCTGCATTTAATTCCTTTGGTTTGAATTTTGTATATAGGCTCTATAAGCCCTATATATACCCAATCAGTCTATTATAACAATCCTAGGTCCTAACTCAGACCATGAAATATAAAATAATTAATTATAATCATTTAAAATTTATTTAAAACCAAATCCCAAAATATTTATGTGATGAAGGACCTATTGGATGCTCTCTCAATATCAAAACCATGATTAGAAGTAGTTTGACTACCTGTGGTGTACTGCCAACAATATTTCAGTCCAGATTATTAATAAGAAACACCATTACAATATTTAATTTAAAAAAAACATATAAAATTTACCATGAAATAATAACTTAATGAAATGTCAAGAGACATCATGCAGATATCTTCACAAGATGTCCATTATGCAATCCAAGTGGAATCCCCTTGATACTTGGACAATTCCACCAATATTCGGTGGAATATATACTAAAACCCTAAACAAAGAACTCTAAACTTATAGGGGTGAGGGAGAAGAGTAATTGAAGTTGTTGGAGTTGGATCCTTACCATAAAACACCGATTAATGGAGTTAGAACCACCCAAAAACAAAGGTTTCTGAATGGGGAAGGATAATCTAGGTTAATTGGGATGTTTAATAATTAGGAAGAAAAAAAGGGGATAAAGATTAAACTTAAATAGGTAAAAACTAAAAAACCCACTTTTAATAGGTCATATAGTTTGGTTTCATAGTTGGTTAAATTGTACGCTAACCATAACAATGGAACTATCTCAATCCCTCCACCTTGAATAGTTTTCCCAACCATGTTCCAGCCATATTGATGGCTCTATTCCACCTATGATATTTTCACATGGTTTCCTCTATAAATTTGAATGGTTTTTCCTTAATCATGATCTAACCATGCATGAAATCTATTATCTAAAGAAAAGGAACAAAAAATGCTTTGAGATTTATGGTAACTCATACTTTCCCCTAAACTAGGTGCCCCAAACCATTCCCCTTGGTTAAAAACCCTCCAAAAATCTATAAAACTTACCCAAAACTCCCATGGATCACCCAAGCACCTTAGGTACCTCCCAGACCCAAAAAAATATACAAAAACATCATCTTAGGATTCTTAATGTCTCATAAATCCATTCTAAAACTTGGTTCAAAATATGGCCCATCCACCAAATTGAAAATTTAATCCTCTTTGAATTTAAAACATCCATATAGCCATGAGAAATTAAAAACTTCCCCTCATAACACTTATCATCCTCAAGAAGTCTCAGTGTTCAACCATAAAAATCTCAGAGCCTATGATGATAGTGAATTCTAGGTCAAATCACCATGTTCCATTCTTTAACTCCAAAACATGCCCAAGGAACAACCTCCAATTCAAGGAGCACCAACCACCAAGACCTAAGACAATGCATGTCATCAAAACCAAAAACTAAGATGGTGCTTACACAAGATTTCCTATCCTGAAACAATGATAGTTTCATCATCCAAACAACAATAAATCCTATGGTGCTACCCACTATCAGCTTCATCAAACAACCATTATTTTTTATGATCTGGTACTTTCATTATCATAATTGTTCATTGAAACACTAATCCAACATTACAATGGCACAACCAGTTTGGTTTCCAATTCACCATACCTGAACATAAAAAAGAACATTGGTTGAACACCAACACCCATCATAATTACTACATTATAAACTATAATGAACATATAATCATCATCCATCCACAACCAGGTATTTGTTGGATTTTCCTTGAAATGCCTTGAATGATCCTCAAAGTGTATTCATCAACTCCAAAAGACACTATTGGGGTGTTTTTCATCTTAAAACATATACATATATACGTGAATTCAATTCTAACCATCCTCAGTTGAATCATCTTGAAAATTATTTACTTCCATTGCTGACGCGTTACTAATCAACATGGTCATGATTCCATCACACCCAGAGGTATCATGTGATCACCCAAACACACTCATTGGAGTTCATACCTAACTCCCAATGAGATCCCATGTTTAGAGCCTCAACTGGACAAACCTTTATTGTGTCTTTTCAGACACACTGATACACCTCTGATCTAATCACCTTTGAATCACTTTAAAACTATTTTGAGCCTGAATTTGATGCTCAGTCTCGATCCACCATCTCATCCAATTTATTATTTTTAATTCACTTAGGAATATAGGTACACGTATAATTTAATCCTCTCTAGAATTTTGATTCCCCCATGACTGCTCCATGGTAAGTTCCACACTCCTATGGCCCATCTAGCATAAGGTTTATATGCCCATGAACTATATGCCACTCTCATAATGGAAGTGTTGTTTAATTTATTTACTTGAGTAACTTCCAACAACCACGATCTATTATACATTAATCACCAAACTCAAAATTTTAAGTTTCCATCCCTCTCTCACCTGGGAAATAAATAAAAACATGAAACACCACTTGTTCCCAACTTTTAAGAATGGTTCCTATGGAATTCATCGACATCTAATCCATAATGACTATTTTTTTTCATCCGAAAGTCAATATTGTAGTCCCCTCCATACAAATTCACTTATATAACTACTTGAGTATAAAATCTATAGCTCTAGGATAAAATAATGTGCACCAACCTTCCAGGATACTCTTTATGCATCCATTGATCCCTGATTCCTTCATCTGGTTTAATTTTGATTGTTTATACTACCACAATCTGATCCCTCCATGATGTCACCTTTTACTACAGGGACATCTCAAACCCCATTCAAAGGCCCTTATACTCCTTTCTTGTAAGTGTCTCATTAATTATTTATCACCTCACTTCATGAGGGCATCATCCATTGAGACCCTCCATAGCCCTAAAACTCTCTACTAAGCAGTTGTGAACTAGCATTCATAGAGGATTTTTTCCACAACACCTTTGAAGCTTCATCGAGACCCAAACAATTTTCAGTGGAACCATAGTCTTCCCATTTTACCAAACCAAAACTCAATAGGCTTGATGAGTATCAAGAGTGTTTCACCATGATCTCACAAAAAATAAATGGGTGATTACTCGTAATCCACCCAATCACATAACCCAAATAGTTTCATTCATACCTAGAATGAACTTACCACTATGATCTCATCAAAACCTTGGTTTCATAAACTCCTTTGTGACCATTAATCAGATCCAAATCAATATCCCATGATTCGTGCATCACTGATTATAGGATCACATACCCACTCAGGAATCTAACCA
Source organism: Viscum album (assembly GCA_963277665.1). Lineage (NCBI taxonomy): Eukaryota > Viridiplantae > Streptophyta > Magnoliopsida > Santalales > Viscaceae > Viscum > Viscum album. The sequence continues at coordinate 1,231,867,429 of OY728140.1, read as the reverse complement.
AGTATCATGGCATGTTAGTCTCATAAAGATGAGGGAATACTTGGTGATTTCATTCAACAAGTCATAACGGTAGGGCCAGGCATTTGAATGATCTTTACTATTTGAAAATGACCTTAAAACTAAACACAAGAACTCAGGTGCTCCACTTAAAATATTGAAGGAATAATAGAGCCTTTACCAAAACCTTTATAGCACATTCCATTTATTAATTCCACAATCCAAAAATGTCCAACCACTCTTCACACATCTAAAACATCTGCAAAACTAGGATAACCCATCTCATGGTCACCCTCAATCACTGAACAAGACAACTCAACACCAAAATTTCAAATCATAATCCAAATTTCGTTGGGATCTCTCTTATCCCCTTAGGTCAAGTCTCATACAAGCCACTTCTCATGGGTGTCACTCTTACCCTTGATCCAAAACATAAGGAATCTATAAAACACTAGCTAACCACTTACTCTAGTGCCCACACACCCATTTATACACACCCATTTACAATGGTGATATGATCCAAGACACCCGCTCTATGGTTCTACACAACCCAAAATGGTCAAACCCCCCACAAAGGGTCACAACCACCATGACACGAGGTAACATGTCACTGCCTCAAGGTCCCACCCAACTGAAGGTACAATAGGCATCATCCCACTATATAGAACACCCAAACCCATCAAGGTTTCACAACCCATATTCCAGGGCCTCACCACCTGGGCTCTCTCCATAGCCCCAAACTACCCATACATAGGGTCAGTCCATAAACATAAAGGATAATTATCACCAAAATCCATAAACATAAATATTATTTATTTAAAAAATTTAAATACATTACTTGAATTTAACTAATATTATGTGTATACTTAGTCTGTGACTCTCTAGGCCTCATTCTCAGGGGCATTAGGTATAACCACTTAAAGTTCAAGATTATCATCTAGAAACATTCCAAGGATCCTATAGAGAAATAAGTTAATGTTGCAATAACATTCAACCTCCTACAAATGTCTACCATGTAATATAATGTATTTTATCATGATATCTTGAATCAATTAGGTTGCATATATTTGTCATCTCCATATATTCTCCATGTCTCATTATTTGACTTGAAAAAAATACATGGCATGTATACGGGCATTACATAATGGGCATGGAATTTACTTTAACACAAAAATGTATTTGATATATTTTTGGTGCTAAAACCTCATATGAGTCCTCAAACAGATAGTTTTGGATGAACTGAGAATACATGCCACCCTGGAGGACCACCCCAAGGTCAATGAGCATGGTTCATGCAAGTTTTGGTGTCCTCGTGAAATAACATCATTTCACCCACAAATACCTTGCATGCTAAGGTGATAAGATTTTTCATGGATTCTTCTAGAGCCGATAGGATTGCCAAGGCCATAAAATAAAAGATAGGATGGTTGCATCCAAGTAATGAACACTACATGCCCATGGACTTTCCCACCCACCATCAAGGATTTTAGCTATAAATAGAATCTCACCCCTCTCCTTATAAGAGTCTCTACGAAATATGAAACTATGCTCCCATGTGTGCAAGTACTCCTATTTTACAATAGTGCCAGACATGGACCACCCAAGGTAGAGAATCGTACATGATAGACCTCCTATGGTCCCAAACTTAACTTGGCCCATAGTTGAGTAATCATTGTGTAAATCCTTTTAGTTTAGCTCAGGTTCATGAAAGTTAAGCTACCTTCATGCAACCCCGATCTGTGCACAACTCAAATCTTGTGCACACCTACCCTTAAAGACTCCATGGATTTTCCTTGTGTTGGAGTCCCCTACTTACACAACTCTTGTGATAAACACTCCAAACTTGTGTGCAACAATTTCTAGGTCCCCCACTTTATATCCCCTATGACTCTAGTGTAACCATTACCTTACATATTACTTATAATCATAAGTATTGTAACCCCTATCACTTATAAGAATAGGGAAAGTAATGTGGACCCCATGATTGACCACTCCTCCATGGTAGTTCCAATTCCATGCCCATCTCAAAGGTGTATGATCAGTGGTAACATAATCCCAAGGGGTAAAGAGCGATCCCCCCACATCTGAGCTGCATGACGCAAAACTTTCTAGATCCACATCCTAGTCATATGATGTTAAACTTCATGAAAATTTCATCATCACATGATTTAAAACTGTAGTATTACCTCATTTAATGAACACAGGATGTCCCATGTATGATCATATTGGGATGCCACCTTCACCCCCACCATGAGACGATTGTTCCACCTCATACATCTCAATGAGTAATCCCCACACCATTCCAACCAAGCGTAATCATATTGTAAAGGGAAGCTTCTATGCATGATCCCCGCACAATCCCTCATCAATGCCCCTTTTTTGACACGAGTGTCCTTACCGCATGGAGTTAAACTAAATGGATCTTTCCTATCACATGACCTTAAAATGTGGCATCGAACAATGTGATTTTTGATTCATGCCTTCTAAATAGGGTATGTAGGATGCCTCCCTGAGTTTCAATCCTAAAAACGGTAAACTCATTGTGTTACCTCCAAGGGATGCACCTCCAGTATCCACCTCCATGGGGTGTTCTAATCCTTTGGTAAACTATCCATGTGTGACATCAACCCTCCTAGGGATGCACCTCCCAAATTAGCCTCTATGGTACATTCTGATCTATTGGTAAACTATCCAGGTGTGACATATTCCCTCCTTTGAATGTATCTCCCAAATCCACCTCCATGGGGAACTCTGACCGTTTGGTAAACTATTTAAGTGTCACGTATTTCTTCCCAGAGATAAACCACATAGATCTGCCTCCATGGGGCGTTTTGATCCTTTGGTAAACTATACTGGAATGAAATCTTCCCTCCTAGGGACACACCTCCTAGATCTTCCTCCACTGGCCGTTCTGATCCATAACTCTAGGATTTCCTCCATAGGGAATTCTAATCTATCCATCATGTCCCCACAAGACATTAACCCTGTCATCCTCTCTATAAGATGTTAGACTCATGACCCGATCCATCTCAACTAGACATCCTAATCCATCTTCATAGGACATAGAACTTGTGACCTAACCCAAAACAACTAACCAATGCAAAACATGGGATACCTGAGGTAAAAAACCTTGGAATACTTGTTACCCTAGCATTAATTTCCTCATTATCGATATGGGATGTCTTGGGTACCATGACTAAGATGCCTCATATGAGATAACCTCTCAAGAGGAATATTTATAGGTGAAAAATGCGCCCAACGTCCAGACATGACAGTGGTACCAAATGTGACTACTCTTCTGACTAAAGGTTGCTACCCCTCCTAACAGAAGTAGTGTAATTCTTCATAATCCACAAAGAGATGTCACTAGATAAGAATTCCACAAACTTGACTTAATCTATGAGGTAGACCTGGACTAGGAAACAATCTTCAAGGAGGAATCCATAGAAGGGGGAACTAACATCCCATCATCCTATTTTGATCAAGGAGAATATATCATCATTGAAAGTGATGAAATTATATCACCTTTGGAAAGTGGGAATGTGAGGTAATATAAAATCTATCACATGCATCTATGTTGACACATAGGTAGGCCCTGACAAAAGAATTGAAAAGAAAAATAGTGAACCTAACATGAAACTCTTAAACTCAACATGGGGAATAGTATCATTAGAAAATCATAATATTATCATGTCACCAGATTCAAATATCTGAGGCCAAGTCTCACCAAGAAAACAGTGGTCCCAACATGGAATTGACCAGAAAATTGGGGTAATTAGCAATTAGTCATCCTCGATCTATGACATTTTCACCATGGATCCCTCGCTGTCTTCTAAATATTGGATGATGTAGGGGAATTGGGACTTTATTTCCTTGTACCTATATTAAAGGATAAATATAAATGCCTTACAGGACTCAAAAAATATGGAATCAGCAACCCAGTGCCCACATGTGCCAAGGTATGGGAAATATGAATGCAGTAACCCCACACAAATCCAACCCTACCATGACTTCTATTGTTACTTTATCTATCGGGCACCCACACCTTGTCTCACCCTCAGAGATCATCCAGTGAAGAGTGATTGATTCCCAGATGCTCTAGTAAGAACAAGAGGGGGTCATTTCCACATGGGACATGGACCACTAGGACCTAGAGTCATTAGCGCCTCACCAAAACCACCACCCCTAAGGGATATTCTTGGGGAAACCACCCCTCGTTTAAATGACAAACCATTTCGGGAGTATCTCCCTAGAGAGATACTATGAATATCTCCCCTATGACAAGGATGTGGGGGGTGCCTAAGTCACCTATACTATGAATAATACTTGGGAGACACTAAGGATGGCTCCCACCAAGTCATGTCAATTCTAGTAATGACTGATACCTCAGGCCGAAGAATAGGTGGACTTTAACTTTACTTGGCCGACCTTGAGCTGAACCACCGGATTATAATATTGGGGATAGGCTCAAGAGAATTACCAATAAGTGTAATCTTATTCCATGGATCCAATTGCCCCTTCCACCACTAGAACATCCCGCTAGGTCCCTGTAATAGGTGAACATGGATTTGTCTTCGGTAGATTGGGATCCAGACCCCAACCACCATATAGGAAGACTGATTTTTCCTTCTCAATCATTTTCCCCACCAACAGTTGTTGGGGGACAACCTATAATGATGAGAATCGATATAGAGGTCCTTATAGCATTATTTTCAATTTAGGAGGAGATCCTCCCCACTATTTTAACAACTAGTACGGAGTTCCTTCATGTAATCCCACTTACCACCATAGAGGTCCTACCTATGTCACCTCCAACATTCATGAAGGTCCTACTTGTGCTCAAATCAACTAGCATGGAGGTCTTACCCACACTGAAGAGGTACCCTTCCCTAAAGAACCAACTCAAGGAAAAAGGGTGAACACTCATTGCTGAAGTAAAAATCTTGGGAAACACCAACTCATCATCGACCTCATTGATATATCTGATTTTGAGGACACAGACGACTTAGTAATAGAGTTTCCACCCTGACTTCCAGATTCTAGGGTAGTAGCCCGACAACTAAATTTCTCCATATTAAAAGATAAAATCCACAATATCCCTAGATCTATATATAGGTAAATGCATGTAGAGAAAGTTATGTCCCCCATCTAGGGGCTCACAATACAACCATCTCTATCAACACCAGTTTCTCTCCTCTCTACCTCAATACAAGACATATGATAGATATTATGGTCTGGGATGACTCCTCCATATAGTGACTAACCTTTTTATCCATATATGAGCATTGTTTCTCTTTTACATGAGAAACTAGTGAATACCCCATCATATTGGGATGTGATTATGCAGTTGGTATGACCCCCAAGAGATGTTCCAGCATGCATCAAATAGTCAAATCATGTAGTGGATCCTATGAAAAACGACCAGCTACTAAACTGATACATATCAGTGATGCCTCCTATCTCCCAACTATTGCTGATCAGAGTTTGGGTCCACCAAGAACAGGGAACTTCCTCTGAGAAATAGGGCCTATGGGGGGTTTTGAAAGCTGATATGTTATTAGTGGTGGTATGGTTGCTAGAAACTCTCAACTGAGACATCTCAAAATCCCTCAAAAATTGTCAACCCATGTGTTTCCAACAGATAATCTAGGATACATTTCACCACCTTCATAGGCATTATTTGGCCTACCTAGGAAGCCAAGGGAACCTTGAGGACATCGATCAGCAGTGTCGAAGGGTCGAGTTGGAAACACTCCCTATGTATCCTCTCTGAGCATCATCCAAATACCACTAGACCATTCAACATAGATGACTCAAGATCTTTATAGTGCTCTAAAAGATTATGGAAGAGGTGTCTTCACATGTAAAAATCATGGGATTGGGTTAGTACACTACTCTCCACTTCATCCCTATATTGAGATATCCTAAACTACCCACTGATGATGAGGGTTCCCATCTGGGTACTGTTGTGGAAAACATGGTTATCCCCAACCTTCCAAATGGTCAGAGGGACTGGATCATCAACGTAGGTCCTGATAGGGAATATCCTCCTTAAGAGGAAGAATAGTACCAGGTAGACCCTCATGCAGGAGTCCTTACTCACTTACAGAGATAGGTACATGGCCTTAGGTATCCCCCCAACGATTTATTTCCACTTGGTCGGAATCTCAACAAGGGTAAAGGGCATGTTGGGCCCTCTGACCCATCTGAGGTTGCATCGAAAATAGAGGTTGAGCCCGCATTAATCACCTTTCTCTAGAAGGTAAAATAACAGAGAAGGATCATCAATGAGATCATTGTTGATCGGTCCCCACATTACAATACAATTTGATGATACCCCATTTCTCCTCTAGCTGGGCAGAAATTCCTCCTTGTCTAGATGCCCCCATTCGAGCTTGCTAACCCCATGCATCGAGACATAGCATAGGCAGGAGTATACAACAAGTGACTGAGGTATGTGTAGTCAAACCATCCTAAGAAACGTAATTACCCTCCTTGGGATCAAGCTCATTCCACTCCACAAGCCACTAATCCTTCTTACCGATTTGATGAGACTGTCAATGCATTGGTGGTGAGTAACCCTTATCAATATAGAGACCCTCGCCAAGATGATTTGATATTTACTATCATATCTCACCTTGAGGCCCTAGAGATGCGATAGGTGGTGATCCCACCTGATGGAAATTAGTACCTGGCATGTTTGGATGATATGAGAGCACCCCTAGAGTTTAGGAACCTTAGATTTACCCCTTTCAATGGGACAGGTGACCCACTGTAGCATTTTTCCCACTTCGTCTCATAGAGTGATCCCATGCTGGGGAATCCATACTAGCAAGAGGTCACCAAGCTTCGGTGCTTCGTCCATGTCACGACCCGCCCTCGGGGTCCGTGTCGTGATTACCCCAAGCCCGCATTCCATAGGCCAGGGGCTGGCGACTAGCACCAAGGCGTAAATCCCGGTAAAAAGGGAAGGCATTGCCTTTGTAAAGTAAACAAACACCACAAAGTAAGCAAGCGGAAAGTAAACAATAAGCAAAAGCAGAGTAAAACTGAAAGTGCGGAAAAGTAAATGGGCCAGTATACAAACCCAAACTGAAAGTAAAGTACAACTCGAAAGGGAAAACAGCAACTGAAAAGTAAAAGCCGCTACACCGAGCTATCCACTGGAAAACCCACCTGAAGGGTGGGTACAAATAGCTCCACTGCTCCACGGGTCCCGCCGTCCGCTCCGAGCACGTCCCGCCCAGTGGTCCACCTCCGGGTACCGTCCCGCTCTACAAGCCTCAGCTAAGGTCAACGTTGTCCGTCGTCTGCAACCAACACAACGTAGTGCGGGCAAAGCCCGTGCAGGGGTGAGTATAAGCTACTCAGTAGGGACCCCGAGACCCCTGAAGGTCTCTCAAATCCACAAAGGATAAACCACGAAGAAAGGTACAATCACGAAGTAACAACCGACACTGCTTACGTATATTCCCATACATATACCTAAGTCATCAAATTCAAATACGCTCCAACCTCCGAGCCCAAGTACAACTCAGTCCACACAGGAAAGTAAACGTATTCCACACAGGAAAGCAAAACGAAATCCACACAGGATAGCACAACACAATCCACACAGGAAAACAACAGGATTCAGCTCACACAGGTATACTTCTTCAAAAGATGATAAAGATGATCTATGGTCCATCTAAGTCGTCGGACCCACGAAGGATCGATAGGTAACTAACCCCCGCAAAAGACCCACACAGGATCGGGCCCACGTAGGACCTGTAGGCGCTGGTTCACACAGGACCGCTGAGCGCAAAGACCCACACAGGATCGGACCCACACAGGATCGGGCCCACACAGGACCTGTAGCACTGATCCACGTAGGATCGCTGAGTGTTGTAGTCGTCGTCGTCGAATCCACACAGGATCTCTGTACTGTCGTCGTCGCAGTCACAGTAGCAGTAGTAGCAGTAGTAGCAGTCACAGTCGCAGCCAGCACTAGGGTTCCCGCACACAGAAAGCTCATACAGGAGGATCCGCTCCACGAGCCGAGAGGCTGATACATCAACTGTCACAAAGTCCAGAGTTGATGTATCCAAAAGTTCCGTATCGTCAACAGGAACTCAACACAACAGACGGCGCGTCGATCGGGCGCCCGGTCTGAGAGTTATTGGCATTTTTGTCCCCGGGGCCCGGTTGGTTTTTAAGGCAAAACCAACCCGAACGTACTCCACCTGCGTCCAAACCTTGGGCGGAGTATGCCAAAAGATCCGTCTCACTAAGAGGAACACAACAAAGTTGACGGCACGTCAATCGGACGTCCGTAGCTCAAGATATGAGCGTTTCCGCTCCGAAGACCCGGTTGGTTTCATGAACAAACTAACCCGGCTGAACTCAAAGTATTCCGAAACTTTGAGTGCGATATACCAAAACGACCGTCTCGATCTAAGGATCGCGTTTCCGCAGACGGTTCGTCAATCGGAGGTCCGTGGCTCAAGTTATGGCCAAAATACCGAAACTGTCTCGAAAACGGGGGGTCCGGGTCCGGGCCGACCCGGCGCGGCGGCCTGGCGGCGCGGTGGCCTGGCGGTGCGGCGGCCTGGTGGCGCGGCGGCCTGGCGCCGCACGGAGGCAGCGCGCGGGGGGCAGGGCCCCCGCTTGATTGGAATGGCGGCGCGGCTTTTAGCCGCGCCATTTGGAAACCGCCCCCCCTTCGTGGGGGGGGGCTGCTTTGAAGAAAACTGGGGGGCCGCCTGCCCCCCTCAAGGAACCCCCCCCCCAATTAAATGGGGGGGGGGCTTTTGACCACTGGCCGGGACAATTAATTTCCCCTGGATTTTGACCATCCGGCCGGCCATCTGGCCGGCCGGTTTTTCTTCAACGGGACCGGTAACCGGTCCCCTTTTTCTGGCTTCCGACGCCGGCGGCCCGGCCGCTGGTCTTCTCGTCCCGCCGCGGCCCGGAACCGGCCGCGGTATTCGTCGTCCGGCGCGGTGCGACGGCACCGCGCTCCTCCGCCGCGCCTTTGATTCCCTTCAACGCGGCGCGACGGCGTCGCGTTCTTGATGATCCTTCCACGGCGCGGCGCGACGGCGCCGCGCAAAATAAACATGCGAATATCCGCGTGGTGCAACGGCACCACGCCATCTTGTTTCAACCGCAAGATAAAACATCAAGAACTAAGGAGGGGGTTCGGCCGTGTTCATGCGGTCCGGCCCCCTCACGTTAAACAAAAACACATATTTAGAATCCTCACGTTAGTCATGCTAGAACCACGAACAAGGATAAATAAATAAACAATTAACAACAACCCCTACCTTGGGTTCAAGTCCGAAGATTGACAACGACCCGCGGAAGACAACATTGCGGAGGTCTGGCGTCGCGGTAGTCGTTCGTCAATTCCGATGACGAAGAGGTACGTCTGAAGAGGTACGTCGTTGGCGAATCTTCGTATGCCGACGAAGGAAGTCTGAGGAGGAAGCGGCGTTCCCTTTCGTTGACACGGAAGACGAAGAAGAGAGGAGCGGCGTTCTTCGTCGGAGCTTGAGCGTTTTTCGTCAAGGCTTGAGCGTTCTTCGTCAAAGCTTGAGCGTTCTTCGTCAAAGTTTGAAGAAGAAGGAAAAGCTCTCAAAATCTCTCAAGATGGCTAAACAATACTAAACAAATAAAATAAGATAGAGACTTATTTTATTCACAAACTTAACAAAATGAATTTCAAAGGTTTGAAATTCAAAAAGGATAACTCCAAAATTAAATAACAATTTGTCATGTCATTTAAAGAGGGGTTAAGGGAGTTTGAGAGAAGATGAAAAGTTTAGGGTTCGTGTGGGCCCCACCACACTTAATCCTCTCAAGGGAGGTTAAGTGGGTGGGGGTCCCAACCATAACTTCCTTTGAGAGAAGTTAACCAACAAGTTTAAATAAAAATTTGTAATCCACAATTTTTATTTAACTTATTCTAAACTCCCAAAAACTAACTCTCGACCCGAAATAAACGCAACCTCGGAAAAGGTCTCCTTAAGCGAATATCGGCGCTTCGAGTTCATCGGTGCCCTCGGATTTCAATTCCGAGCACCGGATCAAAAGTTAGAAATTCCCGCTCGTTCGTTCACTGAACGTACCCGAGCCAAACTTCGGAAATTGATTCCGGGCACACCGGGCCTCGGAATCAGGTGCCGTCTGAAACCGCGCTCTTGTAAAATTCCAAAGAAAATTAAGAAAAAATTTCCCTTGAATTTTACGGGTCTTTACATTACTCCCACCTCAGGGCTTTACGTCCCCGTAAAGATACATCAAAAACTAGGGAATCAAATGAGGGTACTGAGCACGCATCTGAGCCTCCCGCTCCCATGTGCTCTCCTGGAGGTTCCCGTGCTTCCATCTGATGCGCACAAGAGGAATCGATCTCCCATGTAGGACCCGCTTCTGTCGATCCTATATCTCCACCGGGACCTCCGTAAAAGTCGCCCCATCGTCAACGTCAAGCTCCCCATGGTCAATGATGTGCGTCGGGTCGTGCACGTATCTCCTCAGCTGAGATACGTGAAAGAAGTCGTGCACCCGGTGCAACTGAGGTGGCAGAGCCAGGCGATAAGCCACCTCACCAACCCTACTGAGGACCTGGAAGGGTCCGATGAAGCGCGGAGATAACTTGCCGCCTCGGCCAAATCTCCGAATACCACGTTGAGGTGAGACCCGCAAGAAGACGTGGTCACCATCCTCGAACTCCAGTGGCCTCCGCCTCCTGTCAGCATATGACTTCTGCCGGCTCTGAGCTGTCCTCATCCGCTCCTGGATGACCTGGACCTTCTCTGTCGTGGCCTGGACCATCTCCGGTCCCACTAGTGCTGACTCCCCAGGGTCTGTCCAGCACAAAGGAGATCTACAAGGTCGGCCGTACAACGCCTCATAAGGTGCCATCCTGATGGTGGAGTGGTAGCTGTTGTTGTACGCAAACTCCACCAAGGGTAGGTGGTCCTCCCAGCTACGACCAAAGTCGAGGACACATGCGCGGAGCATGTCCTCGAGAGTCTGAATGGTCCTCTTCGTCTGACCATCCGTCTGAGGGTGAAAGGTTGTGCTCAGACGTAGCTGCGTCCCGAACGCCTCCTGTAACCCCTTCCAAATCCGGGAAGTAAAGCGAGCATCTCGATCGGAGACGATAGATGATGGCACACCGTGGAGCCGCACAATCTCCTGAACGTAGAGACGTCCCAAGCTCTCCACTGAGCCCTGCTCTCTAATGGGTAAGAAGTGTGCCGACTTGGTGAGTCGGTCAACAATCACCCAGATGGAGTCGTGACCTCTGGAAGTGTGTGGAAGTCCAGTCACGAAGTCCATAGATATGCCGTCCCACTTCCACTCCGGAACCTCCAAGGGATGTACCAAGCCTGCTGGTACCTGATGCTCTGCCTTCACCTGTTGGCAGGTGAGGCATCGAGAAACGAACTCTGCTACTGCCTTCTTCATGCCCGACCACCAGTGCTGTCGTCTGAGGTCCTGGTACATCTTCGCCACTCCAGGATGTACCGCCAAAGGAGAAGTGTGAAACTCTCTCAGCAATTCCTCTCGTAAAGCGACTGGTACCATGGTACATCCTCTGAAAAGGATGTCGTGCACTGCTCCAAGGGAGAAACCATCAGGTGCCTGTCCCGAGGATATCTGTGCACGCCGTGTCTCACAGTCAGCATCCTCACGCTGTGCCTCTCTGAACCGCTGCAGTAGTGGAGGGGTGACTGTGAGAGACTGGAGGAAGGCTGCTCCATCTCTATCCACGAAAAATATCTGTAAAGAGGCTAGCTTCTCCGTCTCCTCCTCAAGTAGCTGAATGCCCGTCCTCCTGCTGAGGGCATCGGCTACTACGTTCCCCTTCCCAGGAGTATAGACTATCTCAAAATCATAGTCCTGGAGGAACTCGAGCCATCGCCGCTGTCTCAGGTTCAGGTCCTTCTGCGAGAAGATATACCTGAGACTCTGATGATCGGAAAAAACTGTAAAGCGCTCGCCCATCAGATAGTGTCTCCATGTCTTCAGAGCGATGACCACTGCTGCTAACTCCAGGTCATGGGTAGCGTAGTTCTGCTCATGCGGCCTCAACTGACGTGATCCATAGGCGATCACTGCCCGCTCCTGCATCATAACACATCTGAGACCGGTCTCTGATGCATCGCAGTAGACTACGTACCCTACTCCCTCCTCAGGCAACCTCAAGATAGGTGCGCTAGTCAATCTCTGTCTCAGCTCCTGGAAGCTCTGCTGACATCTGTCTGACCACACGAAGGGTTTCCCCTTCTTCTTCAAAGCTGTGAGTGGTGCCTCAACTCTAGAGAAGTCTGGAACGAATCTCCGATAGTATCCAGCTAGTCCCAAGAAACGCCGAACCTCAGTCACGCTCCTGGGTGGCTCCCATGCTAACACAACCTCAATCTTCGCGGGATCCACTGCAACTCCCGCCTCAGAGATAACGTGTCCCAAGAAGTGGACCTCATGTATCCAGAACTGGCACTTCAAGAGCTTACCATAAAGCTGGTGCTCTCGGAGTGTTTCTAGTACAACTCGCAAGTGATAGGCGTGCTCCTCCTCTGTCGTAGAGTAAATCAGAATTTCGTCGATGAAGACCACGACAAACCGATCGAGTTATGGCTGAAAGATCCTGTTCATGAGATCCATGAACACTGCTGGAGCATTGGTTACACCGAAAGGCATAACCAAGAACTCATAGTGACCATACCGACATCTGAAGGCCGTCTTGTGCACATCCTCATCTCTGACTCTGAGCTGATGATAGCCTGACCTGAGGTCTATCTTCGAGAACCACCGTGCTCCCTTGAGCTGATCAAAGAGGTCATCAATCCTCGGTAGCAGATACTTGTTCCTCACTGTCACCTGGTTCAAGCGACGATAGTCAACACAAAGTCGCAAGCTCCCGTCCGCCTTCTTGGCGAACAATATCGGGGAAGCCCAGGGTGAAACACTGGGTCGGATGAACCCCTTGCCCTACAAGTCCTCCAACTGTACCCGTAGCTCTCGAAGCTCGGCGGGGGCCATCCGATATGCTGGAGTGGATATCGGGGCTGTCCCGGGGTACAAGTCAATATAAAAGTCTACCTCTCTGCGAGGAGGTAGCCCTGGAACGTCGTCGGGAAAAACGTCCGCAAACTGATCCACCACTGCAGGAAAACCAGGACTCCGCACGTCAACTGCTCCAAGGATGAGGCTAGCCAACTGATGAGTGATGGGTTGTCCTCTCCTCCGCGAAAGTCCATCCTGTGCTGCAAAGGCTCCCTTCTCGTCGGTGAAGGTGAACCTGCTCCCGTCGGTGCGTACACATCGCACCTTGCGCCTAAAACAGTCAATCCGCGCATGGACCGTAGATAGCCAATCCATGCCCAAGATGACGTCGTAAGGCCTCGACGCTGCTACAAGAAGATCCCAGCCGAAGCTCTTGCCTCCTAGAGTAAGCTCACACTGCCGGCACCAGTGCGTAATCATCGAGTCTGCTCCCGTAGGAGTCTCTCGCCATAAGGATCGAGCCAACGGCTCTGTCGGAATCTCCGAGCTCCGAACAAGGGCAGCGGCTATGAAAGAGTGACTCACTCTTGTGTCTATAAATACTGCAGCAAGGGTGGAATAGACACAGATAGTACCTCGAATCATCTCGGGTGCGCCGTGGTCGTAGGCCTCTACTGCTTGGAGCTGTGCCTGTCTCTGCCCGCCAGCTCCCTGTGGTCGGGGTGGACCTCCTGGTGGTGGTGGTGGCAGAGCCTCAAAGCGTCGCCCACCACCGGCTGCTCGTCCAGCTCCTCTGCCTCGTCCGTCTCCTCCCTGCGGACCGCCACGGTCGACCCTCTGCCTCTGCCTCGGTGGTCCCTCAACTGTCTGCTGCTCCTCGGCACGACGGGTCGGGCAATCACGAGCCATGTGGCCCTGCCCACCGCACGAGTAGCACTGTCTGCCTCTCGAAATACTGGCTCCTCGCTGTGTGCCCCGCACTGCTGAGCCAGTGCCCTGAGGTCGTCTGCCCGAAGGTCTGGTCTGTCTGGACCCCTGAGTCATCCGTCGACTGCCTGCTGCAGATGACTCTGCCACGTGTCGCCCTGCGGTGGGTCGCTGCGCTGGTGTAGACTCAGCAAGGAAGCTCTCGATCAGAAGGGCCCGCTCCAGTACTCCTGTCTGAGTCGGTATGATGAGGGAGATCAGAGATGCCCTGATCTCGTGTCTCAAACCCTGCTCAAAGGTCCGGGCCCGGAAGAATGGGTCCCGTACCATGTCGGTCGAGTAGCGCGAGAGATCGGTAAATCTCGCCGAGTACTGAGCGACCGTCATGCTTCCCTGCCGCAGCTGAAGAAGCTCCTGGATACGCACCGCACGAAGGGTGGCTGGGACGAACTCCGAGCGGAAGAGGCTCTCAAAGTCCGTCCAAAGTAGAGATGCCTCATCGTGCACCTGGATCATAAAGCTCCACCATCGTCCTGCTGCTGAGTGAAGTAGGCTCGCAGCGAGGATCATCATGAGGTCTGCTGGTGTCCTCACTAGCCTAAACACACGTACTACTGCCTCCAGCCAGTCCTCTGCTGCCTGGGGATCCGTCTCCCCGCGAAACCTGGGCGGTCGCTGGCGCTGAAACTCATGCAGTGCGCTGAGGCGACGTGCATCGTCAGCGGCTGGTGCTGGAAGCATCGGGGGCTCGGCGGGTAGAGCTACCACCGGTGCCACTGCTGACAAAGGGCCCTGCACCGAGGCCTCGTCGCTCGGTGGGCTGTCGTCACGCTCGACTCTCGGAACCCTAGCTAGTTGCCGTCGTGGGGCCATCCTGAAAAGGAAACAGGTGCGCCACGGTCAGAACAGTATACCTGGTGAGCTGATATAAGTAATCAGAAAGAAAACTTTGAAACACACACGCAATCAATGTTTTCGGGCATTAAGTCAGAAATCAGAAGTCAGGGTCCTGGTGTACGGATACGTCGGCCGCCGCACCAACGCTGGACTCCCTGGACTGATAACCACACTCAATACGCTAAACATTATTGCTTCATATATAAAAGATCAGAGTTCGCGATAGAACCGAACTCCTCTGATACCAATTTGTCACGACCCGCCCTCGGGGTCCGTGCCGTGATTACCCCAAGCCCGCCTTCCATAGGCCAGGGGATGGCGACTAGAACCAAGGCGTAAATCCCGGTAAAAAGGGAAGGCATTGCCTTTGTAAAGTAAACAAACACCACAGAGTAAGCAAGCGTAAAGTAAACACTAAGCAAAAGCAGAGTACAACTGAAAGTGCGGAAAAGTAAATGGGCCAGTATACAAACCCAAACTGAAAGTAAAGTACAACTCGAAAGGGAAAACAACAACTGAAAAGTAAAAGCCGCTACACCGAGCTGTCCACTGGAAAACCCACCTGAAGGGTGGGTACAAATAGCTCCACTGCTCCATTGGGTCCCGTCGTCCGCTCCGAGAACGTCCCGCCCAGTGGTCCACCTCTGGGTACCGTCCCGCTCTGCAAGACTCAGCTAAGGTCAACGCTGTCCGTCGTCTGCAACCAACATAACGTAGTGCGGGCAAAGCCCGTGCAGGGGTGAGTATAAGCTACTCAGTAGGGACCCCGAGACCCCTGAAGGTCTCTCAAATCCACAAAGGATAAACCACGAAGAAAGGTACAATCACGAAGTAACAACCGACACTGCTTAGGTATATGCCCATACATATACCTAAGTCATCAAATTCAAATACGCTCCAACCTCCGAGCCCAAGTACAACTCAGTCCACACAGGAAAGTAAACGTATTCCACACAGGAAAGCAAAACGAAATCCACACAGGATAGCACAACACAATCCACACAGGAAAACAACAGGATTCAGCTCACACAGGTATACTTCTTCAAAAGACGATAAAGATGATCTCTGATCCATCTAAGTCGTCGGACCCACGAAGGATCGATAGGTAACTAACCCCCGCAAAAGACCCACACAGGATCGGGCCCACGTAGGACCTGTAGGCGCTGGTTCACACAGGAACGCTGAGCGCAAAGACCCACACAGGATCGGACCCACACAGGATCGGGCCCACACAGGACCTGTAGCACTGATCCACATAGGATCGCTGAGTGCTGTAGTCGTCGTCGTCGAATCCACACAGGATCTCTGTACTGTCGTCGTCGCAGTCACAGTAGCAGTAGTAGCAGTAGTAGCAGTCATAGTCGCAGCCAGCACTAGGGTTCCCGCACACAGCAAGCTCGTACAGGAGGATCCGCTCCACGAGCCGAGAGGCTGATACATCAACTGTCACAAAGTCCAGAGTTGATGTATCCAAAAGTGTTGTATCGTCAACAGGAACTCAACGCAACAGACGGCGCGTCGATCGGACGCCCGGTCTGAGAGTTATTGGCATTTTTGTCCCCGGGGCCCGGTTGGTTTTTAAGGCAAAACCAACCCGACCGTACTCCACCTACGTCCAAACCTCGGGAGGAGTATGCCAAAAGATCCATCTCACTAAGAGGAACACAAAAAATTTGACGGCACGTCAATCGGACGTCCGTAGCTCAAGATATGAGTGTTTCCGCTCCAAAGACCCGGTTGGTTTCGTGAACGAACTAACCCGGCCGAACTCAAAGTATTCCAAAACTTTGAGTGCGATATACCGAAACGACCGTCTCTATCTAAGGATCGCGTTTCCGCAGACGGTTCGTCAATCAGAGGTCCGTGGCTTAAGTTATGGCCAAAATACCAAAACCGTCTGGAAAACGGGGGGTCCGGGTCCGGGCCGACCCGGCCCGACCCCCCCCTGGGTCGGCCCGAACCGGGGCGACCCGACCCGGGTCCGACCCGGCCCGGCGCGGCGGCCTGGCGCCGCACGGAGGCAGTGCGCGGGGGGCAGGGCCCCCGCTTGATTTGAATGGCGGCGCGGCTTTTAGCCGCGCCATTTGGAAACCCCCCCCCCCTCGTGGGGGGGGCCTGCTTTGAAGAAAACCGGGGGGCCGCCTGCCCCCCTCAAGGAAACCGCCCCCCCCCCCCCAATTTAATGGGGGGGGGGCTTTTGACCGTTGGCCGGGGGAATTAATTTCCCCCGGATTTTGACCATCCGGCCGGCCATCTGGCCGGCCGGTTTTTCTTCAACGGGACCCGTAACTGGTCCCCTTTTTCTGGCTTCCGACGCCGGCGGACCGGCCGCCGGTCTTCTCGTCCCGCCGCGGCCCGGAACCGGCCGCGGTGTTCGTCGTCCGACGCGGTGCGACGGCACCGCGCTCCTCCACCGCACCTTTGATTCCCTTCAACGCGGCGCGACGGCGTCGCGTTCTTGATGATCCTTCCACGGCGCGGCGCGACGGCGCCGCGCAAAATAAACGTGCGAATATCCTCGTGGTGCAACGGCACCACGCCATCTTGTTTCAACCGCAAGATAAAACATCAAGAACTAAGGAGGGGGTTCGGCCGTGTTCATGCGGTCCGGCCCCCTCACGTTAAACAAAAACACATATTTAGAATCCTCATGTTAGTCATGCTAGAACCACGAACAAGGATAAATAAATAAACAATTAACAACAACCCCTACCTTGGGTTCAAGTCCGAAGATTGACAACGACCCGCGGAAGACAACATTGCGGAGGTCTGGCGTCGCGGTAGTCGTTCGTCAATTCCGATGACGAAGAGGTACGTCCAAAGAGGTACGTCATTGGAGAATCTTCGTATGCTGACGAAGGAAGTCTGAGGAGGAAGCGGCGTTCCCTTTCGTTGACACGGAAGACGAAGAAGAGAGGAGCGGCGTTCTTCGTCGGAGCTTGAGCGTTCTTCGTCAAGGCTTGAGCGTTCTTCGTCAAAGCTTGAGCGTTCTTCGTCAAAGTTTGAAGAAGAAGGAAAAGCTCTCAAAAGCTCTCAAGATGGCTAAACAATACTAACCAAATAAAATAAGATAGAGACTTATTTTATTCACAAACTTAACAAAATGAATTTCAAAGGTTTGAAATTCAAAAAGGATAACTCCAAAATGAAATAACAATTTGTCATGTCATTTAAAGAGGGGTTAAGGGAGTTTGAGAGAAGATGAAAAGTTTAGGGTTCGTGTGGGCCCCACCACACTTAATCCTCTCAAGGGAGGTTAAGTGGGTGTGGGTCCCACCCCTAACTTCCTTTGAGAGAAGTTAACCAACAAGTTTAAATAAAAATTTGTAATCCACAATTTTTATTTAACTTATTCTAAACTCCCAAAAACTAACTCTCAACCCGAAATAAACGCAACCTCGGAAAAGGTCTCCTTAAGCGAATATCGGCACTGCGAGTTCATCGGTGCCCTCAGATTTCAATTCCGAGCACCGGATCAAAAGTTAGAAATTCCCGCTCGTTCGTTCACTGAACGTACCCGAGCCAAACTTCAGAAATTTATTCCGGGCACACCGGGCCTCGGAATCAGGTGCCGTCTGAAACCGCGCTCTTGTAAAATTCCAAAGAAAATTAAGAAAAAATTTCCCTTGAATTTTACGGGTCTTTACAGTCCATACATTAGAAGGACCTACATTCATATAGTATAACCATCTACCCATAGGGTCCATCGCTGGTTGGAAATACCTTAAAAGAAAATTAATTTACTATTTCAACACCACCATGCACAAGATAAGTATTTCCAACCTCTTCAAATGCAAGAAAATTCTTGAATATTAAGTTACAAATTGTATCACCCGATGGAAAGGCCTCACGTACTCCCTTGACATTACGCTAACTCAAGAGTAGCAGTTAACAATGTGTGTGGGGAATGTTAGGACTAAAATTTTCCCTTCCCTCATAAATTAGAATTTTAAAAGAAGGTTATAGTAATATTCTAATAAGTCCCAATGGTTGGAGAAGTCATTAAAATAAGCCGATTAGTCATACTTGTTGTCTCTTCCATCTCTTATGAGAAGGTATGCCAAAGAAGAGACTACCACCATGGTTCAAGTATAGGCCCCTGAGCTGCTAAATTTATTAGTCCCTTTTACTAAGGAGTCTCTCCGTGTGTAGAATCCCTACCAGGCATAGCCTCACCCAATGAAAAAATTCTAGGCACCGTCTCTCCAAGCCCAACTACCTAGATAAAATAATGTGGATCCACACCCTCATCAAGATTTGGTCCCTCCTCAAGGACAGACTCCCAGAGTTAACCTTAAAAAAATGAATTGTACATATTATTTTAAGGATTCATTGTTCCCAGGATATTTCATATATACCCTAGAAAAGGGAATTCTGAAGCTTCCAGAGTGCAGGAGACCCGAGGAAGCTAAACACACTAATCATCCCATCCACTGCCCATACCACGGGATTCTTGAACAAACCATCATGGAATTATATATGTTCAATGATTGGCTCCAGGACCAATTGGATCATGGATTGGTCATGTTGGGTGATGTACCAATGTGGGTAACACATATCTCTGCTGAGCTTGGTAGAGAACAGTGAGGGTTCAAGTGAATGAAAGTAGGATTATAGCCATGAAACCCAAAAGTATGATGACTGGTTGGCTTTTAGAGAAACTAATTATGTCTATGATTTTATCTCCACCCACTTAGGTTGTCCTGAACCTCATAAAGTCATCAAGACTTCCCGATATGCTACTTCTGAATTTGTGTCGCAGCCATCCAAATGTGAAAAGAGTAGGCATTGATGGCATAAAGGAATCCGAATTCACCCACCAGTGCCAAAACCATCTCACACTCTTGGAAATTTCATGCCTCCTAAGTTTAGAATCACACCCAGGGTCTACCCAGCATTAGAAGAACCCTCTGATAATTATTATGAATATGCCTATATGAATGTGATCGAGCTAGTAGAATACTTCATAGTGCCTGAAAAGTGAGGAATATTAGTTAATCCACCCCCCCCCCCCACCTTGAGTGCCTTCAGATGATGATATTAAATGAGAGTTTGATGATATGCGAGCCGATAAATATCTCAGGACAGTTCCTTGAACTAAGCTGTGAATTATACCCAGACTAGGAAGTATTTTTTTTATAAATATCATTGGATGAAGTCCTCCCAACCCACTCTACCAGATACAACACCATAGCCAACTGTGTTAATTGGATAGTAAAACCAGTCATGACCACCCCATGATTGTCCACATCTAATAATAGTTGGGCCTCAAACAGTCGATATTCATCCGTCAGTGGTTCAGAGAGTGTCAACTAGTCCACATTAGGATATTTCCAAAACCATCCATAACCTAGTGTTTTAGTCGTCAGCGCCTATTGTTGTCCCTATCAAGAGTGTCCCCCTACAGGTAGAAACATTCCTTTGGCATGGAAGTAAAATGTTTTGAATCCCCTCATCAATATACATGAAAGGATCTCAATTATTGAGGCCCTCTTCTTGTCAAAAGAAATGTGTAAGGCCCTCTAAGAAGCATTGAAAATACCCCTCTAGTTTTAAGTAGAAGTAGCAGCTACAGAGAAATACTATACAGAGGAGTTCGAGCAACTGGAATGAAAAAGTTGTCATCTCATTCTCTGAAGAGTATGAGAGAGCCCTCATATAGGGGACCATCTGCCCGTTGTACATCACATTCCAATTCAATGGTGTGGAAGTCTTTTGTTACCTAGTGGAAATGAGTTCTAGGATTAACCTCATCCTGATATGGTTGATCTGAAAGTTGGGACTAACTAAAGCATATATGAATCCCTCTAACCTAAATATTCAGGGTTATGATAGAACTGAGTAGAAACTATGTGGCGGGATTCGGTTGAAGACCCAGTTCGAAGGCTTAATTACAAACACCAATTTTATCTTAGTCACATAGGATACCACCTATAACACGCTATTGGGTGGGCCCAAGCATCATTTTGATGCAGTAATCATCTCCTCGTATCACCAGCTCCTCAAATACTCCCTCAATGGTCGATTAGGGGTACTCCAAGGTGATGTGTCTCCCTTTGATTCCTGTGAAGTCTAAAATTTGAATGCTAGATACTACAAAAAGGAAGGGAATCAAGTTCATACCAACAAGGTTGAAAACACAACCATCACAAATTGTCTGTGGGAAGAATTGGATGATGCTTTCATTCTATTTATTCATTGGTTGGAATCCACAATGCTAGACTTGGGAAATTTCTTTTTCATTTCCACAAGAAAGGGGCATTGCATTACTAAATGGGAAAAACGTCTGTAGATTACCTCGTAATCTTACATAGTATAGGACCAGGTGATACCGGAAGCCCGTACCCCTATGAATTACTGAGAGGTTCACCATATGGCCACCATTTTGTGATATTGTAACACTTCAAAATTCTAAAGTAAGAATATTTTATTCAATATCCTATATGTGATGCAACACCAAGCATGTAAGGGAATATAATATCTAGAGAAATTATAATATATTTAATATTCTAAATAAATTTAATCGATAATATATCTTCAAATGCACGCAATACTAATTTATCTTTCATCATATTCAACAATGATTTTTTTGATGACTTGCGTTACATGCAAGACCGAGTTTTTACCGAACAACGATATATTAATAAAAAAATATTATTTAATATAATAAGATATAACCAATCAGTTAAATTAGAAGCTATGAATATTAATAACTAATTTATGAAAATATTTGGTTTACACAAATATAATATAAATTCATAGGTTACCAATTAATTAGAAATGAATATATAAACCAATTGAATATAAAGGAAATATTTTTATGCTCAAAAAGGTGTTTTATTCTAATAAATTAAATTAATTACATTTTTTTAGGGATATTAATGTAATATATATTTTAAATATTTAATAAAATATTTTTATATTCATCCATTGGATTTAATTGTAATAAATAAGAACAAACCTAATTTTACACATAAAAAAGAAATATTTTTCTAAAGGCAATTTTACCAACTTTTAATGAAGAACCTATTTTAAATCCAATTTATGGAAATTTTATAAATTTAATATGTAAAATTAAACATTATTTTGGAAATTTAAATATAAAAAATAGGTTAGGTTGAATTTTGGTTATTTTTCTGTGAGTTTTCATTTTTTTAATGAATAGTGAAAAATAGTGAATTTTAATTCAAAACTGCTTTTCATATAATTTATTTATAAGGTTAAATTATATTTATAATTAGTTTTAAAGTTTAATTAGATCAGATTTATATAAATTAATACAATTTAGTTCATTTTAATAAATTTAACTTAGAAATTAGATTTAAAAACATAGGAATCTTTTGGACATTTTACATTAAAAACCCGCTTTGTC